>QVTF01023765.1:0-1200000 GCA_003573665.1 Oxygymnocypris stewartii | reverse complement strand
TGGCCCTGGTCAATCATGTCCTCCTAATAATCCCTATGCACTTGATTGGCTCTATGACTCTCTCTCCTATCCACCTGTAGCTGGTGTGTGGTGAGCACGTTGTCCTGTGGCAGCCGTTGCATCATCCAAGTGGATGCTGCACACTGGTGGTGGTTGAGGAGAGACCCCCCACATGATTGTAAAGCGCTTTGGGTGTACAACAATACACAATAAAGCGCTATATAAATGTATAATTCATTCATTCATTCATGCTAAACCTGTCAATACATGCCACAAATTTGAATAGAGTATTATCTACTATGTTTGGTTTGATAATTCAATTTTTTTTTATAATTATTGGTACTTTGACTGTTTTTATTTGTAAGTTGGTGACTTGAAAGATATATATTTTTCTTTCAGGGTATTTATTTATATTTTATTTTGCACAAGAGAACTTTAGGACAATAGAGGCTAAGCAAAAATAATAGCTTTTTTTTAAGAATATTTCTGCTTGATTGATTTTAGAGTCACCAAAAGAGTCATTTAGAAGACACATTTACTGGTCTTAACAATAAGGATGGCCCACTGGCTCTGGGTTTTTGTGCTAGTTTAATGAAACTGTCACTTGTCCCGTTAGGCATTATTTTATTTTATTTCTTCTTCATTATTTTATTTTATTTATATGGGAGGACATATAAGTGACTGACTTCACCACATTTTTCTATTATTATCAGTTTTTGTGGTGTTTAGAAATAATAGTATCTCACTAATTTCCTCTTTTCTGATGAATATAAGCATTCTTGACATATGTTTGATATGTGGTAATTCCTTAATCTAGCCAATGTTAGAAAGTTAAAGGCATCCATTACAAACTTGTTGTGAAAGTCCAAAACAAACAAAACTGGAACTTGCTTTAAAAAATGGACTGTGGAGAAAGTTTTGAGATCCGAATGTTACTTAATTTAACTGTCAAACTACTCCTTTAAGCTGCAAAAATGGCAACTATTATGCTTTATTTGTTGCTATATAGTTAACATTGCTTTTCATCACTGCTTCTGTCACTATAACAAATTCCTCATGTGTGTAAACATACCTGGCCAATATAGCTCATTCTGATTCTGATGATTTAGTTTCTCTCCATCTCCTACTGTCTGAAAAGGTGTTCAGCCCAAAGCAGAGTATGTTGTGATCTAAATGTCTATTCTGATGAATCACTTGCTGTAGCTCGAGTGTGTTTCAATGGACCTGCAAAGTATCCGGAAAGCATTCAGCTGTTTTGACCAGAGTGAATGTTTTCTCAATTGTCAGAGCAGACAAAGGCTTCTCACCCCATCCAACAGCTCAGAGAGTCCTAGTTAATATGCCTGACAGCCTCTACCCCTGTACTTGCCCTCTTCACTGAGGGTCACTTTCTGCTGGACACACTCTTGGCAGACTTAAAGCAGAGTTGTGTGTGATCTATCTGTCAGGCATATCAATGGCAGGGAAGGACTGCTTGTACTTTTGAAATTTACACTACGGTTTAAAAATATATTATTCTTTAAAATAATTTAATAGTTTTATTCAGCACAAGTACATTACATTGATCAAACGTAACTGTAAAGACATTTTTTTTATGTTACAAAAGATGTATATTTCAGGTACGTTATTTTGAATTTTCTGTTTATCTAGGAATTCTGAAAAAAAAGTTATACACAAAATTCAGTTTTTACTAAAATATTAAGCAGCAGAATTTTCAACATTGATGATAAGAAATTTCTTGAGCACCAGATCAGCATATTATAATGATTTTTTTTAAAGGATCATGTGACACTGAATATATTAAAATAGGAAACTTATTTAAATATTTTTCCTACCTGTATTGTATTTTTGACCAAATAAATGCAGCTCTTTAATAGACTTCTATCAAAAACATTAAAAAAAACTTACCGACCCCAAACTTTAGAACAGTACTGTATATATTAATATTAATTGATAAAAGTAAAAAAAAAGTTATTTATGTGTTTAAAAGAATAATAACAAATCTGTATTGTGTACCAATCAAAATGTAGGATGGCTTGTAGAAATCTGAAATGGCTTTTACCCAAAGCAGGTTACTGGCCGGTGTGTCTCAATCACAAACTCAATCACGTAAATGTTCATATTTATTAAAGGCAATCATCTCTTGCTGTTTTCACTGTGTCCAGTGGCCAGCCAAATGCTGCTGTTTCCCCCTGATTGGCCTCAGATTAATGCACTGGATCCAGACCCAGATTCCCTCTTAATGAGCTTTTGGCCTTCTACTTTCTCTTTTGTTTCAGAAAACCTTTTATGTCTGTTAAATGGTTTTCTTTTACTGCTGCACCATAGAGACAACACGTCTGGTGCAGGAATCTTGTTGATCCTGGAGGTCAAATGACATACTGTCAGTTGTACAAAGAGTTAACAGGTTGAATTTATGTGCTTTAGGGAATGAGTTTGAATTCTGGCTTCATCTCAGCATCTTCAGGGAAAAGCTGTACAGAGATGGCATTTATTTGTTGTTTTAGCTGTTCACTTTCACCTTTTTACATGCATACAAACATAAGTCTTCACCAAAGCACTTTTATTTTAATCTGGCAGTCACAATAATGCTTTTATTTCTGGAAATAGATACATTTTTTTGTAGCCACATGTGTGTGGAGTTAATCGTTTTGGGATGTTGTCTGAGTGTGGTGTGTGTGTGTGTGTGTGTGTGTGTGTGTGTGTGTGTGTGTGTGTGTGTGTGTGTGTGTGTGTAAGGACAATCACAACTACCAGGCATTCAGGAATTCTATCCATTTTTCCCACTATTTTTACTGAACAATGGAAGCTGTGTATCTGCTTAAGCAGAATGTGGTCTTTTAGATGCTGCTCTTCTGCTCTCCTTCCTATGGAAGCCCGTTCCCGCCACTGAATAAACAATTTAAAAAAGTTTATTGTGACTTTTTATCTCACAATTCAGATTTTTTTCACAGAATTGTGACATATTTCTTGCAATTGCGAGTTATAAAGTCATAATTGTGAGATATAAACTCACAATTCTGACTTTTTTTCTCGGAATTGCGTGATAAACTCAAAATTGTGAGTTATAAAGTCAGAATTACGATTTATAAAGTCACAGCTGCAAGATAAAAACTTGCAATCCTGACTTTTTTATCAGAATTGTGAGATAAACTCGCTATTACGAGTTATAAAGTCAGATTTTCGTGATATAAACTGTATATAAACAGTTTTGGGGGGGGGGACTGATTTGTTCTCAGAATTGTGAGTTTAATCAGTTTATATCTCACAATTCTGACTTTTTTTCTCAGAATTGTGAGAATTGTATTTCTGGCAGTTATGACTTTTTAACTCGCAATTGTGAGTTTATATTATGCAATTGTGAGAAGTCACAATTAACTTTTTATTTTTATTCAGTGGCAGAAACGGGCTTCCATACCTTCCTTAGCTATTTTGTAGTTTCACTTTTATTTATTAATTCATACTAAAAACATTTTTTTTAAATATATCTTGAATATTGCAATATTTGCATATGGGTATTTTCTCTATTATCCTGATTAATAATAAAAAGTCACTCCCAAGACCCATAGTACTGGTGGACACTGAACCATAACCTAAATTCTGCATCAAAAAATATCCTACTACTCAACTGAAAGTGTAAATGGATATGATCTAGGCTGTTGTGTCTATCACAGATTACAAACCTCAGATGAGAGACTAAATCCTATTGATACCGATCATTTTGTGGTTAATGGGCGTGTAATTTATTGTGGAAAGGTCTGATACTAATCAGTATGTATTGGATGTAAATATTGATTTATTCTGCAGCTGGCCCAAGTCTGCAGTTTATTCTCCTTTAGGTAGGAAAATACCATAGACTGTGCTTATGGAATACATAGAAATCAGAGACATTTGTGGAGGCTGAAGTAAAGGAGTCACATCATTGTGTTGATGGGATTAATAATGATGTCATCAGCCATTCCGGTCTTTTCTATTCTCTAAGACCCCACCCTGCTGTGTCACGTTTCAGGTGCTATGAAACTCAAAAAACAGCTGAGGGCTGCTTGTTTTTAGTAGATTACAATATCAGATAAGTCTAATTAGTATGCAATGACCAGAATTCACTTAAAGTATTCTGACGTTAAAGAATAATATTTAATAATAATCATACAATAAATTTATGAGGAATAGGCCAAAACGTAAAGTGATCATTCACTGAAAAACTAAGATTTGTTTGAAGGTCTGAATGAAGTGTTAATCTAGTTTGAATAATTCTGAATAATTTGTTCATAAATCGTGATGATTGATCCAGTTATTGAGTTCAGCTCACTGAATCAGTGATCCGGTCACATTGGTAAACAACAAAGGAGCTTTTCAGTGAATTCCAACTAAAATTTTAGTCTGTTCATCAAACAAAACTACAACTTCAGAATACTTAAAATATAGTACACATATGCTTATGAGTCCATTTTTAAACCCAGTTCACAGTCATTGTAAATGTATCGATTTTTCATGTTCCACAGGAGAATGTAAGTCATACAAATTTGAAATGACACAATAACTGATGTTATTGAATCAAATATTTTCTTTGCTCTTCACTCATATAAAATAAATTGTGCTTTCAGTTCAATATCTAATTCAACCCACTTTTCCTTTTAACCCCAAACTACATTACAAGCACTGTTACTGATGGAAAGGAGTGTTTGGAGTGGCAGCCTTGTGATGGAGGCCTCTGTCAGCATCTCCTCAGTATTAAAAGGGTTTCGTAGGCTGTAAAAGGCTGTAAAAGATGAGTTTGCTGATCCTAGCCCATATAGTCTGACACTATATAGTCAGCTTGTTTCAAATTGTTTCCAATTAAGGTAACTGTAATTACAAAATCATTATGTTTTCATACCGGCTGTGTCCAGTAGGTGGTGCTCACACAAAGATAATAACATGGAGCTCCTGCTCCGAATGTACACTATGAGGGGGCAGCTGTGGTTCAGTAGGGGGTTTATTGTGTCTAATCGAGGGTTACATTTGTAAAGTGAACTACCATCCTGTAAGGGAACCTTCTGTCCCATGGCTGCTGTTTCCTGAGTTGTATTTTCTTTTGTTTCAACTGTGTTCTCTTCCCTGCCTGTTTTAATAGCTAGCACATTGGAGGAGCTATGTCCTCTCTGATGTCTTTAACAAATGTTCCTATAAAAACAGACGTCAGTTTATACGTCAGCACTCAAGCTAACACCTAAGAACTATTTCGAGGGTGGGGAGCATTGGCCTTTGAGGCTGCAAGTGTGTAAACTACAATGTTACTGCTACTGCTGTAATGTTCACAAACATTAACATAAAAATTTAAAATACATATAATTATGGATGGAAAAAATGTAAAATGCATATAATTATAATATAACTATATAATGTCTTGATTTGGTGTTCAATAAACATTTCTTATTATTATCAATGTTGATGTTGCTTAATATTTTTATGGATAGTGATTCATTGACTTTGATGAATATAAAGTTCAAAACAACTGCATTTATTTGAAAATATTTTGCAACATTATCAGTGACTTTACTGTCACTTTCAATCAATTTAATTAATCATTTGTAAATAAGTTACTTTCTTTAAAAGAAAAACTTGGGTAGAGTAACACAAATGTAAGACAGGATATGAAAATAAAATATTCACGTTTATGAGACAGCCAAACAAATTAGTTGGTCTGTCTAAAGCCTGTTTTTCATAAAAAGAAAATGAAAATAAGTAAACATCTCCTTTAGAAACGTCTCCTGTTGCGCCTTTGCACACTTCGTCTGGAAATGTTAGACTTTTCCTGGACATATGCCTTTAATTCCTCATCATTTTGTTATATAACTGACATTCAGCTCAATTGGCAGTTAATTTACTAAGCCGAGGGCTCTGTGGCAGTGCCAAGCCTGCTCTGGAAAGTGGCATGGTACCACATAATATTTCAGAGAAGTCCTCTTGAGACTGGGCGGCTGAGAATCTTGCCACACTGGTGGAGTCCAGGATCTGACTCAGCCAGGATCCTCTTTGTGCACCAACAGACATGATTGTAACTATTATCCCTGTCTCTAATTTAAGCACTTGTGCACGCATGCGAAAACACACTTGCATAGACATGTCTTTAGCATGGTAATGTCTTTGTGCAGTCTTTAGATGCTTTGTAAGGGGTTTAGTGTGTTGTGAGTATAAAGATAAGTCACAAATGTCATATAAACTGTATTTCTGATTGGCAGAACAACACCTTTGCACATGGTTTTACATGCTGCTAAGAAATCTGATCACATGCCTCCAAGTTTCCTGTTTGCCAGGGTGTCATGGTGGTAAATGTTAGGGAAGTAAATAGGCCTCTTGGTGATGTCTTCTTCAAGAACCACACCCAAGTTACCAAATGGTCCGAGTGTTATTAATGTTACCGCCAGAGGGCACATATTGTGCTTTTATGGATTTAGTATCGGTGTTCATTGCATATAGCTACTTGAAGTTCCTGGCGTACTTAGGTTTGTGTTGGGGGTGTCAAGGTTTCTTAAAGATATCTCTAAGGCTCCATGCAGCGTTGGTAATTTGGTAACTGTTGTTCATATTGGCACTTATAATGCTGTTGACTGAACTATCCCCTTATTCATATCACAGATGAAGTTTCTATGTACTGCAAGCAAGGTGTTTAAATCGCAAAAAGAAACTGTTATGCTTGACTAGAATATTGGTCCTAAATCTAGGGTGCAAACTAGGTTGGATGTCATTGGTTTAGCAAGCAACATATATTCATAATCACAAATTTAGTTTGGTGGTTTCGAAGATGTTCGAAGAGTCGTATCGCTATTGATGAATTAACATTTTTAATTGCTGAAAATACTTGTGTTTTTAATTCAGTTATAGCTAAATGGTGTGATAAATTATATGACTCAGGAATGTCACTCTATAAATTCAATAATATTTAAATTAGATAATTAGAATACAAGTATTCTTCATAATAAGCTTTGAAACTGCTGACTTTATCATATGTCATTATATAGATCCCGTGTTTTCTGTACTGTTTTATTTTTAGGTGAAATCCGAAAATAAAAAAAGGTATTACATTACTTCTTGAGACAGTGAAGTGCCTGTTCCAGGAAAAAGTCTTGCTTAATGTGCCGGTTTGTTTTCCAGTGTTGCTAGTGACCATGCCACTTTTGGCTATGACCGCTGTTATGGACACCTTCAGTCGTTGCTCATTGTCTGTAAGAGTCATTTTAGGTTGCTGTGGTGGCAGTCGATCGTTATTGACCACACCCAGCAGGCGCTCAGAGTGCTGACTCACTTGCTCACGTCCAAGGCAAAATTGCGCCCATCACATGAGAATATTGGGCTGATTAGTCATTCAGTAGACCTTCCTGCATCCTCTCCTGTTGCCATGGATCTCTTCCTGCTCCTGCTTAGATTATATTAGGTTCCCATCACAATTTTCTAGATACGTTAATGTTGAACTAATGGGGTGCTGTTCAGCTGGAAGTCTTAATAGTCTTAAAACTAATTTTAGTCAGTTTAATTAATCAGTAAGGCATGATAGTAATTTAGTACTAAAAGTTGTTTTTTAGGCAGCAAAGTTGTGTGCCATTTAGAATTTAATATACATTTCTGAATTTAAATTAGGGTAGCAAACATTGGTAATTTGAAGTTCAATTAAAATGTAAAGAAAATCATGTAACTAATGTTTTAATTTAAAATAAAAAGTTATTTCAAGGCAAAAGTTCTGTTTAATAGGCTGTTTAATGTTTAATAGGCTTTCTTTGACAGATGAACATATATTATTTTTAGTAATTTGTATTTAGTTTATATGTTCCACCATATTGATAAATTAACTTTTGAGAACCAGAGTTGTTTTTTTATGCCATACTGTTTCGTTATATTGGATTTAATATGACTGAAATGCTGTTAGTTAAATAAAACACTCTGTAACGTAAACACATTGGGAACAGGAACACCTGTCTTTATCTATCTTTGGATAATTGCTAGATAACTGGGGTGTATAAAGGAGCATGTGAAGAGCTCTTTTCCAAAACGCTATAAATCCATTTTAATAGTTTTAGAGAAAATGACATTTTTTTACCTAGACCCATACATTTTGTTAATATTCAATTTATCCTGTTAAAATGGTCTGTTGGCTCAGTCTGAACATGTTAAACAATGATTGTTAAATTAAACAACAATATTGTCGATTATAAATTCCAAGTTGTATTTTATTTTTTTCAAAACGCTACAAATCCATCATTTTTTTTATGTTGGTTTATGTCTTTAAAAAAAAAAAAGAGAACATGCAACATATGGGACTCATACTATAAGCCGGTCGCACCAGCCTTGTGTTGATGTAACCCCCCCGGGTCCGCACCATCACACCGAGCGGGTCGCAAACCCGGGTTTCCGGTGCGGGAGGCGGGCGCGCTAACAAGGAACGCCAAAGGCTACAGCCTCTAACGTCAGTCGCTAGAGCGCCTCTTTTTGAGGTCAGGGGAGTGAGGTTTACACACAGCCCTTACTGGCATACACATCTGTTACATTGACATCCCACAGTGGGTATTAACGCGCCACCTGAGTGACGAACCTTCTTTTTTTGTTGTTTTTTTGTGATTTTCTTCGTCCAGTCATATGAGGATATATCGCATTTAGGCTAAAAACAGGTTCGGCGCTTATAGCGGTTTGGAAAAGAACTGCACCTTGCAGTACATTTTAAACTAGGAAATATAGCGATTTGGCATGAAACATTGATGGAGCAGTGAATAGGTTCAGTACACAGCAAAATGGCATGACGAACTCATTTTTTTTAAATTTGGCGTTTATCGCGTTTTGGAAAAGAGCTCTTCATATAATTAATGAAATTTGCTTGTTTTGCGTTGAGAAATATGTAGACTGCATCTGTAAACTCCCAAAACATAATTCAGTTTGATTTCACGTTACTCAATACGTTAAGTGTTTTGTGTAAACAAATAATAAAAAATTCTTAATTTTAAAGAATGAGTTCCCCTCTGGCTGGTAATGGCCTATTGGTCTTCTTGCACAATTTTCACTAACTTCATGCTTGTGGCATGTGTTAATATATGTATATAAGCATTTTTTCACGATTGTGCAACAAGTAGACAGTGAGTCTGAGGTTTTGTTTGCAGTATAGTATGTTTCATCAAAAGAGTGCGTGAATGTGTGTTTCTTTGTGTTCACATGCTCATTGTCCTATTTTTAATATCCTTGCCACTGCCCCATAATGTCAGAGTGCAGGGGTGTGTTGAATGGTTTAGAGAACAACCATGTGCAATAAATTCCACCCCATAAACCAAGCACTGGAATGCGTGAGAACCGCCAGTTGCGAAGGGAAACTGGAGTTTTAGGAACACTTTTTCTGCCAGATGCTTTCAATTAGATCCTTTCGTACAGTTTGTTTTATGAACTGCTCTTTCTATGTGATAGTAACTCCATGGCACAGCTACTGTCTGAGAGAAGTTCAAATGAGTGCGAGGTCTAAAATGATGGGCAGTATCTCTATAAGTATGCATGGCAGTAAACTGCTTCTCATTGGTGGGGTTATTCGTATGGAGAATGTCTAATTGTTTTATGCTGTTGTTGATTGATGAGATTTGCATGGTTGAGGCTTTGCAGATCAGCGTGATTTAAGCTCTTTCTCTTCGGGAGGTTCAGACTACACAAGGTTTTTGTTTACCCAGCTTCACCCTAAATCAGCTTCAGCATCAGGCAATGACTTACAGATGGACTTTTGCACTATTTGTGGCTTGGCTTCTGAGAGAAACTTTGATATTTTTCACTTGGTAAATGTAAATTTTTCCTATTTCTCAAGGAGAATCGACTCTCAACCATTTCTTATCTTTTTTTAAACCAGTTGTAAGCAAAAATAGCTTTTCAGAAGTCTCAAGTCACAACAAATACCTCACGTTGTCCATCCAGCATGAATTTTCAAAAATAGTTTCTTAGTACTTGAATTGTTCCATGGACATGGTATTGGGATGCTGTCTGGTAACCACGGTACTTTGATATATAGCCTGATGATTAGTGTTGGGGTGTAACTAGTTACATGTAACAGAATTATGTAACTTAATTACTAAAATAAAAGTAACTGTAATCTGTTACATTTACTGAGAAAAAAAATGTGTAATTAAATTAGTTACTTATGAAAATGTTAACTATTACAAGGGGGGGTTACATCTAAATATTTTCACACGCATACTCATCTGATTGATTTCTCTCCCAAATTGCAGTGATTGCTCTAAAATACGATACATCAATTTTTCAGGAGTATAGGACACATGCTTATTTAATAACTTTTTTATTTCTTATTTGGCTTTATGTATATCGTACAGTTTTTTTGTTTAAAATTAATAGTTTCCAAAGCATTGTTAGATGTTTCCTTTCAAAACAGTATTATATGACTCATAATTCGTTCGAGATTTAGAATCTAGATCATCCCCTTTCTTCCCTATTCTGATGCTCAGTTTGAACTTCAGCAAGTCATCTTCACCACATCTAGATGCTTAAATGCATTGAGTTGCATTTATATATATATATATATATATATACACTCACCGGCCACTTCTTTATTAGGCACGCCTGTTCAATTGCTTGGTAACACAAATTGCTAATCAGCCAATCACATGGTAGCAACTCAATCTATTTAGGCATCTAGATGTGGTGAAGACGACTTGAAGTTCAAGCCAAGCATCAGAATGGGGAAGAAAGGGGGTTTAAGTGACTTTGAACATGGAATGGTTGTTGGTGCCAGACGGGCTGGTCTGAGTATTTAAAAAACTGCTGATCAACTGCTGATCAAATCATCAACTGATTTCTTTAACATGACAATAAGTTCACTTTGTGGTGGAACGGGAGATTCGCATCATGGAAGTGCAGCCGACAAATCTGCTGCAACTGCGTGATGCTATCATGTCAAAATGGACCAAAATCAAATATATATAAATACATTTACATGTATGCATTTAGCAGATGCTTTTATCCAAAGCAACTTACAATGCATTCAAGCTATACATTTTTATCAGTATGTGCGTTCCCTGGGAATTGAACCCACAACCTTTTGCGCTGCTAACGCAATGCTCTACCACTGAGCCACAGGAACACTGTGTATATATATATATATATGTAAACAAAATGTTGCCAAGACTAAGTTTTATATAACATCTGTTTAACTTATAACATGAAAGTAAGGTTAATAATATAACTTAGAGAACAAAATTTTCAGTTTTACTCAAATTAGGGTGATGCAAAAATGAGTTCACCCCACTGAAAGTCTCTGGAGCAAAGCTAAATTTTAGATTACAAATTTAACAAGAATTCAACCATAGGTGAGTCTAATTATTCATTACACAGGTGACAGTTGACTATAAAAGGGTGTTACTTAAAGAAAACCCCTTCCCATTTCATGCTGTCAGCAATGGCACCACATGGAAGAGAAATGTCACAAGACCTGAGAAAGAAAATAATTTATTTACACAAGAAAGGTGAAGGCTACAAGAAGATCAGCAAAGCTTTAC
This sequence comes from Oxygymnocypris stewartii, assembly GCA_003573665.1. Taxonomy (NCBI): domain Eukaryota; kingdom Metazoa; phylum Chordata; class Actinopteri; order Cypriniformes; family Cyprinidae; genus Oxygymnocypris; species Oxygymnocypris stewartii. Next base: position 1,188,490 of record QVTF01023765.1, on the reverse strand, counting down.
TTATCAGTCAGAATACTGTAGCAAAAGTGGTACAAACATTTAAAAAAAGATGGAACTGCAACCATCTCACAGAGACGTCCAGGTCGTCCACGGAAGTTAACACCTCGTCAGGAGCGTCTTCTGATGAGAAGGGTTGAAGAAAATCGACATGCAAGTTCACTGCAGTTATCTAAAGAAGTAGAAAGCCAAACTGGGGTGACTATTTCCCGTGACACAATACGGTGTACACTGCAGAGGAATGGCATGCATGGGTGCCGTCCACGAAAGAAGCCTCTCCTAAAGCCCAGGCACAAAAACGCCCACCTAGAGTTTGCCAGGGCCTATGCTGACAAAGATGAAGACTACTGGGACTCTATACTCTGGAGTGATGAGACCAAGATAAATGTTTTTGGAACTGATGGCTTCAAAACTGTATGGCGTCGGTGAGGAATACAAATAAAAATGCATGGTGCCTACAGTGAAACATGGTGGTGGCAGTGTCCTTATGTGGGGCTGCATGAGTGCTGCTGGTGTCAGGGAGCTGCATTTCATTGGTGGCATCATGAATTCACAAATGTACTGCTCTATACTGAAAGAGAAGGGACTCCGTGCCCTTGGTCGTCATGCACTTTTTCAACATGACAATGATCCTAAACACACATCTAAGGCCACTGTTGGATTTCTGAAGAAGAACAGGGTGAAAGTGATTCAGTGGCCAAGTATGTCTCCTGATCTGAACCCAATCGAACACCTATGGGGAATTCTGAAGAGACAAGTTGAGCATCACTCTCCATCCAGCATCCAATCTCTAAAAGAGGTCATTCTTGAAGAATGGAAAAAGATAGATCTGGCAAAATGTCGCCAACTTGTTCATTCCATGCCTAGAAGACTTGGTGCTGTCATTAAAAATCATGGAGGCCATACAAAGTACTAGATTTAGTAGTTTTTGTTGTGGGGTGTACTCATTTTTGCATCACCCTAATTTGAGTAAAACTGAAAAATGTGTAATCTAAGTTATATTATTAACCTTACTTTCATGTTATAAGTTAAACAGATGTTATATAAAACTTAGTCTTGTCAACATTTTGGAAAATGTTTTTGTGTTCATTGAGACATTGTTTAAAATGTTACTTTTCAAAGGGGGTGTACTCATTTACGCTGAGCACTGTGTGTGTGTGTGTGTGTGTGTGAGTGTATATATATACAGTGGGGCAAAAAAGTATTTAGTCAGCCACCTATTGTGCAAGTTCTCCCACTTAACAAGATGAGAGAGGCCTGTAATTTTCATCATAGGTATACCTCAACTATGAGAGACAACATAAGAAAAAAAAATCCAGAAAATCACATTGTAGGATTTTTAAAGAATTTATTTGCAAATTATGGTGGAAAATAAGTATTTGGTCAATAACAAAATTTAATCTCAATACTTTGTTATATACCCTTTGTTGGCAATGACAGAGGTCAAACGTTTTCTGTCAGTCTTCACACACTGTTGTTGGTATTTTGGCCCATTCCTCCATGCAGATCTCCTCTAGAGCAGTGATGTTTTGGGGCTGTCGCTGGGCAACACGGACTTTCAACTCTCTCCAAAGATTTTCTATGGGGTTGAGATCTGGAGACTGGCTAGGCCACTCCAGGACCTTGAAATGCTTCTTACAAAGCCACTCCTTCGTTGCCCGGGCGGTGTGTTTGGGATCATTGTCATGCTGAAAGACCCAGCCACATTTCACCTTCAATGCCCTTGCTGATGGAAGGAGGTTTTCACTCAAAATCTCACGATACATGGCCCCATTCATTCTTTCCTTTACACAGATCAGTCGTCCTGGTCCCTTTGCAGAAAAACAGCCCCAAAGCATGATGTTTCCACCCCCATGCTTCACAGTAGGTATGGTGTTCTTTGGATGCAACTCAGCATTCTTTCTCCTCCAAACACGACAAGTTGAGTTTTTACCAAAAAGTTATATTTTGGTTTCATCTGACCATATGACATTCTCCCAATCCTCTTCTGGATCATCCAAATGCTCTCTAGCAAACTTCAGACGGGCCTGGACATGTACTGGCTTAAGCAGGGGGACACGTCTGGCACTGCAGGATTTGAGTCCCTGGCAGCGCAGTATGTTACTGATGGTAGCCTTTGTTACTTTGGTCCCAGCTCTCTGCAGGTCATTCACTAGGTCTCCCCGTGTGGTTCTGGGATTTTTGCTCACAGTTCTTGTGATCATTTTGACCCCACGGGGGGAGATCTTGCGTGGAGCCCCAGATAGGGGGAGATTATCAGTGGTCTTGTATGTCTTCCATTTTCTAATAATTGCTCCCACAGTTGATTTCTTCACACCAAGCTGCTTACCTATTGCAGATTCAGTCTTCCCAGCCTGGTGCAGGTCTACAATTTTGTTTCTGGTGTCCTTTGACAGCTCTTTGGTCTTGGCCATAGTGGAGTTTGGAGTGTGACTGTTTGAGGTTGTGAACAGGTGTCTTTTATATTGATAACGAGTTCAAACAGATGCCATTAATACAGGTAACGAGTGGAGGACAGAGGAGCCTCTTAAAGAAGAAGTTACAGGTCTGTGAGAGCCAGCAATCTTGCTTGTTTGTAGGTGACCAAATACTTATTTTCCACCATAATTTGCAAATAAATTCTTAAAAAATCCTACAATGTGATTTTCTGGATTTTATTTTCTTATTTTGTCTCTCATAGTTGAGGTATACCTCTGTGTGTTACAGGCCTCTCTCATCTTTTTAAGTGGGAGAACTTGCACAATTGGTGGCTGACTTAATACTTTTTTGCCCCACTGTATATATACATATATATATATATGTGTGTGTGTATATATGTGTGTGTGTGTGTGTGTGTGTGTATATATGTGTGTGTGTGTGTGTGTATATATATATATATATGTGTGTGTGTGTGTGTGTGTGTGGTGTGTATATATATATATATATATATATATATATATATATATATGTGTGTGTGTGTATATATATATATGTGTATGTGTGTGTGTGTGTATATATATATATATATATATATATATATATTAGTGGTGGGCCGTTATCAGCGTTAACGTGCTGCGTTAACGCGAGACTCTTATCGGGCGATACAAAAAATATCGCCGTTAATCTATACTCAAAGTTGGGTTGGGAGCTGGGTCTATACTACGCAAGCTATGATGACTTTCACCCTGATATTTTAGCGCGGATGTATACCTAGCCGAATTGCACTGTAGGGGGCGAGAACGAGTTTTCGAACTAGAGGCTCGCAGTCCGTGATGGACAGATTGTTAACGGCTGGTCTATGTGGTAATACAATCGGGCAGGACATCCAAACGCTCACCTATCATTCATCAACCTCAAATATGGCTTTTCATCTGAAAGATGTATGTAGTAGCAACTTTACATGGCCGCTCAATATGATGTTAACTAGAGAAATGTGCGCTATTGAAGTGTTTGTGTGGAAGCGCGTTTGCTGCAGGACAGGCTCCGATGCGCTCACTTGCTCTTAAAATCTCTGTCATTCTTGGTCATACAGATAAAAGTAGCCCAATACATCTTTCGAATCTGTAAAGACTACGTTTATTTGTGTGCACTCAGAATAACAACGAAACGTTGCGCTTTTAAGCAAACAGGATGCGCTTTAGGTCTCATGTGAACTTGAGCGAGAAACTTCGAAACTCCGTCTTTGAAAAATATATCTATAGAGAGTGAAATGTCAAAAAAATAAAAATAGAAGACGTGTGTGTTAGCATGGATGATTTACATAACATTTAATCTGTGCAACACTGTGCATAAGATGGCTTTCAGTTCAATATAATAACAAAAAACTACATTTTGGGTTTTTATTCAACTAATAAGGTGGGCACGCTGTGATCTGTACTATATTTTTACTGTAATTGACAGTTATCGGCAAAAAAACAAAAAAAAACAACAACACGGGAGTGGGAGGGAATGGGAGTCATTCTTCCGGGAGTGGAACGGGATTTTCCTCCAGTTTTTTCGTGGGATTGGGATGGGAAGAGATTAAAGTTTGTGATGCATTTTGGAAACAGGAGATGAGCCCCTGGTCTAATGCGCCACCTGGCTTGAGAAACCCGTTCTCAAAGACTTACTTTTAGTCATTATTTGGGTAGCACACATATTCAGAATTCAAATGAGCCATTTTAATCTAGATTAATCTAGATTAATTCCAAAATGAATCTAGATTAATCTAGATTAAAAAAATTAATCTATGCCCACCACTAATATATATATATATATATGTGTGTGTGTGTGTGTGTGTGTGTGTGTATATATATATATATATATATATGTGTATGTGTGTGTATATATATATACACACATATATATATATATATACACACATATATATATATATATATACACACACACATACACATATATACACACACACACACACACACACACATATATATATATATATATATATATATATATATACACACACATATATATATATATACATACACACACACACACATACACATATATATATATATATATATATATACACACACACACACACACACACACACACACATATATATATATATATATATATATATATATATATATATATATATATACATATACACACACACATATATATTGCTGTGACACTCATATATTTAACTCAGGTGCTGTCCATTTCTTCTGATCATCCTTGAGATGGTTCTACACCTTCATTTGAGTCCAGCTGTGTTTGAGTATACTGATTGGACTTGATTAGGAAAGCCACACACCTGTCTATATAAGACCTTACAGCTCACAGTGCATGTCAGAGCAAATGAGAATCATGAGGTCAAAGGAACTGCCTGAAGAGCTCAGAGACAGAATTGTGGCAAGGCACAGATCTGGCCAAGGTTACAAAAAAATGTCTGCTGCACTTAAGGTTCCTAAGAGCACAGTGGCCTCCATAATCCTTAAATGGAAGACGTTTGGGACGACCAGAACCCTTCCTAGAGCTGGCCGTCCGGCCAAACTGAGCTATCGGGGGAGAAGAGCCTTGGTGAGAGAGGTAAAAAAGAACCCAAAGATCACTGTGGCTGAGCTCCAGAGATGCATTCGGGAGATGGGAGAAAGTTGTAGAAAGTCAACCATCACTGCAGCCCTCCACCAGTCGGGGCTTTATGGCAGAGTGGCCCGACGGAAGCCTCTCCTCAGTGCAAGACACATGAAAGCCCGCATGGAGTTTGCTAAAAAACACCTGAAGGACTCCAAGATGGTGACAAATAAGATTCTCTGGTCTGATGAGACCAAGATATAACTTTTTGGCCTTAATTCTAAGCGGTATGTGTGGAGAAAACCAGGCACTGCTCATCACCTGTCCAATACAGTCTCAACAGTGAAGTATGGTGGTGGCAGCATCATGCTGTGGGGGTGTTCTCTTTCATAGGTAACTCTACGCTGCGTAGCTTAGCTTTACGCATCGGGAACGCCTTCCGCGTGACCGAGTCTGAGCCCATATAGAATCACGCCAATTCATTGGCTGATGGCGCGACGCCGTCTCTGACGCAATGACGTCGTCAGGTCATACTGGCGAACGCGCCATCCACTCCTCAGATTTCTCTGCCTTCACGAAGCGGTCATATTACCCTTCGTTGTTGCGATTTCTGACCCAACTTACCTTTTGCGATCACCATCTGCACTTCGGCGACTGCCTCAGTGGAACTTCGTTCTCCTCGCGGTGAAGTGCCATGGAATATCGCCGTTGTCAACCGCCGTGCGCGCGATTCATCACTCGCTATGACCCGCACAGATAAGTAAAACTATATGTTTCGGGTTCACGCATGCGGTTTATGGGATTTGAATGTAATTTGTGAGAATCTCCGTCTCATAACCCTCTGCTCTCAGCTTGAGGTGTGTGAAAAGGAGTCATCCTTTTTCTTCCCCGTCGCGCTCAGGAGGCCTCCGCGGCTTCTCGCGAATCCGCGGCCTCTCGTGAATCCACGACCTGGGGTTCGGATGTTTAGCTCGAGGAGACGGAGAGTGAGCAGACAGGCCTCGCCTTTTCTCTCCCTCCCTCACCAGAGCATGTGCGCGCGAATTCACCGGTTGAATTCACGCATGATTATCTGTTTCCTAGTCCTCCATACGATGGCCATCCTTCAGGCCTACCAGACGGACGTCCTCAAGGAAATCCGAGGGGACTGGTCTGACTCCGGAGGCTGTAAAGGAGCTGCGCAGAGCCACTGACTTAGCTCTCAGAGCCACTAAGCACACCGCATGCGCCGTGGGGCTCCTTATGGCGGGTTCGGTGGCCGCAGAGCGCCATTTGTGGCTAAACCTCAGAGGAGAGCCGTTTCACCGCTATGGGGCGAGGTCAGACCGCAAAAGCATTTCTGCCCGCTTCAAACGTGCTCTCCTCACTCAAAACTGTCACAGCCACCCCTAGGGGCTTAGCGTGCGGGACTAGTTCATCCTCATTTATTCTCGGTCTGGCAGTTGGGGGACACGTTGTCTTTCCCCCGCGCTTTCCCCCGCTACAGTCCGTCCTTTCGCCGCTGGCGGGCCACGTGTGTGGAGTCACAGTCGATTCTCCCCTGCAGCGTTCGAGAAAAGACCTGCAGGGGTTTCACCGCTACGGGGCGAGGTCAGACCGCAAAAGCGTTTCTGCCCGCTTCAAACGTGCTCTCCTCACTCAAAACCGTCACAGCCACTCCTAGGGACTTGGCGTGCGGGGCGAGTTCATCCTCATTTATTCTCGGTCTGGCAGTTGGGGGACGCGGTGTCTTTCCCCCGCTACAGTCTGTCCCTTTCGCCGCCGGCGGGCCGCGTGTGTGGGGACACAGTCGATTCTCCCCTGCAGCGTTCGGACCCACCTAAAGCCACCTGTCAGTCCAGCACTTCACACTCCATCAACCCGGACAAGGACGCCAAGGGCTCTCCTTCGTAGCGGAGGGTGCCGCTGCTCACGATTCGGTCCGGCTACACATTTCAGTTTGGGGAATATCCCCCCCGCCTCGACGGGGTTCAACTGACGGTAGTTAACAGCGCCTCCAAGGCTGCTGTTCTACAGCTGTAGCTTTCCTCCCTCCTAAAGAAAGGAGCGATAGAGGAATAACAGCCGTCGGACATCGAACTAGGGTTCTTCATGCCGAAGGGGGACGGCGGCCTGAGACCCATTCTGGATCTACGGCGTTTTAATTTTCCCTCTACAAAGGGAAGTTCAAGATGCTGACTATGAGAACCATCATGTCTCAGGTCCAGGAAGGAGACTGGTTTGTCACCATCGACCTGAAGGATGCGTATTTTCACATCCAGGTCGTTCACAGACACAGGAGATTCCTTCGGTTCGCCTTTGGAGGGAAGGCTTACCAATACAGGGTTCTGCCCTTCGGCCTGGCTTTGGCCCCGAGGACATTTACCAAATGCATGGATGCTGCACTGGCCCCTTTGAGGCTCCAGGGCATCCGTGTACTGAACTATCTGGACGACTGGCTCATTCTGGCTCACTCCAGGGAGCTAGTGAGTCGTCACAGGGATATTGTTCTCGGCCACATCCATTCTCTTGGCCTCAGGATGAACGCCAAGAAGAGTGTGCTCCTCCCATCTCAACGAACTCTATTTCTAGGAGTTCGTTTGGATTCCGTTCAGATGCAGGCCCGTTTGGCTCCTGCCCGGATACCAGTTGTTACAGCATGTTTGGCCCGCTTCAAGCTAGGCCATCATGTCTCTGTAGGTACCTGCCGCAGGCTGTTGGGTCTTATGGCAGCAGCCTCCCCTGTGTTGCCCCTAGGGCTGCTTCACATGAGGCCATTCCTTTGGTGGATGAAGGAGCTGAGGTTTCACCCCACTGTACCAGCTACTCGCCTTGTCAGAGTGTCGCGCAGTTGCTGTCGACACCTGTTAATGTGGCGAGACCCCGTCTTTCTCCGGAGCGGGGTGAGAATGGGTGCGATCCACCGTCGCCATATGATCACGACGGACGCATCAATGACAGGCTGGGGCGCGGTCCTCGAAGGAAGGCCGGCGAGTGGAGATTGGAAGGAAGAGTTCCTCTTTTGGCATATAAACTGCCTGGAACTCAGGGCTGTCTTCCTGGCTTTGAAGTATTTTCTCCCCGTTCTCGGGGAGCATCATGTCATAGTCAGGATGGACAATATGGCGGTTGTGTCCCACATAAACCGCCAAGGAGGTTCAAGGTCGCGCACCCTGGACAGGCTTGCGCGCCATCTTCTCCTTTGGTCCCAAGACAAGTTCCTCTCTTTGAGGGCGGTTCACGTTCCGGGAGTACTGAACCTGGCGGCCGATTTTCTGTCGAGACAGAAGCTCAAGCCCGGGGAATGGATGTTGAACCGTCAGACGGTATCCCAGATCTGGGATCTGTTTGGCAAAGCGGAGGTGGACCTCTTTGCTTCTCAAGAGTCATCCCAGTGCCCGCTCTGGTTCTCCCTGAGTTTCCCGACGACTCTAGGCATAGATGCGTTCGCCCACCCATGGCCGAATGTCAATCTGTACGCGTTTCCGCCAATAAAGCTGATTCCGGCAGTACTATGCAGAGTGAAGGTGAGCGGTGCCCGTCTCCTTCTCATAGCCCCATTCTGGCCCTCCCAGACCTGGTTCTCGGAGCTAACTCCCCTCTTGTATCGACCTCCTTGGGAGATTCCGATCAGGCGGGACTTACTGTCCCAGCTTCAGGGCAAGATCTGGCATCCTCAGCCAGAGCTCTGGAAGTTGTGGGTATGGCCCATACAGGGCCAAGGGCTGTGATTGATGGTTTGCCTGCTGAAGTTCAGGAAACCATAGCCAGTGCCAGAGTCCCCGCTACCAGGAAGCTATACTCTTCCAAGGGGGGCGTCTTTGAATCGTGGTGTTTGACTCGTGCAATCGACCCAGTTAACTGCCCTGTTGGTCCAGTGCTGGAGTTTTTGCAAGAAAGGCTGACAGCGGGGGCGGCTGCTACAACCCTTAGGGTTTATGTAGCGGCCATCGCAGCTCGGAGAGAACTGCAATGATCACTGCCAGACTGGAGAAACTTTTTGATGACAATGTAAGAGAGCTGCGTCTGTGCCATCAGAAAGGGTGTTTCTCTGCGGCCGGACTAATTGTGAACAGATTGCGCTCCCGTCTTCTTTCCGAGCATGTGAACATGCTCATTTCTTTTTTATATAAAAATATGAAATAGGTTATTATGAAGACAGACGTTAAAATCAATGTTCACATAGTGCCGTCATTCAGGCTGTTCACAATATGTTTTAACGCGTAATATGTTTTAAGAATTATATTCTGTTTTAGCAAATTATATTCTGTATTATGTTTTAAGCCTAATATTCATGGATGAATTAATCAAACTTTATTTTTATATGCTATGAATGTTCATGCTCATTTTTAAAATATAAATGTCCCAGCCTTATGAGCAAGTTGATAATTGACGGACCGTTCTGTTAATAAGTACCGTCATCCGGTTATGTTATATATGTTTCAGCAATCATACGTTACAACCATTAAATGGCTTGGGTTAAGACTATTCTCTAATTAATTAAACAGTTTGTTATCATACAGATTGAAAGCCCGAATAGTCTCTCTCTCCCACTCTCTCTGTTTATGTGTGTGTGTGTGTGTGTGTGTGCGTGCGTGCGCGTGTGTGTGTGCGTGCGTGGGTGCATGCGCGGGAGGGGTGTGATTTTCGAATAGTAATCGAAAAATACCCTGCGATTATCGAATATTACTTTTGCTTAAAATGCCCATCCCAAATATATATGTATATATGTGTGTGTGTGTGTATATATATATATATATATGTATGTACAGTGCTTAGCATAATTGAGTACACCCCCTTTGAAAAGTAAAATTTAAAAATTTTTAAAATTTAAAAAAAAGTTCGTTGCATTTGTACTGCAGGTCAGGTGAAGATCCCTCCCTTTCATTCATGCTCTTACTGTATGTGCCTCGGGCTTTACTATTCTGAGGAACTGAATGACGTGTAACCAGTTTGTAAAGTTATGTGAAATATAAAAGGCATACAAAACATCTCTGTGTTAACTTATTATGGCAGAAACTCAAATACATTAGACTAGATGTGTTGAGATGACAGTAAAAACTTGAAAATCCCATTCCAGACATTATTTACTGTAATCATTAGAACAAATCAGATGGGCCTAATATGAACAAGGTCTGCTGTGAGAGAGTGTCTCAGAAATTATGTGTCCATATGCTAGATGTCTGACCTTCAGAGCTTTGCAGAAAAGGGTTCTGCGATGCCCTTCTTAGAGCGGAGACCCCCAAGTGGAGGTGCTTATCATGCTTGTTCAGTCTTTCTCTCTGTCTTTCTTCCCTCCTCGTGCACTTTGATGGTAGTAAAAGTTACTGCTTTCTGTGTTAAGTAAACAAAGTTGCAAAAGTTGCAACAAGTACAACTTTCTTAGTAAACTGTTTTTGCTGGAATTTATCTTTTTGTGCTGTTTGTGGGCTGTTATGAAATTATTGTTAAAAAATGGAAGGACAGGAGCTGTTTTTTGCATTTTCGAAAAACACAAAAGAGCTTGTTGCAAATCATAATTGAGGCAAAATGGCTGCTGGAATCTTCATGCTGCTCTCAGACAGACTATTTATGAGGCCAGAAGGACAGGCGCCCACAGAGCTATTTGAAAGTGATATGTGCTATGGGTTCCCTAAAGTCTAAAGGAGTGTTAGGGAAACCTTTGCTTTCAATAGGACACATAGTAAATCAATCTTTATTAAAAAAAGGACAAAATTGAATTGTATGCCATGCAATTCCTGCAATTAAGACATCAAAAGACTTTAGTTTATTTATATGTGCTTGTCTTTGAAGTGTTTTCAAAGAACTTTAAAGGCAAAGGTTTTCTGGCATCTTGGTTCAGCTTTAAACAGCACAAAGAGGTCATAGGTCGTGGCACAGGATGCAGCCTACACCCCTCTCACAGTATAAGGACAGCTGCTCAACTCTATACTGCCACCTCCTGTTTATATATCTGCTAAAACTTTATATTTAAAGTTAGGAAAAACCTTTTATTCATCAATTATCATAGGACCGAATGCATTTACAGCTGGGGAGGTGCACTGTTTGATGATGAATGAAATGAAACCATTCATCATTTGCTACAGAAGTTTCCTTTCCCAGGCAGCTAAATGACACAGAATAAGTAGGAGATCTGAGACCAATTAACATCCATTCATTTTTTCCCCTCTCTCTCCTTTTGAAAATGGGCAAGAAACATGCCTGCTTCTGTAGTCTTGACGATTGTATTAAGATGTGGCCAACTCAATCTTACTAAAAACTGTATTTCCCGCTTTAGCGCAGACTGCTGAGAGAAATAAAGACAAACGGGGTAAGAGAGACGAAAAGGGAAACGCTGTCGTGCTCTAAGTGATTTCAGTTTAGTAAATCAGACTAACTGCTTTAAACAAGCTATAATGGAGATTGATGATGGTAGATCCTACATGGAGGATTTGATCCAAAGGGGCCAAGGTAGGCAACATTTGATTTGCATATTTAAAGGGACACTCAAATAAATGAAATTGTTTTGGTTTCTGAAACTTGACCAATGTTATTTAGTTGTGTTTACATAGAACTGCATCGTTTGATTGTGAGTAATTATCTCTTGAGCTAAACACATGTCACTTGGTTTATTGCAGTACATCTGCGTGCTGATGGTTTTATCCTTGTTAGATGTCCTAAAGGGTGTTTCTTGAAGAGTAGACATGGAGTTTCCTAATTAGTTGGTACCTGGTGTTAGTAATATATTTAAAAGCTACCCAAGTCCAATAAGTTACCACATTTTCCATCTGTATTCCTTATATTTTCAAGGCTACTATTATTGGTACACCCACTACTCCCTTGAGAATTTGAAACCAAGATGGATTTACTGCTAAAATCTATGTCTCAAACCCCAGCATACTTAAATTGCAGTTGTTTGGGAGTCCAGATTTGCAAACCCAGTAGTTGAGGTTCCCATTTATTTTCTAATTCTAGCAGTTTTAGGGACAGCCCACTGCTTTATGACTTCAGAGGCATTACACAATGAGATCTTTGTTATATATGCGGGTTTGCACCATGGTAATTTTTTTCCAAATACTTCTCAAAAAAGAAAGAAAATAAGTCAGTTTGCTATGTTTATACAGTTAAGTGTATAATGAACTGTACCACCGGTCAATGGATGCAGTTTCCATAATGGAAAACATTTGGATTGAATAAAACCTGCTACACTTTCTCGCTCTTTTTTCTCTCTCTCATTCTCCCTCCCTGTTTCCTTCCATGTTTTTCTCTTTTTGTCCCGCTTCTGACTGCTGTACGCCCCTCTGTATTTGATCAGCATACAATGTCTTGAGGTCAGATGTGATACATTAGCAGTTGGTGTCAGTATTTTGCTTGAGAACGATAGAAGGGCCAATTTTGTTTGACATGAACCTCTGCTCCTGTTGCTGCTGATCTCGACCCAATGGTAGGTTGGAACTGTAGACCTTTACTTATTTTTTTTGTGGGCTATATATAAACTGAAGCTTTGCTGAAGTACATGGGCTCCTTTATGTCTGATATTTAACTTGCCATTCTTATGTGTTCTTAGCAATTCAATGTGATTTATACAATTTTAAAGCTTAAACTAAGTTTATAGTGTTTCATTTTGTTTTTCAAAAGGTTTGAAGGTTTCATTTCAATTTATCCTTTTATTCAGTTCTGCTTGTGAGCTGCTCCATTTCTACTGAATATCTCACCTTGTGCAAAATAAATAGATGGCAGGTGAAACTGTACCACGCACAAAGGAAGTGAGGTCAGAGTGTGGCCTGTAGAGGATGGCATTTTGGTTCTATCCATCAGCAGTTTCCAGATCAGCCCTTTAAACTTGCATAGGCAGACATGGGTGTGTCTGTTTGTATGTCTATATATCTCACCTGCCAAAATGTCCTGGAAGATTATTCCTGGTAGGCTGTGTGTGTTGGCGTGTACGTTTTTACAACCAGTGAGTGATCGTATCTTAGGGTTGTTGCATAGCTGGATTTTCTTCTTATTTTAAACTCTTTCGTCGTCTCGTCTATGCATAGCATGAGTCCCATTTAATGTGTCACCGGCTCTATTTGCGGTGTCTTTATTCTGTAGTGTTGAACTACTCTCCCTTTTATGATTTTGGGCATCCCATGAGCAGTTTGTTTGGACACAAACATTCTGGAATAATATCCTTTAGCACAGCACTTGCACAAATACTAATTTGCAGATAATTGTGCTCTAGGTTCTGCATGTCCTCATGAAACCTTGAACCTAGGTTCTGCATGTCCTCATGTGTTCTTAATACATTGGCTTGTTCAGCAATAATATGTTGACTTTCTTTGTGGTAATCATCTTCGTCTAATGCATCTGTTCAGTCAGCTTGGCGTTTTGTTGCATTCCCGCTGTTTAGAAATGAAAGTCCATACATGGAGGCCTTTTAACTGTGGGGGCGTCTGGAAAGTGATACGGAACATGGCTGAAGCTGGAAAATATATGGAAGTAATTTTCTGCTGGAAGTAGAACATTGCAGTTACTTAATGAATCAGAGAAAGTACAAGAAACTCATTCTAATAGGTAATGTACAGTTATACATTTACAGTAAACTAGATAAAATCCAGTACAAAAAAAGTTTCATTTTTCATATTGCAGACCAAAAAAACCTTGGAACTAGATGTTATGTAATAGTATGGTAGATATAGACTCTTATAAGCCGATGAGGGCAAATTAATGTGCGTATGTGTGTGTGTGCACTCCCAGAAACAAACCTCACTCATGTATTATTAACTTGAGATGGAGACTCGAGCCTGAGTAGACAGGAAAAAAGCTCCAACAATGGATTATAACTGTAGTTGCCATGCAGAAACATGATCTCTTCTGAATCATAAGACTGCAGAGAACAAACTGGAATGAGTGAGCATGCTTCAATGGAGCTCAAAAACTAAAAGTATGCAGGAATTGAGCTATTGGTCTAGGTGAGAGAGGTTGTGAAAGGAGGGCGGGAGGAAAAGGAAGCTCAAACGCTTTTACCAGCGCTCTGAGTCACAGGCTGAGAGAGAGAGACAGGGAGAAAAAATAACAAAGGGCAGAAGGAGGGGGGGCAGCTGTCGTTTAGAGCGCTCATAGTTGGAGAAACTATTCTGCTAGGGACATTTAAAGCCCCCCAGCCTCCTCCCCCTCCTCCCCCTCACCTTTCACCTCAAGGCTTGCTCCGGTGAGCAGAGCTCACAAACTGTATCCCAGGCCCGATGCCGGCAAATCCTTCTGGAACTGTGTTCCCAACCCTGGTGGTTTTGGGGCATGTGGCAGCCTTGATAGCTGTGTGGAAATGGATACAGCGAAGACAAGTCAGCGAAGGTAAGAAGAAGCAAAATTATGCACTTAAAGCTATGAAAAACTCTTGTATCAGTGTTCTGATAGTATCGGACAGCTTTTATCCAGCGTGCTGTTGTTCTCTCTGTACACATATGCAGTACACCCTCAATTTCCCTCCCTCTCTCTCTCTCTCTCTCTGTCTGTTTTTTTTCCCTGCTGTGTTAAAACTGTGGGGTTAACCCTTTACGTTCTGGACAGTGCGTGATGACGTTGTGACTTTTGATGAGTTGCAGATGCACGCAGTTGCCTGTGGCATGAAGCTCACTCATTTGAAGCAGTCTGTTTTGGTTTGATTTACTATTCTGGCAGGTGTTTGTAGTATAACCTGTATTTTGTACTGTGGTTTGAGAACATTTTACTTGACGTAATTCTTATTTTTATGAATGTCAATGTCATAATACAGCTTGAGTTTTTGCTCATGTTCAGAAGAGTCTTACTGGTATGTTGAGAATGCAAATTGTTATTCTTAGTGTCTAGAAGAAGCCACCTGGTTTCAGTTGTCCTTACAGGCTTAGCCTAAGGCGTTGTACTGTAAGACACACTGAAAAGCTGTTATCATCTAGTCATCCTGTGAGGGTTGCATGGACATTTTTCTGAAGGAGCACATCCTAAATCTAACCTTCAAACCTGCCCTTTATCAGGCAGTCTATTTAAATAGATACAGGTGTGGAAAGGTGACCAGTATCCAGGGGCGTTTTCTTGGATACTGTCACTTCAAACAGTGCTTTTCTACCAACAGTAAATACTGACTTTATAAGCCATGATTTACATATTGCATGTTTGTGTTGATTAATAGTGTGTTATTTGCATAATTCTCAGACGACCGTGCTTTTGTTGGTGTGTTGTTTTCATTTGCAGTGTTTTTCAAATCCCTTCCTGTGTTGTTCAGCAAAGGAAGTAAATGTAATCCTTCATTCAATATATTTAAAAGAGATGGCAAACATAGTGTATATGAACACTGCATTTATATGCATAAGTGATTATTTTAAATAATGTGTATACAAGTGTAGTAAAAAATGCATGGTATTTTTTGCAGAGGTAAAACAGATGAGTCTTTCTTTGATGGAATAGTTTAATTGCGTGGCACATTTTCAGCATAATTCACTATTGTTCTGTTGTTAATCTGTCCATCGGGACTGGGTGTGGCCCTTGGGCGTTAGATATGTACTCATGGCTCGTTTGACTGGTAAATGAGGGTTGTTGTGCTGGAAGGACAGGTTGTGTTGCGTTGATACAGCTGGGCAGTGCTCGCCAGCTTGCGTGTTCCTGTGGACTCATCTTAAAGAGATAAACCTGAAACTCCAGTTTGTATTGTGCAGGTTTAGTTTTAGATGTTCCTTGATGAAAATACATGATCTTATGAGTTGTTTTTCTTTCCAAAATGTATATCTTAGTGAAACTGTTTCTGAGTATTTTGAGTATTGAAAATTCAGGTCTTCCATCACATAAATAAGTTACAATTTAAAATATATGTAAATAGAAATCTGCTATTTTAAATGGTTACAATATTCCTGTTTGTATTAAATGTAGCTTTTAGAGACTTTCAAAAACATCATAAATCTTAGAAAACTTCAAGGTATAAACCCCACTATGTACTCTCCCTTTTCTGGGTGTACTGACTCGGTTGGGGTTTTATGAGGTGAACTGTGCTGATTGTGCCAGCGGTTGCTCTTCACTTCAGAAGCAGGTGATAAGGATTACACAAAAGGTTGTGTCAGTTTTAAGAGACTCAGTTATGTGCCAGTTGAATCTAGGTTGGCTGTGGTCTCTTCAGTTTCAGTATGTAAGTAGAATAATTTAGTATGTCAGGTGCCCTATGCACCGGACATAGTTAAGGGTAGTTGTGTAAGGTTGCATTTGAATGTCAGCTGGCTGTGGCAAGTTTAAGGATGTTATGTTGGGAATTCACCATAGCCAGTTTAAATTAAGAACACTCTTCCTCTGCAGTGCACATGGTGCCACCACAGTTTACTTTCTGTGAGTGATGTGTGTATCCTGGATACGACCAAAACACCCCCGCTCATACCAGTAAGTTACACTCGACTATGAGCTTTCAAACATGTCAGCCATTAGATGTGTGCTCATATGATCCCTAAGCAAATATCTGTAATAATACTTTAACCTTTGTTACTATTATACTCTTAAATAATTTAAAATTATTGTATTTATTGTTAGTTCTTCATTTAGAATAACTTTTTTCTTTGAATTGAATTTAAATAAATATATAAATATTCTTCAATAAAAAAACATTTCCTCTTTTTTTTCTGCAAAAGCTGCAAAAATTGCCATGAATTTGAACTTTCATGAACTTTGCGCAAATGATACTGAAAAGTTCAGGTATATAACATGTGATTTTAAGATTTAAAGTAGGCAAGCGTGTCCTATATTGTAGAATAGCTTTTTTTGTTTGTTTTTTGTACTAAGTAAGCCTTTAAGAGGGGGCTAATCTTTTCATGATGTGCAGTGTAGTGTTCTTCTGACCACACCTCGCTATTATAGTTAGTTATTATATAGAATATTTCTCTTATCAAATATTTTATATCATTAATCTTTCACTACGACTCATATTTCTCAGTTACTTATCAACTCTGATGATTAGATAAGTTCTTCTGGAGATAAGCACAGTATTTTGCTTGTGAAGCAGTCAGAAAAGCATCCGGGAATTTTATAGACACATTTAACATCAGCTGAAATACATCTGTATGAAACAAGTTTCCATTTCAAATACTTTCTGAAGTCTTTCTGGCTTATTATCTCCCCACCTTATGTTGCATCATGTTCACCCCAGTGCAAGACAGATTAAAGAATTAGCATGTAGTCGTGTACTCCCAATTATTATTATTATTATTATTTGTATTTTTTTTTGGTGGAAAAACTCTATGGGATGTAAAACTGAGCATAATGTATTTTTCGCTGTTAGATTGTACTGTGCGAATTCTTGAGGTAAAAGTGGTGCTTTTTGTACACGGGACCACAAAAGCTCATGTTTCCTGTGTTGCAGATGTAATGTGGTACAGAGCGCGTGAGTCAGATTTTCTAAATGAGTCAACTATGAAGAATTCCTTCAAATTAAGTTCTAATGTCGTATGACTCACAAACATCACAATATTTACTTTATCGTATTCGTGATTCTGAGGATTTTGGTTTGAGTCAAAGTCTGTTTTGTCACCCCCCCCCCCCCCCCATCATTTATGTGCATTCATTATATGCATGAATTACATAATTACTCGTTGGCTTTTAAAATCACAGTAGCTCTTCACAATAAGTAGATTTAAAGAAAACAGTATCTCCGGTGAAGATGCCAGAGGCTGAGAAAGAAGAAATTCCCTAGTGAGACAGTTCTTTTGTAAGTCCTTATGAAGAAAAAAAAATGCATTGTGAATGCTGTGAACTGGAAGTATAGAGGGGTGAAAATCTGAATTCATTTTTCTATTGAACATGAGGTCATCCCACAACCGCATTGCCAGCTCAACACGCCCCACCTGTACTGACATCGCCTTTGTTTGCACACCTATTCAAATATTGAATTACCTGCACTGCTACAACATCTTTGAACATCGAAGCACACTACTTCCCGTAGCTAAAACTCATTTCGATTTGAAAATCTACTAAACAAAAAACAGTATATAGCAGCATTAGTTGAAATTCCTCTGAATTCTTATTTTATTTCCTGTTTTTGTCTCAGCTCCATAGCACATTGGCTTTAAATTTGATTTATGATCAGTTAATTAAGATCAGATTCAACTATTTGTTTTTTGATTTCTCAATTGTCTTAAATTGCTGTACAACTGCTCCAGTAAATATATGACATGACACTTGTTGCCTAACAACAATATATCACCAGTATTGGAATTTCACAGTTACATTCAGGAGTGTCTTTCAGTCAGTATCTATGGGAGTTGTGAGATTCATTTCTCGCTACCAAAAATAGTTTTTAGTGCCTCTAGCCAGGGGCCCCAATTGTCACCTACAGGTACATCTAAATCAAGGTCAATATTTTTTGTCACTCATTTCAGAAAGTGAAACCCATATACTACATAGATTCCTTACACATAGAGTGAAATATTTCAAGCCTTTATTTCTTTAAATGTTGATGATTATGGCTTACAGACAATGAAAACCCAAAATTCAGTGTCTCGGAAAATTTGAATATTACATAAGATCAATAAAAAAGGCTATTTTAAACAGAAATGGCAGGCTTCTGAAAAGTATGTTCATTTTTATGCACTCAATACTTGGTTGGGCCTCCTTTTGCATTATTTACTGCATCAATGTGGCATGGAGGCAATCAGCCTGTGGCACTGCTCAGGTGTAATGGAAGCCCAGATTGCTTTGATAGCGGTCTTCAGGTCATCTGCATTGTTGGGTCTGGTGTCTCTCATCTTCCTCTTGACAATTCTCCATAGATTCTCTTTGGGGTTCAGGTCAGGCAAGTTAGCTGGCCAATCAAACACAGTAACACTATGGTCATTGAACCAGCTTTTGGTACCTTTGGCAGTGTGGGCAGGTGCCAAGTCCTGCTGGAAAATGAAATCAGCATCTCCATAAAGCTTGTCAGCAGAAGAAAGCACGAAGTGCTCTAACATTTCCTGGTAGATGGCTGCCTTGACTGTGGACTTCAGAAAACACAGTGGACCAACACCAGCAGATGACATAGCAGCCCAAATCATCACTGACTGTGGAAACTTCACACTGGACTTCAAGCAACATGGATTCTGTGCCTCTCCACTCTTCCTCCAGACTCTGGGACCTTGATTTCCAAATAAAATGCAAAATGTACTTTCATCTGAAAAGAGGACTTTGGACCACTGAGCAACAGTCCAGTTATTTTTCTCCTTAGCCCAAGTAAGATGCTTCTGACGATGTTTCTGTTTCAGAAGTGGCTTGGTAGCCCTTTTCCTGAAGATGTCTGAGCGTGGTGACTCTTGATGCACTGACTCCAGCTCCAGCTTCACTCCTTGTGAAGCTCTCCCAAGTGTTTGAATCGGCTTTGCTTGACAGTATTCTCAAGCTTGCGGTTATCCCTGTTGCTTGTGCACATTTTCCTTCACAATTTCGTCCTTCCAGTCAACTTTGCATTTAATATGCTACAGCACACCTTGAACAGCCACCCCTTTCAGTAATGACCCTCTGTGACTTACCCTCTTTGTGGAGGGTGTCAATGATCGCCTTCTGGACCATTTCCAAGTCAGCAGTGTTCCCCATTATTGTAGTTTCAAAGAACAAGATACCAATAATTTACACTGTACAGATGGTCGTTTATTGAAACTCAAATGTAAATATTCTACACTCTAAAAAGTCCTGAGTATTTTTTTTTAACCCAAATGCTGGGTTGAGTCTTTTGGGTCATTTTTTTTAGTTGGGGCGGTGCTCGCGTCGCGGTCTCTGCGATTCCACACGGAACATAAGTTAAATACAAACTGAAAAACCTGTGAAATCCATGTTGAAAGGTTCTAAGAATGTTCAACGTCTGTAGGATTCTTTAGGAATCCTGCAAGCACTTTATTTTTAATTGATACCAAGCAGATGCATTTTTTTGTTCAGATCAAAATGTTATGACATTGTATATCACAATTGTAATATTGTATATTACATTGTATATTACAAATATACAATAATATTGTATATTACACTTAAACTGTGAACCTTTAAAGCAGGGTCTTTTTTATAAAATAAATGTTATACATGTAACTAAAGAATCCTGCAAACATTTTAATTCCCCCCCCCTCCCCCCTTGATTCATACTGCACAAAAAGTGGTTCAATATTTCTGAATGTTACAGGGACTGATTATTGCAAATGCAGATCCAGAAATGCTAAGGTTTGCATATGATGCTGTGCTATTAATGACAGCTTTTCTAAAAAAGATATCCTATTACTAAAATAAGAAATATCCCAATATATCGGCTTGCTTACAGTATCGCAATATATCGTTTCCCAACCCCTGTGTCGTGATATGTATCGTATCGCCAGATTCTTGCCAATACACATCCCTATTTCTAATTAGGTGTCTTTTCTCCTTTAACATGGTTTCAGGATACCTTAAGCAATATCCGAGAAAACGCATACATTCAAAATGTTTTAGAATACAAAAATAAAATAAAAAAACCTTGGTCTTATTGAGTAACAGCAACGAATAGCCCATATCACATTTGAATGGAAGTCAGAGAGAAGAGTAAGCGCAGCACCGGGCTAGTATTGAGGTAAAGCTTTCACTGCTTTCCCAGTGTGACGCCCCTTCGTTTTCCAGTCCCAAAACAAATGAATCAAAACGTGTAAGGCTGTTATTACAGAGTTTGGGGAACTAAACTCAACCACAGAGGGAGCGCAACAGTTTTTTCCTCTGTGAACATCATGGCTGGCACGGGTAACATGTCCGCGGCAGCTGCGCCGTGTCTCGCTATCTTCAGCCTGGATGTGATTTACGGACGCGGGAACTACATTCACGAGATGAGCTGCGGTGAAGTCGGACCGTATTTATACAGCCGGATGTGCTGCGCAGGTAGGTGCTGGTGTACGGAGGCACCGGTTTTTGTGATTCAGGCGAATAGGAGGAGTTCGATCGAGGGGGGCGATAACTCTGTGTGTGTGCCGCGGGGCGGGCACGGGTGCGCGCGCGTTATATAAAGGGGGAGGGAGAGGGGTGTTGTGGAGTTAACTTGACATTCTTATGTCTCGTCCTGTGTGTCCTCTACTGTGTTTTTTTGTAAAGTATTACATGCTGTTATTTGATAATATTTAAGTAGTTTACATAATTTTAAGCAACTTACATTATTTTAAACGTTCATTCTAACATTTCCTCGTGTAGTAATTATTTTATAAATATTTTTATTTTTATCACAGAATAATTACAGCGGCATCACACGAGCAGTAGTGTTGCATTGCATATGTACGTTCTATAGTCACTGGACCTAAGCTCTACTCTAGTTTATTTTATCTTCTTCATTTTTCTCTCTTCGCACACTAGTGAGATAAACCCATTCGGAGTGAGTCAAAACGCCTATATGCTATACAAAACGTTTTATGCTTATATAGTAAGAGTAATATACTGGGCTATTCCAAGCTCAACCAATTAGAGGAGCAGAGCTTAAAAAATCGTTAAAAATAAAATATATAAAATGCATATATTTATAAAATATTTGTAGCCTATACTATATCAATTTATATATTTTAATATTTTAATTCATATTTATATTTTAATATGAATAATTTTAATGTAAAAATATAGTATTAAATAAAAACAACACTACAAAAAAATATTTTTTTAATCATCTATCCATATGTGGGTTGAATTCGTAAATTCGTCACTTTTCGTCAAATATGGAGAAAGTAAATTGTAGATGTAGGGCTATATGTATGTATGTGTATCAGACGCGATTTCTTTAAGACTGCAAGGGAAGCTCAGCTTCCCCTATAATTGTCAAAAAATGACTGGTCAAATATATGTACTATTATGTTAACATTTTATTGACTAAAAATGCGTTAAACACGTTCATCTCGAACGAAAACAATTTCGTTCAGAATCAGCTACTTAGGTCGGCTGACTCGATTTCCTTCTCATTCATTCCCGTAGCGTACAGTGCATTACTCTGTTGAAGCCCAGCGTCCATTGACCTCAATGGGGCTGCTTTAAACAGTTTTTTTCAGTGCTTAGAAACAAGACGGTCATTGGATAATGCTGCGATTATGTCCCGCCCACGGACGCTCAGCGTCTCTGGGATGAATGGAGGAGTGGGCTGGCCCGGACTCCGAGCGTCTGCGTGATGATTGGAGGGTCTGTCGAAAGACTGCATCTCCTTTTGATTGACAGCGATTTTGTACTATAAAAGTCACTGACACTGAAGCTATTCGAGCTCAGTCCCATCGCGGAAGTGTAGTCGAAAGACAAACTGCTGCAACCTATTTCTTGGTATTTGCTTGGTGAAATTGCTAGCCAATTTTCATCATACATTTCACCCAGATTCCTTGTTTCAGTTCAATCTAATTCCCATATTTCGAGTTTAATATCTTTTTTTAGATCGTTTGTTCATTCATTCATTCATTCATACATACAGTAGGCTAGAACATTTTCTTGAAAAGGAATGTTGGGCAGAATTTAGGTATAAATAAATGGTAAATTTGTATGATGTTGGCCAAAAATGAGCTTCCCCTCTTTGAAAGACCAGCAGCCGCCACTGATGTGTATATATATATATATATTGTTATTTGATGAAATAGTATCTGAATTATTGCATTCACAAAACGTATCTGATATTTCAATTTAAAAATGCATATGCAATTGAGTTATGCATTATAAATGAAGATAAGATATAATACATACACGTGCGCGCACACACACACTCACACAGTCGCTCTCTCTCTCTCTCGCTCTCTCTCTCTCTCTGTGTATATATAATATTTTAACGAATTAAAATTGATCAAATACAAATTGCAACTTGTGTAGGCCATGTCTTTATATAATGCACACATGTATATAGAACTGTTTCACTAACTATAAACACCTGTGCGTATTGTTAGAGAAAAATTGCATCTCAGCAGCATCTCCTCCCTTTGGAAAAGTGTGCCTCACCGGACCAAAACCGCAATGACTCAAAAAATATCGGAGGGTTGTTCTTAATTCACAGCTTCTGTATGTTTTGGGTCTGTTGCCTCAGTAACCAGTCAGCTTTCATTTTCCACAGAAACTAAGTGACTGCCTGAAAACGTTTAGACATGGCTGCCAGCTGTGAGGAACATCAGCGTACAAAGACATATGTGCAAAAATGATTTATGAATGATGGTCATTGTCCTTAATTAAGTGTTAAAAGTGGTTTGATCCTCCTTTCTCTATCCAACGTGAATAGTGACCACAAGAGGGAGACATTTAGTTAGGCTTTACAAACCTATTTCGTTTCATGCTGTTCCAGTAACCAAAGCAATGCTATTCTGCTCTCAATTTTATTTTTTTCCCATCACCCTTTAAAGTGTGTCCAATAATTTTTGGAGAAAATATTTTTATAAAAGTATTCTGTTTCCATATAAAACCTAAATATAGTTTTCAGACTCTTTTTCTATTGAATAAATCAGGGCCTTTAATGTAAGTGTGAATGCTTGAGTGAAGGCAGAACAACATATTTTGCAAGTGTTTCGGCATTGTTTAAGAAGGAACTGGTACATGTTCTAACAAGTCTGACAGGCTGTTAGAGGAGTGGTCTGTTAGAGGAGTGGTCGTTGGTGTGTCTTAAGAGCTATTGTAAGGAGCAGTGGTGTTTTGGGCCTGATGTAGATGTAGGATGAATTACTGCCTGAGTGTTGGTGCGTGCAGTGCAGGAATGTGCGATTGACCGTTTTGGGCAACGGAAGATTTCAGAGCTCCCTCTGCCCCATCAGTCACATCACATCTCTGCATGTATTTTCTGCTAAACAAATTGCCTTTGAACTGCAATGAGTTTTTAAAGAATTTTTTTAGCAACTTTGGAGAAAGAAGACACGTAGATGTACAAAAACTATTTGAAATATGGATGGCTGTGCAAAGTAAAACAGGATACTATATTGATTGCACATTGTACAATTAAGTTGTGATCAAATATTCAAAATACGTTACCACCTTTTAATGAAACTATATTACCACATTTTTATTAATTGCAAAAGTATGCAACATGTTCCAGTTTTATTTACTCAGAGATGTTAGGATAGAAGTGAATATTTTAAGTAATCATCGTCCTGTCTGCCTTAAGGATACTTAAGAGCAAGTCAAATTCCAATGTCTGCAGAATTTGGCACCATTTGTAAAACCGTCAACATTTCGCACTCTTTGCCCTTTTCCTCTTTACATCTTCACATCACCCACATAAGCTGAAGGATTTGCCTTGTGTGATTGGTGTGTATGAAGGATTAAATGTGTATCTGGTCTGTTTGTTTTGTTATGGTGCTCTTAAATATTTAACTTGTGAAGTTGTGATGCCTGAAGTCAAACACATCTGATACCTGTACATACATGTTCTTACTTTCGTACTCTTCAAAGTTATTATCTGACTTACATAAGGACTAAGGAATTAACCTTAGGACAAAATCATTTAAAATGGTTCTGCAATACTTATATTAAAATTGAGTATTTTGACTAAAAGTCAACTAAGTTCGAAATGTTTGACTGAAGTTAGATTAAAAAGCTTTGTTGAGCATCTTCAAGATATTTAGATTTTTCTTTAAAGTAGTTAACATCTTAAAGAAGATCCTTTGGAGTAATTATTGGTTGAATTAATAGATAGTTATGTTACACAAATAAGTTTCAGAGAGATAAGTTTGTGAATGATTCATTAAAAAGTCTGTCTTTAAGGCCTGACTCTGATCTCATAGTTTGTTTCTATGTGCAGATCTGTTATTTATATTCTTTGCATTATGTTGCATTCGTATTTACAATAAGTAATAATAATAATAATATTAATTTAATAAGTATCGCTTTTTATTTATCCTCTTTCTTACTGCTTGTTTCACTTCTGTTTTAGTTTGTATAACCAATTCTTACTATGTGTAAATTGTTTTTTGTTAGCATGTTTTTGACAGTGTTCTTTTTTTTAGGATTACCGATAAACTACTGCCGTTTGATTTATCTATTTTAATTTTAGATAAATTATTAAATTATGTATGAATTTATTATGTCTTTATAGGTATTTTCTTTAGTTTTAGTTTAATAAATTGGAGTTATTTTAGTAACGTTACTTCAACATACTACATGGAAATGAAATAACACACACACACACACACACACACATATATATATATATATATATATATATATATATATAGGTGTTTGGCTTAGTGTCATGATAGAATCATTTTTATACTCATACCTTTTGTTGTTTTAATATTTGAAATGTTTTTAGCTTTATTTTTTGTTTTCATTTAAATATTTAGTTTTGAAATTTTGTATGCATTTGTCATTTTATTTAATTTCTCCATTTTCTTAAATGTGTATATATAGTATTTATAGAGTTTTAACTTATAGTTTGTTACTTTTTCTTGTTTGTAAGTCGCTTTGGATAAAAGCGTCTGCTAAATGACTAAAAGTAAAGTAAAGTCATATTTTATCTCATCTGATTTTGATTGCGTAGCTGTAAACAGAAAAAGAAACACTGATAGTGGCTCTTGATAGCGCTGTCTCTGATCAGCATTGCTCCAAGGCAGATGTGTGACAGCAGCATGTCTTCCAGCCCAAGCCCAAACAGGCCACAGTCCTGATCTGCAATGCAAAGAATCCTCCATTCCTACCTGGGGTTCGCCTGTCATGCTTTCCAAGATAGAGAGAGATGGATTGTCTCTGGGGTTAGGGAGCTCCAGTCACACCTGTGCACTCAGGAATATGACTCCTCTCATTCCTTCCAGTGGTCTCCGACATTCACACGCACACACTTCAAAGAGACTAGTTATTCACATCTCGCTTGTCATTTTGTGCTGCTGATGAAAAGGGTCTGTTGTTTGGGGCAAGAGACACAGAGACTCTTTGAATCTCTGCATCATCTGTTTGTATTTTTGCACGCTCGTTTCAAATGCTACTTTTTGGAGATGCATTTACTTCAACTGCACATACACAGGGGTTCTCTTGTGCTCAGCCGCATTTTTTTCTTTATAGGGTGAATTTGGCAGGACTTCATGAAATAGTGTCTTTGTTGTGTCTGTCTACTACATAAATCAAAGAACAGCAGCGACTCCTGACAGTGAAAATGTAAACCTCCTACTTGAGACTACAAGAGCCTTTCTGTGCGACTCCTGAAATTAGTCACATTTTCCCACATGAGTGGGATTTCCCAGTTGGTGGAACACCAAATCCCTCCTCCCACCCCAAACAGATAGAATACCCAGATGGAAACAAAGACCCTCGTTTTGATTCTTTCCCTGGTGCTTTAGAAAGTGACTCATTTCCGTTGAATGCTACTTAATTAGCTTGTACAGAAAAAAAACAGCTTGCTCATTCCATGTAAAGTTTTTGTCCTAAACAGCAACAACCATGACAAAGTCAAAAAGTTGGTAGGGTTCTATTCCTAACCTGTCACTCGGAGTAGCTATGCCCATAATGCAATGTGATTGGTCCAAAATTCTGTATATTTAACCTTAAATATGTTCTGATTGGCTGCAGTTTTGTCACTTTGTGGTGATATTTCGCTTTCAGTGTGGACAGACAAATTGCTTATGACACCTGTTGGTGGTTTGTGTCGTGTTCAGATTTTTTCGATGTTACATTCCTAGGGCAGCTGCTTCCCTTGTTATAGGGTATTTGCAGATGTGAGTTGCGGAAACCGTTAACCATTTTCAAAGTATGCAAGAAAGGTGTAGCTTTTTGTGCTTCTGAGCAGAAGTAATACTAATATCTTAAAAAGAATGATAAATAATATGTTAATTTATTTTGTGGTTGTAAATTTTTGCTGACTTTCTCTTTGGTCACATACGCCGTCAAAATGTGGTCTGCCACAATGTTGTTTTTGTGTGTATGTGCGTTTTTACACTTTTTCAACCACAAAACTTTTTCAAACCACTAAAACGAGAGCTTCCTTCAAATGTATAGCCTAAAGACATGTATTTAGCAAAAAGTGTGAAAAAAGAAGGAAAGGCAGAAAGGGAAACAGAACTGGAGGGGAAGAAAAGTGAGAAAAGGGAGGGCGAAAAGAGCTGGCTTGGAACACACCCACTCGCCTGCATCTATCTTCTCTTTTGCTTTCTGAAACACCAGACGGGTGAAGAGAAACAGTTCAGGTGGTTTAAACAGATCAGTGAAAAGTGTACAACTGTGGTTTTGCAGCAAGAACAGAAGTACAGGAATGGCTGTATATCAAGGTTGTAGAATGTACTCCACCGACAGTGTCGGCAGTGACGTGGTCTTCACAGATGAAAGTCCTCATTACCAGGGGATGCTGAGGGCCATGGATGAAAGAAAAGGTACAGCAGTTTGAATACTTAAAATTAGCTATTAGACACTAAATTTAGTTTTGAAATCCTGTTTAATCTTTGTACAAAATTTGCTTGATAAGTTTGTCAGTATGATTAAATTTGTTACATTTGGATTCTTATTGTGTAATTTTTGGCTAGATTATTATATTTATTGATGTTGTTTTATTTTGACACATATTTAAGGCTTACTATGTTATGCTATCAATTATGCAGTCATGTTATCATTCTGCATTATAATTGGTCTTCTCTGGACAGGTGAAATGTACTTGTAATGTTTCCAACCAATAATATGAAGTATAAGCTGTCAAAATGAAGTTTTTGGGCTCCAAAGGGACGGGCCATTGCAAAGGCAGGACCAAAATTGCAGGGTTTTGGTCCTGCGTGCACATGCATGGCATGTTGGAAAAGAGGACATAGTTTGAGTACAGCACAGCTCAAACATTGTAAATGTTCTACTATAATTTACACTGACATATTACTTCATACACTAAAACTTCGTTCCCTCAAGCTACGCGTTCAGTTTTACGAGTCTCAAAGCTGCCGTGCAGAGGAATGCATCTTCTCTCAGATCTTGTGTTTCTCCTTGTCAGACCTTGAATTCCTATGGTTTTGTGGCATGGAACATTAACTAAGCATTTGTGGTAGCCTAAGATATACTAGGCGTTACCTTTTCATTATGAGGCTCTGTTGATGTTTTGCTAGGAATTTTAAATGCCCCTTTTATCCGGCCTTTGACCTGTTCAACTGTTCAGGTGGTCACACTTGTCTTAGAGCTGTTCTGAGATCAGCTTACAGATGGAAATTAGTAATTAGTCTTAAAGAGACCAACAGATTCCCAGTAAAATGAAGCATCTATGTCCTGTTGTTTCATGTCTCCACATGCATCTGAATTTTTTGTGTTATCAAAATGATAACAAGTGTGTTTTATGCCGTTTACTATGTAAAACTGCAATATGATTAAATCCGTTTTTAGGTGACTAAATAAATGTTCATTGTTTCATAAAAGACTTCATACAATGAGTCACAGGAATTGGTTTTCATGACAGCACAAGGTTTTAGAAACAGGAAGTGACGTGGTGATGCCAATTGACGTGGCTGCCATGGCAACCGAATGACAGAACAACAACATACATCCAGTTCCCTGCGGTTGTTTTGATACAGATAGTTGTCCTACATTATCTTATCTCAATGTTTTGATGAAAAGGTCTTATAACAAGGTTAATATTTTTTTATTTAATTTAGGTCATGCTTGCTGGTCATCAGAGATATCATCAGCCTTGGTGGTTCATCTTGTGATAGGGAGCTGATGAGCTTCTTCTCCAACTTGAGTTTTCTTGTATTCTCTTTCATGCTAGCTCAAGTGTGCCATTATCATAAAGTCAAAAATGGACGTGAAAGAGGCATTTGTACTGATTTTTTTTAATCATGCTCTTATATTTGTCATGAAGCATTTTGCAAGATCATTGTGAAACCCACTTGATTCAGGTGGTGGTACTTCTGAACCATTTCACTCCTTTAGCACGCCTTTCAGCAAGTTTCCACATACATTTTTGATGACATTAATGATGGTAATTTGAGATTAAGGTAAATGCGGAACATTTGAAAGCTTCTAAACAAATTGAGGAGTAAAATAGTACCAGCAAAAGAGTCAGTCATTGTTTTTTTTTATTCAAGAACCTCTTTCTTTTTTTTGTCAGTAAGGAATCTCTGGTTTAGTCACTAAGACCTGCAAATATCTGAACTCAAGTAAAGAAAATAGATTCAGAACTGAAAAGCTTTCAAATTAAATCAGTAAAAAAGAGCCGAAATCAGCCAGTCAGTTGACTTTCAAGAGTGGAATGAGTGTTCAGATGAGCAGATATAGACTGCTAATTTACGCTGTGGTGTCTCTAAGACCGGGGTCATCAACCTTTTTGTGAGTGAGGGCTCCCTAAAGGGATAAAATGGTCTCAAGGGCTACTTGTTTGTTATGTTTATATATATATATATATATATATATTTATACATACATACATACACATATATATATATACATACATACATACACATATATATATATATACATATATATATACATAATATATAATTTACATATATATATATATATATTCTTTTTTATTCTTTTACATCTTGATATCTTGTCATTAATAAACATTAATGATTTCTCACAAGCATTTAACTATTTTTTTTTATCAATTCAGGAAAATATTCCAGATAAATTTAGAAAAATAGGCTATCACAGCAATTTGTTTCAATAGTCATACAACATTTATATTTATCGTGATATTCATTTACCATTAATGGGGAAGGAAATGCTTTCCACATGTTTGTTAGACCTTGAAATTAAGGTAAACAACTTTGTTCACAATTAAATTCCACAGAGGAGCTACATTTTTAATTTAGGGACCCATGAAATGCATTTTATTTTCCCCTAAATTCTGTGTTTCCCCATTTTATTTATTATGTATTCTGTGTTTTATGATTCAGTACAAATTTATCATAAAAAAGTTGTCTTGTGAAATTAATGAATAAAACTAACAATGTAATCAAATGAAAATCACATTACAATTACAATTTACAACAAAACATTGCATTTTCATTTTATCAGATAAGATGCTGCACAACAAAACTGTATACATTATAATAAAAAATAACTTGGTTGTATGGTATTCCTTAAAACACAAAAATATTATTATTATTAATTTGAGACTTGCATTTTAGTATACAGTAGTAATTAATTCGGTTATAATTTCAAGTTAAACCGGACTTTTATTTTGATGGCCAGACTTTCAGTTTTAGTGTGTAACTTATTTGACGGTCATTTTTCTCAAATGAAACAAATGAAACACTGCATAAAGCTAGTGAATTAATTCTAGCCGCTCCGGAGATGAAGTTCATGTGTTCTTGTCCTCATATATTCAGACACAGACGCTGAAAACACTGCGAGTCACTTGTGTTTGTGTATCAGGCTATTTATAGAACGCACTTGGCGGACTCCATGCGGGCACCACGTTGGTTACCCCTACTCTAAGATATGCACAGCATGTTCATAACGTTGGCCCACCCAATTACTGCACAATTTTGGGTCATCATAATAAATACTATGGGTCGGTAAGATTTTTTAAAATGCGTTTGAAGTTATCTTATGCTCAGCCAGGCTGCATTTAAATGTCAAATATATATATATATATATATATATAAATATGATGTTAGCATCCTGGCCAAATTTCCCCATTGGTCTCTGACCATCATGGCCTTCTCATCATCCCCATACACTGATTGGCTTCATCACTCTGTCTCCTCTCCACCAATAAGCTGGTGTGTGGTGGGCGTTCTGGCGCAGTATGGCTGCCGTCGCATCATCCAGGTGGATGCTGCACATTGGTGGTGGATGAGGAGATTCCCCCCTTTCATGTAAAGCGCTTTGAGTACCCAGAAAAGTGCTATATAAATGTAAATAATTAATATTATTTAAATTTAAAATAACTTATTTTATTATATTAATATGTTTTGATACGTAGTTTATTCCTATGATGGCAAAGCTGAATTTTCAGCATCGTTACTTCAGTCTTCAGCAGGGGCACCGCTACGGATTCTGGGCCCCCTGGACAGCATATTCACTCGGGCCCTCCTGCCTCACACTGTCGCACACTGTCGTCCCATGGACCTGAGAACTCGGAGGAAAAGGAAATTGCTCTTTCTTTGAGAAGGTGGGTACCGCTGGCCCTTGGACCAGCAGCGGAACAGAAACAAAACGAAACAGATTCTCCTCCCGGCCCTCCACCGGGGGAAGGAGCAGTGCTGTTCTCGCCGTCTCCTGAGAAAGAGCAAACTCCAACATCTCCGGGTTGCCAGCGTCAGGGCCGCTTCGTCGACTTCCTGGACGACTTGGAGCCTGGCTGGGACGCGGGGGGCGCCGCTCTCCTGTGAGAGGCTCGACGCACCGGCCTATGTGTCGATTCGGCCTGGGGCGGAGCAGCTCTGGAGGACGCAGGAGGGCGCCCACGGCGACGGGCAGACTGAGGCCTGGCCCCGGGGGCAGCGGTGGATGGTGCATCACGCCGGGGCAGGATGTGCTGGATCGCCTCGGTCTGCTGCTGTACCGCCGAGAACTGCTTGGCAAAGACCTCGACGGTGTCGCCGAACAGCCCTGCCTGGGAGATGGGGGCGTCGAGAAAGCGAGCCTTGTCGACGTCCTTCATCTCTGCCAGGTTGAGCCAGAGATGGCGCTTCTGGACCACCATGGTGAACATCGCCTTCCCGAGAGACCACGCCGTGACTTTCGTCGCTCGTAGAGCGAAGTCAGTCGCCGTGCGCAGCTCCTGCATCAACCTCGGGTCGGTACTACCCTCGTGCACCTGTTTGAGCGCCTTGGCTTGGTGAACCTGCAGGATAGCCATGGCGTGCAGGGCGGAGGCTGCCTGGCCCGCAGCACTGTATGCTTTGGCCGCGAGAGCGGCTGTCAACTTACAGGCCTTGGACGGGAGACGTGGACGGTTCCTCCAAGTGGCGGCGTTTCGTGGGCACAAGTGCACCCGTTCGTTTCAAAAAGAAAACAAAAAGTAAAACTAAACTGTCTGTCGCTGACAGGACTTGCATGTTTTCTCTACAAGAATACCAACATGTTCACCTTCTCTGGTTTAAGAAGCAGTCTTTTACTTTAGTTTGAAAACCAAATCCTCCGCTGTGCGCACCTTTGCGCTTCTGCTGACATGCCGAGTGAAAGCACAATGGGCGCGCGCTGCTCCCGCTCTGCATACGCGCCACTTCTGCGCTGCCTCTGCTCTGCTTTTACGCGTGCGGTGTGAAACCAGGCTCTACTGAAGCGCTCGCGCCTGATCAGTGAAATCTTTCTCCTGCTACAATGTGCTGCGGCTGGCAGCGCTCGCGCTTTGGAGCAGGCAAACCATGCACTAGCACAAGTGCGACCACGTCAAATTTTTACTTGCTTTTACTTGCACACTCTCAAAAAATGGTCGCATTTTGGTCGCAGTCTAGAGTCCTGAATATATAAAATCATTTTATAAAATAAAGAAAACAATGATGTGCCGTCTCGTCTTGAACAGGAGCACTTCACAAAAATTAACCGAAAGTCAGCGAATACATGACTCACAGACATGATAAATATATCTATAGAAAGCTTTAAATTACTACTTAACGAAATAAATCAAATCGAAAACAAAAACTCTTTCATTATAATCCGTGAAGATGCACTTCTCTCTAAAGGCGCGTCTAATGAGGAGATGGCAAGTCAGGATCTTCATCTGATTCTTCATCTTTGTGACACTGACAGAGAAAACACTAGTTTATTAGTAAATAATTCAAATATCTCCTTACTATTTCCCTCTGACACATTCATATTAATTACTTTTGCTGGGGCTTTATGGCAAGCTTTATTGCGTGTATTTGAACGCAGAACTCTTCAGCTGCGCTAACGGCTCTCTGCTGCTGCTGGACACTAAACACAGTCGAGCCGCTCTTGACTGTGATTGATTGATTGATTGATTTTTTCATCACTTATTGATGGATGTCTAAAATATAAACATAAGGAGAAGCCTAAAACAGGCCCGAGGCCCGGCACACGTCTGTACTATGACGTGAAAATTGGCCTGATTGAAGCCCGGTCGGGGCCGGGCTGAAATGCAGGGCTCTAGCGTTCCCCTCGGTAGAAATCATTGCCCCTGGTCTTCAGTGTCACATGTTCTTTCAGAAATCATTCCAATATGCTGACTTGCTGCTCAATAAACAGTTCTGATTTTTATCAATGTTGAATGCAGTTGAACATTTCTTATTTTTGTTCAAACCATGATTTTTTTTAAACAATGTAAGTCTATTTAAAGCATAAAAGTATTTATTTAATGAAATCTCATGCAAATATGCTGATCACAAAGAAATAAGATGCAAAACATTTGCTAATTCCTCTATGCTTTTGCTTCTCTAAAATCATCACTATGTGGAACCACGTAAAGTGCACTATAAAAACCACACAGAGCACGATTATCTAAGAAGATAGCTATACTTCAGTTAGAAGTTTCCATTAGTATGTTGTATAGTATTCACTGGTTTCTAATGTGTCTCTCTGATTTAACAACATTTTTTGTATTTTTGTGTTTTACAGATGAACGGGATCGAGTACAGAAAAAGACCTTCACAAAATGGGTGAACAAGCATCTGATGAAGGTATTACCATCTATAGAGAAATTGCAGTCAATTTAACAACAATACACATGCAGTTGTTTTAGGCAAGGTTAAAATAATTGACAAAAACGATTGATGAAAAAACACTTTCGTAAACTGAAATAAAATAAAAATGTCAAAATATTTTAAACATGAAACTAATAACAGTTATTGAAAAACGAACTGAAATAAAATATAATTAACAAAAATAAATCATCGTTTTTGTAATGATTACGTTCTCACCCCTTGGCGGAAAAATACTATATATAAGCTGTGGTGGTTTAAATGGCGCATCACTCACATGGGGTTATCTGACAGAGAGACGCAAAGCAGTTTAAAGCAGAGTCCTGCACGAATCCTGTTTGGTAAACGCGCACAGTAGGCCTGCATAACAGAACACCCGACTCGTTATCTGACAGCAGCACTAATTTATTCCTGTAGCCTACCAGAATAGAACCGTTTGATAAATACCACGTGTTGCGACCCAAACCGAACCTGCATTAATCTACAGCATCAGGGAAAGGCAAACTTATTTATTTTCTCATGTAACATGAGCAATCAAACCAAAATTAGGCAAGTTGGTGCTTTGAAGAAAAGCAGACACGCAACATGATAATTAACAGAAAAAAGATGAGAACGCATCTTTCTGGCCTAGCATCTTGTGATCACTCTGCCATGCTTTCGAACAAATATGCATATGCTAAATCACATCATACACATGCTTATAATTCTTCATAAATAAATAAAATTACATATTCAAATATGAGCTAAATATTCAAATATGAGCCAAAAACGATTGCCGTTATTGAATTTCATTAGTCCCAGGCAGTTATGATTTATGTGCCGCTGTTCACGGAAAAGTGCATTAGATATGACCATTATATATGACCAAGCGCAACTTGTGTAGATTTATTTAGAAAAAAGGCTTGACTGCTTCCTTTGGTGTATGTTTGTATACCTTTACCATCTAATAAATCTCAGCATGCGTTAATTTTGTGTCGCTAAACGTTTGCCTCACTAAGGTTAAATTATGCCTACGTCTTTCTTTGTCCTTACCTCTGGAAGTGATCTGTTGATTCTGCTAAACTTTAATTAAAACTGAAACTAAACAAAAATGTGTTCACAAAAAAAATAAAATAAACTAAAACTAAAACTAACAAAAATATTAATACAATTAATAAAAACTAAACTGAATTTCATAGCAAATTTGAAAACGATATTAAAATGTAACTAATTTAAAAATGCAAAACTATTATAACCATGGTTCTAGGTGCTTGTAACCACACGGTCACAGAGAATCAAATATTTCCCTTCACCAATGGCCACTTTGTCAACCCATTATCTCAAGGACTTGTTTTAAGGATGACTGGTGCAGTAACTAAATGACTGTGGTGACAGCTGCTTGATTGGAAAATATTAGCACATACTAAAACCACACAGAGAACATAGTTATTTGTCTGTCATTACATGGAAAATAACAGTGCATGATGCTTAAAGTGCAAGAGTGAAAATGATAGGAGTGTGTGTGAGAGAGAATGGGAAGCACAGTACAGTGTTTGTTTGTCTAACCCGTGTGTGAAAACATATGGTGAGTGTGTGTAACTGCTACTGCTGTGGAGATCATGATGGCTGGATAATCGTCCTGTACACACCCAGCACACTGCACTGCTGAAAGGTGCTGTTTATTTATTTATGGGTATGTGAAGATGAGTCATCAACATCTGGTCTCATTTTATATCCCCAAAGAAACCGATTGTTTTCTTGGTGCTGCTTGGATTTCATCCAGCAGTCTGGCCCACAGGCACCCCCTTTCATGAACAGTTGAAAAGAAAGTGTTTTAAAATGTGTTCCAAAATTCCACCCCAAAATCTACAGTATAAAGATGCAAAAGAATCTGAAAATGAAAAATAGCCCCTAGAATCAAGCGAAAATGCAACAAAAGTGATGCAGCAGTTTATTCCACTGTGTAAACTGGGTATTTCACATGAAAGATATTTGGAAAATATCTTTATAGATATATATTGTAACTATTGGAATAATATGTAACTTAACTTTGCAAGGATATATGTAGAATTATCCCTCTTTTGCATTAGCGGAAATTGAATTGTCTTTAAAATGAATTTCCAGTTTAACTAACTCGTATCTAGAGGATCTTTAAAATTACACTTCTTACCTTCAATGTTCTTTGAACATAAAAAAATATATATATATTTATTATTCAGAATAGTTTAATTATTAAATAATTTTTAAAATAATTTTTGTAATAAGTTATTTCAGCACTATATTTGTGTTAGTTTTTGAATTGTGTTAGACGTTAGACTGCTTTTCCTTCCTCCAAGGAGGCATAGGGTTTATTCAGTGGTCTGCAGTTCAGATCCAGTGACTCAGAGGCTTTGCTGTGGGTTATTCGTTTGCTGTAAGGAAATCCTTCTCATCTGGATGCAGCCGTTTGGGATGGAAACCTGGACGCCAGCAAAGCCTAACTGTCTCTCATTTTAAACTAGGCACAGAGAACAGCAGCTCTAAGATTAAAAAAGGTTTATTAAGAATGAGTTGCCAAAATGATGGTTTCTGCAGATGTGTTAGTGATGTTTCATTGCTATTTTAGACTTAATAATAGCTTTGGATTAAATACAAAAGACAATTTAATATTTATGTTATGCCATGTGCACATGCATGCTGTGCTCTGTCATATTTGATATGTTGCTTCACGATTGAATATTAAATCTAAACAAATATATTTCTGACAGGTTTGTCATCAGCAGACTTGTTTGTACATGCAAAGGTCTATTCAAAGATTTGATACAATAAATGAAATATTTAAACTATATACTCACGCCATTATGCAAACACTGTATGTGTCATCTGTGTTCATTTCACTGTTATATCTGTCTGTCTCTCGCTCTCTTTCTGTCATACAGTTCTCATTGTATTTCCCATCTGTCCCAACCTTTCTCTTTTTTATCTCTCCATGTTCCATCCTTTCCTCCATCTTTCTCTGTCAGCACTGGAAGGCAGAGGTAGGTGGTGTCTGTGATCACACCTTTGCAGAGTGACTTCTGTTATTACTGCATGGGTTTCACATGCACCGTAGCTTCCTACATCTGCACCTAGAGCTAACACACAAGCTTCCTTGCATGAAATGCAGTTTTCTAAGTTTTTTAACACTGGAGATGTTAACACTTGTGTTTTCTGTCTCCTTTAGTACTTTCTGTGCTTACTGCTTCAGCCTCCAGATAATTTCCTTTATCAACAGTAAATATAGTATCATACAGTGGCCCACAAATCAATGTATGGTTTTTATAATTATTAAAATTCCAAGGTGATTTCTAATAGATTTATGATGATAGTACCCACATTATAAACTGAGCCATATATAGAAAGCTCTCATCGTTTGAACAGTTTTTGTGAGAAAAGTTACTTCAAATGACCTTTGCCCATATTTTTCACAGCATCATAATATTTGTGGTTTGTGTGTTCTGTTTGTAGTTTTAATGCTTACAAAACATATTTTAGGGTTTCAGAACTCTTCTTTTTTGTCAGCAGGGAATATCTGGTTTAGTCACTAAAACTTGTACATATCTGAACTGAAATGACGAAAAAATAGATGCACCACAAACTAAGAACTGAAAAAGAACTTCCAAAAAAAAGTCTTTACTTAGGTAAATTAAATGTGGACATACAGCTATTTTAAATACGCTACCATTCAAAAGTGCAATTAAAAAAAAAAAATTGCAATTAAAGGCTGCATTTAATTGATCAAAAATACATTAAAAAAGCAGTAATATTGTGAAATATTATTACAATTAAAATAATTGTTTTCTATTATTTTCATATATTTCATATATTTTACAATGTGATTTATTCCTGTGATGGCAAAACTGATTTAGCAGCCATTACTCCAATCTTCAGTGAAACATTTCTACTTCTCATTAATGTTAAAAACAGTTGTGCTGCTTAATGTTTTCATAGAAACCGTGATGCATTTTTCAGGATTTTTGGATGAAAGAAGAATAGATTTTATTTGAAACTGAAATATTTTGCACCATTATAAATGTCTTTACTGTCTTTTTTGATCAGTTTAATTGCTGAATAAAATCATTTATTTTTCAAACCCCAAACTTATGAATAATAGTGTATTATTTATTCACCTTAATTTATAGTAAAATTAATTAAAATTGTGCCATGTATTGTAAAAGGCATAAAACCAGTGGTTGCCTTTTACGTCAGTCAATTATACATTTTTGCTCTCATTATGTAAAAATATTTGCCTACTTGATGTCAAAATGATTCCATTATAATCAATTCATGTGGAAAACTGTGGTATTAAGTAGCATAATTTTGTCTTGAACGTGTAGTCTTCCACTTTCCACAGTTTTCATGATTTGTAATAATGATTTCTTGTATTATTCAGGCCCAGCGACACATCACAGATCTGTACGAGGATCTCAGAGATGGACACAACCTCATCTCGCTGCTGGAGGTGCTCTCTGGAGAGACACTGGTAAGGTTATGCTAATGTGGGATCAGATTTTCCATCCACAACCCTATTCAAAACCTACTTCCAAACATCAATTTGAAATTCTGCTAAAAAGGCTAAGTCTCATTACCTGGATCTGCTCCCTTAATATAAGCCCCCTCCCCCCCCTTCCTGTGTCTTCTTTTGCTTTATAGACCTTGTAGATTACGTTTGATTAAAGTTCCTCTTGCAGTCTGCATCTGATTGGATAGTTCTACAGTTTAACTCCCTCATAGTCGTGTCACTCAGATTTGTTTTGCATGCGTCAGTGGTTGACATATGGCATTCAGATCTGTATGAGCAGTGGACGTAACCACACATACAGAAATGTGTGGGTAGGAACGAATGTCTCCTCACATCTCCCCGTCCTTATGAGCCCTTCTACTGTGACTGTCTCTTTTGCACTGCGTCTCACTCCTTTAACACATTAACAATCTGACATTTTCTGCCTCAGTTTCAACTATGCACCGCTTTGACCCCCTTGACCATTCCTTTTTCAACTTCCTGTTTGCTCACCTCTGCCCTGACCTTGACCCCTTTGCCTTTGCCTCTTTTCTTGCGATGCTTTTGCTGTGGTAGCCGAGGGAGCGAGACGTTGTCAGGAATTCACGGTTGGTGAGTTGGGTCTGAAAATTTTCGGCTCGCCTCCCCAGAAAGGGGTGTGGCATGTGTCACTGCCAGGGGAAATGTGTTGTGCATGATGTCACTTGCTTTGTCATGTCGCTTGTCCACGGTGCCGTCCTCCCCTCATGTTCACAAAAATATTGAATAAAAAATTGAAATAAATCATGCTACTATTTGTATAAAAATCAGGGTGGTTATTTAATTGTTTGCGGGGGGTTTGTAATGGAATGTTTTGGAATTCACTGCATTCACTGTCAGGGAACCATTAACTACAGGCTTTCAGGAATTTGGGGTAATGTATGTTAGTTTAGAATTAAACATTCATTTTAGTTCTTCATTGGTTCATATATTCTCATGTTTGCAGACATGGGATCCATTGAGAACCTAAGTGACCATGCACTGCAAGCCAATAAAAGTCTGGCTCATGGGACAGCTTAGCTTTTGATTGGCTATTTATTGTGATGACTGATTGACAATGTCATTGCATGTTCTTATTGTATGCTGGTGAATTTTATCCACATCTTGGCATAGTGGTGTATTTGGAGTATGTTCAGGTAATAGGTTATAGCGAATGAAGTAGGGCTGTAGTCAAGTCCACCTTTGTCGAGTCCAAGACAAGTCCAAGTCCAAAGAGGTTCGAGTCCGAGTCAAGACCGAGTCCAAAGAGGTTCGAGTCCGAGTCAAGACCGAGTCCAAAGATGTTCGAGTCCAAGTCAAGTCCAAGTCCAAATGAGACGGTCAAAACAGAGAAAGAAAAAAATAATCTTCTTCAAAACCACATACTTAATTATTGATAATTTATTTGATACGAGAGATGGCATATCTTCTATTCTAATATAATAATTTTGCATTATTGTTTGTGCAGCAACACCTGTAGGATCAAATTAGGCAATTTTATTTATCCTCCTGAGACCCAGCTATGGAGTTTTTGCCTCTGTAGTGGACATTCTATTTTAGTGAATGTCTCTGAGACATTAAACCCTCTCATATGTCTTTAAAGATGGCTATATTTAATTTAGTGAAAAATTGTACATCCTTATGGAAATATGATTATATTCTGTAATTGTCATTTAAATCTGAATAATTTTCAGATTGTTTGTCATAAAACAACATCTCAGGAAAATGTTATGGGTTTTCAAATTCAAATATGACTTCCTGTTATGAAACAGGACATCATTTCATACATGTTCAATGTAGAGGACACCAGGACTGAAAGCATGTTTATTATGCATTTTGGGAGACATAACAATTGAATAGGGAAATAAATTATATATCAGTTTGCTTATGAAATATTATATATTATTATGAAAATCTGGCCATGTATTACTCTCATTATGAAAATAATTTTTCAACATTCTGTCCCAACAGCAACACATTAATAAGCAAATTAGATACAGTGTATAGGTACACTGTGTTTTAATGGGAAACCAGTTTATGGAATTTTTTACACACATATTGCATAAAACAAAATGGTATATCAAATAATTTTGTTATACATTTTAAAACATAGTCGAGAATCATCCTTAAACAAAGTTTAGTATAAAAAAATCCTGAACCCTAAAAATGTATTTGGTGATTTAAAAAAACTCCCATTGATTTTTGCCGTTTTGATGTCTATTCATCAAATTCATCATGAATAAAATATTGTTTTTCAAAAAAAAAAAAATATATTTTTTTTTTCTTATGGTCATAACAAGGTGTCTCAGGAGGATATTTTAGGTTTAGCAATTTCACTAATATTTGACCAATTCTCGATTTTGTAAGATTTTATCTAGTCAACTTGAAAATGTAACTACAACATGATTCAAGCAACTTTCTCTTTATTAACCCTCTAGTTAAAGAAAAGTATATTCTAAGTGCACCACACATGACGTTGTCTTCATGATGTAAATGTTAAACAAATCACTAAATATCTTTGCAGAAAAGATGCATGAACTACAACTACATCTTGTTCACACTTTTATTATGCATATTAGGCTATATGTTCTGAAATAATACAAGACAAATGCGCCAAAAAACTCAAGTAATTCCAATTCAAAATGACTGAAGGTTTAACACCTAGAGTGCTATTATTAACTATAAAGGCTCTGTAAAACAATGAACAGCAGTTTTCAGCCTGTCACCCTGATGCAAACCTGAAATATCAGATATACAGTAGTAGTTCTTCGCAGGTTTTGTATTTGATTAAGCTGCTGTTCCGTTGTTTTTTTCTATGTAAGCATGGACGCGTTTGACTGTTGTGCTCGTGTCTCTTGCAGCGTCTCGTGCATGAAACGGCTTTATAAAAACGCGGCACTCTAGTTATTAAAAGATGTTTAACTCACATCTTCTTGTATTTTTTCTATTCCAGTGCCCGCGTCAATACAAAAGCACACTCTGTGTGAATGGTGCCTAGAGAGCATCACACGTAAGCGGTTAATCATGTGCACCGACATGCGGTTGGATTGTTCTTTTCTCTTTACTGTTATTATCAAAGTGTCTAATTCTAGCGTTTGGTAATATTTCTATTCAAAATCGCGATTCCTCGATTTATAAAAAATCTAATTGTGGCAAAACATTAAATTCAAATTAATCGATAAAATCTGATAAATCGCCCAGCGTTTGCTTATTTTTTTACTTTTTACTTTTGTGTAATTTATTTTATTTTACATCCAGGTGTATGCCGTGCCTCCAGGCTTTATTCGTTTTGCTCTTATTCGTTCTTTTTCTTATTCATTTGGTGCCACGGCGTTTGATGATTGTCAGGTTTTTATTTTTTTATTTTTTACATTTAAACATTTAGCAAGTTTGGAATTTTATGTTAGGCTTATAGCATGGTAATGGTGTATTTTTATTCGTTTTGTTAATTAAAGTCCCATGTTTATTGCAGAAAATGTGTCGTTGTAAGTTATAGATAAGCAATTGACCTGAAATGAAAGTGAAAGCAAAATGCGCACGGGCATTAATAAGGTATTTAAAAGCGAAGGAAAATGAGAGGGAAAACTCCAACGAACTTTGTAAAACCAAACTGTATTATGCAACTTGCCGACAGCGTGTCTGTGGCCAAAATAAAAATTATTTATGCCTCCACGCAGCACGCACACTCAGAGCCAGGCACACACTCATATGACGCAGCTGTGCATTCACCAGGCGACCAATGGCAATGCCCGTTCTAGATGGAGTTAAACCAATGGCAATTACATTGCCCATTAGCGGAACAAGCGAGCCAGATTAATGGTTTTGTTTTGAAAGAGAAAAAAAAGCATACATTGAACATTTGGCGAGTCCGATGACCAAGTCCGAGACAAGTCCGAGTCCAAATACCAACGAGTCCAAGACAAGTCCGAGGCGATAGAAAAACGTCTCGAGTCCGGACTCGAGTACTACAGCCCTAGAATGAAGCTGGAAGATCTCTGGTCCTTGGGTATCAAATTAATAAGGTTATAATATTTAGGGTATAGTTTCTGCATTTTTCTTTATATAATGCATTGTTTCTTCCATGAAATTTGGAAAATATTGCAAAGCCATGATTTACTTTAGGTACTTTTTGTTGTAGGTTGACATTGGTAATATGAGTTTTTTTTTTTTTCTAGTGTAAATAGTATTTTTTATGCATTTCAAAAACGCTAAAGTGTTTTCCAATTTTTACTGTACAACAAAATGTTTGGATGTTCGGTTTCACCTTTTGGTTTCATTTAATATTTTTTTATTTTTCAAAATGGACACACATAATATTTCTCTATTGTGGCATTCCTACTTTAGTTTAGTCATTGTTTTGTATGTTTAGATTTGATCAAATTCGATTTGTA
The DNA here is from genome assembly GCA_003573665.1 of Oxygymnocypris stewartii. Classification (NCBI taxonomy): domain Eukaryota; kingdom Metazoa; phylum Chordata; class Actinopteri; order Cypriniformes; family Cyprinidae; genus Oxygymnocypris; species Oxygymnocypris stewartii. Next base: position 1,146,151 of record QVTF01023765.1, on the reverse strand, counting down.
TCATTCAGCACATCTGTAATCTCTACCTCTTGAGATCTTTCTCTTTGTTAATCTCCCTTTCTTTCCAGCCCAGAGAGAAGGGTCGCATGCGCTTTCACAAACTACAGAATGTACAGATCGCACTGGACTTCCTCAAACATAGACAGGTACAATGAACCGAACACCTCATAAGTCGTTATGTTTTTTCCCACTTGGTTTTGCTTTTCATAATCAGGGATATAATACAAAAAAAATCTATCTATGTAAAATAAAATATTAATAAAATATACAAAGCTACTTTTTCTTGGTCATAAGTTATTATAACATTTCAACAAAAATATTAGCTAATACTGTTGTTTCTGATCAATATTTAATGTTTAAAATTGTATTTTTTTATTTATTTATATTTATTTTCCATTTACCTCCTGCAGTACCTTTACAGACCCACATAGGTCTATGCACTCCTGGTTGAAAACCCTGGTCTTATAAGATTTCATTGGATAACACAGATCTCATTGTTTGACAGGTGAAACTGGTAAACATCAGAAATGACGACATTGCGGATGGAAATCCAAAACTGACCCTCGGGCTAATATGGACCATCATCCTTCACTTCCAGGTCTGGTGTAGCACTGGTTGTGCTCTACTTGCTCGGAGCAGACACATTCTTATTAGTTTTGTATATGCTCTCTTTGGTTTTGCTTCACAGATTTTAATTTCCCTTTTCACTGTGTCTACATGTTTTAGTCTCTCAACTTGCTGTAACAAGTTCACAGACATCTGTGCAGACTTGTGACAGGGTTTAATGTATCATCTGGCTCCAGTGATATAGATATCGCTTTTCATCATTCCAAATATAAATCTCAGCCCACCCACAAAACATAACACCATCAGGAAAGAACAAGTATTTGTTGTACTTTCACACATGGCCTTATGTTCATTTGTTTATGAACTAAAATGTCAGACAAAACAACTGTTTGTACCTGTTAGGGACGGGTGGTTTTCTATTACAATGCACTCTATTATCTTTGGATTGCTACACAATATTTTGTCTCATTATGAGGAGATTGGAGTGCATTTGTGTACTTTTTTTCTGGGAAATAAAAACCAAAGCATGCGTCTTTGATGTCACAGATGGCCTGTGGGGGATCATGGGTTGGGACGATGTCCATTTCGGTTGTTTCGGCGAGTCGCATCTTCCCTAAAGGAAGTGGAAGCAAAGATTATAATACAATAAAGATATACCAGAATTGATCATAGCATTTCAGAATTAGCTTAAATTATGCACTCTGCAGAAGCTGTTGAGTTTGGTACCAGATGTAATTTTGCCACACTTGTATACCCTGTTAAATATTTTTTTTTACAATTGTACAATACTTTCAAAGAAATGTGAAGTGTTGGGCTTATAGTCACCACTACAAATATTTTAAAATGAGAGGCATTGAAAGGAATTCTGCATTGTAAAGGACCTTAAATGCCCCTCTTGCTCTCGTAAAGCTATGCTGCGAGGGTGGAGGATGTGAGTCACTGTGTGCATCCTTAAGAGGATTCAGAGGTTTAGACCGACCAGACTTTCCTACAAATCTCTTATAATAGGAGGAAACTTGATTTTAGCCGTTAAGCTGTTATTACCCAAAGGGGAATCCTGACTATGAGTCACTAGAGGAACAAACGCAAACAAAATAACAGACTAAAATTTGAACAAGCTTTTTATTATAAACAAGCCTTATGATCACTGCTAACCACAATGTTTGTCCGTAGCATCTTGGCAACAGTTAAGGGTATTTTAGGTATACTAAGTTTTTTTAATTTAAATTTAAATTGTTAAGTGCTTTATCATTTTCCCTGAGCATCATAGTGTTTAGTGTTTCATTATTGGAAAAAGCAACAAAGTTCACATTTTAAACTATTAAACAGAAAATGTACTACTTCTATCATAATACTAATGTTTGCATTGCTTTAATACAGGAACAGCTACAGTAACTAGTATTTGTGTATAATACTTAATTTGTTTCACTGAAGCACTTGATTTTATCACATTGTATTTTTTTTATTTTACTAGGAAAGTTGTTTTTATAGCTTCTATATATGTTTAGAATTTTTTCAAATACATAATTTTATTAAAACCACATTCTCATTGATTTAACTTTTCTTTCTTTTTTACATATTTTACTTTAGTTTACGATTAGATAATATTTATTTTCTTAATATATTTCAGCTATAACTTTTTTTAAATAAATGATTTGTTCTATTGAAACTATATTTACATTGATTCTACTTCATTTTTTGTTTTACTATGACAGTTTAAATGATAATGTCTAAATATGTTTAGTCTATTATTTATTCATAAAATAATACAGAATTGTATTCTTGTCTTCTTGGTACCTAATCATTTTTATGTGGTCTATTACTGCATTCACCATGGTTAAACTGTGGTTACTATTCAATAACTAGGATACATTTTAATAAATGCTAGCTCAGACTCTGATTCTACTTTTCTGGCCATTTCACTGTCTTCCTTGGCTCCATCAGATCTCCGATATCCAGGTGAACGGTCAGTCAGATGATATGACTGCCAAAGAGAAGCTGCTTCTGTGGTCTCAACGGATGGTGGAGGGCTACCATGGCCTGCGGTGTGATAACTTCACCACCAGCTGGAAAGATGGCAAGCTCTTCAATGCCGTCATCCATAAGCACAGGTAAAAACTTCTCGTAAAATTCAGACTTGGCTGTTAGAACACATTTTTCAGACCCACCAATGGCGCTAATGAAAAAAAAGTCATATTTTTGAGGAAAATTTCAAGAAATGTTTTATTAGATAATCTTGGCACATGAGAAGTGAGAAATAGTTTAAATTCCCTTGTATCTCCAGGCTGTTTATGAAGTTCATCTCCAGACTTGCTGGGTGTATTTGCAGTGTCAATCACAGACCCATTCTGCCTCTTGTTGGGTCTATAATTTATGTACAAAATCCTGGCTTTTACCAAGTGATGTTTGACAGGAAACATGATTTGTCATGCCATACTTAAAGGTAGGCTAACCTGTTTGAACCTTCAAGAGCACAATTTGCTCTCACACATGGGACTCAAGAAACTGTCATGCAATAATCTTAGAACCACTGACCCATTACAGACTTCATACAAATACCTCTTAACCACAACAAACTCACTTTGGTTTACGTCAGATTTTGCAGGATTAAGTTCAAGTAATTGGCACTTGTGTAAAAAGTTTGAAACCAGAATCCAGTAATGAGGGCGTGTTGAATCTGAAAGGATCCCCAGAGGGTGTGTTTTTATCATTCAGCATGTAGCTGCATAGCTCAGGTTCACCCTATGCTATCTGACGCAGATGGCTCTTGAGATTTGAGCAAATAAGAAGCAGTTCGTCTCTTCTCTCGCTTGCAACTCGATGAACAGATTAGTATGTTGTGACAGCAGCAGTAAAGGTGAAGCTCTCAACGCTTGATGCGTGATATAAGATGGAGTGGGTTTTCTCTGAGGACTGAGACTGCTAACCGTTGACTGGAACTTGCTTCTTATTGGAAAAGAATACCCATCTGCAGTGCACCCTGTGTGATTGCACACGTTTCAAAGAATAGGATTTTGATTCATTCAATCCAACGAAATGTTCAGTCTTAAGAGGAAGTTACGCTCCAGGAAGAGTCGCAGAACCTCGTCCAGTCACGGATCCATTAGTGACCTGGAGGACCGGGTGGTCATGCTGTGTGAAGATGTACCATCAGAGACTTCATTCGATTCGGGCCAGGGATCAATCAGCCCTGGTGCCTGCTCTGGTGGATCCCAGAGTGGAGATCTTGAACATAGCATGGAGCAAAGGCTCTCCACCCTAAGTAGAGATGGGTTTTCTTACAGAAAGGTGTTCGTCTCAGATGCCGAGCTTCCCTGGGGCCAGCAGTGCTACCTGCTCACACAGACAGTCAATGAGTCGTATGAATGCTTTGTTTTTTCATTTAAAATATTTTGGAAAAAAGCAAGCAAAGCAGTGCTGCCTTTGTCATTGTAGCTTTTCAAGTTTCATTAACAATTTAGTCAACTGATTTGGTAATTTAGGGTTGTTATTTGCTGAAGTTTATCAGGTTTGCATGTAGTTAACAGGCTGCTTGTGTGCGCACCTAGTATTTTACTGTAATTGTTTTTTTGGCACCTTGCAATGATTGTTGTTGAGTGAGTCATATGAGACAGGCTTTTTTCAAATCCTGTGAAGAGCTATCAATCTTGCCTTCACCTGCCCAGATACTGGCACAGATGTTTACATAGCCTGCAGGTTTGGCCAAGCAGTGTGCGTTCAAATGAGATCTTAGGCAAATTTTACAGTTCATATCTATATGGGATTTTTGTTTGCTAACAGATAAATTATTTCTTTAAACATCGCAGACAATAAAATGCAAACTATTTAATCAAATGAGTAGTCTCTGTGTTAAAATTAAGTTATAAACAGGCAGTTTATATTTTGGACCATTATGTATTATGCATTATATAATCAATGCACTGAAATAAAGTGTGTGCAATCTTTATACTTTCTTTTGTTTGTTCTTGAACATTGCTCTTTGGGGTTATATTTCTGTCAATGTCCACGTCTAACTGCATTCTGTGTCTCCTGTCTTTTGTTGTAGACCAAATTTGATTGACATGAATAAAGTGTACAGACAGACCAACCTGGAGAATCTGGAGCAGGCCTTCAGCGTAGCAGAAAGAGACTTGGGCGTCACACGCCTGCTGGATCCTGAAGGTAAAAACATCCCTCTGGATTCTCCTTCAAGGAATTTTGTTTTCATTCTTGACTTTCGTTGATCCTAGAAGATTTAATGGATTTGTAAAGTATTTTTATGCCTGCATAAGAGTACCTTCTAATAATTATTTAATTGGGATTTTACTTTTATGATGTTGAGTAATGTACACTACTGTTTAAAATTGAGGGTTTAGTAAACATTTTTCTAAAAGGTTTTTGTAAATAACTTCATACTTGTATTTGGTAAGGATGCATTCAACTGATCAAAGGTAACAATTTATACACTTATATACAAAATATTTATATTTCAAATAAATGCTGATCTTACAAACTTTTTATTCATAGAGGATTCCTGAAAAAAAATGATTTCCACAAAAATATTAAGCAGCACAATTGATCGTTGATCATAATAAGAAATGTTTCTTGAGCACCAAATCAGAATATTGGAATAATTTCTGAAGGATCCTGTGACAATGAAGACTGGAGTAATGGCTGCTGAAAATTAAAATTAAATTAGAAAACAGTTATTTTAAGTTGTAATTATATTTCACAATATTATTGCTTTACTGTATTTTTAATCACATAATTGCAGCCGTGGTAAGCAAACCTTTGTACGATAGTGTACTGTAGTAGTTTGTTTTCTCTTTGTGCAGATGTGGACGTGCCACACCCAGACGAGAAGTCCATCATCACATATGTGTCCTCTTTGTATGATGTTATGCCAAGAGTTCCTGACGTTCGTGATGGAGTCAAGGCCAATGTGAGTGTTTTGAAAGTTATACAGGTATCATGGTTCATTGAGATTGTTTGTATTCAGTGAAATACATTTTTATCGACATGCACAGGAATTGGAGTTGCGCTGGCAGGAATATTACGAGCTGGTGACCATGTTACTCCAGTGGATGAGACATCACATTATCGTGTTTGAGGAATGCAAATTCCCCTCCAGCTATGAGGAAATTGAGGTTAGTCTCATGATCCATGGGTTTAATGATCATGCATGTGCATATGTACATGTGTAATTATGATTTACCATCTAGAAGTGTTATGAAATGTAGAAAATAGCTATTATGTCATTATTTTGTGACCACACATGCATGTGTTTGTATAATACTATGGAAAAACATTCCAAACAATAAAAAAAATAAAAGATAACTTTTCTCCTTATTTTGTTGTAGGTTCTCTGGCGTCAGTTTCTGAAGTTCAAGGAGACTGAACTACCAGCCAAGGAGACTGACAAAAATCGCTCCAAGCTCATTTACAAGTCTTTAGAGGTAAATTAAATATGCCACACGTAGAAAATGCCTTTTAAACAAGCATGTAGAACAGTTTTTACTAAGATATGACTTTATGTGTGTGGTTTGTTTGTCACCAGGGTGCTGTGCAGGCGGGTCAGATCAAGGTTCCCCCCAGCTACCACCCCATCGATGTGGAGAAGGAGTGGGGACGCCTGCACGTGGCCATTCTGGAACGAGAGAAAATGTTGCGCTCAGAGTTTGAAAGGTGAGAAATCGCGGATTAACTTCTTATATGTTAAATTTCTTACACAATCTGTGTTTGTATAATGACTCATTTGAATAGTCTGAACTATTTACAGGGGCATTTGGCTATAATAACGATAATACTGTAGGTCACAATGTATTGAATTAAAGAAGTAAAAGGTATGATGCTGAAGTGCTCAGATTTGACCAATGTTTTGAACAGTCTAAACAAACAGATTGTTTAGACCTCATTTAAGTTACGTTTCAAGAAAAATAAAGATCTGCAGAATAAAATGACTTCAGAAACGTCAACCATACCAATTTACAATTATCAAATATTGAACAATAATAATATTTTACTGAATTAACAAATGTGAAAGGACTCCACTTTAATTTCACTTATGTAAATATGTAAGTTAACTAATATATATTTTTCATGAGACTTACTTTCCCATTCAGTTTTCTGTTCCAATGCCTTACTTTAAAGATTCAAAAAGCTAAAATGACTTTTCATATTGTTATTCAATTTTTGCACAAGCAAACAGGGCGTCGCTTTTAAAAAGATTTGTCACAAGACGCTCTGCAGAATGTTTATGAGTCTGATAAGTTACAGAAGCACTTCTTAACATCAATAGCTGATTCTGTGCGCCTCAGCTCTGGGAAAACTGTCTCTGTATTGGGATTCAGCATTATTAGGATTAGTAGTCATGGCTTTTGTGAATGACAGCCATGGATTGGAATACCTGCTCCGTAAGAGGAGGGTGTGAGTGATTCCACTGACTTTTCTAATGTATTGAATGTTGAATGTCTGAATATTGTCTAGTTTAGTTTAGCCTTTGTCCAGTAATTACATTCTTAATATTTCATGGCTGTTTTGCTTGAAGTGAATTATGCACAGTGTGTAAGATTATTTGTGTGTCTGTTATATGTACAGGCTGGAGCGTCTGCAGAGAATAGTCAGTAAGGTACAAATGGAGTCAGGTTTATGCGAGGAACAGCTCAACCAGGTGGAAACACTGTTACAAACGGTGAGAGATAAACCCATTTTGTTCCTTTTGTTTATTAAAATCCCAGTAGCTTTCAAGAAGATAAACCTGTAGCTAATAGCACTATAATAATCTTTTGCTTTTATTGCAGGACATACGTCTGCTGAGTGCGGGGAAGCCTATCCAGCATGCGTCTGAGATAGAAGCAGACCTGAACAAGGCTGAAAACATGATCCGATACCTTTTCAACGATGTGCAATTACTTAAAGATGGGCGCCATCTACAGGCAGAACAGATGTACAGGCGGTCAGTATAATATTTTACTTCATACTTTTAAGAAATTTGATGAGAAATAGAACTAAACTGTAATATGAATGTTTTACTATTTATTTATTCAATAAATTTGCAACGTTTTAAAATGATAAAAACTATAATTGTATCTGTCTCCTGAATTTTTCCAAGTCATTTTTTTCTTGCCTTGATTTGTAAGGCACTATTTTCTGTAAAGCTGCTTCATAATAATATCTAAGCAAGCTGCTTTGCAGAAAATATGTATTAAATAGCAATTACAATTCTTAAATAATAATAGTATCTGTATATGTAATAATATCCAAAATAAATATTATCATCAAATGGCAATTAAATCTGTATAAACAACAATTAATAATAATATCTATATCTAATAATTTCTATAATAAATGATATTTTACAGAATCTTCATAACAGCATCAGTAATTGCTCTTCTTTGTTTTCTCAGGGTGTACCATCTCCACGAGCGTCTGGTTAACCTGCGCAGCGAGTTTAATCTGCGTCTGAAGTCAGGTTTGACGGTGTCGCAGGTACCTATGACCCAGGTGCCCATGCAACCATTACAGCAGTCTTCCCAGCGTGTAAGACCTGAGCTTGATGAAGTCACTCTCAAGTACATTCAGAACCTCCTGTCTTGGGTGGAGGAGAACCAGAGACGCATTGATGGGGCAGAGTGGGGCGAAGATCTGCCCTCTTTGGAGTCTCAGCTCGGTAGCCATCGTGGCCTTCATCAGTCCATCGAGGAATTCAAATACAAGATTGATCGTGCACGGGCTGATGAGGTAATTTAATGCATTGTTTTAATACATGTTTTGTATTAAACATGTATTAATACATTATCATATACATTTAAGCATTGTTTTAATACATTATCCAGTTAGTCTTAAAATGAGATATTTTACACTTTTGCAGTAGATATTGTGTTCCCTGATCTTTGTACAAGTTTTTGTTACTGTATATTTAAGATTAGCATAAATCACCTATCTTCTGATTGGGTAACTTAATTGCATGTGAACTGAATAACAGTAGCATTGAGGGATTATATTTATATATTTAAAATAAATTATATATAGCATGTTATATGGTTTGTACTGTGTACTTTGTATAAAACAACCTGGATACTCAAGTACAAATAATACTGTTCTCAATAAACTATGCATGCTTTTTAAACAGTATTAATAATTCAAATAGTATCTTACACTCCATTTATAAGTTTAGAATGTCTGAGACCATCTTCACTTTCATATAAAAAAAAAGACAAGATCACAAAGCTAGCATAATTTTCTCTCCTCAGAATCAGTTGACTCAAGTCAGCAAAGGAGCCTATCGAGAATACTTGGGCAAACTGGACCTTCAGTACGCTAAACTGCTGGTACGCTCTTAAATTTAGCGCTAATATATGCTGATCCCTTTGTTGAATTTTAATTATGGATCTTAAAATATCTTCATAACATACAAAGCCTTGTGAAATAGAATTAGCCAATTTGTTCGTTGGTTAAGTTTTGCTGATTTTCCACCTCAGAATGCTTCCAAGTCACGGCTGCAGAGTTTAGATCAGCTGCATGCTTTTGTTGTGGCCGCCACAAAAGAGCTGATGTGGCTGAACGAGAAAGAAGAGGAGGAAGTGAACTACGACTGGAGCGACCGAAACTCCAACATGACCGCCAAGAAAGATAACTATTCTGTAAGACCACCAGCACATCTGAACACGATTCCACCTGCACTAAAATAGCTCTGCGATGTCATTTTAATTGCATGGGACATTAATAGTTGATGTTCCCATGCTATCTTGTAGGGTTTGATGCGAGATCTTGAACAGAGAGAGAAGAGAGTGAACAACGTCCAGATGACTGGAGACAAAATGCTAAAAGAAGGCCATCCTGCCAGGAAAACTGTGGAGGTACAAAATGTTATAATTAATAATTTATTGTTTGTGGTTGACAAAAGCAAACTACTAGAGTAAATGAGTCTTATAAGCGTATAGTCTTATATACTAGAGTAAACGAGTCTTGCATAACATAATTATAGATCTGACAAAAAAGCTCAATACTGTGAGTAATAAAAGAGAGTTTATATGACTAATATTATACAAAAAAGCTTTTTACTTATTTGGGCAGAATCTTTTAGCCTTTGAAGTTTCTGTGTTACATATTTTTAAGTCTTGAATCTTTTTATTTCCAGGATTCAATTATATTTTCAATCCAATGTTTTCAATGTGGACCTTTTGACTCCATTGTATATTTTAGCAGATAGTTTTAATGGTTGTAATCTGTTCTTCTGTAGGCTTTCACTGCAGCTCTTCAGACTCAGTGGAGCTGGATTCTTCAGCTGTGCTGCTGCATTGAGACTCATCTGAAGGAAAACACAGCTTACTTCCAGGTACATACTTTAATAAAACTCTTTGCTTGTAGAGATTCTGGTTGACAGTTCAGAACCCATGGTTGCAGACAAACATATCTTCATCTCTTTTAAAACCGACTTCAGCTGAATTATTTTGATCTCCTTACCAATTTTTCTGTTCTACAGTTCTTCTCAGATGTTAAAGAGGCTGAAGAGAGGATGAAGAAGATGGAGGACATGATGAAGAAGAAGTATGTGTGTGAACATTCTATCACGGTCACACGACTAGAGGATCTGCTACAGGATGCAGTGGTGGGTGTTAATATGATTGGGAATTTACAGCCCAGTAAATATCAAAATGTATTTAAGGCTGGGTGATTATTTAGTTGACCATTCATTAGATTAAAGATCCTTTGAAACTCAATTCAATATTGAATTTAATTTAAAATGTATGTAATATATATACAAAGTTATCTCTCTGGCCTTCAGGAAGAAAAAGAGCAGCTAAACGAATTCAAGACACACCTGGAGGGTCTCAACCGGAGAGCCAAGATCATTATCCAGCTAAAGCCGAGGAACACAGCTTACCCTGTCAAAGGCAAATTACCCATTCAGGCTGTCTGTGACTTCAAACAAATGGAGGTAAACAATCTGTCGCTTGTTTTGTTGTGTACATTGGTAATAAAAGAAGCTGAATTAATTCTGGGGGTACATTTGAGGACATGTAAACAACATTTTGAACCACATTTTTTTATGTGGCTTCATTTATCACAGTCCCTCTTTTAAAAAATGGTGTTTATGGAAGTCACGTGTGATTTCCATAATAAATTGCAATTAAGTCACAGAACAAAATGTAATCCACATTAAGCCCTGCATAATAACATCCTTCATTCTTTTGACCCAGATCACAGTACACAAAGGAGACGAGTGTGTCCTGGTGAACAACTCCCAATTGCACAATTGGAAAGTGCGAAACTCAAGTGGAAACGAAGCCACAGTACCGTCCATCTGTTTTATCATCCCTCCCGCCAACAAAGAGGCCGTGGACATCAGCTCTGGGTAACACAGTACAGCCTGATACAAGTGCTAGTCTCATTTGACCTCCCTTGCTTTAGTTGGCAGCCCATTCAAATTCCACATACTCCTTTTATCTCTGTCTTTGACTTTTGAGTCGAGATGTATGGTTTTGTTGTGATTCATGTAAAATGTTTGCTGGATAAACCGAATCCTTCTGATTAGCGTTTGGCTTTTCCACCTTATCGTTAATTCTGTTTTGAACCTCAGGTTAAATGCGAGTCTGCAGAGGATGATGGTCCTTTGGCAAAAGCTGCATGTAGATATGAAAAGCCTGCTGTCCTGGCAGTACCTCATGCGAAATATCTTGCTTATCAACTCCTGGAATTTAATCATGGTAACTTGCACACACACCCATTTTTGGTATTCAAAAACTTAGTACAAAATACTTCAACTAATAAGCACCAATATTTATGAAATTATGAAAATTATTAAAATAAATGGCTAATACAAAATTATATACTTATATATAATTATACTTATATAAAAATAGACATCACAATATTATAATGTACAGTAGGTAAAATGTATTTGCTTCAACAAGAATGCATTACATTTTCTAAAACCAAAGACATTTGTTAATATTACAAAAAACATCTACTTAAAAATGTTGAACTATATATTCAACAATAAAAAAATTCAAGCAGGACAACTGTTTTCACCATATAATGATATGAAATGTTTCTTCAGCACCAGCATATTATAATGATATTTTAAAGTTCATGTGACACTAATGGTTTCTAAAAATGTAGCTTTGCCATCAGAATTATAAATTACATTTTAAAATATATTCAGATAGAAAATAGTTGTTATGAATTTGTATTATATTTCACAGTATTGCAATTTTTCCTGTATTTTGATCAAATTAATGTAGCCTTGGTGAGCATAATATGTTCAAAAACATTAATAAAATCTTACTGACCCAAAACTTTTGAATGGTAGTTAAATATGAGCATGCACAATTCAATATTTAGTATCGGCTGAATATTCAGTACCAATATATTTTGATTGCTATGATAAATAAAATCAAGTAATAAAACAATATTGGCTGATAACTGATCCAATATATCATACATCACTTTAAATAACTATGTTAAATAACAATATACTCATAAATATTAATTTGGTGACGCATTCTGTTCTCTAATTTTATGTAGTTTAAGACCTTGAGAGTTGAGGAATATCGACTGACCCTGAAGAAAATGGAGGAGCACTATCAGGCCTTCCTGCGTGACAGTCGGGATTCTGAGCTCTTTGGTGCTGACGATCGCTTGCAAGCAGAAAACAGTTACAGCAAAGCCACTCAACACTATGATAACTTGCTACGCTCTGTTGAACAAGGTAGGTGACAGGTTAGGGCGGCGGGTTTGTTCAGATGTATAGAAAAACCATCCATCACATTCACTGTTCATCAAGTGAAAGAGATTGCACACAGACAAAGCCATCTTGGCCCCAGGAACAATCCTGTTTTAAGGCGTAGCCCTGAGCACGGCTGCATACTTTTCTGCATGCTTGATGCAACAGTTTGCTAGAGAGCTTTCAAGAGCTTTGCTCTTCTGCTGGATTAAGTGTTTTTATGACACCACAATTTGAAAATTCTGGATAGAATTTTCCCACCTCCCATTATGACTGCAAGGCTTATTTTTCAGAACCTGTTTTCATCGAAAAGGGAAGCGTACTGGGTAAAGATCACAGTGTGGATTTCTTTATTAATAAACTGCAAATGATTTGTTTGATGTTATCGTTTGCATCACACCTTTGACTCCAATGTGTTACTAATGGAGTAGTGTGTGTTTCTGTTTCTAAGCATGTCTGCAATTATATTTTTCACTTGTGTGATGACATTTTCAAATTAGAGATTTTCCTCACTATTTGACATTTTGAAATGTATTGTATGTTCTTAAAAGTGTGCAAATGAACTGTTTTACTTCAAACCTTGAGACATTCTCTACACAAGCACTTGAATGCAAATGCTTCTAACTATGTCAGATATTAATATTAAAAAATTCTAAAAACTAGACATGAATATTTGTATTAGGAAAATATGCATTAAATTGATTAAAATGTAATAAAAAAGATTCTATTTCAAATAAATGCCACTCTTTTAAACTTTTCATTCATCAAATAATCCTGAAAAAAAATGGATTCACAGTTTTCATGAAAATCTATTTTGTTGTTTTTGATTTATTATTTATTAAGATTTATTTTTGGCATCCACATCTGTTTTTAAGCAGCACATTTGTTTTCACCATAGATAATGAGAATAAATTATTTATTGGGTACCAAAGCAGCATTATTAGACTGATGTCTAAGGGATCATGTCACACTGAAGACTAAACACATGAATAAATAAAATTGTAAAATATATTAAAATCACTTTGAATTGTAACAATATTTCAAAGTATTACTATTTATACTGTATTTTAATCAAATGAATAAAGCCTTGGTGGGATTTTTTTTTTAAACTGTTAACAATTCTGACTGACCCCAAACATTTGAACAGTAGTGTGCCTGTAGTGTATGAGGAGACATTCCCAGAAGTCTATGTGTGGTTTTGATTTTTATATTTTTTTGTATCAGAGTTTTTGTTTTAACACTAAGTATTTTAATTATTCAGGGGAACAGGATGAGTCGGTGTGTAAGAGTTACATCACCCAGATCAAGGACCTGAGACTGAGACTAGAGGGCTGTGAGAGCCGCACAGTGAACCGCCTCAGACAGCTGGTGGACAAGGAGCCTCTCAAAGCCTGTGCACAGAGAGCCACTGAACAGAAGGTCTGCAGAAGCACTGCATTAAATATACATTATATCTCTTTGAACTTGATGTCATTGAATTTACTGTTTTTGGATGAAGAAATACCTTTAAGTGCATCTTAAATGAAGAGCCTGCGCATGTCGACTTCAGTCATTGAAATGTTTATAATCCCCATATATATTATTTCATACCTTGATATACTTATGCATTCTCACTTCATTCTACAGAAGGTGCAGGCTGAGTTGGAGGGTATAAAGAAAGACCTGGATAAGACGGTGGAGAAGAGTGAAGCAGTGCTGGCCACATCTCAGCAGTCCAGTTCCGCACCTGTGCTGCGCTCAGAAATAGACATCACCCAGAAAAAGATGGAGCATGTCTACAGTCTCGCCGCCGTGTATCTCGAAAAGTAAGACTCAGTCTTACCCCTTTTTTTCTTTTTTAATATGTACAATACACTTCCAATCAAATATTGGGGATCGGTAAGATTTTTTAAATGTTTTTGAATTATGCTTACCAAGACTGCATCTATTTGATCAACAATACAGTAAAAAATTGTAAACTTATGAAATAATTTTACAATTTAAAATAGCTGTTTTCTATTTTAATGTATTTTAAAATGCAATGCATTCCTGTGCTGAAAATCCTGAAGCTGAACATTCAGCAGCCATTACTCCAGTCTTCAGTGTCACTGGATTTTTCAGAAATCATTCTATGTTGATTTGGTGTTCAAAAACATTTCTTATTATTATCAATGTTGAAAAAAATTGTGCTGCTTAATATTTTTGTGGATTTATTTTAGGATTCTTTGATGAATGGACATTTTGACATAAATAGATATTTTTGTATGAATGCAAAAGTCTGTTACTTTTGATCAATTTAATGCATCATTACTGAATAAAAAAATAATAGTAACCCAAACATTTTTAGATGAAGTATTCAGTAGTATTTAGATGACGTATCCTCTCACCTTTCCATATAAAATAAAGCTGATCTTATTTTTTTTGTCCATAAAGGCTGAAGACCATTGACATGGTTATCCGCAGCACACAAGGAGCTGAAGACATTCTAAACAAGTGCGAAATGCAACTACGTGATGTAAACAAAGTTCCTGTTAATGAGAAAGAGGTTGAGGCCAACCAAACACAGCTCCAGGTGCAATGTCTCTCACACAAACACCCAGTTATGCATGAAGTAATTGTTTGTGGCAACCTATATGAACTTGAATGACCTTACTAACATGTTCATCTTCTCACCTTCTTTCTTGACCCTAGAAACTGCGCTCAGAAGCAGAGGGTAAGCAAGTCACGTTTGACCGCCTGGAAGAGGAGCTTCAGAGGGCTACGGTAGTGAATGACCGAATATCTCAGCTGCACAGTGAGCGGGACATAGAGCTGGAGCACTACAGGCAGCTGGTGGGCAACCTGAAGGACCGCTGGCAGGCTGTGTTTGCTCAGATTGAGCTAAGGCAGCGAGAGCTTGACCTCCAAAGCAGGCAGATGCAGGCCTACAAACAGAGCTATGACTGGCTCATCCACTGGATAGCAGATGCCAAGCAAAGGCAGGACAAGCTTCATGCTGTGCCTATAAGCGGCAGCAAAGCTCTTCAAGAACAGCTGAACCAGGAGAAGGTATCTGTCTATCTATCTACAAAGTCCTTCGGATGAGACGTTAAACCGAGTTACTGACTCTCTGTGGTCATTAAAAATCCCAAATTTCCCCATTGGTCTCTGACCATCATGGCCTCCTAATCATCCCCATACACTGATTGGCTTCATCACTCTGTCTCCTCTCCACCAATAAGCTGGTGTGTGGTGGGCGTTCTGGCGCAGCATGGCTGCTGTCGCATCATCCAGGTGGATGCTGCACATTGGTGGTGGTTGAGGAGACAGCCCCCCCCCCTATGTAAAGCTCTTTGAGTACCCAGAAACGCACTATATAAATGTAACATTATTATTATTATTAAAGTTTTAATTCATTTAATATTCTCAATGATTTGTGTAATGAATATCCACTAATATTTATCCTATATATAAAATCAATGAGTTGATCTTTTTATTTACGACATGTCCATCCACTTTCCAGAAATTGTTTGAGGAGATTGAGAAGAACAAGGATAAGGTGGATGAGTGCCAGAAACATGCTAAAGCATACATTGATGCCATAAAGGTGTGTGTGAATGTTGCTGCATGCATGTGATTTATGATTTATGGCTTATGAGTAGCAGTCTGAGTGAATGTTCTCATGCAGGATTATGAGCTTCAGCTGGTGACGTATAAAACTCTGGTGGAGCCCATCGCTTCTCCTTTGAAGAAGACCAAAATGGAGTCTGTATCTGATGACATCATCCAAGAGGTACCTTTGATATCTGATATCCATCCATTTTTTTTTATCTCATTCTGATAAATGCACTAAATAAGCATACTATATGTGCAACTTAAAGTGTTATACTTGGGCTTTTATTTCTTGATTGTATTTCACATATGACATGCTAAGTAACTTTAAAACCGTCTTTCAGTATGTGACTCTGAGAACACGCTACAGTGAGCTGACGACTCTTTCGAGTCAGTATATTAAATTCATTATTGAGACACAGCGCCGTCTAGAGGATGAGGAGGTATGTGTCAGATTTTTGCTCCAGCACTAACTGTAACTCACTAACTTAACCATATAATTCAATTTATTGATGTATGGACATAATAAATATCTATTTATTTCACTGTACAAACCATATGAGACAGTTACATTTGTAATTAAGCTATTAAAGAGTGACACAATACTAAATTTGCTATTGTTGACCATGTGCTAGAGGTAAAAGTTATGGAAATAAAAAATTTATCAGATCGAGGTGCTCACCTAGGTCTTCGGTAATGGTAATGTTAGTGGTGCAGCACATCCCATTTCTTTCACTATGTATGTCTCTCATTATCTGTTTCCTACTATATAGGTTTTTTATTATCTCTTCCATATTAGTGAGCTCTCAGTTAGTATAGGTATCCTTCAGCCTGAAGCAAACTTAAAATGTTCAATCATCCAGAAAATAAAAGTTAATGCATGGTGAAACATGTAGCAGGGATGCCGCATTTGCTCTCTAGTTTAATTTCCTGGTTGGATTCTGCCTGTTGCTTTTGGAAATAAAAAGCAGCATTCTTACCCATCATTCCTTTGTGCTCTGATTGTTGATTTTCTCTCTGAGTATGCTTCACCCCTTCCTGTAGTTGTTTTCTTGTTTTTTCTTTCCATTTTCCTTTCTAACCTTTATTTTCTTGTTTGCTTCTTGAAACTGCTTGCAAGTGCTTTATCATGATGAATATTTGTCATGTTTGGGCACTAAAGAGGTAAATTGTCCACAAAATGCATGTTCATCCTTATCCAGTCCCCCTGTTAATTACATTTGCATTATTTAGAAATATACACAAATATTAAATAATAAATGCATTAAATATTATTGGATTGGTCAAAATCTACACACATTTTTCTCCTCCCCACCCCCCTCCCCCCTTATAGCGTCATGCTTTCTTTGCTGCATCACTAAGCTGTTATGTTGTATGTGTGATAACCTTAAATATATATTTTCAAATACTTATTTCTTTAGGGACCATATTATATCCTTTATATTAAACATTTTACTATTAAAATAAAATAAAAACCCTTCAGTGTTTAGAATCACAAGATAGGATTTTAAATATGTGAACAACATCAAGTCTGTATGTAGTTAAAAAGCCATATCCAGTAACAACACCTCATTAGCATGATGCCATTCAGTATTCCAGCTGTAGTGTTTTGTCAAGTGATTGTGTCTCATTTTGTGTACCATACATTGTGACTTTATATTATCCTTAATAAATCTTCTAATAAATACTTAAGTTGTTTTTTAATTTAGTATACTATTTAGCCTAACTACTTGTTACTTTGTACATGTACTTACATGTGTCTGTAATATCTAACTCTTAAATGCTTACCTTGTCCCTATTTCCCTGACTTTTTACCTCCACTAATACAGAAAGCTGCTGAAAGACTAAAAAAAGAAGAGAGGAAAAAGCTGGTCGAAATGCAGGCTGAACTAGAAAAGCAAAGAAAGTTAGCAGTATCTCAGGAAAAGGCTATTGTTAAAGCAGAACAAGAGGCAAATGAGCTGAAGACCAAGATGAAAGACGAAGTCAGCAAACGACAGGATGTCGCTGTTGATGCTGAAAAACAAAAGCACAATATCCAGCGAGAGCTTCAGGAGCTCAAAAGCATTTCAGAGCAGGAAATCAAGTCTAAGACACAACAGGTAGAGGAAGCGCTCCAAATCCGCACAAAAATTGAAGAAGAAATATATATAATCCGGCTTCAGCTAGAGACAACGATGAAACAAAAAAATACTGCTGAAACAGAGCTTCAGCAGCTCAGGGCCAAAGCGGCAGATGCTGACAAACTTCAAAAGGCAGCGCAGGACGAGGCAGAGAAGCTGCGGAAACAAGTTACTGAAGAGACTCAGAAGAAACGCAAGGCAGAGGAGGAGCTTAAACTGAAATCAGAGGCAGAAAAGGATGCTGCCAAAGAGAAGAAGAAGGCCCTTGAGGATCTCGAGAAGTTCAAGCTCCAAGCTGAGGAAGCTGAGAGGCACTTGAAACAAGCAGAGCTTGAAAAACAGCGACAGATTCAAGTGGTAGAGGAGGTGGCTAAGAAGACCGCAGCCACCCAGCTTGAGAGTAAACAATTGACATTAACAACAAAATTGGAAGAGTCACTCAAACATGAGCAGGTCATGGTCATTCAACTGCAGGGAGAGGCAGAACATCTCAAAAAGCAGCAAGCCGAAGCAAATAAGGCAAGAGAGCAGGCAGAGAAGGAGCTAGAGACATGGAGACAGAAGGCTAATGAAGCGCTCCGGCTCCGGCTCCAGGCTGAGGAAGAGGCCAATATAAAAACTGCAGCTCAGGAGGAGGCAGAGAAACAGAAGGGGGAGGCCAAACGGGAGGCAAAGAAGAGAGCAAAAGCTGAGGAGGCTGCCCTTAAACAGAAAGAGACTGCTGAAAATGAATTGGAGAATCAAAGAAAGATGGCTGAAGAAACGGCTAAACAGAAGCTTGCAGCAGAGCAAGAACTTATTCGGTTAAGAGCAGATTTTGAGCATGCTGAACAACAGAGGACTGTCTTGGATGATGAACTCCAGCATCTCAAAAATGATGTTAATGTAGCTGTTAAACAGAAGAAAGAGCTGGAGGAGGAACTGGTTAAAGTTAGGAAGGAGATGGAAGTTTTGTTGCAGATGAAATCCAAAGCTGAGAAACAGTCAATGTCAACCACTGAAAAGAGCAAACAACTACTTGAATCTAAGGCCACCAAGATGAAGGAACTGGCTGAGGAGGCGACTAAACTGAGGTCAGTTGCAGAAGAAGCAAAGAAACAGAGGCAGATTGCAGAAGAAGAAGCTGCCCTCCAGAGAGCAGAGGCTGAGAAGATCCTCAAAGAAAAGTTAGCAGCTATAAATGAAGCAACCCGTCTAAAAACTGAGGCTGAGATCGCTTTGAAAGAGAAGGAGGCTGAAAATGACAGTTTAAAAAGAAAAGCCGAAGACGAGGCCTACCAGAGGAAAGTTCTTGAAGATCAAGCGGCACATCATAAACAAGAGATCGAAGAAAAGATTGATCAGTTAAAGAAGTCCTCAGACACTGAGCTCGACAGGCAAAAGATAATTGTAGAAGAAACTTTGAAACAGAGGAAAGTGGTGGAGGAGGAAATCCACATTCTCAAACTCAATTTCGAAAAGGCTTCAACTGGCAAACGGGACCTTGAACTTGAACTTAACAAACTGAAAGGAATTGCAGATGAGACACAAAAGAGCAAAGCGAAGGCAGAGGAAGAGGCAGAGAAATTCAGAAAACTTGCTTTAGAAGAAGAGAAAAAAAGGAAACAGGCAGAGACCAAGGTAAAAGAAATCCAAACTGCAGAAGAAGAGGCAGCAAGGCAACACAAAGTAGCTCAAGAGGAACTTGAGCGTCTTATAAAGTTAGGGGAAGATACCAAAAAGCAGAAGGAGCTTGCTGAGAAAGAAGCCGAGAAACAGGCTATTTTAGTCAAAGAGGCTGCACAAAAGTGCTCTGCTGCTGAACAGAAAGCCCAAGATGTTCTTCTCCAGCAAAATAAAGACACCATGGCTCAGGATAAACTCAAGGGAGAGTTTGAAAAAGCAAAGAAACTGGCGCAAGATGCAGAAAAAGCTAAAGACAAGGCTGAAAAAGAGGCTGCCCTGTTGCAGAAGAAAGCCGAGGATGCAGAGCGTCAAAAACAGGCAGCTGAGGCTGAAGCTGCTAAACAGGCAAAAGCCCAGGAAGATGCTGAAAAACTGAGGAAGGAAGCTGAGGCTGAAGCTTCCAGGCGGGCTGAAGCAGAAGCTGCTGCTTTAAAACAAAAACAAGAGGCTGATGCTGAAATGGCCAAGTACAAAAAGCTTGCAGAAAAGACCCTAAAGCAGAAGTCTTCGGTTGAGGAGGAATTAATGAAGGTCAAAGCACAACTTGATGAGACAGACAAACAGAAATCAATCCTTGATGATGAACTGAAGCGACTTAAACAACAGGTCAGTAATGCTATGAAGCAGAAGGCTCAAATAGAGGAGGAGCTCTCTAAAGTCAAGATTCAGATGGAGGACTTACTAAAACTGAAACTGAAAATTGAAAAGGAAAACCAAGAGCTTATGAAGAAAGATAAGGACAACACAAAGAAGCTTCTAGAGGAAGAGGCAGAGAACATGAAAAAATTGGCAGAGGAGGCAGCACGGCTCAACACTGAGGCTCAAGAAGCTGCAAGATTACGACAAATTACAGAGTCTGATCTCGCAAAACAGAGAGAACTAGCTGATAAGATGCTGGAAGAGAAAAAGCAGGCCATTCAGGAGGCAAAAAAACTAAAGGCCAAAGCTGAAAAGCTCCAAAAACAGAAAGATCAGGCACAGGTTGAGGCTAAAAAGCTAATGGAGGCCAAAAAGGAGATGCAGGAGCGCCTGGAGCAGGAGACTGAAGGTTTTCAGAAATCCCTAGAGGCTGAACGCAAGCTGCAAATAGAGATTTATGCAGAGGCAGAAAAACTGAAAATCAAAGTGGCACAGCTAAGTGATGCTCAATCAAAAGCTGAGGAGGAAGCCAAAAAATTCAAGAAACAAGCAGATGAAATCAAATCCCGCCTACTAGAGACAGAGCAACAGACTTCAGAAAAACATACTGTTGTTGAGAAACTGGAAGTACAGAGGCTGCAGAGCAAAAAAGAGGCTGCTGATCTGCATAAAGCAATTGCAGAGCTTGAGAAAGAAAAAGAAAAACTGAAAAAAGAGGCCACTGACTTACAAAAACAATCAAAAGAGGTATTGTTATTTGTAGTACTTATTAATAGTACTTGCCTAGTGTTTTACATATTGCCCTTAAACCCCTTAATTAACAATTAACACTTTTCATACAACTTCTGAACCTTTGTTCGTGTAAATTGCATGTTGCCAGTCACAGTAACAAAAAAGCCTGCAATTGTCATGAACAAAGATGTTTTTTTTACATTACTGTATCTAAGGTCAAGGTCAAGGTTTCTTTATTTGTCACATAATAAATAATACAGGGTATAATCAGAAGTGAAATGTAATCAAATCAAATATTTGTATCTATTATACAAATATTAATTAACTATTATAAATAATTACTGAATAGTATACATGCATTTATTTAGTATAAAGTTATGTCATACAGCCCATATTTTCAAGTTATTAGTATCACTATTTATTTGTTATTAATATCTAATGTCTATAAGTTGGACACTATGTGTTGTAATTTTCTTAAACTGCACTTATTTATTCAGTGAACTAAATGTAGTTAATTTGTTAGATATTATTGTACCTTTTAATTAATAGCTAGTGTAGTATGCAGTAAAGTTGTCATTTAGTGTACATAGTGTATATATATATATATATATATATATATATATGTATGTGTGTGTGTGTGTGTGTGTGTGTGTGTGTATATATACAGGTGCTGGTCATATAATTAGAATATCATCAAAAAGTTTATTTATTTCACTAATTCCATTCAAAAATTGAAACTTGTATAATGTATACATTCATTCCACACAGACTGATATCTTTCAAGTGTTTATTTATTTTAATTTTGATGATTATAACTGACAACTAATGAAAACCCCAAATTCAGTATCTCAGAAAATTTGAATATTACTTAAGACCAATACAAAGAAAGGATTTTTAGAAATCTTGGCCAACTGAAAAGTATGAACATGAAAAGTATGAGCATGTACAGCATTCAATACTTAGTTGGGGCTCCTTTTGCCTGAATTACTGCAGCAATGCGGCGTGGCATGGAGTCGATCAGTCTGTGGCACTGCTCAGGTGTTATGAGAGCCCAGGTTGCTCTGATAGTGGCCTTCAGCTCTTCTGCATTGTTGGGTCTGACATATCGCATCTTCCTCTTCACAGTACCCCATAGATTTTCTATGGGGTTAAGGTCAGGCGAGTTTGCTGACCAATTAAGAACAGGGATACCATGGTCCTTAAACCAGGTACTGGTAGCTTTGGCACTGTGTGCAGGTGCCAAGTCCTGTTGGAAAATTAAATCTGCATCTCCATAAAGTTGGTCAGCAGCAGGAAGCATGAAGTGCTCTAAAACTTCCTGGTATACGGCTGTGTTGACCTTGGACCTCAGAAAACACAGTGGACCAACACCAGCAGATGACATGACACCCCAAATCATCACTGACTGTGGAAACTTTACACTGGACCTCAAGCAACGTGGATTCTGTGCCTCTCCTCTCTTCCTCCAGACTCTGGGATCCTGAGTTCCTAAGGAAATGCAAAATTTACTTTCATCAGAAAACATAACTTTGGACCACTCAGCAGCAGTCCAGTCCTTTTTGTCTTTAGCCCAGGCAAGACGCTTCTGACGCTGTCTGTTGTTCAAGAGTGGCTTGACACAAGGAATGCGACAGCTGAAACCCATGTCTTGCATTCGTCTGTGCATAGTGGTTCTTGAAGCACTGACTCCAGCTGCAGTCCACTCTTTGTGAATCTCCCCCACATTTTTGAATGGGTTTTGTTTCACAATCCTCTCCAGGGTGCGGTTATTCCTATTGCTTGTACACTTTTTTCAACCACATCTTTTCCTTCCCTTCGCCTCTCTATTAATGTGCTTGGACACAGAGCTCTGTGAACAGCCAGCCTCTTTTGCAATGACCTTTTGTGACTTGCCCTCCTTGTGCAAGGTGTCAATGGTCGTTTTTTGGACAACTGTCAAGTCAGCAGTCTTCCCCATGATTGTGTAGCCTACAGAACTAGACTGAGAGACCATTTAAAGGCCTTTGCAGGTGTTTTGAGTTAATTAGCTGATCAGAGTGTGGCACCAGGTGTCTTCAATATTGAACCTTTTCACAATATTCTAATTTTCTGAGATACCGAATTTGGGGTTTTCATTAGTTGTCAGTTATAATTATCAAAATTAAAAGAAATAAACACTTGAAATATATCAGTCTGTGTGGATTGAATGTATACATTATCCAAGTTTCACTTTTTGAATGGAATTAGTGAAATAAATCAACTTTTTGATGATATTCTAATTATATGACCAGCACCTGTAAATATTAGGGGTGTCAACGTTAACACGTTAATGCATGCGATTAATCTAAAAATGTTAACGCGTAATTTTTTTCACGCATATGAATCTCATTATAAGGTTTGACCCCAACTTCTTGAGAGGTGGTTGTAACATCACAAACAATGTGAGTTTCAGCCAGAGCGTACATGTTAAGGCTTTTACACAGCAGAAATGAACATGGTAACAGCCACAAATTACATAAGATAATAAACGGACAATTAAGATAGGATATGGTTTGTATGTGATTTTATTGAGATGAATGTGTACATCTGAAATGCTAATTTATGCAGCGATATAAAAGGCTATAAATAGTATATTTAACAACAGTAAATGACCAAATTCCAAATGTGATCACAAAAGGAAGTTATTACAAACACTCGATGGTGGTTTGAAGTGAGTTCTGAGTAATAGTGTACTATTAATCTCATAAATTGTCTTATGAAGCATTATGCTAATGTTATCTCTAATGCAGCTGCAGAACAGGTCCAATTCTTCTTCTTAATGCATTTTGTCAAAATACTTCATGTACGGTCGCAAGAAAATGTTTTGTATTTATTTAGAAATACTTTTGATAATAGTTGAGTAAATGAATACTGAGATTGAAGCATTTGAAACATTTGAGATTGAAACATTTTATTGTCAGTAAAAAGACTGATAATGGCTGAATAAAAACAAAATAATAATTATAAAAGAATAATAAGGTGTCTTATAATTATGTCTCATACCTGACGGAGGTGTGAAAGGTTCTGTTTCCTTAAACTGGTTTGTCATGAATTTTTTTATTTCAACACATTTACAGGTAAATCCTAGTATTTTAAATTTGTGATTAATCATGATTAATTACAGTCCATGACTCTGCAGTTATATTTTTTCTTGTACATTGATTTTTTTTTATGTCATGCATTTAAATTATTATTATTTTATACTTGTATCACAGATGGCCAATGTACAACAAGAACAGTTACAGCAGGAAAAGACTATCCTCCAGCAAACATTCTTAGCAGAAAAAGAAACACTGCTGAAGAAAGAGAAAGCTGTTGAGGAAGAGAAAAAAAAACTGGAGAAGCTATTTGAAGATGAAGTTAAGAAGGCTGAAGCACTCAAAGATGAACAGGAGTGTCAGAAGAAGCAAATGGAAGAGGAGAAGAAGAAACTGCAGTCTGCCATGGATGCTGCTATCAAAAAGCAAAATGATGCTGAGGAAGAGATGCATTCCAAGCAAAAAGAAATGCAAGAACTTGAAAAGAAAAGAATTGAACAAGAGAAACTTCTGGCAGAAGAAAACAAGAACTTGCGAGAAAAAGTACTGCAGCTTCAGAGTTCACAGAAGCCATCCCACACAAAGGAGATTGAAATCCAAACTGACAATGTCCCCGAAGAAGAGTTAGTTGAAATGACCATGGTAGAAACAACAAAGAAGGTCCTAAATGGCTCTACAGAAGTGGATGGTGTGAAAAAAGATGTACCCCTGGCATTTGATGGAATCAGAGAAAAGGTGCCTGCAAGCAGACTTCATGAGATTGGTGTGCTCAGCAAAAAAGAATTTGACAAGCTTAAGAAAGGAAAAACAACTGTGGAAGAGCTTTCTAAGAATGAAAAGGTCAAGATGTGCCTAAAAGGTAAAGACTGCATTGGCGGTGTAATAGTTGAACCCAACCAGAAAATGAGTGTCTATCAAGCTTTGAAGGACAAGAAGATTCCACAAAGCACAGCTATGATGCTTCTCGAAGCACAAGCTGCATCTGGTTACTTAATTGACCCCGTTAAGAACAGAAGACTCTCCATCAGTGAAGCTGTGAAGGATACCTTGATTGGACCTGAGTTGCACACCAAGTTGTTATCTGCCGAACGGGCTGCCACAGGATTCAAAGATCCATTCACTGGAGATACAATCTCACTATTTGAAGCAATGAAAAAAGGTTTAATCGCAGAGGGCCAGGCCTCTAAACTTCTTGACTCTCAATATGCAACTGGTGGGATAATTGATCCTGTCAATAGCCACCGTGTACCTGTCCAAATGGCACGCACACAAGGTCAACTCGATGAAGATCTAAGCAAAGTTCTTTCCAGCCCTTCTGCTGACAAAAAAGCATTCATTGACCCCAATACTCAGGATAGTCTCACTTACGGTGAGTTACTGGAGCGATGCAAACCAGATCCTGAGACAGGCATTCCATTACTACCAATCACAGAACAAGCAGCCCAAATTCAAAGAACGTATACAGATGAAGAAACTAAAGATGCATTTAGTAAGGCTAACTTAACAATTCCATTTGGAAGATTCAAAGGAAAGACGGTCACCATCTGGGAGGTCATAAACTCTGAGTACTTCACTGAATATCAGAGAAAGGATCTTATCCGTCAATACAAGACAGGCAAAATTACAGTTGAAAAAATAATTAGAATTGTAATAACTGTTGTAGAGGACAAGGAGAACAAGAAGGAACCTGCGTTTGATGGTTTGAGATCATCAGTGCCAGCCTCTGAACTTCTGGAATCTAAAGTTATTAATAAAGATTTATTCAACAAATTGCACAATGGAAAAGCTACTCTTAAAGAGGTGTCTGAGCTTGAACCAGTCAAGAAAGCCCTAAAGGGCACACACAGTATTGCTGGAGTGCAGATTGAGTCAACTTCTGAAAATATGTCTTTCTATGAAGCCATGAAGAAGGGCTTACTTGGAACAGAGCCTGCATTAAACCTTCTGGAGGCCCAAGCCGGAACAGGCTTCATAATTGATCCAGTGAAAAATCAAAAGCTCACAGTTGATGAAGCAGTCAAATGTGATGTTGTTGGCCCAGAGCTGCATGAGAAATTGTTGTCTGCAGAAAGAGCTGTTTGTGGTTACAAAGATCCATATACTGGAAAAACTGTATCCCTTTTTGAGGCAATGCAAAAAGATCTAATTAAGAAAGACCAAGGTGTCCGTCTGCTGGAAGCTCAACTTGCAACTGGAGGAATTATTGACCCTGAGAAAAGTTACCGCATCACTCCAGAAATTGCATATAAACGTGGTTACCTAAATGAGGAGATGAACCAAAACTTAAGCAACCCATCAGACACAAATACAGTATTTGTTGACCCCAACACACAAGAAAATGTCACTTACGCTCAACTGCTGAAAAGATGCATGACTGATAAGCAGACTGGTCTCCCATTGCTGCCACTATCAGAAAAGGCAATCAAGTCAAAGGAAATGGAACCAGTTTCTGACACACAAACAAAAGAGACCTTTAGCCATGCTACAGTTGAGTTACACAGTGGACTTTTTAAAGGAAGAATAATCACCATTTGGGAAATTATCAACTCTGAATACTTCACAGAAGAACAAAGGATTGAATTTATTCGGCAGTATAGAACAGGAAAAATCACAATTGAAAAAATGATCAATATTGTGATCGCTACAGTGAATGAAAAAGAAAAGAAGAGACAGGACAACTTTAAAGGTTTCAGAGGTCCTGTACCAGCCAGTTCCTTACTTGAATCTAAAATCATTGACAAAGACACTTATGATAAAATCCAACAAGGCAAAAAGAAACCTGCTGAAGTTAGTGACTCCATCAAACGCTACTTGCAAGGTTCTGATTGTATTGCTGGGGTATTTTCAGAAAAAAAAAAGGAAAAACTCAGCATTTACCAAGCAGTAAAGCAGAAACTACTGACACCAAACACAGGTCTGTCCTTGCTAGAAGCCCAAGCAGCTACTGGCTACATAGTTGATCCTATCAGGAATGAGACATTTACAGTGGATGATGCTATTAAGGCTGGCATTGTTGGTCCAGAGTTTCATGAGAAACTGCTAACTGCAGAGAAAGCTGTTACTGGTTACAAAGATCCATACACTGGTAATAAGATCTCTCTTCTTCAAGCAATGCAAAAACAGCTTGTTCTAAGAGAACATGCCATACCTCTTCTAGAGGCTCAGGAGGCTACTGGAGGGATAGTTGATCCAGTAAATAGCCACCGACTTCCCAGTGATATAGCCATTCAGCGTGGCTACTTCACCAAGCAATTAGCCAAATCTTTTAAAGACCCCACAGATGACATCAAATGTTTCACTGACCCTTCCAAAGATGAGAATGTCACATACAAACAATTGAAGGAGAGGTGCATGACCGATCCAGAGTTTGGAATTTTCCTGTTGCCACTTTCTAAAGCCCAGACTCCAGAGAAAGCTGAGATATCATATGTTTACACTGAGGAGCAAGCACAAATAGACTTAGCTAACACTCAAATTGACATACCGCATGAGAGTTTAGCAGGGAAACAAGTGACATTGTGGGAAGTCATGAAATCAGATTTGCTTCCAGAAGAAGAAAGACAAAGGCTTCTTGAACAGTACCGCTCTGGCAAAATCACAAAAGAGAGAATGGTCATTATTGTAATTGAAATTATTGAACAAAGAGAGATCATCAGGACTGAGCAGAGTATGTCATGTGATGTCATCAGACGCCGGGTTACTATTGATGAACTTTACAGAGCTCGTATTATAGACCTCGAAACTTACAACCTGCTCAAACAAGGCAAGAAAATGATTCGGGAGGTTATGGAGATGCCAAGTGTGAAGCAGTATCTTTTTGGAACAGGCAGCATTGCTGGAATACTCTCAGATAGCTATGCTAAGCTTAGCATCTACCAAGCCATGAAGAGAGGTCTCATAACACCTGACATTGGCATAGATCTGTTGGAGGCACAAGCAGCAACAGGATTCATCACTGACCCTGTGAAAGATGAATTGTTGACGGTTGATGAGGCTGTCCGGAAGGGTCTTGTTGGCCCAGAGATCCATGACAAACTCTTGTCTGCTGAAAGAGCAGTCACAGGTTACAAGGATCCTTATAGCGGTAAAGTGATTTCTTTATTCCAAGCCATGAAAAAGGACCTCGTTCCTGAGGATTATGCCATGAAGCTTTTGGATGCCCAATTAGCAACAGGTGGCCTCATGGATCCAGAGTACTATTTCCACCTCCCAATTGATGTCGCCATGCAACGTGGTTACATAAACAAAGAAACCAGTGATAGGATATCTGATCCAAGTGGAAATGTCAAACAGTTTACGGATCCTACAACAGACGAAAAGCTGTCTTATGCGCTACTTCTTAAAAGATGCAAGGTTGATAAAGACAGTGGCTTACGATTATTGTCTCTGGCAGACAAGAGACTTCTATTTAAGGGTCTTAGAAAGCAGATCACCCCAGATGAGTTGTTGCGCTCTCAAATTATTGATCAAAAAACCTACACAGCTCTCATGGAGGGTACCATTTCTGTGGAGGACCTTAGTAAAGACCTGAAGAAATATCTTGAAGGCATCAGCTCTATTGCAGGTGTGTATGTAGAGGCTACCAAAGATCGACTGTCAGTCTACCAAGCCATGAAGAAGAACATGATCAGACCAGGCACTGCCTTTGAACTTCTGGAGGCTCAGGCAGCTACTGGGTATGTGATTGATCCGATCAAAAATCTCAAAATGAATGTCAGTGAAGCTGTAAAAATGGGAGTCGTGGGACCAGAATTTAAAGATAAACTCCTCTCTGCTGAACGAGCTGTGACCGGCTACAAAGATCCATACTCTGGAAAGGTGATCTCCCTGTTCCAGGCTATGAAGAAAGGTCTTATTCTGAAAGACCATGGTGTCCGTTTGCTTGAGGCTCAAATAGCCACCGGTGGAATCATTGATCCTGAAGAGAGTCATCGACTGCCTGTTGAAATGGCCTACAAATGGGGTCTCTTTGATGAAGAGATGAATGGTATTCTCACTGATCCCTCTGATGACACAAAGGGGTTCTTCGATCCAAACACAGAAGAGAATTTGACTTACCTCCAGCTCATGGAGCGCTGCATGACAGACCCTGAAACTGGACTTTCACTTTTACTCATGAAAGAAAAGAAACGAGAAAGAAAGACATCCTCCAAGTCTTCAGTCCGCAAACGTAGAGTTGTCATCGTAGATCCAGAAACGGGAAAAGAAATGTCTGTGTATGAGGCGTACCGCAAAGGACTCATTGACCATCAAACATACATTGACCTTGCAGAGCAAGAGTGTGAATGGGAAGAAATTACCACCTCATCATCAGATGGTGTTGTTAAGTCTATGATCATTGACAGAAGGTCTGGGCGGCAGTATGACATTGATGATGCAATCTCCAAGGGCCTCATAGACCAGTCATCTTTGGACCAGTACCGTGCTGGTACCCTTCCCATCACTGAATTTGCAGACATGCTCTCCGGTAATATGAGTGGCTTCAGATCTCGATCATCTTCCTTTGGATCCAGCTCATCCTATCCTATGAGTCCAATTCCATCCATAAAGACGCCGGCTACAACCTGGACTGATCCAACTGAGGAAACTGGACCAGTGGCTGGAATTTTAGATACAGATACTTTGGAAAAGGTGTCAGTTACGGAGGCTATGCATCGGAATCTAGTTGACAATATCACTGGACAAAGACTACTAGAAGCACAAGCATGCACAGGAGGAATTATTGACCCAAACACTGGAGAGAAATTCTCTGTTGCTGATGCTATGAACAAAGGGCTGGTGGACAAGATTATGGTTGATCGTATCAACCTAGCTCAGAAAGCTTTTCAGGGATTTGAAGATCCAAGAACCAAAACCAAAATGTCCGCCGCTCAAGCCTTAAAGAAGGGTTGGCTCTACTACGAAGCTGGCCAACGTTTCCTTGAAGTCCAGTACCTAACAGGTGGTTTAATTGAACCAGATGTTTCAGGAAGAATATTGTTGGATGATGCTGTCAAGAAGGGCACTCTAGATGCACGCACTGCACAGAAACTGAGAGATGTCAGTGGATATTCAAAATACCTCACCTGCCCCAAATCAAAACTCAAGATCTCATACAAGGATGCCATGGACAGAAGCATGATTGAGGAAGGATCTGGCCTGAGGTTGCTAGAGGCATCCTCTCAGTCAAGTAAAGGCCTTTACAGCCCATACAGCATCAGTGGCTCTGGATCAACTTCAGGGTCAAGGTCTGGATCCAGAACTGGTTCAAGATCAGGCTCTAGAAGGGGAAGTTTTGATGCTACAGGCTCAGGTTTCTCCATGGGTTTTTCCTCATCTTACAGCCCCACTAGCTATGGCCGTCGTTATGATTCAGGGGCACATGGTGGACTTCAGATGGATGAGCTAAAGCAAGCCCTTCTAGCTTTAGCATCAGGCAGGAACTGTTGCTACGATGAAAAGAGTATCTTCACATTATCAAAAACTCAGCCTTCTTTAGTTGCTTAATTTATGTACACAAAAGGACATTTATCCTGCTCTGCATGATATTGCTAATGGGCTTTTTTAATAATGGGAATAATAATGCTATAAGCCTGGCTTTAATATTTTATTTTATTTTCATATATTTAGTTAAATATACAGATGGGTTTTTTATCCACTCTTTCCTTTTCGTTTTGACATGACAGTATAAAATTATATCATAAACAGTTCATTCTGCACAGCATTCATGGCAGAATCATTTTCATATATTGTTTTATATATTCAGTCTTTTCAATTATTAGCAGTGTTAAATAATTATAACCTCTCTTTTTACTATCTTATGTTTTTTTCCATGTACACTGTAAACTGGTACATTAAAAATATTGAAGTTTCAAGAATGTTTAGATTTCTTGGAGAGAATATGGTAATGCTTCAAATGAGATTATATATTTGTGTGTGTACATGTAAAGATACCTAGGGTATCTGTACACATTTGGTTGTATTTTAACACTAAACATTCTAAGCCAGCATGGTAAAAAAGGGAGCTGTTACTATCTGCAGAGCGGAATAAAGTCAATTTGGACATTTATGATTGGGAGCATGTCAACAAACAAGACATTACACATCTTGGCAGCACCACATATACATTGTTCTTGAGAAATCCATTCTCTTCTCATTAATGGAAACAAAAAAATAATAAACCTTGAACTATGCAGTCTTACTAGATAATGTGAAATGAATTAATCAATCCTACAGCCATCTTAAAAACTCCAGATCCTTGTAGAATTTACCACAAATCACTCTAAAGATGACAATAAAACATCTTTAAAAGTCATAAGTGACTTACATCCCAACCATAATTTACCTCTGGTCCTTTCTCTGATTCAAAGGGAACCTCACTTGCGCCTTAACCTTGTGTGACGTCTGCATTAATTTTCTTGTAAATGCAATGTGCACCTTCTTAAGACAATAATTATGTCTCATTGCAGATTATATAGAATGTAACGGTGTATCATTTGTATTGTTTATTGTTGCATAAAAGTAGCCTATATCATTTGAGACTCTCCCCTCTCTGTTACAATGTCAGTTTAAATATTAGCTAACCTGGCCAATAATGTCAATTCAAACTATTTTTTTCATGCACTGAGTAGTTAAAATGAAAGCCTCTTAACATCATACATGTTTCATTTTTCATCAGGTGTGTCTTTCTGTTTTTACTACAGAATATGCCCCGACTAGCTCTTTAAATTGAAGTCTCCATTTGTAATGATAATTTGCTTTAAATTTTGTTTTAAATCCCTAAATAGCTCCCTATCTTTCACTGCCACTTGAGCTCCACCTGTTTGTTAAGAGCGTATGGAATGGTTGCTTCTTTCAAAAGATTCACAGCCAGTGTGATCTTTCAACCAAAATAAATGTTTCACTACCTTTATTTATGCCCCATTTTAAGCTTTGCTTATGAATTGTTAGATTTATTTGGTTAAGTAGAATTAAAAACGCTAATGGTGTATATAAGAAATCAGACTGATATTCCCCCTACTGGTCAATTTGAACACTAAACCTGAAGTGTTTTAGTGTAGTACTTGAAACACTGGTGTGTAAACACCAGTACATTCACTTTGTATATCAGCTTCCGTGTGTTGGTGTAATGATGTAGGCTTACTGACAGGCATTGCAATTAATTTAACATTGATCTCTGAACTGAATGTAGATGTTGACAAGAACAAGGCTCTCTGTAATTTAACAAATAATGCCATATCTAAAACCGTAGTCATAAAACAGAAACTTAGACTGAATTTAAATGGCACACAAAGAAAATCTGCATCAGTCTCTCCAATCCGATGATGTTTTTTCATTGTACTGTATATCATAATAGTTCAATTTTAGTTATATTTTCCTATCTTCTGCTGTTTATGTTCTACAAACATGATTATAATGATGCAATATGAGCAGTTACTCTCAGCAATACCTTTTTTAAAGGAAGCTTTTTGAGGCACTTAAAAGGTATATTTGAAACTGTTCTGATGTTGAATGCATGATGTGAGTATGGTATTTACGAGATGAAATGTTAATATCCTGTTGTAAATAAACATTAATTATCTGCTGTACAGTGTCAGTTTACCTTTTTGTCAACTCCTTGGTTGTCAGACACATCAAGTATCACTGAAACAACAAAAATACACCAGAGAATGGCTTTAAAGTCAACCCTCAGCATTACAACTAACATTAAATTTGGTTATATCTTAACATACATAAGGGTTTAAAGAAGTCTATACATAATTTATGTAATGTTTTAAATTCATTAACTTTAAGATATTAGCCTTTGGGTAAGATAGATGATTTGACATGCTATGTGACAGGTTTTGTACTGGATTGGTTACAAACCTCAAGTTATTCACACACACACACACACACAAATTGCCCTTAATCACAAGACTTTTGAAGAAAATTATAGTAATTTGCATATAAACCATATTTGCATATAAAATAAAGAAACCAAAATGCCTAACTAAGCCAAAAAAACAGGTAAAACATCATAAGGTTGACATAATTACCGTGTCATCAAAACGTAATTAAATGGTGGAATTAATGATTCTTTACAAGTTGGTTGTGTATTTTGATTATTTAATAATGCAGATCAATAGAGTAATTATTTTTGAGCTTTGTCTTAAATATTTAAAGCAGTCTTCTAGCTCTATCTCCACCTGAACACTTACCAAAACTCTTTGTCTCTGTCAATATTTGTTTGCATAACAAATATCAAAGTCTGCCATTGACAGGTTTGGTTGCAACAAACTATTAGCAATTATTGGCACACCCCAAAACTTCAGCTCTCATCCTTTTCTTTATCCCTACTTAAATCGATTTACGATCGGACTGGATTTACGCAGTTTTCTCAGTAACTGATACTATCTTGAACACTTCATTGAAATAACCTAAAGTATGTGGACGTCTGAACACCACACCCAGATGTGCTAGAAGATTTCATTTCAACACAGTAAAAAGTGATAAGTTGACTTACCTTAAAAAAAATTGGGAAACCCCTTGCCTTAAAATTAAGTAAATAATAATAAATTTAAAAAGTTAAGTGAATTGTCAAGTTCACTGTTTTTTTACATTATTATTTACTTAATAATTTTAAGGCAATTAAAAAAAAATATATAAGTTAAGTAAACGTATCACTTTTTACAGTGAAAACAAAGGTAATTAATGCTGCCATTGCCGCTAAAACAGCTTTGATACCTCTGGAAGGTTTTCCACACATTAAATAATTTGCTTCCAGTGAGGTCAGGCACTGATGCTGATAGATGAGGTTTGGTTTGCATCCAGACTCAGTAAATTGTGTCTTATTGTCATGCTGGAAAATAAAAGTTTATCATTTATTTGCTGTGTAGATCGCCATAATAATAGCTGTGTAATAACCCTGACCCAAGGTTAAAAGCTGGTGCTGTTTTCTTGGTCAGAAGCAGAATCATAATATTAATTATTCCACAGTGTTTGTATTACATGTCCTCCCGTAAAGCATCATTTATCAAAATGCTTTCCTCTCACTAAGCTGAATCACATTACATTAGATGCTGTTTCTCATACTCTTTACTTCCTGTTATTCAGATTATTGTGGGTGTCAAACAAGAGCAATGAGCAGAAAATGTGATGCATTATCCAGCTGGGAGAGGCAGTAAAGTAGATACCATGACTAGTAACGGGGAAACTTCTGTTTAATTTAACCAAATTAACTTCAACAGAAATAGCTGGAAGACTGTACAGTGATTACATGCCCACATTAGACTTAATAATAAATCACTGTAATAATTTGGACATTTTGCTGTGCTATGCCTTCATTGGAATATTTTATCTCACAGTTGAAATGAGGCAAACAGAAACTTATGGTTTTATTGCTTTTATGCTAGAAAACGTCTCTGGTTACTAGCGTAACCCTTGTTCTCTGAATGGGGAACGAGACGCTTCGTAAGCTAAGACGCTTTGGGAGCGTCCCTGGGCGTGCCGATTGTCTGAAACCTGTATAGAATCACGCCAAATCATTGGCTGATGGCGTGGATGCCAGCCTTAACATTCTCACGTCGTCTCCTTATACTGGCCAACGCGCCATCTGCTCCTCAGATTTCTCTGCCGAAAAGGTCCCTGTCGGCAGTATGAGGAGCTTGGCAGCAAACGCAGCATCTCGTTCCCTATTCAGAGAACAAGGGTTATGCTAGTAACCCGAGACGTTCTCTTTCATAGGTTCACTCAACGCTGCGTAAGCTAAGATGCTTTGGGAACGATATACCAAACACGCCACGTTAAAAACGCTGCCATTTTTGCCCTGTCTACGAACCAGACAGCAAACACGGCTGGTTCAAGCAGATAAAACCTGGGAACCCGGAGCCGTGTCAAGATCCAATTTATAGAACCTGACAAAAGTGTGCAGAGAAGCCTTTCATCCTCACCTGAAGCAAAGGGGGAGGATAGAAAGAGTGAAGTGTGACCACCTGGGAGTGAAACGATGTGGATAAAACCTTCGGAACATAGCCAGGCCTAGGCCGCAAGGTCACCCGGGACAAAGTCCATACACATCTCGCTGATAGAGAGAGCCTGCAAATCCACAACTCTTTTCAACGACGTGAGTGCCAACAAAAGAGTAACCTTAAGAGTCAGAATCTGATCTGGAGCTGACTCTAAGGGCTCAAACGGGGCTCCCATTAGACCCTCAAGGACTACTGACAAGTCCCAGGAAGGAACTTCAATGGGGTGTACTGGTCTCAGACGTCAGACACCATGCATAAACGTAGAAACCATTTGATGTTTCCCCAGGGGAATCTCATCCAGCTCTCTACGAGCAGCAATGACCGTGACATAAACCCTTAAGGTGGTAGCAGCCGCCCCTGTCTCTAGTCTCTCTTGCAGGAACTCCAGCACTGGACAAATAGGGCAGTTGACTGGGTCTACTGCATGGGCTAAGCACCAAGACTCAAAGACCCTCCATTTGGAAGAGTACAACTTCCTAGTGGCGGGGGCTCTGGCATTAGCAATAGTCTCCTAAATTTCCGCAGGAAGACTAGAAATCAAAACCTGTGGCCTTGGATGGGCCATACCCACAGCTTCTAGATCTCAGGTTGAGGGTGCCAGATCTTGCCCTGAAGCTGAGAGAGCAGGTCCTGCCTGATCAGAATCTCTCAGGGGATCCAATATAGAAGAGGAGTCAGCTCCGAGAACCACATCTGGGATGGCCAGAACGGGGCTACGAGTAGGAGGCGGACACCGCTCTCCTTCAACCTGCACAGGACTGCCGGAATCAGCTTGACTGGCGGAAACACGTACAGCCTCCTGTCCGGCCAAGGGTGAGCAAGCGCATCTATGCCCAGAGGTGCAGGGGAACTCAGGGAGAACCAAAGTGGGCATTGGAATGACTCCTGTGATGCAAAGAGGTCCACTTCCGCTTTGCTGAAGAAATCCCAAATCTGGGCTACTGTTTGATGGTTCAACATCCATTCCCCTGACCTGAGCTTCTGTCTCTACAGAAAATCGGCTGCGAGGTTCAAGACTCCCGGAACATGAACTGCTCTCAAGGAGAGGAACTTATCCTGAGACCAAAGGAAGAGACGGCGCGCATGCCTGTTTAGGGTTTATATGAAACACTACCGCCATGTTGTTCGTCCTGACAATCACATGACACCCCTTGAGAAAGGGGAGAAAATGAATCAGTGCCAGGAACACACTGAAGCTCCAGGCAGTTTATGTGCCAAGAGAAGAACTCTCCTGTCCAGAATCCGCATGCCAGTCTGCCCTCAAAGACCACGCCCCAGCCTGTCAGGGATGCGTCCGTTGTAACCATTTGGCGAAGGTGAATCGCGCCCATTCTGACTCCACTCTGAAGAAAAAGGGGGTTTCGCCATATTGAAAGGCTGATCTTGTGGAGCGGAGCCCCTAGAAGCTTCATCCACCAGAGGAACGGCCTCATGTGGAGTAACCCCAGGGGCAGCACAGGTGAGGCTGCGGCCATGAGGCCTAAGAGCCTGCGACAAGTGCTCACGGAGACATGATGGTCTAGCTTGAAGCAGGCCAAGCATGCATTGAGGTTGGAAATCTGGGCAGGAGCCAGACGGACCTGCATTTGAATGGAATCCAAGTGAATTCACAAAAACACAGTTTGTTGAGAGGGGGAGAGAACACTCTTCTTGGTGTTCATCTAAACATGGCGGAGGATGACATCCCTGTGATAGCTCACTGACTCCCTGGAGTGGGCCAAAATGAGCCAATCGTCCAGGTAAATGAGTACATGAATGCCCTGGAACCTCAAGGGAGCCAGGGCAGTATCCATGCATTTTGCGAACGTCCTCGGCGCCAAAGCCAGGCTGAAGGGAATAACTTTGTATTAATAAGCCTTCCCTCCAAAAGCGAAACGAAGGAACTTCCTGTGCCACTGGACGACCTGAATGTGGAAATAAGCATCTTTCAGGTCGACCGTGACAATCAGTCTCACACTCGAATCTGAGACACAATAGTCTTCAACGTCAACATCTTAAACTTCGCTTTGTTAAGGGAGAGGTTTAGACGATGCAGATCTAGAATGGGTCATAGACCGCCATCCTTCTTCAGTACAAGGAAATAGCGGCTGAAAAAGCCTCGTTCTAGGTCCAATTGAGGGACTTCCTCTATCACCCCTTTGAGAAGGAGGGAGGACAGTTCCTGTTGTAGCACAGAACCCTTTGAGGCGCTGTTTACTACTGTCTGTTGAACCCCGTCGAAGCAGGGGGATTGCAGCCAAACTGAAGTGTGTAGCCGGACCGAACTGTGCGGAGAATCCAAGACGATACCCCTGGTAGATGCTCACATTCGTGAGAGAAATGCGATAGAGGGACCGGAGTGTTGCGGTCTGGAAGACATACCTGTGTTGGGGTGTCGAAAATGTCTGAGGGGGGCGACGTCATCCACCACAAAGGAAAATCATTGGCGTCCTTGTTTGTGGGTTGAAGAGTGGCTAGTATGGGGCCCGTCGGCTGTGGGAGAAAACCAAACGTGTCTCCTATCACGAGGGCTGCGGTTGACGAAGGAACAGGGAGAAAGTCTGATGCGTCTCTCAACTGCCACCCTG
Organism: Oxygymnocypris stewartii; assembly: GCA_003573665.1. Classification (NCBI taxonomy): domain Eukaryota; kingdom Metazoa; phylum Chordata; class Actinopteri; order Cypriniformes; family Cyprinidae; genus Oxygymnocypris; species Oxygymnocypris stewartii. The sequence goes on along the minus strand of QVTF01023765.1, from coordinate 1,108,540 downwards.
ATATAGACCAATGATGGTCTTTTGCTGCAAACCGAAACCCGCTGGGTGGGTGTGACAGATTTGAGTGAGGAGAGTGTGTCAGAGGTGGGCAGAAACGTTTGGACGGTCTGGCCTTGCCTCCTGAGGTATCCGTGAAAACTCTCCTCATCCCGACCAGAAGATCAGGAGCAATTCTGGAGCTGAAGCGTATGGCCTGTCAGGCCGCTTCAGATCCACCCACCTGCGAGGTTGTCGATGGGGCAATGGTCGGCCGCGGCTCCCCAGACCGTGGTCAGGGGGGGATGAGCTGGGGCGCTGCCCCTGATGGCAGGCTCCTTTCTCGGTAAGGAGTGCTCTCTGGACAAGGAGGAGAAGGGGGGGGGGGTTAGAGGGGTCCCCCGTCTTCTTAGGCACGAACTGCCTGAGGGCAGCCGACTGCGACTTGGCAGATTAAAATTTATCCACTACAGAACTGACTGCCTCCCCAAACAACCCAGTTTGAGAAAACGTTTTCCTTCTCGCGAATCTCAGTGAGATTCAGTCATAAGTGGTGCTCTGTGGCTACCAAGTCTGCCATAGAGCATCCTACAGCCCGTGCCATATGTATGGTAGCTCGTAGGGCCAAGTCCGTGGCCTTACGGGGCTCCTTAACCACCTCCGGAGTCAGGCGTCACTCTCATCCATCTCCTTCAGGACATCTGCTTGGTAGGCTTGGAGAAAAATCGCAACACAAGGGCTAATATGGCCAGAGTAGCACACAGAGCTGAAAAGCATGAAGTTTTCCTGACAGTTTTTCTGGGTGGGCAGGTATGTGGGTATGATTGTAGAGACCTGCTTCATTTCACTGCAAAATATGCAAATATTTTTTTTGGCATACTGTTAAAAGCTTTCATACATTTTTGCATTGAAGTGAAACTCTGTTGTTTTCTGAATATGCAATGGCACAGGAGTAATAACATTAAATTTATCAAGTAATAAAAATAGCACTATAAAACAGATGTTTACACTCCAGTTTACGCTTTCTTGCTAAAATTCATAGTGTACCAAAATATATTTGTTTTGTGGTCATTCTAAAAATACATCAAACAAATCCTGAGTCCTCTCAAAATGAAACCCCTCTCTTTCTCCCTATACAATTAAAATATATTTGTATTCATTTTGTTTCTTTTAAATGTATTTATTTTTTTGAGAGAGAAGAGCGAAAGATTACTATTTTATCTCGACCCCGAAAGGTTTTAGTGATGACAGTAGTACTGTCACTTTATTGAATCAAGAGCTTCACAAGCTTTAAAGGTGTTGTAAACTCCTTCAGTTGATTAAATATTAATATTAATATTAAATTGGGTTACACTTTATTTCGATAGCCCACTTTAGACATTAAACTAACAGCAAGTAACTTTGCAACAACTTGACAACTAACAGTCATCAAAGTATCAGTAGATTGTCTGTTTAATATCTTCACACATTTTATTTTTATGAGTCCACAACATACAACATTCTGGCTATGAGAAACTTTGGAAGTGTATGTCAACTTATTCTACTAACCCTAAACCTACCCTAACAGTCTACTCTGTGAGTTTGTAGACAAGTAGTAGCATATTAATGAGAATTAGTTGACATAATTTTCATGTAGTTACAAAGTTACTTATACTTAGTAGAATGTCTCAAGTGGACTATCAAAATAAAGAGTAACCTTTAATTGTGGTCTCATACACCTTGATAAATTAACTATTTTATATCCACTTTAGTCCCTGATATGTAAGCCGCTTTAGCACTAAGGTTAATAATTCACCTTTATGGCTGCTGCACAGTGACACCAATGTTTTATGCTATAGCCTTTATTAGTAAATGCAGCAGCTGGAGCACTGTATTGACTAATGCACATCTAAGCTTGGAGCAACATCTTAAATTATTTGTATTACTCTTATTTCTTTGAACATTTGGAATACACTTGCACTGCAATACAAGAATGTTTGTATTTTGAAGGCTTTGGTAATCAGTAAACTTGCAGGGCATCAGTGCAATAATAAAAATGTCAGTTTTCGGTCATTTATCAACATAATTTTTTTCAGACACGACTGAAACACTTTATATGTAGCAACCCTATGGAGTTACTTTTATTATGAATTTAGTATCCAAAAACAATTATATTTATTAAAATGATGATTACAGCCTGGCTCACCTCAGAAGCTTTAATCTCAACTAAATATAACAATTTAAATATTTTTTTGGACAATCTGTTAATATTAAGTTCATTGTACAACAATTTATGATTTCCTCCATTTGAATTTCCTCTGGCACAAATAAAACTAAATCATTGTTTGTTTTTTTAGTTATTCTAAAAAATTAGCTACAGCTTAAGGCTAAATCTACCCCTTAGACATCTTAAGTACTCAATAATTCTGGAGCTGCTTGAACTTTTATGCTGTGATTGATTCTCTAATAAAAGAAATTGGCACACAATGAAAGGGGTTTTAACACTTGAATCTAGTCCTACAAGTCTCTCAAACCGCACTAATAAAGAAATCACACATATTATCAACCACACCTTTCACTTCAGCAGAGCTCTGCCTCTACAAAAATAATTTTCGTAACATGCAAATTAAATAATGACGAGACAGTTGAAATTATCTGATTTTCCCTGAGGGTTTACAGGTGCATCTCAATAAATTAGAATGTAGTGGAAAAGTTAATTTATTTCAGTAATTCAACTCAAATTGTGAAACTTGTGTCTAAAATAAATTAAATGCACACAGACTGAAGTAGTTTAAGTTTTTGGTTATTTTAATTGTGATGATTTTGGCTCACATTTAACAAAAACCCACCAATTCAATATCTCAACAAATTAGAATACTTCATAAGGCCAATCATTATTTATTTTTTTCGTGTGAATTGTTGGCCTTCTGGAAAGTATGTTCATTTACTGTATATGTACTCAATACTTGGTAGGGGCTCCTTTTGCTTTAATTACTGCCTAAATTCAGCATGGCATGGAGGTGATCGGTTTGAGCCTTCAGCTCATCTGCATTTTTTGGTCTTGTTTCTCATTTTCCTCTTGACAAAACTCACAGGTCTTGTGAGTTTGCTGGCCAGTCAAGCACACCAACAATGTTGGTCATTTAACCAACTTTTGGTGCTTTTGGCAGTGTGGGCAGGTGCCAAATCCTGCTGAAAAATGAAATGAGTGATTGGTGACAGCTATGTGATAATGCAATGGTGGATGGGAAATGCAGTCTGTGGGTGATGTGCAGCTGTAGTGTGGTGCAAGAGACAATGTGGTGAGTGGGCGTGAGCTCATGAACCGGATTTGTGACACAGCCCCCCCCCCCCCCCCCCCCCCAGGAGGGCGGTGGAATCGGGAGAGGAGACGGAGGGCCATAACTCTTTTTTTCTGTTATAAACAGAGAACACAAAATTGCATGAAAAGAAAATGTAATACATCATACCTGGAAAAGACATGGAGAGCACAAAACAGACAACAAATTCTTCTAGTCCAGTCACAAAACTGTCAAAAAATAATACAAATAAACCAAATTAATATACGAAATTAAAATCAGACACCATTAGCATGTGGTGTGCACAACCTGTAAGACACAAAACTCTGCTACAAACTGCTTTACCCCTCTGAACACAATAATACAGAATAAAGTTATCTCAAACACATTTCTACACATATACAATTGACTTGACAAAAATAAAAATATCTTATGACATTTTTTAATCGACTGACCAGAGACATTTTCACCTATCCTTCTCAACAGCTCGAGTGAACTGAGATGGCAGCTGACACACTTCTTGCATTTAGGTGCCTCCCATTTTTCCAAGATGCATTATTTAAATAAACAATGAACATAGATTTTTATTTTTTTGTAGAACAAACATTTGAACCAAAACAAGCATTTTGACACCATTCACACTGAATGTCCTGTTTCTTTTTTGTCCTGTTACATTATCCCCTTTACTGAATGTGACAAAATGATAATAATCCTAGAAAATACAAAAATACAGCTTCTCGAAGACAGAAATAAACCTAAAATTACCATTCTTAGCATCAAGCTTATGATCAGTAAAGACTTCACATGAAGAACTGATAAGAAAAGTGCTGCGCATTTCACCTTTTCATAATCATGACCCAAATAAAGTGCATTTTACACTTCATCTCGGCAATTCCTATTCACACAAAAGTTGACAATACAATACATTCAAAACTGAACAACTCAATGTTTTATACTGAGAACTGAGACGATTGACTGGTTTCAACAATCTGCCAAACCTTGATCTGCGGCCCGGCAACTCAGTAACGTCCACTGTACAATCAATCGCAAGATCAGAATTGCAGACATTAGTCATTTCCGGACTTTCTTGACGGACTGAATGATCTGAAGGAGCATCTCCAGAAACCCCATTTTGTGATGGCACATCAACATCCTCAGCTGAATCGGGAGCATCACACAACTTTTCCATCTGAAGACCACTGCCAGCAGGGCCGGAGTGGGATCCATTTTCAGCCCGGGAGTGTAATGTTTAAGACCAGCCCACCACCTATCCCCCCCCCCCCCCCGTGTTGTAATCTGGATAAATTAAGTGACAGATCTGTTCTTACTATCCTGTTATTGTTATTTTTGACATGTTTCAATAAAAAAATATGAACTATGTAAATATGGCCATACAAATCAATAACAAATCACATACTGAGTTTTCTGCAACAAAGAGTCCAACTGTTACACTATGAACAAATGGTTTGCATTCAAACAAAAAAGTGTTAGTGCTGTAAGAAATATACTTTTTGCACTATTGTTTTTTTATATCCATGTCAATGTAATTACAATGTTACTTACATTTAATTGAAACAGACAATCAATAGAAAAAAACCTAAACTGAATAAACAAAATTCCTTCAATATAAGTCACTTTGGATAAAAGCGTTTGCCAAATGTATAACTGTAACTGTTACTAGTCACTGTACCTTGAGTCGTCAGTTCACGTGCGCTCGTTTGTCTTCTTGAAAAAATATTTGTTAGTTTGGCACATTTGGCCGCGTCATCCTCCAATGCCTTTCTTTTTAACCTGGCTTTTCCAGCTCCTCCAGGCATCTTTTTTTCTACTATCCATTTTATTCTATTTTATTAATTCTTCCTGTGATTAACGCACTCTCGCTAACTCACACCACAGCATTAATGGTTTCGGTGTCTCTCCATGGCAAAGACCTGGGACACGTGCTTGTGTAGAGTAAGAGTGAGTGTGCGTGCACTCTGACAACAGAAAACGTCACATTTTAATGTTAAATTCAAATCTAGTGTTATTAGCTTAGTTATCAGTCACACAGTAACTTAAACACATATACGTTATTCTGTGTATGTAAAAAAAAAAAAAAGCAGGCGAGTCTGCCGGCCCAATTTATGAGCGGGGCAGAGTGGCCCACCGGGAATTCTCCCGGTTCTCCCGATGGCCACTCCGGGCCTGATTGTCAGCCACAGAGTCAGCTACGACAAGACCCACACCATTGGGCGTTGAATCCTCAGAAGTTACAGAACATTCATCAGAAACGCCATCATCTACAGAAAACACGCTCTCATCATCATGGGGACTCCACAATGTCACACACGGGGAGGAAATTGACACACAGAAGTAGATTCCTGTGTACCACTTTGAGTTGACCAGATAAAGGGTGTTTTATCTTGTAAATGTGGTTCTTAGGATCATGATAAACCACAGTATACACCACACTGTCCCCACTTGTCTGAAAGTTTGCACTTGCCACGCTCACTTTTATTGGCTAAAAGAACCCTGTCACCAACTTCAATATTCCCACCCCTATTTCTGCAATTGTATATGCGGGCTTGGTGAGACTGTTCTTTAAAAGCATTAGCCTCTGCAACAGCGAGTGCATCTTTCAAGTCCTTATTCAGAGACTCTACGTACTTGGGAAGAGAGACATTCAGATCATCCCTCAACACACTTTTAAAGATGACATCAATCGGTAGTCTTGGGGTACGACCAAACATTAGATAGAAGGAAGGAAACCCTGTAGTTTCGTGCATGGTACAATTGTACAAAAACGTCAATGTGTGAAGCATCTGCGGCCAGTCATGCTTTGATCGTGGCTAAAGAGCTCTGATCATATTTCCCAGCGTTCGATTAAATCTTTCAGTGGTGCCATTCCCCATTGGATGATATGGGGTTGTTTTGCGACTTCTTAACTCCAGAGAACTCGAGCAAGTGTCTGATTAGCTCGCTCCAGAAATTGGCTCCTTGATCAGAATGAATGCGCTCTGGGAAACCGTAGTAACAGAAATAGTTATCCCAGAGCTTCTTTGCCACTGATCTAGCAGACTGATCTGGACAACGGAAAGCATGGGCAAGTTTGTTAAAATGATCAGTGACCACTAAAACATCAACTTACTTATTCTGTGAGATCCTCCGCTGTCCAGAAATCAACGCAGACCAACTCAAGTGGAGCAGAAGTCTAAACACTCTCCAATAAAGCCTGTCCCTCCGGCTCTGGTGTCTTTGCAAGCACACAACGACCACATATTTTCACATACTCGTGAACATCTTGTCCGATTCCAGTCCAGTAAAAACACTGACAGGAAAGGTGGACAGTACAATACTGACCTTGGTGTCCAGCTTCATCGTGACAACCTCTCAATACTTGAGAGATTTTGAGAGATGAAGGTACTTCATATTGAAACCGTTTGTGACGTGTCAGAGGATCTTTTGAAACACGATACAGGACAGCGTCAACCAACGATAGCTTGTCCCACTGTTTTTTAAAACTTCCGTACAGCACTGGGCTCCCCCATATGCTCACGTCTCGAATGCCTGCAGTTTTGGTCAACGTAGAACATCACCCTCTGCAAATGTTCATCCTCAAGTTGTCTATTTCTCAGGTCTTGTTGAGAGTATGAAGGAAGAGCGTGAAAAGGTGATTAGAAAAAACAGCAGCTACTTCAGCAAAAAACTCCCGGACTCCCGGACACATCTGCGTCTGAGTTAAGCCCCATCCGATCACAAACACCTGCCAGTACCTCCACACTGCCAACTACTCGCTGACTGGCGTTGGACAATCGGAAAACATCCTGAATGGCAGCACAGGTATGGTTCCTTGACTCCGCCATCAGCTTTTCATAGGGCTCCCTGACTATGCGATGGCTAACCCAACTGTCAACAAAAGGTTGCCTACTCAAAGTGTCAGCTATAGTGTTCTTCGACCCAGGAACATATTTGATGTCAAACTCTAAGGCAGCGAGTTTAGCCACCCACCTTTATTCACAGGCGTCAAGCCTAGGTTTGGTCAAAATGTGCGTCAAGGGATTATTATCTGTCCAAGCTGTTAACCGATGCCCTTTTAGCCAGTGGCTAAATTTATCACATACGGCCCACTTAAGTGCAAGGAACTCAAGACGATCTTCTGGATATTTGGCTTGTGCTCTGGACAGTGACTTACTCGCAAACGCAATGGTACAAGCCCGGTTTTCTCCAGGAATCAAGAAAGGATTGGATTTTCTTAACCGACTGAGTGACACCATCAGGGCACATAAACTCTGCAGATGTGATTTTAGCAATTGCTTCGACTTTTCCGGAGTCTGTAGACACACCGTCTTCTGTGATCAAATGACCAATAAATGACAATTTCAAATTGTACTTTTGTAACAATCCGAAAACCATTTCAAGCCTCTACAGTGCAACTTCTTCGTTAGGTGCGAAGACCATTAAATTATCCAGGTAGCACAACAGCGACAATACATTTTGGTCACCAAAGAGCTTAGTCATCATCCGCATGAAACTTGCAGGTGAGTTACAAAGGCCTTGAAGTAACCGTCATCTTCGTGTAGTGGGATATTATAAAAACCAGAAGTCAAATCCATAGTACTGAACAATGAATTGCCACCGAGTGCCGCAAGACAATCCTCTTGATGAGGCAGAGGGTTAAGCCAACGGAAGTCCGTGCAAATCAGAGTCATCAGGTTTCTCACCGTGTCTAGGTAACGTGCTGTAAAAATCAGTAAGAGGCATACTAGGATAGGACACATTACGGAAATTTTGTTTAAGTATGCTGTATATTAACTCTGGGTGTGTTTTGCAGTCTAATGTAGGGTTACTGTGTAGAGTTACTTTTACAACATCTCTTGCCCTACCCATAAGGTGACTGATTATTTAATCTGCTTGATCAGGGATATTGACATTTCTCTTTTGTAGGTAGAGCTGCATCATGTCAACCCATTCCTGAACATCGCATCTACCAGATCTCCCCTAAATACAGGTAGTTTTTTCTTATCCGATTTCAAGATGACATTCAACTGTGATAAATCGAGATTAGCACATTGAGAATTCATGGTGCTGGTCTTATTACTGGTCCCAGCGAATCCACCCTCTTACAGAAGTCTAGCAGTAACTGATTCACTGATTTTTCGACCCAATTCTTCAACTAAAACACCAAGATGACTGACGTCACGATCACCAGATATCTCCATTTTATCTGTTCTGGGAGTAAACGTGACAGGGAAAGTCTGGTTGACATCATGAACCATGTGATTCTCCTCTGCTTTATGGTCTTTGGTCCTAAAATCTATTTCACTCTGTCCCGATTTTGTACTAGAAAACTGCATCAGATCCAGGTTTTATAAAATTTATAGAGGAACAGATAGACAACTTTTTTAAAGAAAGTAAAGGTGAAATATCAGCTGCTATAAAGTGGGAAGCATTCAATGCATATTTACGAGGTCAGATAATTTCCTATTCAAGCTCAAAAACTAATACATTTAAATTAGAATTAAACCTACTGGAAAAAGAAATTAAAATGGAAGAAGAAAAGACATATTCAAATAATTCAGATAAAATAAACAATAAACTCATTATACTTAGGGCCCAATATAATGCCCTCTCCATAACCAAAGCTGAAAATAGCTTAATAAGATTAAAGCAATCTTTCTATGAACAGGGAGAAAAAGCAGGGAAGCTGCTAGCATGGCAGATCAAAAAGCTAGACACAGAAAAGGCTATTTATAACATTCAAATTGAAAATGGAGAGCTAACATCCAACCCTTTAGAAATAAATAATAATTTTGTCTCATTTTATAAAAATTTATATAAATCTGAATCGGAACACTATATTGAAGACCGATGCCATTTCCTTAATAATTTACAGATTCCACTTATATCTGAAGAAGATAATTTAGATAATATATTAGAGGAAAGTGAAATCTTAGAATCCATAGCAAAACTAAAGAATGGTAAAACAGCCGGCCTTGATGCTCTACCGATTGACATATATACGTTATTTAAAGACAAATTAGTTGGTTCCCTGAAGGAAATGTATGAAGAGTCATTTCAAAATGGTTATTTACCACCCACACTGAGAACAGCCTTAATAACTTTAATTTTGAAACCTGATAAATCTCCTACCAAATGTGAATCATACAGTCCAATTTCGCTGCTTAATACAGATGCGAAGATCATTGCCAAAATTATGGCATCAAGATTAGAAAGATGTCTTCCATCTGTTATAGGCACTGACCAAAATGGATTTATTAAGGGCAGTCAAACTACTCACAATATTAGACGAGTCCTAAATATTTTGCATGAGAAAAAGGAAACCACTGACACATGTATCCTATCACTCGACGCAGAAAAGGATATTTTGGCTCGTTTCGGTTTTGGAGACTCATTTATATGTTGGGTAAATATTTTATATTTTAAACCAATAGCTGAAGTGAGGACCAACAGAATAATATCAAAACCTTTTAATATATATAGAGGCACATGACAAGGATGCCCTTTGTCACCTATGCTGTTCGTTCTGGCATTCGAGCCCTTAGCAGTTGCAATTAGAAATAGTCATATCATAAAGAGCATTAAAATTGAAGATCGTGAACATCGAATAGCTCTTTATGCAGATGATACTATTCTTTTTCTTACAAGGCTCGAAAGATCTATTCCAGCATTGCTTAAATTGATTGATAGATTCTGAAAGTTTTCTGGCTATAAAATTAATAATACTAAATCATCAATACTTTTCTTAAATACTCAAGAATTTGTATGACTTGCCCAGAGGGAAGTCTTGGCCTGATGGTTAGAGAGTCAGGCTTGCAACCTAAAGTTCGCGGGTTCGAGTCTCGGCTCCGGCAGGAATTGTCCACAACTGAGGTGAGACCCTTGAGCAAGGCACCGAACCCCCAACTGCTCCCCGGGCGCCTTAGTAACTGCTCCAGGTTAACTCCAGATGGGTTAAAAGCAGAGAACACATTTCACTGCTGGTTATATTCCGTATAATTGTGTATGTGACAAATAAAGCTCATCTGAGCTTAATAATAATAGAAAGACATAAACCACCAATCAAACACCCTTTTATAAATACAGTAAATGGTTTTAAATACTTAGGAGTAGTGATCACTCCTACAAGTGATATATTAATACCTGCTAATTATAATCCAGTCATAACAAAAGTTAGTGAATCCTTAGATAGATGGTCATCCCTACCAGTTTCCTTGATTGGTTGTATAAAAATTATTAAGATGAATATCATCCCCAAATTTCTGCATCTATTTTGTTCTATTCCACTTCCACCTCCATCAAGTTTCGTTCCTAATATGAATAAGAAATGTACAAAATTTATTTGGAAAAACAGACGGGTAAGACTTCGCCTAACACTACTATACCTTCCATACGACAGAGTATGGAAGGTACTTCGTCTGCCTAATTTGCAGTGGTACTATTGGTCTGCCCAATTAGCTAATGCCACCAATTGGTTTTCTTTGCAGCCACAATTACCCTGGGTACAAGTAGAATCAATGACTGCAAAAAATATGAACATGGCCTTATATTTGTACTCAGACTTGAACAAGAATTTGAAAAAGGACATCAAAAATCTATTTGCTAAGAATACTTTAATAGTTTGGAATGAAGCACAGTGTACACTGGGAGAAGTCCCGGCTCTCTCTTATTTTTCCCCTATTTGGGGAAACAAGAACTTCAGTCCAGGGGGAAATGATTCTGGTTTTAAACAATGGGCATTAAAGGGTAATCAAAAGATTGGTGACTTGTTCAAGGGAGATATGCTCATGCCTTTTAATAAACTCCGGGATAAATTTGGAATTCCTAAGACACATTTCTTCAAATATTTACAAGTTTGCAGTTACATCAGAGTCAAGCAACATTATTCAATGTCCATACCATTGTTAACAGAACAGAACAAGTTATGTTTAATGAGGAACTTAGTACAAACAAAATTACATTGCTTTATTGTAAATTTGTTAATAGCTCTAAAGAATCATCTGAATCTAAGAGAGTTGCTTGGGGTATAGATTTACAGTATGATTTTTCAGATTCAGAATGGAGTGAAGTATGTGTGCAAGCCCAGAATTTGTCAATCAATACTAGATTTAAACTGCTCCAATACAATTTGGCAATGCGCACCTATAGTACATCTGAAAAGTTGAACAAATTGAACCCTAATATTCCAGATGTTTGCTTTAAATGTCAAAAATATAAGGGAACGTTTTTTCACTGTCTGGGAATGTGATGTTATTCAGACATTCTGGCAAAAAGTGATGACATTAATATCTTCAATTATTTTAAAACGAATTCCAGTGACTCCTGAAATATGGGTGTTAGGTCTAGTTCCTGTTGGTATATCAGTATCAATACATCAAATTAAAATGATAGACATCTGTTTGGTTCCTGCAAGACGGTCAATAGCATTTTATTGGAAGAAAATAGAAGGTCCATCAATTGGTCATTGGTTAAAAGATGTATCACACTGTATTGTTTTGGAAAAACTGACATACAGCACTAAGGGTAAACTGAAAGATACTATAAAATATGGGACCTTTACAATTCCTTGAAAATAACAAAATGGTACTACAAGAAATGTTAAATTCATCTCAATCCAATGATTGATGTAAATGTTATGCACTTTTATTTGATATGGTAATATTTGTCTGTCCAAGCCCATGTGCAGTAAAAGTGTCTTTTCCCATTTTTTATTTGATTAAAAATGATTTGTATATTTTTTTTTGCCCTATGTAATTGAACATGTGGATGCTGAGGGTGGGAAGATAGTTAAAAAATGGTCTTTGAAGATTTTTCTGTTGTCTCATATGCTTTCTCAATAAAGACATGTTTAATATAGAAAACTGCATCAGATATTTTCCCCGTCCAACCCCAAACAACCAGCTATCTGCACCTCCCTCAGCCATTTTCAGGTTGCCACTAACAGGTATCACGCATAAATAACACACTAAACGTAAATAAATTAATCAGAAAACTCTGTCAATAACAGTCACTTAGCTGCAGTCCATCGATCTTCCCGTTGCTCGAAAGTTCGTTGGAAAAATAAATGTTTTTTTTTTTAAACGAAGAATCCGCTGACAGCAGGAAAATTGTCCATCCGAATACCGCGAAGTTTCTGCTGCACTCCTCCCTCGTCAGACCCTCGACGATTATGGGGGGTGATTCGTATGGGGGGTGATTCGTGCCTTGGATTACCTACCAAAGGTAACAGTTGTTTACTTTTTATGTGTGAGAAGGGGTACGTCGCAACACAGTCGCGTGACACCAAGGCTGGAGGAGGAGAACGTCGCAACACAAGTCGCGTGATACCAACGCCGGAGGAGGAGTATGTTGCCATCACAGTACATTAATATCTTACCCTCATGTGTTTTTTCCCCCAAAGTTTTCTTATTTTCTTTATCAATCATTTCAATCGCAGTGTTCCTATGGCTCAGTGGTTAGAGCATTGCGCTAGCAGCGCAAAGGTTGTGGGTTCGATTCCCAAATTAAATACATTTAATAATGAGGCAATAATAATTGGTTGAAATAAAGTATCAAAAGTAAGTAGTCATATTGTTTTACTGTTCAACACTATTCAAATCCTTTAAGAAATGTTGAAACAATAAACTTACATATTTTATGTATTATAAGAAATGCCAGCAGGCAGCGCCGCCAGCGGCCTGACGATTGTTGCTAAACTTTACATCACGAGCAAACCATTGTTTATCTAATGTTTAATTGCATTTAATCTGTAATGTTTGGCCACATATTTATGATAGAAATGCTACAGCCAATAGTTTAAAGTTTTATTTTGAAACTTTAAACATTTATTTGCATATTTATAAATATATTGATGCATTCTCAGGTGTTGCTGGTGTATGTTTTTAAGTTGCTACAAATAATTTCAACAGCACAAGTTTTGTCCACATTCCCAAATGCAAGTTATTGTGGAAAAGTACCAAGCATATATAAAATAATACTTGTACCATAAATGGTTTTGCCACAAACTCAACTCTGTTGAACAGAACAGTGCCGGAGGATTAAAGGAAAGGATTATTCCTACTTTGTTTTAGAGAAAATTATAAATGAGTTAAGAAATAAGTTGTGGTATAGTGGATCAAGTTGAGTTTGATAGTCTTTTATGAATAGTTTTAATAAAAGGTAATTCATCGATTATACTTAATTTGAATTTGGTAATTTCAGAGCTAACTTTTTTCACAGATAAGAGAAGAAATTCATCACACTCAAGCAAAGGAAAAAACGTTATTTGATGACACTGAACACAAAATATAAACCAAAGACAATAGAAATGTGGCACAATGAAACTCACCAAAACCGCTGTTCCTCATTCATGTAATTTTCCTATAGGCATATTTTTATTTGATTTATTTTATATTATTTATTTGTATATTTTTATTCACATTTCCCATAGGCACCTAATCGATTGAATGTATTTATTTGTAAACTGTAAAGTATTATTTTTATTCTGTTATATTTATTATAATTTACTATTTTTTATTTTATTTTTACAATACGTTACAAACGTTTACTAGACATCAAATAAAAATACAAAATAGACACTCAATGTTGTTAAATATTATTTAATATTTCAAGATTAACAAAAATACAAAATCAAGAATGAAAAAAAGAAAAAGGAAAGGAATCAACATGATTAATACTAGGCTAGTCCAAAATGTGGGGACTGAACAATGCCTAAAATCATGCTATTATTAAAGCTTTTATATGAGGCATGCAGTGGAAGCCTCAGAACTAAACCACGTGTCAGCCTCTGGATACATTCATTGTGATCCATTTACTGGAATGTGTGAAAATTGTAGTGTATTCTAGATCAAATCCCAGAGCTGGAATCCGGCAAACATTAAAAGTTTGTCAAATGTAACGGTGATGTCCGTGTCTTCCACTGTCAGCACAGCATCTCCGCATTGAAAAGTAAAAGGGAGGGGAGACTGAGAAATTTAAATATATAAAGTGTGCATAAATTAAAGCTATGCAGGCCTTTTCTTCTCTTTTGTAATGTGTATCTGAGTGAAATGGTTGGTGTGTCCCAGTTCGCATACTTATACCCAGCCCTAAAAGTATGTAATTGTTTTGGAAGAAAAAGTGCATACTTTTAAGCGTGTACCAAAACTGTAGAATGGCTTTCATTCTGTAATTTAATTAAAATTGTTTATTTTATGGAAGCTATGTCGCTTAGTTACGAGCATCTTGATCTTGTCACCGTATACAGGCCTGTCAATCATCTTTCCAGTTAATGTCCTCCAGATTTAATAAAATAGAACGTATAATTTAATATAAAATAACGCCTCTTAGACAATCCATCATCACAAATTCTGGTTGCACTTGAGTGGTCAGTTCACACAGAATTTGATTATTTAAAAAATCCTATCTTGAGTATTAACGCAAACATATTTGGTTATGTATTGTGCAACCATTTGAGGAAAAACATTTGATGTGTAACATTACATTAGATCAGTGTATATGGTCATAACAAGCTGCTGTCTATTAATAATGTTCATCAAGTAACATAAAAGATAAGAATTAATGCTTTTGAAGTGACCATTTTTCAGCTGCAATAATGAGTGTTTTTGGAATAAAAACACTAAAGAGCAAGTAGTGATTGTCTTACATGTATTCAATTTGTTTTTGTTACTTGAACGCTTCTGTCTAGATCTGAATTTTTAAACTAATTGTTAAACAAACAGAATTGTAAAATGCACTGTTATTTTCATTTGTTTCTTATAATTGTACTGTTTATTATTTTTATTAAAAACACAATAAAAAGCTATATTGTGATTATCAATATAAAGCAATTAATTCTTTCACAAAATAATTGGTTGAAAAGATGCATTGTGACTAATAGTGTGGGAGGGTTTCAAGAAAAATGATCCTCACTCATCCAAAAACAAACTCCAGCAAATTCAGTTGTCAGACACGACTGGAACTTCAAATGGCACTAGCTTCTATTGTCAGATGAAACTGAAAAAATAGCTTTTTGGCAGCAACCCCACCAGATGAGTTTAGTACAAACAGGGATAAAAAAGTACCCCATGTCCACGGTTAAATATACTGCTGGATCTTTAATGTTGTGGGCCTGTTTTTCTGCTGGAGGTCCTGGACATCTTGTTTAGACACATGGCATCATAGATTCTATCAAATACCAACAGATACAAAATCAAAATCTGACTGCCTCTGTTAGAAATCTTATAATGGGCCATGTTTTGGTCTTCCAGCAGGACAACAATCCAAAACAAACATCAAAATAAACAAAAATGGGTCACTGAGCACAAAATGAATCTTTTACCATTGCTGTCTCTGTCCTCTGACCTGAACCCTACAGAAAATGAGTGAGGTGAACTGAAGAGAAGAAGCACCGTCATGGAGCTGTGAATCTGAAGGATCTGGAGAGATTCTGTATGAAGAAAATGGTCTCTGATCTCTTGTCAGGTGTTCTCCAAACTCTTCAGGCATTATAGGAGAAAACTCAGAGCTGTTACCCTGGGAAAAGGACGTTGCAATAATTGGGTGCCAATAATTGTGGCCAACATGAAATAGTGAAAGCATTTATTTCATCATGAGATTTTCTCCCCACTTTCAATTATTTTACTTCAATTATAGGTTGGAATTTTTTGAATGAAAGATAAAAAGGAAAACAATGCAGATTTATTTTCACAGCCACCTTTGTTCATATGTAACCGGGTGGACAGGAAAGA
This sequence comes from Oxygymnocypris stewartii, assembly GCA_003573665.1. Lineage (NCBI taxonomy): Eukaryota > Metazoa > Chordata > Actinopteri > Cypriniformes > Cyprinidae > Oxygymnocypris > Oxygymnocypris stewartii. The sequence goes on along the minus strand of QVTF01023765.1, from coordinate 1,092,561 downwards.
GAAGCACACACGGCACAGATAAATTTGTTTGAAAAGGGGTTTTATCTGACTGCTGTTTTGTTATTTTAAAGAGTTTACAGCGGTCGGTGGGAACAACCCTGAGCACAAATTATACATACAGTAAAACAATAGCAAAGGAGCAAAATAAGAAAATTATCCCAATTACTCTATAAGAATTACAGTGTAATTCACAGAATAATACAAAAAAATAAAACAACACAACCTTTCTCCAATTCTAGTGCAACAAAATTAAATCTTAGTGATTTATGGAAGATAAACGCAGTTAAAAAAAAAACAGTAACTTACACGCACTCCCTAATACATTTATCTGGAGTGAGCAAAACCAAAAAAAAAAGTTATCTTACACACTTGATCAGGCGTATAGACAAAGTATAAAGAAATCCTTTTTTTTCCTTATACCCAAAATACTGAATCCTTATACAAACACAGTACAAAATAAGGCACTGACAGTAAAGAATACGGTAGTGACCGGAAATTTCCACTATCACTCGTCACTCGGTTAAAGCGGCTCACACACACAATCCGATCTCATCTGCGGAGAATTACACATAAAAAATGCACTCAACCAGGTCTCTGGTTCCCACAGATATCAAATAGGTTTTACAGTAATATTTACCCAGAAAGACAGCATTATTCCCTAATAAATTTCCCTGATGCCCACACGACAACAAGGCACTCGGCTGATTCATTGAATTATGGCAAAATGGCTGAAACGGTCACGCACACGCATAAGGAAGTCTCGTGAGCAGAGAAAGGGGATCTCTTAAAGGAGCCACAAACATTTTTGAAACAATACAGAAACAGTGCCTAGTTCTACAAACTGGCCACACATATTTACCAAGGGTGCCAATATTAGTGGAGGGCACTGTACATTTGGCTTGACAAAAAATCAAGAATTTTTTTTTTTTAATCGACTGACCAGAGACATTTTCACCCATGGGCGTAACCACCATATACTTTGAGGGGGACGTGTCCCCCCCAATATTGGAAAAATACCAATCTGTCCCCCCCAATAATAGGCCTATTATATTGTAATATGTGACATATGATATGCCCTCCTTTTATGAACCCTGGTTTTAGCCTAGTGGATCTGTTGTTATTTCCGATTTACTTTCAATTCAGGAAAAACAAGGGAAACAAAACTGTGTGACCACCCCCCCTCGATTGTACACTTGGTTGAGCCCGTAAACGCGGGCTTGCGGTATCGTTTGAAAAAACCGCTCAGTCCGACTGTCACTGGTGCTTAAATGAATTGAAGGTAGGAGCTAAAAGAAAGAAGCAGGACGAACAGGCGGACATTCGCCTTTTTTTTCAGACGGTAAGCAAGTAGACACCTATAAAGTAGTGCCATGGTCAAAAATACCGCGGCAATTTTTGAATAAATGTGAAAAAATATCACGTTTAAATGGCTCAGTATTATAGCTAGGTAGCTAGCATGATACCCTGAAATTAGGCTGAATAATGAACTGCTGGAGTCACAGACCAAGGAGTTCCCGCACTTCCCACTCCATTGATAAGCCTCTATTCATTCGTTGATGGCCTGGCCTGTTTGTTTTTACGATCTGATCCGCGACTGAACTTAAAAAAAAATATCTGGGGGAGGGCTCACATTTGGACCCCCCCAATATCTATACCATGGTTACGCCCCTGTTTTCACCTACCATCCTTCTCAACAGCTGGAGTGAACTGAGATGGCGCTGACACACTTCTTGCATTTATGTGCATCCCCTTTTTCCAAGATGCATTATTTAAATAAACTGAACATAAAATACTTTTTTTTTGTAGACCAAACATTTGAACCAAAACAAGCATTTTGTTTTCACAAGCATTCACACTTAATTTCTTGTTTCTTTTTTGTCCTGTTACAATTGCATCCCAAATCATCACAGACTGTGGAAACTGAATACTGGACTTCAAGCAACTTGGGCTATGAGCTTCTCCACCCTTCCTCCAGACTCTAGGACCTTGGTTTCCAAATGAAATACAAAACTTGCTCTCATCTGAAAAGAGGACTTTGGACCCCTGGGCAACAGTCCAGTTCTTGTTCTCTTTAGCCCAGGTAAGACGCCTCTGACGACAACTGTAGCCAAATGCCTTGACACGTCTGTGTGTGGTGGCTCTTGATTCTTTGACCCCAGCCTCAGTCCATTCCTTGTGAAGTTCACCCAAATTCTTGAATCGATTTTGCTTGACAATCCTCATAAGGCTGCGGTTCTCTCGGTTGGTTGTGCATCTTTTTCTTCCGCACTTTTTCCTTCCACTCAACTTTCTGTTAATATGCTTGGATACAACACTCTGTGAACAGCCAGCTTCTTTGGCAATGAATGTTTGTGGCTTACCCTCCTTGTGAAGGGTGTCAATGATTGTCTTCTGGACAACTGTCAGATCAGCAGTCTTCCCCATGATTGTGTAGCCTAGTGAACCAAACTGAGAGACTATTTTGAAGGCTCAGGAAACTTTTACAGGTGTTTTGAGTTGATTAGCTGATTGGCATGTCACCATATTTTAATTTGTTGAGATTGGTGGGTTTTTGTTAAATGTGAGACAAAATCATCACAATTAAAAGAACCAAAGACTTAAACTACTTCAGTCTGTGTGCATTGGATTTATATAATACACAAGTTTTACAATTTGAGTTGAATTACTGAAATAAATGAACGTTTCCACGACATTCTAATTTATTGCAATGTACCTGTAGATGAGTTCAGCATGAATTGCAGCTAATTCCCATAAATACCTCTCAGATCTTTGGAGAAACTGCTTAGTCAGGACTAGTGTTTATCAGAAACCAAAACAATTAAATACAATTTTTCATTAAACTAACAAGTCTAAACAGCTCTGCTGCATGCCATCCATTGTTTTGAAACATGAAGTACTTTGCTCAATTTAATATTCAGTCACTAATGTGTGACAATATTAATGAATGTCCATCTTAACCTGGAATCTTTGCTTTCTTCGCGGTATGTTTATCCAAAAACCAAGAGCAACAGGTAGAGCAGGATCTAATTTTATGCTCACTGAAAGTGTCTCCCCCAAGACTCAGAGAGAAGACTTAGCATGCAGTCTTCAGTCACCTTGTCTGCGGCAGTGAGGGCAAGTCAACATAACAAGCCATCTTCACTGAAAGATGAGGAATTTAAAATACTTGAAGTCTGGAACAGCTACAACATGTTGCCTGCAACGGCTTCAACAACAGAAAGTGACAAGAGGAGAGGCGATGTGGGTTTGGCAAACATGTCCAGTGTTTATGCTCAAGGATTTCTGCTAGGCCTGTTCTGTCAAGTCAGCAGCATGATCCTGTCTTCAATATGCACATTATTTTGTACATTAAAGGCTAAAAGAAACGTGTAGAGAAAAAAGGACAAGCTATAAGATATTAATTTCTCATCCATTTCAGCAACATGTATTGTGAAACATGTAGGAGGGCTTTGGGAATTAATTCCTGTTTATTTCTGCTTGTGAAGGTCAGCTGAAGTCTGGTAAAAAAAAAAAAAAAGAATAATAACAATAAAAAAACTTATATAAAGCCGTTATAAAAGTTATTTTTATAAGTAACAAAAAAATAGTTGTCAGTGTTCATATCTCAACTAAAACATTAGCCGAGATTTTCCCTTAATGAAATTAAAAATAAATTCATTCTTAAAATACATACAGTAAATAGCATATTTTAAATCAATTGGATTTATATATAACTCTGATTACATATTACATTTGATTAAAAAATACATTAATTACATTTATAATATTACAAAATATTTACATTTTAAATAAATGCATCAAAGATCACATGTTTTCATTAAGCAACTCAACTATTTTCAACATTGATAATATAAAAACATTTTACTGAGCAAAAAATCTGCATATTAGAGAAATTTCTGAAGGATCATGTGACACTGAAGGCTAGAGTTATGGCTTTACTATCACAGGAATAAATTATATTTTAAAATATATTAAAAAAAGAAAACAATTATTATTAGTTATTACTAAGTTTTGTAAGTATAAGAGACTTATTAAAAAACCTTTTGAATAGCAGTGGTTTTATATGTATTCTACTTAAATCTGTTATTTACACTAGTGCCTTGAGTAAGCAATAAATTATATAATAATACTGTCAAGTACTGTAATACTGTCTTAATGTATGGTACAACTCAAAGATGCAAATCGAGCAGGATCTCGTTCAGTTACCATACCTTCTGTCAGTGGCGGCTGGTCAATAGCCCCTTCAAGTTTGCCCCCTTTAATATGTTAACAATAAGTTAAAAATATATCGCAAATATTAACTAAATAAAATAATTTAGTCATAGTATTCTACTGTTAGTTATGTTATAATTTATTGAAAATCAAAAATCAAAACTATATTTCTTTCATATTTGTGTGCGGGGCGCCGGACTAATGAGTGTGTATGTAGGTACACAAACTTTTCAAAAGCATGTGATTTGAGGCTTAGCTCTAATTGGCTTGTTTCAAATTGTCCTTGGGGCGCAAGGCTCTGCACCCCGAACCCTCCCACTTTTGTTGTTAGAGCGAATCAATATTGTTTTTATATGTTTGGCCTCATGTGATTGGACCGTTCTCAACGACTCTCATTCCACTCAGTAGCAGCTCGTCAGTTGACAGACAGGTACTAATTAATGTGGAAGCAAGTGCAATATCTCGAGATGAAAGAAAATTCGGTTTTATCTTTAGAAAAATACCCGTTCACAAGGCGTTCGGATGAAGAAGAAAAAAGGATCAAGGAGCTTGGACCAGATCACCCGAATTTTCAGTTTGTTTGCGCCCCCCCCAATTTTTTTTAGCACCAGCCGCCACTGCCTTCTGTGCCAACAGATATAAGACATCACATGCAATATGCACATACTTGAGAGAATAAAAGCTAAATGCAATGTTAAAATCATTCATGAGAAGTTTTTTTTTTAGTTTGAACATACACACATTTAACACATTGCTGTACCACAGTCTGAAATGTCAGCCAGCAATTGTGAATGCACTGGGAAAAAAGACTGTCAGTTCTTTCCCCCAATAACCCCATTTAAAGTAACATACACTAAATGTATATTCTTTGCTGACTTAAAAAAACAAGGTTAATATGAATTCAGTTTTTAACTACTGCTATTGTATATGCGTCGGGATCCTATGCAGATTTGACAATAAGGAGTGGGCCATTCCTTCACTTGGCTGCAAGGTATTTGTCTTTACTCAAGGTTAGGGTTCAAGGTTCAAGGTTATTTTATTCGTCACATAGTAAAATGTGCAATAAAATAAAATGTGCAATACAGTATACTGTGGACCTAATAAATAATAATATAAACAGGGATGTGCAAGAGGAATGTGCAAATAGGTTGTACCGGGTATATATACACATAGCAGCAATGGCTCAGTGGTTAGAGCATTGCGTTAGCAATGCAAAGGTTGTGGATTCGATTCCCAGGGAACACACATGCTGACAAAACATGTACAACTTGAATACACTGTAAGTCGCTTTGGATAAAAGCATCTGCTAAATGCGTAAATATGCTAACTTGTTTAACCACACCTTTGAACAGGGATAATTAAAGTACTATATTTAGATGGTTAAAGAACTGGTCAAACATTTACATGATGCATTTATATATTTTTTCAAAAGAAGGAGGCTAAAACATAAGCAAGGTTTTACAGTACAACAGTGTTACAATAAATAACGTTGCCTGGTTCTTCATTGTTAAGTAAGTAAATGAGCTATCCACATAATTACATAAGTACAGTAAGGCTTTCTATAAATACTGTATAATGCATTATTACATGAATGTACACCAAATAAGTTGTATGTAGTTAAGTATTCTTAATAGACATGTAAGAATGCATTTAAAACACTTCAAAATGTAAAGTGTTACTGTTCAATATTATGTATATATGTATATTTTTTGACTATTATAATGTATTTTTTTGGTATGAAAATTCTAAAAACAGCAATACAATCTGCATAAGAATACATTTATGATTCAGTTATAAAACAAAACGTTTAAGTGTCAAAACGTTTACTTGAAGTAGTGTTCACCTGAGGGCTCTTGAAGAAAGTGTCTGAAACCACGGAGTTTCAGAACTGTATGGTTTCACAGAGTTTCAGAACTTTATGGTTTCAGAAGACCTTAACTATACCTGACACTGTCTGCATCCAAGGAATTTGGACAGGAAGAGGCCATTAGCAGTCCTTTTTTTATTGTGTAAGGGTTAACCCCCCACTTGCTAGAAGAATGCTTTTCGTGGCTGACTGTAGCTGTGAGACATCATAACTAAGATATAATTTAAAGCAAACATCACATGCAAGAAAATTTACATAAAACATTTAGTGTTTACACAAGGATGTCACATCCTTGTTATAAAATCATTAAAATAGTGACATATAAAAGTCAGTATAGTCAGGGCTGGATTATAAAAGAGCTAGGCGGGGGCTGAAGCACCAGAGCCCAAGCAATGAGGGGGCCTGTGAATGGTTGTGGAGGAAAGGAAAAGTATGCCTAGATTTATTGTCCAGTGTCTGATCTATCTACCTATTTCCCCCTCCATATTCTCCTTGTGCCCTCCAGATTCTTCTTATGCCCTTCGATCATCCACTGGATACTTAATTTTTGTAATAGCACACAATATGAAAAAATTAAATAAATCTAAACATTAAATGAGTTACATATTAAAATGACCAAAGATATAGAGCAGTTGTACTTTTCTTGCACGCCGCAGAATTTTAGATTCTGACTTGTAAAAAGTATTCATGTCCTCGTCCTTTTTATGAGCCATTTTCCAAAGCTTTCTCGCTTCTCAAGACGGCAACTGACGATCACATAAACACAACAGCTCTTTAATTGCACTCTAGTCAAACGTGCTCAAACCACTGTAGCCTGTAATCTCTTAGTTACGCAAATCATAAACCCCTTTTTAGACAACCATACTATGTAGGGATGAGCGAGTACAGCATTATCTGTATCTGTATCTGTTAACCATATGAATTATCTGTATCTGTATCTGTACTCGGACTGGGCGGAGCCTACCCCGGAAGTGGGCGAGATTTGACCTGGAAGTGGGTCGGGTTGTCTTGAAATGGGCGGGGCTTTAACCGGTATGTTATTTTAAGCATGCAATTGATATGGGTTGATCAGAAATTGTTATATTTATTGCTGATTAGAAAACTATTTACATGACAGCATCAGCATTGAGCTTCAGATCAATGGTTTTGATCACGATAACAAACGAACTATAGACAGAACAAGTTTTGCAACAATTAATACAACACATGCGGCTGCAATTATGAAGTAAAATGTAATGAACAAGAGTTTTCATCTCAACATAACTTTCTTTTTTGAACTTGTAATTTTTTTATGATCAGTGTGATTTTTTTTTTTTTTAGTTCGTTTTTATTTATTTTTATTTCCACACCAGGTATGTGTATGTGTGTGTGTGTGAGTGAGTGAGTGAGTGAGTAAGAGAGAGACAGAGAGAGAGAGAGAGAGAGAGAGAGGGGGTGGGGGGGGGGGACTGTGTTCTACGGATCAAATAGTCCGACGTTGTTTTTCAGTGTAGCTAATTAATTTGTAATATAGTTTTATACCACTACTTCAATTTTTTTTTTATGAAATACAGCAAGAAAGTGTCAGACACTCAGTGCGTGAAGTAAAAAAAACTGGTTAGAGCCAGCTGACGGTTTAAAAAAGAAAAAAAAATCTCCGACAGGCAGAGACGCGAGTCGCATTCTACCAAGCACTACGTCTGAACAAACCTCACGTTTACCAAAACTCTACTGGTTAATAAGTAAGTACTACAAACCAAAGTAAAAAACAAACCTGAAGCTGAAGAAACCCTAAACGTTAACGGAAAAAACCCGCGAACCTGAGAGAGAACCCACTGTTCTCTTCTCAGTGTTCTGTGTGTGAGTGAGCAGAGCGGGACACAGCAACACAATAAATCTGTGTGTGTAGGGGAGGGGTGCTGTGACTAGCCTATCACAGAACGCAGACACAGTCAGCTACCCAATGAGAATTTTTATTAAATCCGAGCACAGATATTGACTCGTATTACTCGTATGATACTCGTACTCGGCAAAAAGTGCTTTATCTGTACCGGATACTCGTTTCAGCCGAGTATCCGGCTCAACTCTAATACTATGTCATAAAATAGTTTTATAAGTCTGCATTTGTATTTAGCCTGATCACAGGTTTAATAAAAACTTAAACTTTTAAGTTTATACTTATAAATCCGCACGTCCAGTTATTCAAACAACAAACAAGTACAACGAGCAAAGAACATTTACATAATTAAATAACAGTCCAGTTACTTCTGTGATGCTGTCTGCCGTGTATGATGAATTAATCTCTTATTTACATGGCATGTACGTCTGCATTTTGTAGTTTCTGATGAGAGAATTTGCAAGTCCACCGGGCAGGGACACTGTCAAAGGATATAAGTATCGCTTTTTATTTATCTTCTTTCTTACAGCTTGTTTCACTTCTGTTTTAGTTTTTATAACCAATTCCTACTATGTGTAAGTTGTTTTTTGTTAGCATGTGCTTTTGACAGTGTTCTTTTTTTAGGATTACCGATAAAGTACTGGCATTTGATTTGTTATCTATTTTAACTTTAGATAAATAATGTATGAATTTAATATGTCTTTATAGGTATTTTCTTTAGTTTTAGTTTTAATAAACTGTATTCATTTTAGTAACGTTATTTCAACATATTACATGGAAATGAAATAACATATGCATATATGGGTGTTTGGCTTAGTGTCATGTTAGAATCATTTTTATACTCATACCTTTTGTTGTTTTAATATGTTGAAATGTTTTTAGCTTTATTTTTTTTCATTTAAATGTTTAGTTTTGAAATGTTGTTTGTATGCATTTGTCATTTTATTTAATTTCTCCATTTTCTTAAATGAGTGTTTATATAGTATTTATAGAGTTTTAACTTATAGTTGTAGTTTCCTATTGCTTATTTGTAAGTCGCTTTGGATAAAAGTGTATGCTAAATGACTAAAAAGTAAAGTAAAATATTAAAAGCCTAAAAAGAGGGGAGAAAACGATATTTTAAATTGCATGTTGTTTTTTATTTAGCACTGCCCTGAATAAGCTTTTCACATAACAGGTGTTTACAGTCCATATATGCATTTACACAAATTATGCAGTTTAAAAGTTTACTTACTCTTGATTTTCATTGCCTGATGATCCAGACTGTTTTTAGGATTTGTTTTTATGATAAGTCCCATGTTTGTCCTGTGCAGTCCTTTTCTGCCTTTTCTTACAGAAACATGTTAATATGCTGCCTTGAGCATCAGTGAATGTTTGCAGTTGTTGATCATGACAACTCACATTATTAAGAATCAGTTTTAAGAATTAAGAATCAAGTAATCTTTTGAACTCGATTTTTTTGTGTAATTTCAATTATTATTTAGTCTTGTGATCTGTATGTAAAAATCTATTAGCCTATATAAAAACAGCTTATTTTAAAATAGCTGTAGGCTTACTAACAGCTAAATTATTATTCTTGATAATTTAAAATGATTAACATTTTGCAGATCTTACAATGGTGACTTCAACTGTATATACATTTAATATTCCGTTGAAATTACTTTTGGTGCAATAAACAATCCTGAATAGTTTTCTTGCAAGACACATTAGAGAAATCATTGAAATATTACTGAAATGTATTTTATTTAAAACTAATACAATTTAATTACCAATCAAAGTGAATCATTATGAATTTGCACACCTATAATTGATGAAGAGAATAAAGTCTGACCAAGACCAACCACTGTAAAATAATGCTGCCCCACCAAATCTTCGAAATGCATCAAAAGCCAGTCAGTGTTTGTCGCTAATAGACTGTTCTGTGTCTCTCTGTGTAAATTAATGGTTTAATTTGAGAAAAATACATTCACACTGAAACTGAAAGTAAACCAGAAATATCTTCACGACAACCTGTTACATTAAAAGTCAGGTTTAACTTGAAGAAATCATGACTGAAATATGTTAATGCAGCATTCTCAAGTAATAATAATATTTTAAGGAATATCATACAACCAATGTATTTTTTATTTATTTAATTTAGTTACACAGTACTGTTGTGCAGCAGCATATTTGACACAAATAAATCAATGTTTATCGTACTTTTTTCATTACAAATTAATTAATTTGATTTAGGGGTGTCGTAATATATCGGTATTGACGATAACCGTGATATTCAAAGCAACAATTATCGATATCGTGTCAATTTAGTATGTGACGATATACTGGTATTGGCGATAACCGCAATATTTAAAATGAGCAGGACTCTTAACATCACATGTAAATACTCCAGCACCTGTACCTGGTTGACCTCCAGGTGGCAGTATTACGCCTTAACACTGACACCCATCAAACAAGAAGAAGACGCAGCCGCAGCTAGCTTATTCAGAGAAGAGCTGTGCTCATCAGATTAAGTTCCCATTATTGTACTAGTCATATAATGGGAAATGTTACATTAACCTGTTAACAGAGGTTTTTTGTGTTCACATATTTAAGTAAAGGGTGATTTTAATAAGTTCCACGTTTTTATTACTCATCTTATTTTTGTATTTGCAATCAATACGGCCTGTGCGTAGTAACACGTTATTTTTTTGTTCAAATCTGTTAACAGTTACACGATTAAAACTGATCTTGAAAAACTGAGCGACCACATTGCTACATTACACTCTGTATAACATTCAGCTGGTCGCAGTGCCATGCACTTAATGCCTCATCCGCGGTCGTTTTAGAACGGGTGTCAAACTCAGCAAGTTAACAGGTGAAAGTATCTGCATCTGTCTAGATGTTAATATGGCAACACTTTACAATAAAGTTCATTAATTAACATTAGCTAATTACATTGGTTAACATGAAATAAGAATAAACAATACTTACAAAGCATTTATTCATCTTAGTTAAATATATAATTTACTAGGCTAATACATTATTAAAATCACAAGTTGTGTTTGTAAAGATTAATGCACTGTGAACTAACATGAACAACTGTATTTTTATTAACATTAACAAAGATTAATAAATTATGCAATGCATGTCTTGTTAGTTAATACATTAATGTTAACAAATGACATCTTATTGTAAAGTGTAACCATTAATATTTATTCATCATGCAACTTTCATCAATTCATCATGCAACTCATTCAACTTGACAGTATTTTCTCTCTTGTTATATCATAGGAGCTTCAAAGAAGACAGAGAAAGCATAGTCTCATGCCCTGCGTTTATCAGAATCCTTATGTTCGTTGGATGAAAATGAAAACTCAATAAACAAAGTAAAACATAATTTGACTGATATATCCCCCCCCCCCAAGATTTCTATATATATCGCGATATATTGATATCGTGAATTCGTATGGCCACAATAACCATGATATTAAAAATCTAATATCGTGACAGCCCTAATGGAATTAGACACTATTTGTTTATTATAAATTTGTATTGGATCATAAAACACAGAATCCATGAAAAAATAAATGGGAAAACAGAACTTAGAGGAAAATAAAATAGATTTCATAGAGCCCTAAATTAACAGGTAGCTCTGTGGAATTTAATTGTGGGCAAACAAATTATCTTTACATTCATTCTCAAGGGCTAATAAACGTGGAAAGCATTTCCTTCACCATTAATGGTAAATTAATATTGTAATAAAGATCTATATTGAATAATATGGAAAAAATATTGTGATGAAATTTTGGCCATAAGCAAGCCCTTCGCAGTGTCTACGAGTAAAGAAAGAAATTAGAAACAGACGTGAGACACGTCATTGTAGTCCCAAAACACAAACCAAGGGACAAAATTAACACTTGCCAATTGCAAGTGAATGTTATGTTTGGCTGGTCCACAATGGCGAGCGATAATTTAGTTGTCAACTGTGCATGTTAGTATCGTCCCTTACAGTGGTGCAGTGCTGCAGAGAAATGGGCACAAACATTGACTAATATATGCTTTTTTTTAGCAATTCAATTGAATATATTATTTTTATAAGCAGAACCTATACTTACATGAAAAATGCATGACAGTTAATGTTTTCAAATGAGTGTATGTGTGTGATATGTTAACATCTAGATTGCTTTTTTTATTTTCTAGAATTTAGTGATTTAAAACTGCCTTTCTGATTTACAGCTGTTGACAAACAAGCTATATTAAATTTATATTGTGCCATTTATATACTATATACTTTTGTCACATAAAATATATTTATATTTTGGATTTATTTTCTTACATGGATAATATTCTGCCTTTTGTATAATATGCCGAAAAGATTATAATAAATATATTTTTGTTGTTGTTTTGCTACTGAGGGAGAGATAGAGGGTGAGGGTGGGGGGGGGGGGGGGGGGGCACCTCATAAACGTTTATGCATGATTGTGTAAGTGACAAGTGAAAAGCCTGTCTGGGTCATTAATTCTTTATCCTGACATTCTTTAAGAATATATCAGAATCCTGTATTTCCAGTTTTCCATTGCTTACAAGGTTCATGCTAACAAAACACATGCACATTTTTCCAAGTGATGCAATGATCAAGACGTTTTTTTCCTGTGAGGAAAAGTCATAAAAGGGTTGAAGGGTACTTTCGTTGTTAGAACAAACAGAAGTTTCAACAGGGTTCTGTGGTGTACAGTTTGCCTTTTCTACAGTAAACAAAAATATATAGATAATTTAATAGATTAGGTTCGATTAGTTTTTAACCATGTGACTAATAATTATTCTCATGTAATCCACAGACCCTGGTGCATGAAAATCCACAAAAAAATGCCAGCTCAGGAAAATTGCAGTTCTCAGGGGCTAGTAGCTTGAGTGTTCCTTGATCATTCAAATTAAATCATTACAATATACCAAGCCTTCAATAAGTGCTTATTGAAGCCAGAAACATGTCTGGCACTGTTAGAAGCTCAATCTGCAACAGGAGGGATCATTAACCCCATCAAAAACAAGACATGCTATGTTGATGATGCAGTAAAGGAAGGCATTGTGGGACACGAAATGAAAGAGAAACTTAAATTAGCCGAGCGAGCCATCACAGGCTACACAAATCCATACACCAACCAACAAATCTCACTCTTTCAGGCCATCCAGAAAGATGTAATCTCAAAAGAATATGGCATTAGATTACTTGAGGCACAGATCTCTGCCAAAGGGATCTATGACCCTATTGAAAAATGCTACCTAACAGAAAAACAAGCCTGTGGGAAGGGTCACTATGACAAATATATTTTTAGAGACCAAGTGGATGCTCTAAAATTATTCTATGACCCAAACTCTCAAGAAAACCTCACCTATGCATCACTGATAAAGAAATGCACTGCAGCCCCAGAAACAGGTTTGCTGCTGTTCCCCATCTACATCATATTTAAAGGCCTCCGCAGAGGTGTAACAAGGTAACAATGAGACAAGCTATAATCATGCCTGGCTCTGCTTTAATTTTGCTGGAAGCCCAGGCTGCAACTGGATTCATGATTGACCTTATTGAAAACAAGACATACAGTGTAGATAATGCCATTAAACAAAAACTTGTAGGGCCATGCAAATTTGCTCGCAGCAGAATGTGCAGTCACTGGATACAACGATCCATACACTGGTGAAACCATATCACTTTTTCAAGCTCTGAAGAAGGAACTAATCATAAAAGAGCATGGATCTGACTGCTTGAAGCACAAATTGCAACTGGTAGAATTATCGATCCAATAAACAGTCACAGAGTTTTTGTGGATGTAGCATACAAGCGTGGCTTCTGCGATGAGGAAATTCATGCCATCCTTGAAGATCCTGGAGATGACACTAAAGGTTTATTTGACCCAAACACAAACGATAATCTGACATATGTACTGCTGGATCGTTGTGTCATCGACCCCTCTACAGGACTCACGTTATTACCCATTCACGATCCATCCAGTAGTCTGAATCACACATTCATTGGCTATGACATCAAAAAAGTCTTCAAGGGTGTCATGGTAAAAGTGACATTTGGAAAATACATGGGAATGACTGTTTCACTCTGGGAATCACTTATGTCTGAATATTTCACTGAACAGCAAAGGCAAGACTTCATCGAACAATACAGAAACAAAACACTCATAATTGTAATTATAGTCAAAAAAGTCCTGGAGATCATTGAACATTCAGTGAAAACAGCTAATGTAATTTTTGAAGGTATAAGGGAAAAAGTAACTGCAAACCAGCTTGCTGAAGCTGACATCATCACACAGAATGATCAAGCAGATCTCAGAGAAGGAAAAAAGATGGTAAAATTTGTTACAGAGAATGAATCTGTGCAAACATACCTACAAGGTAAACCAGGCATTGCTGGTGTACTGCTTCCTGACTCCCAAATAATGTCAGTCTACCAAGCCGACAAAAAGGAATTTTAAGGCCAGGAACATCACTTGTTCTTCTTGAAGCCCAGGCTGCAACATGATTCATAATTGACCCAATTGCTAATCAAAAGTTTTCTGTAGATGATGCAGTGAAGTCACGAGTTATAGTGGCTGATCTTCATGCGAAATTAAGCTCAGCAGAGAAGGCAGTGACAGGTTACCAAGATCCTTACACTAGCAAGAAAATGTCATTGTTCCAAGCAATGCAAAAATATTTAATTGTGAAAGATCATGGCATACGTCAGCTAGAGGCCCAGATTGCCACATGCAAATCAAATCAAATCAAATCACTTTTATTGTCACATCACCACAGCACAAGTGCCTTGGTGAGTGAAATTCTTATGAGCGTGCTCCAGACAGTGCAGAAAAACAACAAACAATTTACATATGGACAGACAGTGCAAAAAAACTGCACTGGAGCATTTACAGTGCTCCAGACAGTGCAAAAAAACAACAGCAATTTACATATGGACAGACAGTGCAAAAAAACAACAGCAATTTACATATGGACAGACAGTGCAAAAAAACTGCACTGGAGCATTTACAGTGCTCCAGACAGTGCAAAAAAACAACAGCAATTTACATATGGACAGTACATATTTACAGACTGTACAGAAGACAATGTGAAAAATACACATACATATACTCAGTACACTTAGTGTACTATACAGACATACTCAATTATCAACGACACATTATACACCGTATGGGCACATCTACATTATGTACAGTATCTATACATAATGTAGTCTATACATAGTAATAATGTGAGGTGCAACAGATTATAAATTAACAGCAGATTGGTTGAGCAGCAGATAGATGTGCAAAGGTGCAACAGATTATGCATATGCAGTGTCGTGGATGTGCATTGTATGGTGTCCAGTGATAGCAGATAGGTTGTGTTAGTGCAGTGTGTGCGTGTAGTCCAGTTGAACTGTGTTAAAGTGCAGTGCATGTTGTGTGAGTGGGAGTGTGATGTAGGTGAGTTATTTGTGACTGTTCATTAGCCTGATAGCCTGAGGGAAAAAGCTGTCCCTCAGTCGGCTAGTGCGGGATCGGATGCTACGGAAACGTCTCCCTGAGGGCAGCAGAGGGCATCATTGATCCTGTAAATAGCCATCGCATTCCTGTTCATATTGCTTATAAACAAGGATATTTTGATACAGAAATTAATCAGATCCTTTGCGATCCAACTGATGACACAAAAGGATTCTTTGACCCAAACACTCATGAAAACCTTAATTATATGCAGCTTATGTCCAGATGTGTCACTGACCAAAGCACAGACCTTTGCCCCTTGACAATCAAAGGAAATGACATGAGAGTCAATATAGAGACATTCCAAACCACGTATGTCTCTGTAAGATATGGCAGATTCTGCAACAAGAAAGTGACACTCTGGGATCTCATTAACTCTGAATATTTGTCTGAGGAGAAAAGGCAGGAGCTGTTAAAGCGCTACAAGTCCAAATCAATCACAATAGAAGAAATCATAACAATTATTTTAGAGATCATTGAAAGCAAGGAGGTACAAATAAATGCTGACCTCAGTGTAAATGGTCTTAGGGGAAAAGTTTCCATTTTGGAGCTGCTGAATTCAGCAATAATAGATAAAAAATGTGCTTGAGGGGAAGCTAACAATCAAAGACATCACTGAGATTGGCACTGTGAGAAACTTCCTTAGTGGAACAAGCTGTATAGCAGGTGTTATATTGCAAATGTCAAATCAGACAATGAGCATCTACCAAGCCAAAAAAGAGGGCTATCTTACCCCTGGCATTGCATTGTGTCTTCTTGAAGCACAGGCTGCCACTGGTTTTATTATTGATCAAATACAAGACAAGAAACTCATTGTTGAGGAGGCCTTGAAGCAGAAAGTCATTGTTCCAGAGTTATTTACAAAACTTTTGGCTGCTGAAAAAGCGGTGACTGGTTACAAAGACCCATACACTGGCAAGACAATATCACTTTTTGAAGCAATTAAAAAGACCTTATTGTAAAGCAGCATGGCATATGTCTACTTGAAGCCCAGATTGCTACAGGTGGCATCATTGATCCCTTAAGGTTTGCATTTACCACTTGAGGTTGCTTTTAAAAAGGATTATTTTGATGCTGACTTAAACAAGACCCTTTCTGATCAAAGTGAGGACACTAAAGGATTTTTTGATCCCACCACACAAGAAAATCTGACCTATATGGAGATGTTGGCATGATGCAATATGGATCCTGATACTGGTCTTTTCCTTCTTCCAGTCGCTGAAAAGGGGAAAACACAAGAAAAATAAAAAAAAAATTATCTCAGATGCTGAGATCAAGAAGAATTTGAGAAAAACAGCATTGACGTTCCTGTTGGCTGTTTCTCTGGAAAATCACTGTCTCTTTGGGAAGTAATAAATTCTGTATACTTCACAGATGAACAGAGGCAGCAGTATTTTGAACAATATCGTTTGGGCAAGATAAACATAAATGATGTTGTCACCATAGTTACCAAAACTATTCAAACAACAGAACAGAAATAAACAACTTCTCAAACAACTATGAGCCTGAGAAAACCTGTTTCGGTGCAACAGCTGCATGACTCTGGCATCATTGACACCAAAACTTACAGAGAGCTGCAACATGGTAAGGAGACACTTGAAAACGTGGTTAAACTTGAATCTGTACTTGAACGTCACTGGAAGTATTGCTGGTGTAGTGCCATGTCAGCATGAAGACACACACGCAGAGAATTGGAAAAACAGACATTATTAATTATTCCTCATCGACTCACTGAAGAAAGTGAGATGGTCACCTGACCTATGTCACTAACTCCTAAAGGCGCCTCATTGTCTGCATATAAAGCACCATCCCCCTCATCCAGCACAAAATCGCGCGCTTTTTCATCAGACAGACAAAGGAACGCGATCTACATAGGAGTCCGGACATTCCTTTAACTCATGACTATTAAAACCATCTACACAAGAAACATATGGATATTAATGTTGTACTTTGCCCTTCATAGGCCTGTGTGAATGTAAATTACTTAGGACAATGTGGGATGATTCTTAATCTGTGCCTAAACTGTGTAATGTGTAGGTTGTGCCAAATGCGATGTTTAGTCTCTAAAAGAAGCCGGCGTCGTAAGTCATAAGTGGTGTGGATGACCGTTAAACTTTAGCATCATGTATGATTACACACATATAAAAGATCTGTAAGTTTGTTATCTTCCACGAAATGAATGAAATATCAGATGACGTGGGCATGGCCCCAGAAACCATGGAAATGGGCGGGGCTCCGCCCCATACAGACACTCGGATTCGACCAGCCGCCTGTGGGCGGGTCCAAAATCGGACTGTTTAAAACGAGGCGCGTCTGCGTTGCGTGCTCTCTTCTCACTCTCTTCTCTTCGCTCGCTTGCTCTTGCTTCTCCCGGACGACCCGGAAGCCGGTCCGCTGGACTCTCGCCTTGACACCGACTGAAACCAACCATCTAAAGAGTCCAAGACCGTGCCAAAGCCGTAACATCGCGGAACCAGCAGCAAACAGCCCCGTGCTCCAACACGGCTTTCCCAGTGACGTCACGCAGCAGCAGCAGTTTCCAAACAAGAGCCACCGGAGAAACACGAACCAACCCACGTGGCATCCAAGACAAAGGACCGAAGCAGCACGTGGAACTCACGTGGGAAACGAGACCAAGATCCAGCCTGCTTAACCAGCCTAAAGCAAGTATTCCAAACAGAGTCTCTATTTCTAACTGAACTGGTAAATTGATCTGAATGCAGTAAAGGGGGACATCTCTTTCGTGATCTTATGGCTCCAGTTATGCAATAGGAAAGAGTGCTATTCTTTCAACATTAACCTCAAAACTCCCGTATGCATGTGTGTATGTATGTTAGAATATTAGTATTGAAAATAAACCTTGTTTCATTTTATAAGGAATTGTCTCTGGGATGTGATTTTCAAGTATTTTATCCTTCTTGTCACAAAGATAACGTTACCTAGCTCGAATTTGAGAGATTATTAATCTTGTTTTATTGTTACCGTGGCCACGAGGCAAGAGAAGCGAGATTAATAAGATATACTGATGTTAGTGATCGCTGGACGACCACTTAATAAAGTATAAATTATAAGTTAAATATTAATATTACTTTAATCAAGCAATATTGAATATTTAATAAATAATTCCCGGAGCTGAAACAATAGCTTCATTTAATAATTGCATTACACTGGAGTAAAGCTTTATCCATCAGGAAAAGTGTTAAGTTTATACATGGCAAAAACTGAAGGCTTACTCACTTCCAATGCAGCACTCCTGTTACTTGAGGCTCAGGCAGCGACTGGATATGTTATTGATCCAATCCAAAACACAAATCACACAGTAACGGAGGCTGTCAGAGCTCAACTTATTGGACCAGAGATATTGGAGTACTTACTATTGGCTGAATGTGCTGTCACTGGCTTCACAGACTCATACACAGATGAGCAAATATGCCTATTCGAAGCAATGCAAAAAGGTCTCATCCCACGAAAACATGGATTGAACCTCTTAGATGCACAGCTTGCCACAGGAGGAATTATTGATTAAATTGGCAGCTACAGACTGCCTGTTCAGAAGGCAATAATGAAAGGATGCTTGAATAATGAGACCAGTGATCTTCTGGCAAATCCTATAAATAGTGAAAAGGGGTTTTCTGACCCAGAAACAAAAGAACCTCGTACTTACCAACAACTCATAAAGAAATGTGAAAGGAATTCAACCACCGGCCTGCTGCTTCTCCCAGTAACTGAAAAGAGTGCTGAAAACTCAACCTACAGTGACAAAAAAAATAAAGGTCTTCAAAGACAAATCAGTGATCATCAATGCTGGTAAGTTTGCAGATAAACATGTATCACTTTGGGATGTACTAAACTCAGAGTATATCTCTACAGAGAAAAATGAAATAATTTATTGACCAATACAAACAAAATAAACTGTCAATAGACGATATAACAGAAATGGTGAGAGCAATGATAATTGAAGTAACCACAAAAAAGCATTCCTTAAAACGTCTGAGAAAACAAGTGTCAGCAAGTGAGCTATTTGGAGCAAAAATCATCTCAAAAGAAATGACGAGTAAGCTTATAAATGAGGAAGTAGATGATGAAGATATCAACCAAATGGAATCTATTACAAAAGTACCTTGGAGCAACAAATTGTATTGCTGGTGTATATATTCAGTCTACAAAACAGACCATGAGCATCTTCGAAGCCAAAAATAAGGGACTTCTGACACCAGGAACATCTCTGGTTTTGCTTGAGGCCCAAGCAGCCACTGGTTTTATGATTGACCCAGTGAACAACAAAAAGCTGTCAGTAGACCAGGCAGTGGCTGAAAGCGTTGTGGGGATGGAATGGAAAAGCAAACTGCTCTTTGCAGAACGAGCGGTCACTGGGTACACAGACCCCTACCTACACAGGCAAAATAATCTTTGTTCCAGGCCTTGAAAGAAGATCTAATCGTCAAGGACCATGGTATCCGTCTGTTAGAATCTCATATTGCCACTGGGCGTATTATTGACCCTGTGCACAGCCATCATGTTCCTGTGGAGGTGGCCTACCAAATAGAGTACTTTGATGAGGAGATGAAGAAGATCCTCTCTGATACAGATGGTGACACAAAATGATTATTTGATCCCAACACCCAGGAGAATCTCACATACTTGCAACTTGTGGAGCGGTGTGTTAGAGACCCCAACACTGGCCCAAGCCTCCTTGTGATTGTGAAAAAGGGTGAGCACTACTTCTTCATTGATGAACATACAAAGAATATTCTTAAGTCTACAGCCACAAAGAAAGCAGGAGGTAAATTCCAAGGACAGCTGGTCACTATTTGGGATCTGCTGTACTCAAATTACATGTCTGAGGAAAAGAGGAGAGAACTGGTCCAGCAGTTTAAATCAGGTACAATAACTATAGAACAGTTCCTAGAAATAGTCTTGACATCGATATCACAGAAATCAGGAACAAGCACCCAAACCATTATAACAATAACAACAACAAAGACAACCCCAAAACAAACATTTAAAGGTATCAGAAAGTATGTGAGTGCTGATGAGTCGCTGCAATCCAAAGTCATTGATGAGAAGATTTACAAAGACCTAACTTCCGGAAAAGTCACAGTTGATCATGTAAGCGAAATGGACTCTGAGAGAAAATACCTGAAAGGAACAAATAGCATCGCTGGTGTATTTGTGCAGTCCACCAAACAAACCCTGAGCATATCTGATGCCAAAAATAAGGGACTTCTGACACCAGGAACATCTCTGGTTTTGCTTGAGGCCCAGGCTGCCACTGGCTTTATGATTGACCCAGTGAAGAATAAAAAGCTATCAGTAGAGCAGGCGGTGGCTGAAGGAATTGTTGGGACAGAATGGAAAAACAATCTGCTTTCTACAGAATGGGCAGTCACAGGTTACACAGACCCCAACACAGGGAATATAATCTCCTTGTTCCAGGCCTTGAAAAAAGATCTGATCGTCAAGGACCATGGTATTCGTCTGTTAGAAGCTCAGATCGCCACTGGAGGAATCACTGATCCTGTGTACAGCCATCGTTTTCCTGTGGAGGTGGCCTACCAAAGAGGGTACTTTGATGAGAAGATGAACAAGATCCTCTCTGATCCACATGATGACACCAAAAGATTCTTTGATCCCAACACTCAGGAGAACCTCACATACTTGCAACTTGTGGAGCGGTGTGTTAGAGACCCTAGCACTGGCTGAGCCTCCTTGTGATTGTGAAAAAGGGTGAGCACTACTTCTTCATTGATGAACATACAAAGAATATTCTTAAGTCTACAGCCACAAAATGCTGCGGCTAGAGTCCTTACCAGGTCAAGAAAATATGATCATATTACTCCAATTTTACAATCTCTGCACTGGCTACCTATTAAGTTTCGTATCAGTTACAAAATATTATTACTTGCCTATAAGGCCCTAAATGATTTAGCTCCTGCATACCTAATGGGACAAATAGAACTAATCTTCTATCACGCTACAATCCAACCCGCTCCCTAAGGCCGCAAAACTGGACTCTTGGTAGTACCTAGAATAGCAAAGTCCACTAAAGGAGGTAGAACTTTTTCATATTTGGCTCCCAAACTCTGGAATAGCCTTCCTGATAACTTTCGGGGTTCAGACACACTCTCTCTGTTCAAATCTAGATTAAAGACACATCTCTTTAGCCAAGCATTCATTTAGTGCATCTCATAATCTTGTACTGCCAGTCTATCTGAACAAATGCACATTGTTATGCTTTAGCTTGGGTTATACTGATAATTTCATCCAGGGTTATTCCTGGATGGAATTACACAAGCTTCAGTCTGGATCCAACCCTTAAACAATCTGAGATGACCGAACACCTGAGAAGAGACGATGACAACCCTTCGGAGGACCTCAGAGGAAGCCAACCATCAGCGAAATGGAGGATCAGCACCTGGAGACAACCTCTACAGCCCCTACAGCCCTGAACGTCAGTGGAGTCTAGGACACATAGATGAGCCCCAGAGACAGATCTCCAGTGAGGAACTCGTCACCTAGACAGCCATCGGGAAAAGACCCCTGGAACCAGTGGACCACTTACACTCTGACTTTGCTGCAGTTGGAACAAACTACTGGTTTGTCTGGCCAGAGGGGAACTGGCCCCTCGACTGAGCCTGGTTTCTCCCAAGGTTTTTTCTCCATTCTGTCACCGATGGAGTTTTGGTTCCTTGCCGCTGTCGCCTCTGGCTTGCTTAGTTGGGGACACTTCATTTCCAGCAAAATCATCGACTTGATTGCACATATATTATTTAAACTGAACTGAGCTGGACAATGCCATTACTAAATTCAATAATGAAATGCATTCAGCTGAAAATTGAGTGTTACATCCTGTCATTTTACATAATTGACACAATTTGCCTATTTTGATACTGTGCAGTGCTTTGTTACAATTTGTATTGTTAAAAGCGCTATATAAATAAAGGTGACTTGACTTGACAAAGAAAGCAGGAGGTAAATTCCAAGGAAAGCTGGTCACTCTTTGGGATCTGCTGTACTCAAATTACATTTCTGAGGAAAAGAGGAGAGAACTGGTCCAGCAGTTTAAATCAGGTACAATAACTATAGAACAGTTCCTAGAAATAGTCCTGACATTGATATCACAGGAATCAGGAACAAGCACCCAATCAATTACAACAATAACAACAACAACAGAGACAATGCAGTGTAACACAATGTCAACCTGGAAACACACACGGAGAATTCCAACCCAGCAACAGAAATGAATTATTACCCAAAAAGTCCTCCCTTTCATGCAAAAGGGAGAGGGTCAACTGATCCCATCACTAACGCTCTCGTGCAAAGGTACGGACGGCTCCGGGAATGGTTCTGGACACCGTCAAGCCTACATTCCAGAGCATAGTTCAAAACCCCCCATTTAAAACAAAGCAGGATTTTTCTCCATCGGACGGACCAAGGAAAACCAAACTCCTTGCCTTTTTGACACGTATAACTATTGCAACTACACAAATAAATATATGGATATTTAATGTGTACTCTTTCCCTCATAGGCATGATGTGATGATTTCGAGTGCCAATTATTTAGGACAATGTGGGAATTTTTAATCATGCTTTAAACGGTATAAACTGTAATGTGTGTATTATTATGCGGTGTTTGATCTCTAAAGAAAGCTAGACTCAGATGTGATAGACTGTGTTGATGACCGTTAAATTTTAATACCCTGCATAATTATACATGTATAAAGATCCATAAAGTTTATCCTTCCCAAAAGTGATGAGACATCACAGAACTGTTGGTCCACCCAGCAAGCCTGGACATGGGCGGGGCTCCGCCCCATACGAACCATCGGATTCGACAAGCCGCCCGTGGGGAGGAGCAAGTTGGACTGTTGAAAAACAACGCGCCAGTTGCAAATCTCTCGCTCTCGGTTTTTGACGCGCTCTGGAACATCTCTCTCGAACATGGCGTGGCTCTTGGCATGAACATCTATTGGCTCTTGAACATCTCTTGAATAGCGCTCGTAACTTCTCTGCCTGCTCGCGCTCTTACCTGAACTTTGTCTCGACACCGACTAAACCAACCATCTATTCGAAGGCGAAGGCTAGAAGGCACAACATCAAAGAATAACGAGCTGAACGCCTACGGACGAAAGGAAAGCTTTCTGTGACGTCACGCGGCAGCATCCACATCTCACGTGTTTTCCACACGAGAGCATCCGAAGAAGCCCGAACCACCCACGTGGCCTCCGAGGACAAAGACCAGAGCAACGCATTCTAAGGAAACGAAACAACATCCAGCCTGCTTCTTAAACAAGCAAGTACCATTAACTAAATCTGTATTCCTGATTGAACTGGTAAAATCTGATCTGAAAGCAGTAACAGAGCATAGGGCATCTGTCGTGATCTTTGCCGGTCAAGTCAAGCGTTTAAATAGCTAAAAGGGCTAACTTTAATTTTAGGAATTACTTACCAAAATCCCTTATGCATGTCTTTGTGTGTATGTATGTTTTGTGTCTTATCAGTTAATCCATTTATGTTAGAATAGCAGTATTACGAATAAACCATTTTTCATTTCATAAAGAATTGTCTCTGGCATGTGATTTGAAGTTTGTTCCTTATTTGCCATAAAGAGAAAGCTACCTAAGCTCGATTTCGACAGGATATGCTGAGATTAGTGTTCGGTGGACGTTCACTTAATACAGTATAAATAAGTTAAATATTAATATTACTGTTAACCAAGCAATATTGAATATTTAATAACTAATTCCCGGAGCTGAAATAATAGCTCCATATTAAACTGGTATTTTTACTACAAAATGGTGGAGGAAAAAGCTGGCATTAAAGAATTAATCTGAAAATCAAACCAGAGACAAAAGGGTATTTCTCACTTTTTATCCGGAAAAACTGAGTAAATACAGGAAAAAGCGGTTATTTGTGGTATTGCATTCTGGTTTGTGGAACACCGTGTGTTTGAATAAAAGAGAGGGTATTTGTTAACTCGAGTTCAAGAAATGAAACTGCAGTAAATAAAAAAAAAGTCGCTCTAAAGCGCATAAAGAGACAAATGAGCGTGTTCCTCGTTTGCTCTGATTGAAGGCCTGTATAGTTTGATTTGTAAGTGCGTGTCCCACTTTCAAACTCAGCTATAATGTTATTCTCCCGCTGTAGAATATTAAAGTAGCTATTTAAGTAATTCTCAGCCCATTTTTGGGTTCACGAGTGAACTCAAACGCACGGCGCTCAAAGGAGTGGCCAGTCGTTTTTGAGAAAGGGAGAGATTGCGCAATCGAATGTTTGTGTTTATGTGCGCGGTCTAAACAGACAAATAGTCGCATAATAGCCCGCCGAGGCTTTGATGGGTTATAAGTAACCCGTAGATAAATTTATCTCGCCCTAAACGAGTGAGATTATGTGTTGTAAAGATTCAAATCTGACCAATGCTGGACTAATCTGAAGGGTTAGTCTGGAGCACAGTTGTTGTTTTTTTCTCCTCTCTCTCTCCTACAGGCACTGGGTCGTCATAGCGACCAGTTCAGCCACGTGGAGATTTAGCCGCATATAAGCTAAACTGAAACAAAGAAGTTTAGCAGCGTAGCAAATGCAATGCGGTTTGCCTTACGGCTAGTGATTAGCACATAGCATTTAAAGCTTGAATGCAGTGTGTTTGTGGAAATGTGGTTCACAGCTAACACTAATTTTCTCTCTCTAGTCTCCCATTGAAAAGACCAACGTATGTAATAGACTGGCTGTGTTAAGGTTATACCCATTTATCTGTCTGACATTTTCACAGGTTGGTTTAATATACTGTTGATTAGATGGTGAGTTTGATCTCATTCAATTATAATGGCTTTTATGATTTTAAAACACATCAATGGATAAGCGCTATTGTTAGGAATTTTTAATTGTTAGTTGAATGTCACAATTGATTACAAATTAATTTTGAATTAATTTCATTTAACAAAATTATTTCAATTCCTGCTTCCAGCAACAACAGTATCCATTTATGAATCATAAACGCTCTTATAATTTGACCACCATAGTGAAACCTTAATCATCAAGAGGGCCAGAAATTTTTAATTTTGTTTACAAGTAATCAGGATACAAATTAATTTGGTTTGATGGTAAGGACAATGAGGAATGAGTAAGTTGTAAATTATTTCAATTACTATTATAGGAATCCGAAACTAGTGATTTGGAAGCTGTAAATTAATTTGATAATTAATTATGAATTCGAAAATTCTAATTACATTTAATAATTAATTACACTTCCTGTTTACATTTTGCAACAATATTGGTTTATCAACTCAATTGCAGATTGCACGTGTAATTTCTAATCCTAAGTGAATCCTATTAATTTTAATTATAACATCGTAAATTTTAATTAGAAACCACAAAGTCTAATTTTAATTATAATTTCAGACTTACCACAAGTCTGGCGCCCCCTGTAGGCCATACTTCATTTCCTCAGGTGATCTGATTAACTCAAGTAAAATTAATAATAATTTAATTAAGATAATTAAGTTAAAATTAAATGAGGTCCTCTTTATTTAGGCCTGAGAGTAGATAGTGCTCCCCCTAGTGTTGTGTTGGAGAAGTGACAGTGACACCATACACTCAAAGTCACTTCTCACCAATCTGGAGCATAAAACGTAACCTTCTAATTAGAAAACCCCAAAAGGGAATTAAGGTTTCCTCAACCTAGGTCAGTTTGTTTACCTTGTAAACAGCCAAACCAACCTAAGGGTATCACTCAACAGCACCACCTTGTGCCAACGTATTAGTTTTAAATCTTGGGAATAAATCTTAATCTCTTTTCTGTTTCCCTGTTACTAACTTCCAATTTGACTTGTTTGCTTAAGACTTGGCCAAGGGAAAGATCACGAATAGAGCGAAATGTCACAATTGAACAGATGTGTGTGAAACTTGAGAATTACATTCAAAACTGTTTACCATTTACCCTCTATTGTGAAATCCTATTCCCCCAGGTTAAAGCAGGTGCAATGAGAAGATAGACATCGGCAAAAGTTTTAACACGCGTGACACACGCTGACCAGCGTCGCGGTATAAAATCCTGCCATTAAGGGACAAGTACTGTCATTGCTGTTATTTTCCTCCAAGGAGAAAATTGGAATAGCAATACCAGTCTTATTACAAAAGAGAAAGTCTCGCCTACAATCCTCTGATTAGAAGCGCCCTTCTAAATCAGACTTAACAAAGCGAAACGGAGAAAATCTGCTATTAAAAAAAAAAAAAAGACCTGTTTAGTGCTATTGTCCTTGTGTACCCATTCTGTGTGTGTGTTTTTCTTTCTCTGCTTCACAGCTGGGCTCCCCTTATGTGTGCCCAATAATTTATCTGCAGAGACTACAATTAGAAGCACCTGCCAGAGGACCACAAACACAGAGACACAATCAACACTAGCATACACTACACTCTGCACATTTACACCCCTGTTTGTTTTGTTTGTGTTTTGTTTTTGCTTTGTTTCCTATTCAAGGTCTGTGTCAGTTCGGTCCAAGATCTCCCTGACCCGCCAGAACATGTCTCACAACACAGAACATGTCGGTCACTGGGAAGGACTTGAAATGTGGCTAAGTGTTACAACAGACAGCATACTCCCTAAAGCTGCTGAAGCACTCCAACATCAGACACAGAATCAACTAGATGACAGCATCGCAAGCATTATGGGACAAGACCCAAGTCAAAACTACAGTCACAAAGAATTAGCCAAGATCACCGGTTCCTTAAGCCACATACTCATCGCCACCCTCAAACTGAGCGACAAGCACGCCGCACAACGCCAGCAGGAGCTGACAAGCGCACAACGACGCATAGAGCAGCTGGAACGTGAAGCTCAGGTACAACAGGAAGGGACCGATGAGGTGGAGCAGGACACCGAGGAGGAGACCAACAGGCTAAAAGAGACTCTAGAAGCTACCAGCCACGAAATGCAGCAGCTCCAAGAGGACTTCGCTGATCGTGCAGACAAGCTACAGTATGCAGAGAAGCTACTGGAGAAGGCAAAGACTGACTTCAGGGACAAAAACAGCAGAATCAAGGCCCTCGAAGTTCATTTGGCTGAGTCAAGGAATGAGATCAGCCGCCTAACACGACAGCTCGACTACGTCACAGAGGAGTCTGAAAGTCTCCAAGAGGAACTCAGGCATGCTTATGCACTACGCCGTGAGCCGTCAAGTACAGGGCGTGCACCAACGGCACCCCCGTTAAGCAGGACTGGGTCACCTGTTCATAGACCGACACGTGAACCGACGATAGAGGGGATGGTGTTAAAACATTCACCAGCGCCGTCGGAAGAACGCTATATCACGACGGAACCAAAAGAATCTGCTGCAGCCAGCCGCAGGTCAGTGCACGGCTTGGACCTTAAAGATCTTGACAAGCTCGCCCGAAACATCGGAAAATTCAACCCCAGCTTGCCAAACAGCCAAAATGTCCAAGCTTATCTGCAAGATATTGATTTCCATCTGGAAATGCGACCTAATGTTACGGACAAAGATAAACTATACTTACTCCGAACGACATCCAGTCCTGAAGTGCGCAGCTTCCTTGACCGGCAGCCTGTTAACACAAAGACTGACTATCAACGGCTTCAAAAGGCCCTCATTAAAGAGTTTGCTGACCCTGAGTCCGATCAAGGCTTAGTGGCTGCCCTGGAGACGAGACAAGGACGTCACGACACTCCTCAAGCTTACTACAGTCGACTCAGACAAGCATATTTTGGAACTCGTAACGAATCTGACATGGAAGAGGAACTGAACTTTAAAACTCTCTTCCTGAGGAACCTTCATCCCGGCATAAGCCACCATCTTGGCGTCCTCGCATGCCCACGAACAATGAACATTCAGCAGTTGCGAGACTTGGTGCAAAAAGCCTACGGCAAACAAAAGATGGCCTCAGAAAAGAGCGCAAAACCCGCAGCAGTTCTTGATTTCAACACTCAACACCAAGAACTGGCGCTGGAGGGCACCCAACGCCAAGACGGCGCTAAGCCACCACACAGGGAGTGGAATGCACCCCCGTCCAACAGAGAACGAGACTCACACGCTGGAACCCGACCTAAACAGAGGTATGACCGATGGGATGGACCACGTGGACGTCAACGCTCGCCTGGACGACACTGGGATAAGTCATGGGACCAAGCAAGGCCTCAGGAGAGGCAATGGGAGAGATCGCGGAACCCAAGAGAGCAACGCTCATGGGAATCCAATGGAAACTCCAACGGAAAGCGACAGACTCACCCTAAGGCGACCAGCCCAAGGAATCGACGAAGGAATTCACCAAGGTTCCAAAGTGACCAAGCTCCAACTGAGTCCATACAAGAACGAAAAACACCACCGCACTTCGACTCACAGAAGATGATGGAAATGATGATGAAGGAGTTCTTTCAACGAAAAGAGGAAGATAAGAAGTGGGAAAAGAAAGGAAACCCGGATTCAGCCTGACTAGCTGACGGACGAGAAAGCAGCGACAAGACAAACGAATCAGCCACAGGAAACAGCACCGCCTCACCTCAGTCTCCAAGTACAATAAACACCTTGACTTCAGATGGACATGAAGCCCCACCTGAAAATCCAGCAACCAAGTTAAACACTAACTCAGCACCCAATACTCCAAATTCCAGCAGCGGTCAGCAGACACCTGCTGTTGAAAATCCTCAAGTTCCTGAAAGCGCTGTCTTAGTCATCTGCCACTCCTCCGAAGAACGCCAGGTCAGCCCTGACATCCTAAATATTTCCTCCCAAACTCCAGTTCCTCAACTCCTAGGCGATCTCATTGAAAAGGGTATAGCAAGAAAGTTTTACCTCTCCATCATCATCGAACGACACATCAGGGTCGAAGCCCTTCTGGACACAGGAGCCGACATCACTCTAATGTCTACAGAACTTCTCAAAGAAGTCCAAGAATTAACGAAGAGGACTAATGGCACCCTCAAGCTCCAAAGGTGCGAACTAAACGTACAAGCATACTCTCACACGGGCTTACAACTAAAACATGTAGCCCCAATCCATCTAACAGTGGGACCCATGGACTTCGTCCATCCTGTATACGTGTCAACACTCAACACGTACCCGCTCCTCATTGGAAAAGATTTGCTTAATCGTTTTGAACCCCTAATAGACTTCAAGCACCTAAAGATTTGGACACAAGTCCGTGAGCCTCTGCCTTACAAGTCATTAGACTCCAATGAGTCACAGTGTCAAGTCACAGACACTACCCCTAAGTCAATGACCGATGAAGCAGTAACAGAGCCCAGGTCTGGGCCGAGCACAAACGCCAACGACCCTCTCCTCTGCTCGCTGCACGAGCCTGAACCAAACACAGGCCTCCTTCAAATCATGACTGCGATAGAGGTTCATGGCACATCAGTGTCCGAGGCAGCACTAGCCCTATGGGCAGAGAACTCAGCCATCAGCCTGAAGCTATTCAAAACATTGAAGCAGAGCTGTCAAAGTCTACCACATGTCACTAAGCACAGCCGTTACCCTCTCAGTCCCTGGTCGACAACCATGGCCACCTCCAAGATCATCTGCGCTCTGGACATACGATGGAACAACAGACAGCTGAGTCACTACTTCATCGTCATCCCAGACCTGCCGCATGACATCTACATTGGAGCGGATATCATGGTTCGACTCAATGCTCACATTGACACTGTAAACAACATCATATGGGCTCCCCTGTCACACCAACTGACAACTTCAGTCAATCTCAAGAACCTCCAATCCGGTCAAACCATGCCGGACGCATGCGCGATGATTACGGAACAAGGAGCCACAATACCTGCCTACAGCAAAAGTGTCAGTGTCCGCCTCAACATGCGACCTGGCCAAACTCTCAACAGTAAGCTGAGCTTCTTCCAACCTTCCAGAACCTGCCTAAAACTCGGACTGACTCTGGAAGCTACACCTCTCATTGAAGTGTCATCTCGTGCGATATATGTGTTGTTCAATAACTGTATGGCCCAAGACATCCACGTTCCCAAAGCCAGCCACCTGGGATGGCTCATCAACCAGGCATTCCATGACTTTGAACTGATGGTACCTGTCATAGGTCCCATACCAGCCCAACTAATGTCAGATGGATACAATGACACTATAACATTCACAAAACCTCATGAAGTCATTGCCATCACCTCAATCCTGCCAGTGTCCAGAGAAAGCGTCTGCCGGTCAGAACTAATGGATGACACTCACCTCACTGTCTATGCTGTCTCAACCCAGCCTGCGACAGAACCACCTACACGGGTGACCAGCGAGGCCCAAAGCCCCTTTAATGACTTAACGGCAGAAGAACCCTACGCCGGGTTCAATACTCAAATGCAACAGATCTTGAGTGACGCGGATGCCCTCCACAACGAAGTGGAGCGCCAAGGACTCAAAGAGGTTCTGCTGAAGTACAAGGACTCTTTCGCAAAGGACGCTCTAGATTGTGGATTGACAGACATCCACACGGTGCGCATACCGACAAACCCAAATGCACCACCCACCTTTGTGCGACAGTACAAGATTCCAATAGCGTCATATGAGCCAGTGCAAGAAATTGTTGACTCCATGCTGGAAAAGGGGGTCATCCGGCCCTGTAACAGTACATATTCTGCCCCGATATGGCCAGTCCTAAAACCCAACGGCAAATGGCGGCCCACTATCGACTACCGCAAGTTGAATCAGCAAGTACCATTGTCACGATGGCCTATGACCCAGTTGGACCAAGAAATACCAAAAATCAAAGGCTCGACGATCCTGTCCACATTGGACGTCGCCTCCG
Source organism: Oxygymnocypris stewartii (assembly GCA_003573665.1). Classification (NCBI taxonomy): domain Eukaryota; kingdom Metazoa; phylum Chordata; class Actinopteri; order Cypriniformes; family Cyprinidae; genus Oxygymnocypris; species Oxygymnocypris stewartii. The sequence goes on along the minus strand of QVTF01023765.1, from coordinate 1,061,336 downwards.
GGTTCTGGACGATCCCTGTCCACCCCGACGACCAACATAAGCTGGCATTCACTTTCGGCAACCGACAGTACACCTTCACACGGTGTCCCTTTGGCTATGCCAATTCACCGGCAGAATTTAACATTTTCCTTAACAAAGCCTGCCCTGACGCCAGAGTCCGAGGCAACCTCGTCTACGTAGACGACGTCTTAATGAAAAGTTCAAGTGTGGAAGACCACCTCAAAGAAATTGACCATGTCCTGAACCAGCTGACAACAGCGGGGGCTAAAATCGCCCTTCACAAAGGACAATGGTGCAAAACCAAGGTGAATTATGTTGGACTGCTCGTCGGACGAAACGGCATTGAGCCACAATCTAACCGTGCCCAAGCAATCCAAAACATAAAAACACCAACTAACGTCTCTGAGCTGCGAAGCTTTCTGGGAGTGTGCAATTACTCACGACAGTTCATCGAAAACTACGCTGACATCGCACGACCACTAACTTCCCTCCTGAAAAAGGACGAACCTTTTGTTTGGACGAAGGCCCAGGACACAGCTATGAGCCAGCTCAAACAGTGCCTGCGCTCTGCTCCATGCCTCGCCTACCCAGACCCAGGGAAGGAATTCTATCTGGACGCGGGATTCTCTGACCAGTGCCTCAGTGCGGGTCTATACCAGCTCCATGATAAGGACAAGCGAGTGGTCGCTTATGCCAGCAAAACGCTGCTTCCCCCAGAATGCAAATATTCACACTGCGAAAAAGCTTTACTTTGCACTGTGTGGGGCATTCAGCGTTTCTCTAATTACATCGGTGCACAGAAAGTCATCATCGAAACTTGCCACCAGCCAGTTACCTTCCTCAACAGTCAACGAATCAGAGATGGCGTGGTAACCAACGCACGCATAGCTACCTGGCTAATGACACTCCAAGGACGGGATGTGGAGGCAAGATATGCCCAGAACTACAAATCCTCACTGGGAAACGGGCTTGCGGCATGCCAAAACTGTTCAACGGACACGCTGGACACCTCAGCAGAGCCAAAAGAACTGCCACGACCGCAAACGACAAATCATCGGTACTTCGAGGAGAATGTGTGTACAGGAATGCCCACAGCATATGTCGATGGCTGCTCATACAATCGCGAGGGCAAGTTACAAGCGGGAGCGGGTGTGGTCTGGCTCAACAATGACCCGTGCCCACCGCAGCAACTCAAACTTGGCCCACAATCATCACAATATGCAGAAATAGCAGCCATCCTCATCACACTACAAGTGGCTGCAACCCACAAAATCAGAGAACTCCTCATCTGTACCGATTCGAACTATGCCCGTCTAAGTTTCATATGCCATCTAACTGGATGGAAGAGGAATGGATTCAAGACAGCTAACAACAAGCCTGTCAAGCACCAGGAACTCTTCCAAGCAAGCGACGCCATCGTCACTGAACACGACATGGTCGTTTATTGGAAAAAGGTCAGAGGTCATTCACGTCAACCAGGACAAGACAAAGACTTAAATGACCAAACCGATGCTCTCGCCAAAGCAGGGGCATTACAGGGAGAGTCCTGGACATTTCATGCCCTCCCACCCCACCCAACTGTGGCAGCGGTGACCCGCCGCCAAAGTGCCACGAGGGGGCACACACCTGCCTCCTCCCACATCTCCCTGTCGCCTCTGTTCGCTGCTGAAGACCTCCTCACCCTCCAACATACGGACTCAGCAATACAGTCCATTGTAGCACACCTGTCCGACCCCTTGGAAAATCCCATTTCCACCTCGGACCTACAAACATCCTCCGACCTCCGCACGCTCCATTCGATCAAGCACATGCTGCATCTACGAGACGGTGTCCTCACGTATGTCCCTGAGCCATCCACTGCTCCAAGGCTCGTAGTCCCTCATGGCCAAAGGGGGATGATGTTGACACACGCACACGATGCACCATGCGCAGGACACCACGGAGTCAAGGCCACCTATGAAACACTCAAGCAAGTGGCATACTGGCCTGGCATGCAGCAAGACGTAGCAGAATACGTTAAAGGATGCCTGGTGTGTTGCCAGTTCCAACCGGCAAATCCAAACCACCGAGCACCACTGCAAAGGAAAGGAATGACCTTCCCATGGTCGGACCTCCAAATAGACTGGGTAGGACCCCTACCACGGTCAACGCGGGGCAACAAATATTTCCTCACCGTGATCTGCGAATTCACAAAATGGATAGAATGCCTCCCAGCTCCCAACGATACAGCAGAAACAACAGCCTGTCTGTTAATGAACCATATCTTCTCAAGATTCGGACTGCCTTTAAGGGTCAACTCGGACCGCGGAACCCACTTCACAGCTGAAATTATGCAAAACGTATGGAAACTCCTGGGAATACAGGCCAAACTCCACATAAGCCATCACCCAATTTCCTCCGGTCAAGTGGAACGGGCTAACAGAACAGTGGTCAGCATGTTAAAAAAATACGTAGCCACCAATCAAAAGGATTGGGACGTTAAACTCCCTCTGGTACTGATGGCCGCTCGAGCCACACCCCATCAATCTACCGGAATACCCCCGTTCACAATGATGACAGGGAGAAACATGACGCTACCACTACACCTGCTGTACCAACCTGGTGACCTGAACCTCGTCACCGCCTACAACACTCACCAGTACCTGGAAGAGTTACATCAGCACCTGAGAACAACTTTCGCCTTCGCGCAACAGCAGCTACAACGAAGTGCGGAAGGCCGAAAAGCCTACTACGACCAAAAGGCCTCTCACCATGAGCTCAATGTCGGAGATCAAGTGTGGTACTACAGTTTCGCCCGACCAAGGCCGAATGCTCCCCATCGCCTGTCAAAGAAGTTCCTACCTCACTGGACGGGACCCCATGAGATTGTAGACAAGCTCTCACCTGTTGCCTATCGAATCAAAATCAGACAAGGGCGCAGCGAGCCAGTCCTTCGATGGGTCCATCGAAACCAGATAAAGAGGCCCCTAGGCTCCAGCCGACATGGAAAGGGGGAAGATCAGACCCACTGACACAGACCGATATGCACCACACGTACCATATGCACCACACAAGCATTAGTATTGATATGTTAGGAAAACATATAGCAACCCTGCTTAGACACAACCCATATTCTCTCCTCCACAGCACTGCTAGGACCAATCTAGTAGCGAGGAGTTACCCTCAATTTTGTTTTTATTTTTTTTGCTTGATTTTGATTTTGAATTTTTGTCTTAATTTTTTTTTTTGGTTTCTTTCCTTCGTGTCTCACTTTGTGTTTTTCCTTTCCTCTCTCTCACTTTGAACCCCCTTTACCAATCCTTGAATACAGGTCCTGAAAGTGAGAGCGACCTCCGTCAATAAGGTCGTCGTAAGAACTGGTGTTAACCGATCGAAACAATCCGCCAAAGTATGATCGTCACCGCTAATTATGCCTCTTTCTGTTCAATCACCAGGAAGATGCTCCGATTCGCCGCCCTGTGTCTCTGCGTGATTGGGGCCATGCCCCAGCCAGAAGTGGCAGCGCCCGGACCAGCCTCAGGGATCGTACTCCGCGAACAGCCGGGGTTATTAATAACGAACTGTAAAACCTACACCCAAAAGGTGTATGTTAGACTAGATCCCCGCGATGTTTACAGAGTTCACTACACCCTCCCAGTCACCCACACCTCTTGGGCTGGAGCCCGTTGGACTCGAGAAGTCCTTGCCCATGCCCAAGCAGATGTGAACCACATGCTGCTCCAATTACAAAAATTAACTGTAACCCAGGCTGACCTCAGCGGGTACAACCGGCGACCCAAACGGTTTTTGGGGGCCCTGTTGGGGGCTGCTGCGGCTGTAGGAACTCTGTTCAACATTGGCATGAACACGGCTAACGCCGTTAATCTAGCTACTGTCAGGCGACATGTGGGTGAAATCCAGGCCGAAATGCCTGGGATACGACAACAGCTCCTAGTTCAGAGCCACGCCCTACAGACTTTCGGAAAATCCCTGAATGGCACGATCACAGTTCTAAACACACATAGTAGCCTCCTAAACCAAACTATCAAGTCTATTAATAAACTATTCTCAGTAGTGCAAGGCGATTTAGCCCAAACGCAACTCCTAACTATGCTCATGGCCGACATGCTACGCGAAGTGAGTTCCTCAATCGATAGCCTAGCCATGGGTAGGATTCCACATTATCTGATACCCCTTAGCCTTGTCCAGAACATCTTAACTTCGGCCACCATGGGCCCCCCTAGCCCCATTCAAACCCATCTCGCCTTTTCCCTGGGTAGCGCCATTCCCTTGTACGTAGACCCGGAAGCAGGCGATCTGGCGTTTCTTCTCAGTTTGCCTATTATCGATGCGAATAATATTTATCGGCTTAAAGATGTTGTGAATGTTGGATTTTGGCAAGGGAACACCTATGTCAAAATCCACACTCCCGAGGTCGTCGCGTATCACGATAGCAACGAACAGTTGTACTTGGCTCCAAACCTAAAGATGTGTACGCTCACTAAAGACATTCACTTTCTCTGCCCGAGTAAACCCTTCGTACGCGATAATACAGAGGGCATCTGTGGCTTAGAAGCCATGAGACCCGACGCTAGCTGCCCCGCCGACGCAACACCACGTTCTCAGGTTGAGGTAACACAAGCCGAAATTGTAGGAAACCGATGGCTGGTTAACACCCCAGCCCGAACGGCTACCCTCACATATGATCAACACGACACCGCTACGCGCATTAGTCTGCCTAACCAAACTTTATGGATCACGGTCCCTAAGGGCTCGATCCTCCATATTGACGAACTAGCATTGTATCACCTCACCGACGACGAGTATCAGGCCGAAATCGAAATCTCACCCTTTTTCAAGCAGCATTCCTTTGTCCTCGATCCAGAATTGGAAGAAAGGATCAAGGAAGAAGGAACGCAGCTTATTGATCTGACACCGGTTGACACAGCTTTAGAAGCTATCGCTCGCCTTCCGCCCGCTGGCGCGCCAATTATTCGGTCCTGGTCTGCCGCTGACACGGCGCTTTGTATCTCTACTATAGTAGGATATGTTGTGACTTTGACACTGGCCTTCCTCCTACACAAGCGAGTGAACGTCGTTCAAGAGTCTCTCAACAAATGCACGTCAGGCATCCCTCGCCTTTTTCGACGTGGTAATCTCGACCTAGAATCCGAACCCGAGAATGTGACCAACCTGATTGAGATCATGCCTATACCGTCTCGTGAAAACCCCGACAATTAAACCAGTCAAAATGACCCAATTGTCAACGATGCTAAACAAACTAGCCCTATGTCTTCTCAAGTTTCTCACCTGTTCCTTTCCAAATTACCCTGCACCAGTTTTCAGTCAGTGATAGAGATCTCGTTGGTGTCTTGTGTGTGTCCATTCTCTCTGCCTCTTGTTCCAGTGCCTGAAGATGTTCCATCGGGTACATCTCCACACAAAAGGGGGATGTGTAACACAATGTCAACCTGGAAACACACACGGAGAATTCCAACCCAGCAACAGAAATGAATTATTACCCAAAAAGTCCTCCCTTTCATGCAAAAGGGAGAGGGTCAACTGATCCCATCACTAACGCTCTCGTGCAAAGGTACGGACGGCTCCGGGAATGGTTCTGGACACCGTCAAGCCTACATTCCAGAGCATAGTTCAAAACCCCCCCATTTAAAACAAAGCAGGATTTTTCTCCATCGGACGGACCAAGGAAAACCAAACTCCTTGCCTTTTTGACACGTATAACTATTGCAACTACACAAATAAATATATGAATATTTAATGTGTACTCTTTCCCTCATAGGCATGATGTGATGATTTCAAGTGCCAATTATTTAGGACAATGTGGGAATTTTTAATCATGCTTTAAACGGTATAAACTGTAATGTGTGTATTATTATGCGGTGTTTGATCTCTAAAGAAAGCTAGACTCAGATGTGATAGACTGTGTTGATGACCGTTAAATTTTAATACCCTGCATAATTATACATGTATAAAGATCCATAAAGTTTATCCTTCCCAAAAGTGATGAGACATCACAGAACTGTTGGTCCACCCAGCAAGCCTGGACATGGGCGGGGCTCCGCCCCATACGAACCATCGGATTCGACAAGCCGCCCGTGGGGAGGAGCAAGTTGGACTGTTGAAAAACAACGCGCCAGTTGCAAATCGCTCTCTCGGTTTTTGACGCGCTCTGGAACATCTCTCTCGAACATGGCGTGGCTCTTGGCATGAACATCTATTGGCTCTTGAACATCTCTTGAATAGCGCTCGTAACTTCTCTGCCTGCTCGCGCTCTTACCTGAACTTTGTCTCGACACCGACTAAACCAACCATCTATTCGAAGGCGAAGGCTAGAAGGCACAACATCAAAGAATAACGAGCTGAACGCCTACGGACGAAAGGAAAGCTTTCTGTGACGTCACGCAGCAGCATCCACATCTCACGTGTTTTCCACACGAGAGCATCCGAAGAAGCCCGAACCACCCACGTGGCCTCCGAGGACAAAGACCAGAGCAACGCATTCTAAGGAAACGAAACAACATCCAGCCTGCTTCTTAAACAAGCAAGTACCATTAACTAAATCTGTATTCCTGATTGAACTGGTAAAATCTGATCTGAAAGCAGTAACAGAGCATAGGGCATCTGTCGTGATCTTTGCCGGTCAAGTCAAGCGTTTAAATAGCTAAAAGGGCTAACTTTAATTTTAGGAATTACTTACCAAAATCCCTTATGCATGTCTTTGTGTGTATGTATGTTTTGTGTCTTATCAGTTAATCCATTTATGTTAGAATAGCAGTATTACGAATAAACCATTTTTCATTTCATAAAGAATTGTCTCTGGCATGTGATTTGAAGTTTGTTCCTTATTTGCCATAAAGAGAAAGCTACCTAAGCTCGATTTCGACAGGATATGCTGAGATTAGTGTTCGGTGGACGTTCACTTAATACAGTATAAATAAGTTAAATATTAATATTACTGTTAACCAAGCAATATTGAATATTTAATAACTAATTCCCGGAGCTGAAATAATAGCTCTATATTAAACTGGTATTTTTACTACAGCAGAAACAAAAATTTAAAGGTATCAGAAAGGATGTGAGTGCTGGTGAGTTGCTGCAATCCAAAGTCATTGATGAGAAGATTTACAAAGCGGTGTGCTAGAGACCCCAAGACTGGCCTAAGTCTGCTCGCTTTAAAAAAGTAGATAAGATTTAATGCAAAAAGCCATGCAATATATTGTCACTTAATTAAGTACAATCACTTCTGTTTCCACTTATGCCAAATACAAATCTGTAAATATATATATCAGTTAACATTAATTTTCTGTGTGCATTGCTTACATTATAACATACATTTTCAGTTTTACTTTTTTAAACTGAAATTTAACGCATCAGTAAAAGCGCAAATTGAATTTGTTCAAAAACGTAGTGTAGCATAATTTTTTAACTCATGTTCTCTTGCTATATATATGTTCAAAACAATTCAAATAAACACAATTGCAATATTTTAGTTTATTTGATAATTTTCAAGTCAGAAAGTAATCCCTTTCATTCTAAATAATCTGTTTGGTTAAACATTGCTTGTTTACATTATTATATTAAACTTTTGAATGTTAAAACACATGAACATGAGAAAAATGGTTGCAGATATGGGTAGTTAAGATAAACAAGTATGTATGAAAAAAACTGTAGTTGCAAATCTGACAAATTTAAAAAGTGGCCTTATCTTTATTTACACATAACAGAGAGAGAGAGATCGAAAGACTTTGACTTTAAACAAATCTTTAATTAAAATTTTCCTTTAAAAGATTACATAATTACATTAGATCTACACACAATACCCACCATTACATAATTAAACAAAACCAAGTTTAAAACCTAGCCAATACATGAAAATCCATTCATTTGTTCATTCATTAAATGTCCAATCTTTGTGATTCCGGCATTCCTTAATGTGATCCTCATTGACGCTGACTTTAAAATGTCCAAATCCACAACGGGATTGTGTAACAGAGGTTCTGCTCTCATCCAAGGGCCTTGCACATCATTGAGGTTTCTTGACTTGCTTAAAATTTACCAGGCTTTCAACATTGAACAATAAAAAGTTGTCAGTCCAGACAAATCAACACTTCAGTATCCATAAGGAAAAGGTGCCGGTCTAGCCCCATGCTGCCCGCTTTTCTCAGAAGGGAACAAGCTACTCCAGCCCAGCTTACATCTTTCCCATAAAGTATTCTTCTTGCTGTCTGTAGCCTAAAAGCTTTTATTCTGCTATTAATGTCCACCAGTCCATGACCTTCTGCAGATATACTACACAAGAGATACAATAGAGATAAACTAGATGCTTTTGAACATTTTCCAGCAGTTCCTTGGGAGGTTCTAAGACAGTAATTTTGAGCCACAAGGATGAGGCTACCGGGTTGTTGCAGACTAAAACTCTTCCCCTGTATGATAGCTGGGGGAGCAGCCAATGCCAGCGAGACAACCGAACATGCACCTTGTCCACCAGACCCTCCCAATTAAGCCTCTTAAATTATTATTTTCCTTAAAATACCCCCAGATAGTTTAGCCCAGAAAAACCCCACTGTAATCTACCTGGGAGTCCCGGACTACTAGAAACTGAACCACACCATAGGGCATTACTTTTGTCCCAATTTACTTTGGTAGTTGAAGCGTTCCCGTAACTCTTCAAAATATCTGTTAAAACTTGAACATCATTTTCATTTCTTAAAATTACAGTGATATCATCAGCATATGCTGAGACTTTTACACAGACATTACAATCTGTAACCCCATTAACTTTTCTCTCAATTTACAAAGGAGGGGTTCAATAACCAGGCTATAGAGCTGACCTGAGAGAGGGCATTCCTGTCTTATGCCCCTCTGTACTCTAACAGGAACACTCAGTCCACCTGCCATTTTTACCATGCATGCATTGTGGCGTCATTGTACAACAATTTTATCATTGCAACAAATGTATCTCCAAAACCAAAAGCCTTTAAAACTCTAAAAAGAACTGATGATCAACTCGATCAAAAGCCTTTTTTCTGATCTAAATATAGAAGTCCCATATCAATATTATTTGTAAAGGCATAATCAATAACATCACGTACTAAATGCAAATTATCACTGATACATCTATATTTTATACAATAGGATTGATCTTTGTGTATAATTGTGTGCAACACTATTTAACCTACTAGCCAAACACTTTGCTATTAGTTTATTTTCGGAACAGAGAACAGCAACTGGTCTCCAATTCTTTATTAAAGTAAGATCACCTTTCTTGGGAAGTAATGTTAAAACTGCTCTTTGACAACTTTTAGGAAGTAAACCTACACGAAAAACTTATTGTAGAACTTCTTAGAGATCAGTTCCAAATCAAGGTCCAGAAGTGCTTATAGAACTCGCCAGGAAGTCCATCTATACCTGGAGTACGGCCTGAGGCAAGTCCTGAAACTGCAGCATTTAATTCACCAAAGGTAATTGTCGAGTCCAAATATAGCTTATCCTCAGTGGTTAAATGAAAAAGATTTTACAAGAGTTTATTTTGGCTCTTCTCATCTGTGTTCTCAGTCAAATAGAACTTAGAATAAAAATCCACTACCAATCTGTGAATTTCTGTAGGATCACTTGTCTCGATCATGACTATATTTCAAGTTATACATCTTTTTTTATCTTGTACACTTTTTTTGATCCAAGTTAAAAAAGAAAGAAGTAGGACCATCCATATCTTTTACTGATAAAAACCTACTTCTCACAAAAGCACCTTTGACTTTCACATTTAGAATAGAACTCAACTTTGATTTCTTGTCAGACCACTCTTGTAAATTAGCAGAAGGTTCTCTCATCATGTTCTCTTCAATGACTAGAATTTATTTTTCAAGACACTCCAAAGTCTGTTTTAAACACAAGTTGAAAAATACTTATATTGTTGACAAATCTCATATGTGTTTTCCCAATTTCCCACAAAAGAATTACATTTTCATCTGTTTTTCTTTCCACTTTTCCCATGTCTGTTTTTTTCACTTTTCCATGTTTCCCAAAAATGTTTAAAGGATTCACAAAACCTTTTCATTAAAATGCCAGTAAGAACATTTATTTCTTCTAGATATCAATGTGCAGTCAACAGTAATAAGCTTGTGATCAGAAAAATGTGTGAGGATAATAGCTGTATGTATAACTCTGTTTTTCATATTGTTTGATACAATGTCTAAACATGCAGATGAAACTCTTCCCTCATTTACCCAAGTAAATTGTTTTACCAACACATTATTTTATCTCCAAATATCTGTCAATTTATTTGAAGTATTTATCCTACCAAACCCACTATTTGGTGCATAGATATTAACCAAAACAGCAAAAAGACCATTAATTTAAACTCTAACTGCCAGTAACCATCCAGGTTCAATTTCTTGTTTAGTCATAATTTTAACTTTGGTGGTTGGAGAAAATAATTGCAACTCCTGCACTCAAATTTGTCCCATGAGAAAGAATACACTCCTCACCACACCACATTTGCCAGTCATTCTCATTATTGAGTCTCTTGCAAGAAAGTCACATTTAAATTTTTCAACCTGATAAATTGTTTTCAACCTACGTTTGTGGCCCAAATGACCACATTCAAAGCACTAGAGGTTGTCGGTACTTGCATACAGCATATAAGAATTTTCTCCATGACTCACATGGAACCAGATCTCTAACGTACGCTCAGCTGAAGAAACAAACATCAAAACTTGCCATCTAAAAGAAAGAACGTGTTTCAATTCTGCGTTTTTACATCCTAATGGGATCATTCTTACTGGACTTGCAATTTTTCCAAATAGTGTCAATTCTTTAGTAATGGCGTCGTTTGATATGAAAGGTGCCACATTGAATATTGTTACTTTAGTAGCTGGAGCTGCTAAAGGAGTCACTGGCACAAACATTTCCAAATTCTGCTCTCTGTCAACTGATTGAGGTTCATCATTGAGGTTTCTTGACTTGCTTAAAATTTACCAGGCTTTCAACATTGAACAATAAAAAGTTGTCAGTCCAGACAAATCAACACTTCAGTATCCATAAGGAAAAGGTGCCGGTCTAGCCCCATGCTGCCCGCTTTTCTCAGAAGGGAACAAGCTACTCCAGCCCAGCTTACATCTTTCCCATAAAGTATTCTTCTTGCTGTCTGTAGCCTAAAAGCTTTTATTCTGCTATTAATGTCCACCAGTCCATGACCTTCTGCAGATATACTACACAAGAGATACAATAGAGATAAACTAGATGCTTTTGAACATTTTCCAGCAGTTCCTTGGGAGGTTCTAAGACAGTAATTTTGAGCCACAAGGATGAGGCTACCGGGTTGTTGCAGACTAAAACTCTTCCCCTGTATGATAGCTGGGGGAGCAGCCAATGCCAGCGAGACAACCGAACATGCACCTTGTCCACCAGACCCTCCCAATTAAGCCTCTTAAATTATTATTTTCCTTAAAATACCCCCAGATAGTTTAGCCCAGAAAAACCCCACTGTAATCTACCTGGGAGTCCCGGACTACTAGAAACTGAACCACACCATAGGGCATTACTTTTGTCCCAATTTACTTTGGTAGTTGAAGCGTTCCCGTAACTCTTCAAAATATCTGTTAAAACTTGAACATCATTTTCATTTCTTAAAATTACAGTGATATCATCAGCATATGCTGAGACTTTTACACAGACATTACAATCTGTAACCCCATTAACTTTTCTCTCAATTTACAAAGGAGGGGTTCAATAACCAGGCTATAGAGCTGACCTGAGAGAGGGCATTCCTGTCTTATGCCCCTCTGTACTCTAACAGGAACACTCAGTCCACCTGCCATTTTTACCATGCATGCATTGTGGCGTCATTGTACAACAATTTTATCATTGCAACAAATGTATCTCCAAAACCAAAAGCCTTTAAAACTCTAAAAAGAACTGATGATCAACTCGATCAAAAGCCTTTTTTCTGATCTAAATATAGAAGTCCCATATCAATATTATTTGTAAAGGCATAATCAATAACATCACGTACTAAATGCAAATTATCACTGATACATCTATATTTTATACAATAGGATTGATCTTTGTGTATAATTGTGTGCAACACTATTTAACCTACTAGCCAAACACTTTGCTATTAGTTTATTTTCGGAACAGAGAACAGCAACTGGTCTCCAATTCTTTATTAAAGTAAGATCACCTTTCTTGGGAAGTAATGTTAAAACTGCTCTTTGACAACTTTTAGGAAGTAAACCTACACGAAAAACTTATTGTAGAACTTCTTAGAGATCAGTTCCAAATCAAGGTCCAGAAGTGCTTATAGAACTCGCCAGGAAGTCCATCTATACCTGGAGTACGGCCTGAGGCAAGTCCTGAAACTGCAGCATTTAATTCACCAAAGGTAATTGTCGAGTCCAAATATAGCTTATCCTCAGTGGTTAAATGAAAAAGATTTTACAAGAGTTTATTTTGGCTCTTCTCATCTGTGTTCTCAGTCAAATAGAACTTAGAATAAAAATCCACTACCAATCTGTGAATTTCTGTAGGATCACTTGTCTCGATCATGACTATATTTCAAGTTATACATCTTTTTTTATCTTGTACACTTTTTTTGATCCAAGTTAAAAAAGAAAGAAGTAGGACCATCCATATCTTTTACTGATAAAAACCTACTTCTCACAAAAGCACCTTTGACTTTCACATTTAGAATAGAACTCAACTTTGATTTCTTGTCAGACCACTCTTGTAAATTAGCAGAAGGTTCTCTCATCATGTTCTCTTCAATGACTAGAATTTATTTTTCAAGACACTCCAAAGTCTGTTTTAAACACAAGTTGAAAAATACTTATATTGTTGACAAATCTCATATGTGTTTTCCCAATTTCCCACAAAAGAATTACATTTTCATCTGTTTTTCTTTCCACTTTTCCCATGTCTGTTTTTTTCACTTTTCCATGTTTCCCAAAAATGTTTAAAGGATTCACAAAACCTTTTCATTAAAATGCCAGTAAGAACATTTATTTCTTCTAGATATCAATGTGCAGTCAACAGTAATAAGCTTGTGATCAGAAAAATGTGTGAGGATAATAGCTGTATGTATAACTCTGTTTTTCATATTGTTTGATACAATGTCTAAACATGCAGATGAAACTCTTCCCTCATTTACCCAAGTAAATTGTTTTACCAACACATTATTTTATCTCCAAATATCTGTCAATTTATTTGAAGTATTTATCCTACCAAACCCACTATTTGGTGCATAGATATTAACCAAAACAGCAAAAAGACCATTAATTTAAACTCTAACTGCCAGTAACCATCCAGGTTCAATTTCTTGTTTAGTCATAATTTTAACTTTGGTGGTTGGAGAAAATAATTGCAACTCCTGCACTCAAATTTGTCCCATGAGAAAGAATACACTCCTCACCACACCACATTTGCCAGTCATTCTCATTATTGAGTCTCTTGCAAGAAAGTCACATTTAAATTTTTCAACCTGATAAATTGTTTTCAACCTACGTTTGTGGCCCAAATGACCACATTCAAAGCACTAGAGGTTGTCGGTACTTGCATACAGCATATAAGAATTTTCTCCATGACTCACATGGAACCAGATCTCTAACGTACGCTCAGCTGAAGAAACAAACATCAAAACTTGCCATCTAAAAGAAAGAACGTGTTTCAATTCTGCGTTTTTACATCCTAATGGGATCATTCTTACTGGACTTGCAATTTTTCCAAATAGTGTCAATTCTTTAGTAATGGCGTCGTTTGATATGAAAGGTGCCACATTGAATATTGTTACTTTAGTAGCTGGAGCTGCTAAAGGAGTCACTGGCACAAACATTTCCAAATTCTGCTCTCTGTCAACTGATTCACCAACGGTTCTGTTTTCAAAAACACTACCATAGCCTTATTCATTCGTGATGCTGAGAGAATGTTCTCAAAACCAACCAATTCTCCCACCACTACAAGTACCTCATCCACACTAACGCCGGGCTCGGTAACACACCTGCACCCATTTCGCATAGACAGGTGAGGGTGTGCCTGTACAGGATCAGACCCATAAACGAAATGTTTTTCCAAGATAATAAAAACTGACCCCCCAAAAAAAGAGGTTTTTATGCTCCCTTCCTCTACATGCTCCCTCTAACTAACACGCTCCACTCTTCCCACCACGCTTAAACATGCGCGCACACACGCGCACACACACGCGCACGCGCACGCACACACACACAGAGAGAGATTACATTGTGTACAATTTAAAATTAACTGATTTTAACATCAGAGTTCCAGAAATATACACGTTCAGACTAATTTGTCCAGTAGTAGCTGAATGTCTTCTCGACGATGATATACTCGTTTGAGTCCTCTGGGCAGATACCGACAAGAAGACAGATTCAAGTACTTCAGTGCTGGTGACTGGCTTATTAGTAACCTGTGAAATATTAAAAACGGTAAAAGAACATCTTAACTATCAACTAAAAATTAGGAAAATACCTGCACTTTCTATTATTGTGCATTTATAAACACTTAAAAAATATATTTTGTCAGGTACTATATGTATGTGCACAGCAACATCATTACCTGAGTGCAGATGAAGTGATTTTAGTGCCACTGAGGTTCAGGGAGCGAAACAAATCAACTCCAGCACTATGTGCAAGATATCCCATGGCAATCTCAATGTCTTCCTCAGAAAATGGCTGATTGGCCAAATCAAGCTCCCTGAGGGTGCTGTTCCATTTGTGGGCAAGCATGTTTATGCCTTTCTTGGATGCTACCATGGTATTGCTTTTGAAGTACAGGCCCCAATACAGACACTCCAGTCCTAAACAAGACAAGACAGCAAATTACGGGAAAAGCAGCATATTGTACAATCAGATGTTTCCAAACTGTAAACTATAAGAATAAAATGAGGGGAAGTCCATCAAACCATGTGATGTTCATATGTGTGTGTGGTTAACATTACATTTTCACTAATGTGAGGCACATCAATTTTTAATTTCTTATTTCAAAATCAAGACTTACTCTCACAAGGCAGAGCATAGAGGCCAGTGGCTGTGATGCGGGAGCCACCACGTAGGTCCAGCACACGCAGGTGGGGGGAGCCATGGAGCACATTGTTCAGGTCACTGTCGGTCATGAAAGAGTGAGAGGAAGTGGCAATGCACAGCTCCTCTAGCATGGGAAAACCAGATGTTGAACTGGGTGTGTTGCGGATCATTTTAGGAACTGGAGTGACATTCATCAACCTAAAAGTCTAAATTGCAAAATAATTTAAAAGAAAAAAATAGGATTGTAATACTTTATATTTGTAGTACAATTTTGATAAATTCTCATTTTGGATCATGTCACCATTAATAAGAGTGTGTGCAAATATTGTTTTGAATTTCAAATAGTAACTGTGCACTCAATTGAAAAGGTACAGCTATGCAACCACTGCACACTATTTGTTCTGGTCCTAAATCGTTTTTAATTAATTATATGTCCAACTAATTAATACAACTAAAGCATATTCAATTTTTTTGTAAATATAAGGAGTGATAATATCACAGCACATTTTAGGTTAATACCTGAAGTTTAGGGCATCCAATCTGCAATGCCTGAATACAGATGGGAAGCTGGCAGTATCCTCCATCTAATTTAGTATTGATCTCCAGCAGCATGAGCTCAGGACAGCAACCTTTCTTTAATTTCAGAGACATTTGCATCATCAGAAACAGACAAAGTTTACAAATTCACATACTTTTATATAATAAAGACATTTTATAACATATTTTAAAGTTTATATCATCTTTAAATGGTAGAGGAAGTAAACATATTAAAAGTAAATAGTACAAATATCAACTTACAGATAAAGCACTGAGTAGTTTGTCACTCTTAGTGCTGTGTGTGAAGTAAATTTTTCTTATTTGGTTGCCGTTTTCCTCAAGGAAGGACACCAGACCATCAACATTAAACTATATTTAAAAAAAATTAACAACATAAAATACTTAACATTCTTAAAGGTAAAGTTGACATTAAAAAGAAAATTTCCTTCTCACGTCATTCCAATACCCCCTTGACTGTGACCCCATGGTTTTAATATACAATATATTGCCAAAAGTATTGGGTCACCCCCTTCTAATGAAAGGTTTGACAACTAATTATTTGACTAGTAATTTCCATGTGTACAAATCATAATGTTTAAGCATATAATGATATTCTAGGGATTTGTGTGCTTCTAATTTTATAGCAACAGTTAGACCTTCTTCTATTATAACATGACAGTGCCTCTGTGTGTAAGGCAAGGATCAAAGAGAACGTCTCGGTTACTTGCGTAACCCCCGTTCCCTGAAGGAGGGAATGGAGACGTAACGTCAGAGTGACTGACTAATGGGATCTCGTCCCATTCAGAGCCCAATCACCTTCAAGTGTTAACAAAACAAGCAAATGACAGTTGGCGTGCGTGTTTCGCCATGCGCACCCCGCCCCGCGGTGCGGGTATAAAAGAAGAGCGCGTGCAAACGCACAACAGCTTTTCGCTGAGGAGCCGAGACTGTGTGCCCCGGCTGTACAGCGGTGGTACAGCAACTATGGCGACGGGATATTACGTCTCCGTTCCCTCCTTCAGGGAACGGGGGTTACGCAAGTAACCGAGACGTTCCCTATCAGTCAGTCACGTTCGACGTAACGTCAGAGTGACTGACTCATTAATGGGATCCCTTGGAAAACGCCACTATTGCTGACCCCCTCCAGTGCTCTGCAGAAGCAGGCAAGTCCCCACAACACCAGTTGGGATGGAAGATAGGACAGGGCTTAGGCAGAGATGACAGCCACTGCTGTTCCGTTCAGTGGGTAGGATAACACTGGGAAAGTGTACTCTGTTGATCTATTGTTGTTGTATCTGTTGATACAACAACATGCCTGGATACTTGCGCTAGGGGAACTCCTGCCCGAAGAAAAGCAAGGTCCGACCATGGGCTGAAGGTGTGGCGGCAGGACGGGGTAACTGAGACCCAGTACGTACCGTGGCACCATGCCCATCTCGGGACCCGGTCGTGAAGCCAACGCTGAAGCGGTCTCATATGAAGCAATCCGAGCGGCGTGACAGCGGCTGCGGATGCCATATGCCCCAGGAGCCTCTGAAAGGGTTTCAGTGGAACCACCCTCTTGCGCTGGAAGGCCTTCGGGCAGTTCAGCATTGACTGAGCACGCTCTATTGAGAGGCGTGCTGTGAGGTTGACCGAGTCCAACTCCATGCCGAGAAAAGAGATTTTCCCGATTGACCTGAAGCCCCAACCGGCTGAGGTGACTGAGCACCATATCCCTGTGTTCGCACAACAGTGCTCGAGACTGGGCCAGGATGAGCCAGTCGTCGAGGTAGTTGAGAATACGAATGCCTACTTCCCTTAGAGGTACAAGGGTTGCCTCTACGACCTTGGTGAAGACACGAGGCGACAGGGATAGCCCGAAGGGGAGGGCCTTGTACTGGTATGCTCGCCCTTCGAACGCAAAGCAGAGAAGTGGTCTGTGTCGAGGGAGGATCGAGACATGGAAGTAGGTGTCCTTCAGGTCGATCGCTGCAAACCAATCGAAGGGACGGACGCATTGAAAGATGTGTCTCTGCGTCAACATCCTTAACGGGAGCTTGTGAAGGGCCCGGTTCAGAACGCGCAGGTCCAAGATTGGTCGTAACCCACCGCCTTTCTTGGGTATGATGAAGTAGGGGCTGTAGAACCCTGACTTCATCTTGGCTGGAGGGACCGGCTCTATCGCGTCCTTCACCAGTAGGACCGCGATTTCTGCATGCAAGACAGGGGCATCCTTGTTCAACACTGAGGTGAACCGAATGACCCTGAACTTGGGAGGACGCCGGGCAAAATGAATAACCGAGTCTGATGGTCCTCAGGAGCCAGCGAGATGGCCTGGGGAGCTCTAGCCAGGCCCCCAGGGACCGTACAAGCGGGACCAGGGGAGTTACCGACGTACCCACTGTGGGGCAGCGAAGTGGAGCACAGGGGCCCGACTCGAAAGGCAGTGCGTCTCGAAGTGGGGTCTGAGTGTGTGGTATGACACTCACCTGGCTCCATGGCTGGGCAGGGGGCGCGGGAGAAGGCATCGCGTCCTTGGACCGGACCCTGCTGCCCACTGGCGAAGGGAGAGGGGGATGGGAGTGTGGAGACGGGGTCTCAAGGAGTGGTGCAGTCACCATCTCCTGAAGAGCAGGATCCAGAGGCTCCGGGTCGCCCGTCTCAGGGACGCCGCCTGCCCTGGCACTTCACAGGCTTGGCAGGGGTGGAGGCGGTCTGCGACGCTTTCCTGCGGCCAGCTCCACGATGCGGCCGTTGTGAAGGCTGCTGCTGTGGCCGAGCTGGAGCGGAGGTGGAGGCAGCAGGAGGGCGCCCTCGGCGACGAGCAGACGGAGGGGCTGCAGCCAGCGGTGGGGTGGAGACAGTAGCGGACCGCCAGGGCAGGATGTGACGAAACGCCTCCGTCTGCTTCTGTGCGGCGGAGAACTGGTGGGCAATGTCCTCCACCGCTTCGCCGAATAGGCCAGCCTCGGAGATCAGGGAGTCCAGGAAGCGATGCTTGTCGGACTCCCTCATATCCGCCAAGGTCAGCCACAGGTGGCGCTCCTGGACCACTAATGTGGATATCGTCTGACCCAGGACCCGCGCTGTGACTTATACTGTACATACTATTACACTATATACTGACTATACTGGTCACGCTTTTCCATGCACCGTGAACTGAATCTTTAAAAAATAAAAACAAATAATACAGTAATGGCCAAAAATATCAGCACCCTTGGTAAATATGATCAAAAAAACCTGTGAAAATCAATCTGCATTGTTAATCCTTCTGATCTTTTATTTAAAAAATTCACAAAAATCTAACCTTTCATTGGATAATACAAATGTTACATGGGGGGAAATATCATTATGAAAAAAAAAATTCAAATACATGTTGGACAATTATTGGCACCCCTAGAAATTCTTATGAGTAAAATATGTCTGAAGTATATTCCCATTCATATTCACAATTTTGAGCACTCCAGGGTGATTATGAACATGATAATCCAGCCATGGCTTCCCGTTTCACAGAAATATAAATAGGAGGGAAAACAAAGCCAAAATTCCCTTAATCATCCATCACAATGAGAAAAAACTAAGAATATATTTCTGATGTGCAGTAAAAGATAATTGAGCTTAACAAATAAGTAAAGTGGCATTAAGAAAGATGCTAGAGCAGTGAAAATTCCCATTTCCACCATCAGGGCAATAATTAATAATTTCCTATCAACATAAAAATTATGAATCTGCCTGGAAGAGGACGTGTCTATATCGTCCTAATGCACGGTGAGAAGGAGAGTTTGAGTGGCTAAAGACTCTTCTAAGGACCACAGCTGGAGAATTGCAGAAAATAGTTGAGGGTCAGAAAACCATATCAAACAGCACCTACATCACCACATTTTGTTTGGGAGGGTTTCAAGAAAAATTATCCTAGCACTTCCAAAGACAAACTCCAGCATATTCAGTTATCAAACACGACTGGAACTTCAAATGGGACTGGCTTCTCTGGTCAGATGAAACAAAAAAAATGAGCTTTTTAGCAGCAAACACTCAATACGGGTTTGGTGAACACGGGGATAAAAAGTACCCCATGTATACAATGTAAATGTATACAATTAAATATACTGCTGTATTTTGATGTTGTGGGCCTTAATTTCTGCTGTAGAAATTTGTCTCGTGTTTAGACACATGGCATCATGGATTCTATCAAATACCAACAGATAAAAAATAAATAAGTGACTGACTCTGAAATCTTATAATGGGCCATGTTTGGATCTTCCAACTGTACAATAATCCAAACACAAACCACAAAAACAACACAAAAATGGGTTACTGAGCACAAAACCAAGCTTCTTCTATGGCCATCTGACCTGAACCTTATAGAAAATGAGTGAGGTAAACTGAAGAGAAGAACCACCAACATGGAGCTGGGAATCTGAAGGATCTGGAGAGATTCTGGATAAAGGAATGGTCTCTGATCTCATGTAAGGTGTTCTCTAACCTCATCCGGCATTATAGGAAAACATTTAGAGCTGTTAAACTGGCAAATGGAGGCTTTAAAAATGATCGAATAAAAGAGTCCCGTTAATTGTGGCCAATGTGTGAATGAATGATGCATTTATATAGCGCATTGTACACCCAAAGCGCTTTACAATCGTGTGGGGGGGGGGGGTCTTTCCTCAACCACCACCAGTGTGCAGTGCAGCATCCACTTGGATGATGCGACGCTGCCTCAGGACAATGTGCTCACCACACACCAGCTACAGGTGGAGAGGAGAGGAGGTCATAGAGCCAATCAAGTATAAAGGGATTATTAGGAGGCCATGATTGACAAGGGCCAGTGGTGGGAATTTGGCCAGGACACCGGGGTTACACCCTTAAGGCCCGTACACACCGGAACGAATTTCGCGTGCGTTATGTCCGTTATGATGCGCAAACGAACTATATGTGCGCTCTCGGTTCACTCATATTTCTGCTTGAACAGATAGTTAGGCTAACAAATAAAAGTGTAGTCTGCATAAAATTGTATTTATTTTATTCGTCTTGTATTTATTGACAGAATAATGTCAATAACATTTTGCTGCCAACACGGAATAAAGTGTCACAGAGAGAAAAAAGTTATATAAAAATTGTAATCCTTATTTTTATTAGTTTTGTCAGGATATAATTCGTTTATGCTAACATTCAGCCTACAACACAATAGAAAAAAATGTAGTTTTAGCCTAATATATATTTTATAAGTCCTGTCAAAATACTAAATTAATTTAACATATTGCTGTTAACACAGTGAAAAGTGCAGCAGAGAAAAATAAATAAATTTGACAGTCTGTCATTTAAAATGATAGAATAAGCATAATACAAAAAAAAGGTAAATAGTTGAACGTCCTTCAATGACATCACATTCACACTCCATCTTTATTCTGATCTGTCACTCATCACAACCTGTCTGTTCTGTTTGAGAGCTGTATATTATATCTGCATCGTTGCACATGCTTTGCTCAGACCCCGCAAATAAAACGAAGCACTGGTTCGTGCTGCAGCGCGCGGATAACGGTCCGAGTGCAGGCTGTACCAGAGCTCGATAAGAATAAAGCGCAGATATGCTGTTCTGAAAGGACGTCAGGAACGGGATAATGTTAGACCGCCCGCTCCCGTTCAAATTGCACCAGAGTTACCGGCCGTTACCACGTTATATTCAGGAAATTAATCCCGCGGCGAAATCTGGTTATCAATTATAACCCCAAACACAATGTTTGATTTAAAATACAGGTAAAAATCAATACTGTGATGCATAACGTTAGCTCTCGTTCGTTCGGTGCACTGCATTGAGCAGCAGCGTTCAGTTTTAATTGCAGTGTCCTCTAACTGAACTAAATTATTTTTATTACTATAAAAAAAATCTAAACGACGGTGAGATCTACACTGCAGGGAAGAAATTAGAAGACAAAGAAGATGCAAGGCAAGATGAATGTAGAGCTGCTGGTCTCGTTGGTGTCTGAACACAAATAACTTTATGACAAATTTGTATGATTTTGACAAGCGCGTAAATACTTGCTCTCTTCTTCTGAGTGACAAGCAAGTGTCAGAAGCGTAAAGTTGCGCAGCACCACCTTGTGTACCGGGGTATTTCTGTTTTACATTAAGCGCCATCTAATGTCAGGGAATGAATTTGCATGTTCACTCGGCTCATCGTCAGCGAAAATCGCTTGGGTGTGAATACAAAAAATGCATTGAAAAACGCTGGCGAATAACGTGCGCCGATATTCGTCCCGGTGTGTACGGGCCTTTACTCTTTACGAGAAGTACCATGGGATTTTAAATGACCAAGAGAATCAGGACCTCGGTTTAACGTCTCATCCGAAAGACGGTGCTCTTTTGACAGTATAGTGTCCCCATCACTATATTGGGGTGTTAGGACCCACACAGACCGGAGGGTGAGCACCCCCTGCAGGTCTCACTACCACCTCTTCCAGCAGCAACCTACTTCCCTATCAAGCTTTCATGAGACATCATGGAGAAACTCTGTTTTGGGAACTCCTTCCCTCCAATCTTTCCTGAAGTCCTATTAGCTCACGCCAGTCTAACTGACTGGCCAATTGTCGCAAAGCATGCAAACAGGCCGAGCTCGAGAGGCAGTATAAATGCAGAGCCCGCGACAATTACATCAGAATCTTTTCCTTCACGACCGATTCCTGTAAGATGACGTCCTACTGCCGTATCTGCGCGGGACCGATCGAAAACCCGCCGGATAGCCACGACCACTGCATTGTCTGCCTGGGCCTTGCCCACGCGGAGGCGGCGCTGGAGGAGTCTGACTGCGCACAGTGTGCGGATCTGCCACTGCGCATGCTGAGGACTCGCTGGAATGTGGCCCGTGACCTCTTCAGGGTTAGGCCCACTGCCGCCAACGTGCCACTGGTGGGCCCCCCTCCCCCACTCGAAGATGGGGAAGTCTGACTGCGCACAGTGTCCACTCAGCAACACAGGCCATGTTCTCTAAGGTGAACGGGGCGGAGGCCCATGGGTATGTGCGCATGCCCCCCATCGAGGAAACTGTCGCTGCTCATCTGTGCCCTGCGTCAGCCAAAACCATGGGCTCGGATATCAGCCTACCCATCCAAACCGTGCAGGATGACAGCCCATCTAGCAAGCAAGGCTTACTCATCAGCTGGGGAAGGAGCCTCCGCCCTGCATGCTATGGCAGTGCTACAGGCGTTCCAGGCCAAACTCCTACAGTCCCTGGAAGGCGGGACTGCCTCACCGGAAGCAGTGAACGATCTGCGGGTGGCCACAGACTTCGCAAATAAAGCGCACTGCCCAGAGTGTGCGGCGGCCATTTTGTCTTCCCTGCGCCATTTCAGACAAAGCAGCTCTGTTCAGTTGAAGGATTTTCAGAGGCTGCTCGGACTCATGGCAGCGGCTTCAGCGGTGTGTCACCTGGGTTTATTACACATGCGCCCGCTGCAGCTATGGCTGAAATCTCGAGTCCCGTGGACGGCGTGGACTTCGGGATGTTTGAGCATCGCGGTCAGCCGCGGCTGCATAGAAGCTCTGACGCCGTGGCGCAAGCCAGATCTCTTCAGCCGGGGAGTTCCCCTGGGCTCAGTAGCATCACGTGTGGTGGTCACAACAGATGCATTATCTCACGGCTGGGGAGCAGTGTGCGAGGGAACGCCAGCTTCGGTCTGTGGTTGGAACCGCAGAGCCGGTGGCACATAAACCACCTAGAGATGGAAGCAGTCTTCTTAGCTCTAAAGGATTTTCAGCCACAGCTGGAGCAGCAGCATGTACTGATTCGCACCGACAATACGTCTGTGGTTTCGTATATAACTCACCAGGGAGGAATTCGCTCCAGGGCGCTGTGCAAGCAGGCAACGAATCTCCTGCTATGGGCAGACTGTCACCTCCTCTCAATCAGAGCAACGCACATCCCCGGTCTCCTGAACCACGGGGCGGACATGCTTTCGAGAAAGGGAATTCCTCAAGGAGAGTGGAGACTGCACCCCGAGTCTGTTCGGATGATTTGGAACCGCTATGGGAGAGCGGAGATGGATTTGTTCACCACGAGCGAGAATGCGCATTGCCCGCTGTTTTTCTCCCTGTCTCACTCCCTGCTGGAAGGGGACGCGCTGACATCGCACTGGCTGTATGCATTTCCTCCTATCAAGATTTTGCCACTGGTGTTATGCAAGATCAGGGAGGAGCGAGCGTCAGTGATTCTCATCGACCCGAACTGGCTGAACCAGCCTTGGTTCCCAGACTTGACGGAGCTGCTGGAGGCACCGCCTTGGCCGATTCCCGTCAGGAAGGATATGCTATCCCAGGTGGATGGCTCGGTGTGGCACCCCAACCCGGAATTATGGAGCCTCCATGTGTGGCCAGTTCAGGGTCATCAGAGGAGATGAGCACCTTACAGTCATGTGTGTACAGTACAGTGTGCCCCGTCAGGGCATTGAGGATATAATTGACCGTTCGGCCAGTTTTCGACAATCGGACCAGCATTTTGTGTGCTATGGTGGTTGTACGAAGGGCCGAGCAGTGTCGAAACAAAGACTGTCACACTGGATTGTGGACGCTATTGCGGCTGCATATACGAGCCAAAGTTTGGAATGCCCTCTACACATTAGGGGACATTCAACAAGGGCTATCGCCTCCTCCTGGGCGTGGTCAAGAGGTATGTATATTCAAGATATTTGCTTGGCAGCCGACTGGTCTTCGCAGAATCCCTTCGCTAGGTTTTACAAGCTTGACGTTCAGTCCTTAGCCTCCCAAGTGCTGTCGGTGAGTAACTGATTCAAGTTCCTACCTTTATTTGTGGGGGGGGGGGGGGGGGGGGGGGGGCTGCTTATACAGTACTACTTACGCAGCCCTCTATGAGGTTATTATTGTCGGCCCTGGGTTCGGTGCCGCTTACATAGTTATGTTATGCTGCTCAAACAGTTAACTCTGTGCAGCCCCTTATACTGTTATTGCTAAACTGTTCTGCCCTGCTCTCAGTGCAGCTCACGTTATCTCTTGCCAGATATGCAAATTTAGTATACCTGTGGTGTAGGCGCTCATTGGCTTATCTCCACCTATCAGCTGTGAGCCAGCCCTATGAGCACCGTTATTGGTGGGAATGCTACCTCGCTGTGTAACTGGTACAGGCTGCCCGTAGCCTCTCTCACGGCGGGATTGAATAGCATTCCCATAACGGAGAGTTTCTCCGTGATGTCTCATGAAAGCTCGATAGGGAACGTCTCCGGTTACTATCGTAACCTGAGAGCGGGAACATTATCCAATGAAAGGATAGATTTGTGTGAATTTTTTTTAATTCGATCGCCGTGATCACTGCTTGTCCAGCCAAGCGGCGTTCAGTATCAGATTCTGACGGAATTGTCGCATTTATACTGCCTCTCGAGCTCGGCATATTTGCATGCTTCGCGACAATTGGCCAGTCAGTTAGACTAGCGTGAGCCAATAGGACTTCAGGAAAGGTTGGAGGGAAGGAGTTCCCATAACAGAGTGTTTCTCCGTGATGTCTCGTTCCCGCTCTCAGGGAACCGAGGTTACGATAGTAACCGGAGACGTTTTCCCAGGAGGTCTCCCATCCAGGTACTGACCAGGCTCAGCCCTGCTTAACTTCAGTGGGCAACCAGTCTTGGGCTGCAGGATGATATGGCTGCCGACAATGTGTAATACAGAAAAACATATTTCCTAATGATATTTCCCCCATTTTAAATTCATATTATCCAATGAAAGGATACATTTTTGTGATTTCTTTTTAAATTAAAGCTAAAAAGGATTAACAATGCAGATTAATTTTCACAGCGTTCTTTAATTATATTTACCAAAAGTGCCGATATTTTTGCCCATGACTCTATGTCCATAATATGCAAGTCCATCTAAATTTCCTCTTTTCTGTTCCACAGAAGAAAGTTAGCCATACAGGTTTAGAATGACATAAGGGTGAATAAAACTGAATTTTCATTTTTAGGTAACTGTCACTTCAAACCTAAGCAAACAGTTTTCATACAAACCTCTGAGTGTTGCAAATTTAGATTCTCTAATGATCGACATTGAGCGCCAAGGTTTTGGAAGGCTGTTTCTGTCATTCCCGTGCAGTAAGACAGCTTGAGAGAATGAAGATTGGTGCATGATTGTGAAATTTTCTAGAAAAATAGAGCAGAGATTATCAGAAACAGATTCAGATAGCAATCACAAAATTTCACAGCAGATGGATTATTATCACCTGAATCACATAATCAACATGTTTTTTCCAGTGGCAAAGGGAGAACTCTCTCAACTGAGACAATCTGCAAAAAACAGACATAAAAAAACATAGATTTGCTATGCATTATCTCACATTGAAAAGATTAATCAGTCTTCCAATTCTTACAGTTAAAAAAATACTTTTGTTTGGTTCAACCACTGACCTGTTTTCAGCTAGCCAGTCTATAGTGTTCCTAATCTTCTGTTCAGTCCCAGGTAATTGACTCTTACCCGGTTCAATCCAGCAGTAGCCAACTGACACACTACGCCACAGGATCAGAGATGATGCAGCTCCACTCCATAGACGGCAAACTCTGCCAACCCTTTAGAGGCAGCAAACAAATTAACTATAAACATATAGCAAATGTGTGTCTCTGGACCACAAAAGCAGTCATCAGTAGCCTGGTATATTTGTACCAATAGCCAACAATACACTGCATGGGTCAAAATTATCGATGTTTCTTTTATGCCGAAAATCAATAGGATTAGGATCAATAGGATATTAAGTTAAGATCATGTTCCATGAAGATATTTTGTAAATCTCCTACTGTAAATATATCAAAACTTAATTTTTGATTAGTAATATACATTGCTAAGAACTTAATTTGGACAACCTTAAAGGCAATTTTCTCAATATTTTAAAATAGTTGTATCTCAGCAAAATATTCTCCTATCCTTACAAACCATACATAAATGGAAAGCCTATGTATAAATCTCAAAAAATTGACTGGTTTTGGGGTCCCGGGTCACATAGTATCTGTAGCAAGTTTGGACAGAAACTGACAACTGACTCACAAATGCAGAGTAAATGCCTCACCTGCACAGAAAAGGCACGGCTCCATCCTGGA
Organism: Oxygymnocypris stewartii; assembly: GCA_003573665.1. Lineage (NCBI taxonomy): Eukaryota > Metazoa > Chordata > Actinopteri > Cypriniformes > Cyprinidae > Oxygymnocypris > Oxygymnocypris stewartii. Next base: position 1,034,701 of record QVTF01023765.1, on the reverse strand, counting down.
GAACTGCAAACTGAAAGATTTTCACCAGGACCTCTATTGGCAAACTTTGACCCCAGCAGTCAAAGCTATCAGCATTAACACTCTCCAAAACAACATTTGTATCATCAGCTTGCTCTGTGACTTTGGGAATTTTCGCCTTTCCTTGTGCTTTTTTCATTTTGTTAGCAGAGGTTTTACTCTTGCCTTTTGCGTTTACCTTCTTTTTCTTACATCCCTTCCGCTTGGGCTTCCATATGCTGTCACTACTGTTTATATTTGATATAATCAAAAGCATGTCCTCTCCCTCCTGGACGGTGTAATTTGGTCTTATAGTTCGTTTTACAGTTTTTTTCTTTTTCCTTTTGTCATTCGTAACGGAATCCGCTTTTCTTTTCAAAAGTATTTTTCCTTTTGCAGGTGAAGACTGGGATGTCCCAGCTGTGCTAAATGGAGTGGTTGACATTTCTGCAGAAGAAGTCTGAAGTGACTCTGTGTTTGATTTGGATACCTCCATTACTGTGCTTTCAATGCCTTAGTGTTGGTCCCTAAAAAATCTCCACGCTAGCAAAAAACGTCATTAATGAGACAGCAAACACAATATATAGAATTGGTAAAAGCACGGAAAAGTCTTCTCTTTATGCATCGCTGCAGACAGATTCCGCAGCAGTTTGTCGGGTTTTTAATGAAAATATGGACAATCGTGTAAATTAATTTAGAGTTTGTACCACCATTACAAAAACATAATTGCACAACGGTACTTCTTACTCCTTTGTTGTTGCTATCCGAGCGTCAATGTTGTGCTTTCTTTGGTCAACGAATGTCGTCATATCCGCTTTCGGGCACAGCGATGAAAGACTTTTATTCATTAACAGGATATGAATTCTTGATATCAACAGTTCAGCTTTCAGTAGTTAAAATACATGAAAAGTTAAAATAAAAATTTGAAAAGAAAAAATCTTGATTTTGTATTTTTTTGTATCAGCAATTACATTTTCACTAGTAACAACCCACCCAGCACCAGACTTCATTTGGATGTCTTTTTTGGGGCTAAATCAAGCCGGCCCGTCATGGCCTTATTTTAGACCATAAATCGACGTTGAAAATTGGGTTTTGTTTGGACCATCTGATTTAGTCCAAATGTATCAGAAGCACGTTTATTTCGGACTACATAGCCATAGTGGAAAAATACCTGACATATATCTGAAGCACTGTTAAATATATTGAAATATATTTTGAAAATGTATTTTAAAAATACATAAAACGAAGATAAAAAATTGTTTCTCGTGATACATGTGTAAATAGGCTGTGTACGAATTCATGCGTTTTTAATCAAAGTTTTTTGTTTTGTTATTTCTACACCCAGTTTACCATTTCTAAAGCTATTACATTATATTACGTACATTCTGAGTGACTTCCACTAGCTTTAATGGGCGCACGCTGAACTGGAGCGGAGGAAGTCACCATGGAAACGGGACTGCGGTCAAGCCAGACGCGGTTTGAAAATACACGGTCAAGCCACTGCAGTCACGCCATCTGCGCTTCGGAAAAGCACGGTCACGCCATCTACGCCGAAAATGTTAGTGCGCGTCTACATTGCGTTGCGTGGTAGTGATAGCCTTGAGGCTTCTAACCGTTTGCAACAAAAATTTTTAGTAGTGGGCCGGATCGCGTATCAAATTGAAATCACAGGCAATTCTTATTATTTTATTGTTTGATTGTATTCATAATGTATTACAGTTTCAATAAAACATTTGAAATTGGTTTGTACAATGTTTTTGTTTTTAAAAAATCCATAAAAAAATAAAATCGAATTGTTTTCTGACAACTCCACCTGATTATTGTTCAGCATCTCCCCAAGTACCACTTGGGTGATTTCCATGTTGTTTTACTGTATCATTTTTTTATAATTACATTCCAAAGTCAAGAAAAATGCTATTTAAATTGCTCTATAGACACATTTTAAAAATTCATAAAACAATTAAATCAAATTGTTTTCTGACAACTCCACCTGATTATTGTTCAACATCTCCCCAAGTACCACTGGGGTGATTTCCATGTTGTTTTACTGTATCATTTTTTTATAATTACATTCCAAAGTCAAGAAAAATGCTATTTAAATTGCTCTATAGACACATTTTAACAATTCATAAAAACATTAAATCAAATTGTTTTCTGCAAACTCCACCAGATTTTTGTTCAGCATCTCCCCAAGTACCACTGGGGTGATTTCCATGTTGTTTTACTGTATCATATTTTAATAATTGCATACCAAAGTCAAGAAAAATGCTATATTCATTGCTCTATAGACACATTTTAAAAATTCATAAAACAATTAAATCAAATTGTTTTCTGCAAACTCCACCTGATTATTGTTCAGCATCTCCCCAAGTACCACTGGGGTGATTTCCATGTTGTTTTACTGTATCATATTTTAATAATTGCATACCAAAATCAAGAAAAATGCTATATTCATTGCTCTATAGACATTTTAAAAATTCATAAAAAAATAAAATCAAATTGTTTTCTGACAACTCCACCTGATTATTGTTCAGCATCTCCCCAAGTACCACTGGGGTGATTTCCATGTTGTTTTACTGTATCATATTTTAATAATTGCATACCAAAGTCAAGAAAAATGCTATATTCATTGCTCTATAGACACATTTTAAAAATTCATAAAACAATTAAATCAAATTGTTTTCTGACAACTCCACCTGATTATTGTTCAGCATCTCCACAAGTACCACTGGGGTGATTTCCATGTTGTTTTACTGTATCATCTTTTAATAATTACATTCCAAAGTCAAGAAAAATGCTATTTAAATTGCTCTATAGACACATTTTAACAATTCATAAAAACATTAAATCAAATTGTTTTCTGCAAACTCCACCAGATTTTTGTTCAGCATCTCCCCAAGTACCACTGGGGTGATTTCCATGTTGTTTTACTGTATCATCTTTCAATAATTGCATTCCAAAGTCAAGAAAAATGCTATTTAAATTGCTCTATAGACACATTTTAAAAATTCATAAAAAAATAAAATCAAATTGTTTTCTGACAACTCCACCTGATTATTGTTCAGCATCTCCCCAAGTACCACTGGGGTGATTTCCATGTTGTTTTACTGTATCATCTTTTAATAATTGCATTCCAAAGTCAAGAAAAATGCTATTTAAATTGCTCTATAGACACATTTTAAAAATTCATAAAAAAATAAAATCAAATTGTTTTCTGACAACTCCACCTGATTATTGTTCAGCATCTCCCCAAGTACCACTGGGGTGATTTCCATGTTGTTTTACTGTATCATATTTTAATAATTGCATACCAAAGTCAAGAAAAATGCTATATTCATTGCTCTATAGACACATTTTAAAAATTCATAAAACAATTAAATCAAATTGTTTTCTGCAAACTCCACCTGATTATTGTTCAGCATCTCCCCAAGTACCACTGGGGTGATTTCCATGTTGTTTTACTGTATCATATTTTAATAATTGCATACCAAAGTCAAGAAAAATGCTATATTCATTGCTCTATAGACATTTTAAAAATTCATAAAAAAATAAAATCAAATTGTTTTCTGACAACTCCACCTGATTATTGTTCAGCATCTCCCCAAGTACCACTGGGGTGATTTCCATGTTGTTTTACTGTATCATATTTTAATAATTGCATACCAAAGTCAAGAAAAATGCTATATTCATTGCTCTATAGACACATTTTAAAAATTCATAAAACAATTAAATCAAATTGTTTTCTGCAAACTCCACCTGATTATTGTTCAGCATCTCCCCAAGTACCACTGGGGTGATTTCCATGTTGTTTTACTGTATCATATTTTAATAATTGCATACCAAAGTCAAGAAAAATGCTATTTAAATTGCTCTATAGACACATTTTAAAAATTCATAAAAAAATAAATCAAATTGTTTTCTGACAACTCCACCTGATTATTGTTCAGCATCTCCCCAAGTACCACTTGGGTGATTTCCATGTTGTTTTACTGTATCATTTTTTTATAATTACATTCCAAAGTCAAGAAAAATGCTATTTAAATTGCTCTATAGACACATTTTAACAATTCATAAAAACATTAAATCAAATTGTTTTCTGCAAACTCCACCAGATTTTTGTTCAGCATCTCCCCAAGTACCACTGGGGTGATTTCCATGTTGTTTTACTGTATCATATTTTAATAATTGCATACCAAAGTCAAGAAAAATGCTATATTCATTGCTCTATAGACACATTTTAAAAATTCATAAAACAATTAAATCAAATTGTTTTCTGCAAACTCCACCTGATTATTGTTCAGCATCTCCCCAAGTACCACTGGGGTGATTTCCATGTTGTTTTACTGTATCATCTTTTAATAATTGCATACCAAAGTCAAGAAAAATGCTATATTCATTGCTCTATAGACATTTTAAAAATTCATAAAAAAATAAAATCAAATTGTTTTCTGACAACTCCACCTGATTATTGTTCAGCATCTCCCCAAGTACCACTGGGGTGATTTCCATGTTGTTTTACTGTATCATATTTTAATAATTGCATACCAAAGTCAAGAAAAATGCTATATTCATTGCTCTATAGACACATTTTAAAAATTCATAAAACAATTAAATCAAATTGTTTTCTGACAACTCCACCTGATTATTGTTCAGCATCTCCACAAGTACCACTGGGGTGATTTCCATGTTGTTTTACTGTATCATCTTTTAATAATTACATTCCAAAGTCAAGAAAAATGCTATTTAAATTGCTCTATAGACACATTTTAACAATTCATAAAACATTAAATCAAATTGTTTTCTGCAAACTCCACCATGATTATTGTTCAGCATCTCCCCAAGTACCACTGGGGTGATTTTCATGTTGTTTTACTGTATCATCTTTTAATAATTGCATTCCAAAGTCAAGAAAAATGCTATTTAAATTGCTCTATAGACACATTTTAAAAATTCATAAAAAAATAAAATCAAATTGTTTTCTGACAACTCCACCTGATTATTGTTCAGCATCTCCCCAAGTACCACTGGGGTGATTTCCATGTTGTTTTACTGTATCATCTTTTAATAATTGCATTCCAAAGTCAAGAAAAATGCTATTTAAATTGCTCTATAGACACATTTTAAAAATTCATAAAAAAATAAAATCAAATTGTTTTCTGACAACTCCACCTGATTATTGTTCAGCATCTCCCCAAGTACCACTGGGGTGATTTCCATGTTGTTTTACTGTATCATATTTTAATAATTGCATACCAAAGTCAAGAAAAATGCTATATTCATTGCTCTATAGACACATTTTAAAAATTCATAAAACAATTAAATCAAATTGTTTTCTGACAAACTCCACCTGATTATTGTTCAGCATCTCCCCAAGTACCACTGGGGTGATTTCCATGTTGTTTTACTGTATCATATTTTAATAATTGCATACCAAAATCAAGAAAAATGCTATAATCATTGCTCTATAGACATTTTAAAAATTCATAAAAAAATAAATCAAATTGTTTTCTGACAACTCCACCTGATTATTGTTCAGCATCTCCCCAAGTACCACTGTGATGATTTCCATGTTGTTTTACTGTATCATCTTTTAATAATTGCATACCAAAGTCAAGAAAAATGCTATATTCATTGCTCTATAGACACATTTTAAAAATTCATAAAACAATTAAATCAAATTGTTTTCTGACAACTCCACCTGATTATTGTTCAGCATCTCCACAAGTACCACTGGGGTGATTTCCATGTTGTTTTACTGTATCATCTTTTAATAATTACATTCCAAAGTCAAGAAAAATGCTATTTAAATTGCTCTATAGACACATTTTAACAATTCATAAAAACATTAAATCAAAATGTTTTCTGCAAACTCCACCAGATTATTGTTCAGCATCTCCCCAAGTACCACTGGGGTGATTTCCATGTTGTTTTACTGTATCATATTTTAATAATTGCATACCAAAGTCAAGAAAAATGCTATATTCATTGCTCTATAGACACATTTTAAAAATTCATAAAACAATTAAATCAAATTGTTTTCTGCAAACTCCACCTGATTATTGTTCAGCATCTCCCCAAGTACCACTGGGGTGATTTCCATGTTGTTTTACTGTATCATATTTTAATAATTGCATACCAAAGTCAAGAAAAATGCTATATTCATTGCTCTATAGACATTTTAAAAATTCATAAAAAAATAAAATCAAATTGTTTTCTGACAACTCCACCTGATTATTGTTCAGCATCTCCCCAAGTACCACTGGGGTGATTTCCATGTTGTTTTACTGTATCATATTTTAATAATTGCATACCAAAGTCAAGAAAAATGCTATATTCATTGCTCTATAGACACATTTTAAAAATTCATAAAACAATTAAATCAAATTGTTTTCTGACAACTCCACCTGATTATTGTTCAGCATCTCCCCAAGTACCACTTGGGTGATTTCCATGTTGTTTTACTGTATCATTTTTTATAATTACATTCCAAAATCAAGAAAAATGCTATTTAAATTGCTCTATAGACACAATTTAAAAATTCATAAAACAATTAAATCAAATTGTTTTCTGACAACTCCACCTGATTATTGTTCAGCATCTCCCCAAGTACCACTGGGGTGATTTCCATGTTGTTTTACTGTATCATCTTTTAATAATTGCATTCCAAAGTCAAGAAAAATGCTATTTAAATTGCTCTATAGACACATTTTAAAAATTCATAAAAAAATAAATCAAATTGTTTTCTGACAACTCCACCTGATTATTGTTCAGCATCTCCCCAAGTACCACTGGGGTGATTTTCATGTTGTTTTACTGTATCATCTTTTAATAATTGCATACCAAAATCAAGAAAAATGCTATATTCATTGCTCTATAGACACATTTTAAAAATTCATAAAAAAATTAAATCAAATTGTTTTCTGACAACTCCACCTGATTATTGTTCAGCATCTCCCCAAGTACCACTGGGGTGATTTCCATGTTGTTTTACTGTATCATTTTTTAATAATTACATTCCAAAGTCAAGAAAAATGCTATTTAAATTGCCTTTATAGAACATTTTAAAAATTCATAAAAAAATTTAATCAAATTGTTTTCTGACAACTCCACCTGATTATTGTTCAGCATCTCCCCAAGTACCACTGGGGTGATTTTCATGTTGTTTTACTGTATCATCTTTTAATAATTGCATACCAAAGTCAAGAAAAATGCTATATTCATTGCTCTATAGACACATTTTAAAAATTCATAAAACAATTAAATCAAATTGTTTTCTGACAACTCCACCTGATTATTGTTCAGCATCTCCCCAAGTACCACTGGGGTGATTTCCATGTTGTTTTACTGTATCATCTTTTAATAATTGCATTCCAAAGTCAAGAAAAATGCTATTTAAATTGCTCTATAGACACATTTTAAAAATTCATAAAACAATTAAATCAAATTGTTTTCTGACAACTCCACCTGATTATTGTTCAACATCTCCCCAAGTACCACTGGGGTGATTTCCATGTTGTTTTACTGTATCATATTGTAATAATTGCATACCAAAGTCAAGAAAAATGCTATAGTCATTGCTCTATAGACACATTTTAAAAATTCATAAAACAATTCAATCAAATTGTTTTCTGACAACTCCACCTGATTATTGTTCAGCATCTCCCCAAGTACCACTGGGGTGATTTCCATGTTGTTTTACTGTATCATATTTTAATAATTGCATTCCAAAGTCAAGAAAAATGCTATTTAAATTGCTCTATAGACACATTTTAAAAATTCATAAAACAATAAAATCAAATTGTTTTCTGACAACTCCACCTGATTATTGTTCAGCATCTCCCCAAGTACCACTGGGGTGATTTCCATATTGTTTTACTGTATCATCTTTTAATAATTGCATTCCAAAACCAAGAAAAATGCTATTTAAATTGCTCTATAGACACATTTTAAAAATTCATAAAACAATTAAATCAAATTGTTTTCTGACAACTCCACCTGATTATTGTTCAGCATCTCCCCAAGTACCACTGAGGTGATTTCCATGTTGTTTTACTGTATCATATTTTAATAATTGCATACCAAAGTCAAGAAAAATGCTATATTCATTGCTCTATAGACACATTTTAAAAATTCATAAAACAATTAAATCAAATTGTTTTCTGACAACTCCACCTGATTATTGTTCAGCATCTCCCCAAGTACCACTGGGGTGATTTCCATGTTGTTTTACTGTATCATTTTTTTATAATTACATTCCAAAGTCAAGAAAAATGCTATTTAAATTGCTCTATAGACACATTTTAAAAATTCATAAAACAATTAAATCAAATTGTTTTCTGACAACTCCACCTGATTATTGTTCAACATCTCCCCAAGTACCACTGGGGTGATTTCCATGTTGTTTTACTGTATCATATTGTAATAATTGCATACCAAATTCAAGAAAAATGCTATATTCATTGCTCTATAGACACATTTTAAAAATTCATAAAACAATTCAATCAAATTGTTTTCTGACAACTCCACCTGATTATTGTTCAGCATCTCCCCAAGTACCACTGGGGTGATTTCCATGTTGTTTTACTGTATCATCTTTTAATAATTGCATTCCAAAGTCAAGAAAAATGCTATTTAAATTGCTCTATAGACATTTTAAAAATTCATAAAACAATTAAATCAAATTGTTTTCTGACAACTCCACCTGATTATTGTTCAGCATCTCCCCAAGTACCACTGGGGTGATTTCCATGTTGTTTTACTGTATCATCTTTTAATAATTGCATTCCAAAGTCAAGAAAAATGCTATTTAAATTGCTCTATAGACACATTTTAAAAATTCATAAAACAATTAAATCAAATAGTTTTCTGACAACTCCACCTGATTATTGTTCAGCATCTCCCCAAGTACCACTGGGGTGATTTCCATGTTGTTTTACTGTATCATTTTTTTATAATTACATTCCAAAGTCAAGAAAAATGCTATTTAAATTGCTCTATAGACACATTTTAAAAATTCATAAAACAATTAAATCAAATTGTTTTCTGACAACTCCACCTGATTATTGTTCAACATCTCCCCAAGTACCACTGGGGTGATTTCCTTGTTGTTTTACTGTATCATATTGTAATAATTGCATACCAAAGTCAAGAAAAATGCTATATTCATTGCTCTATAGACACATTTTAAAAATTCATAAAACAATTAAATCAAATTGTTTTCTGACAACTCCACCTGATTATTGTTCAGCATCTCCCCAAGTACCACTGGGGTGATTTCCATGTTGTTTTACTGTATCATCTTTTAATAATTGCATTCCAAAGTCAAGAAAAATGCTATTTAAATTGCCTTTATAGACACTTAAGAAGCGCTGAGCTGAGAAGCGCAACGGACCTAGCTTTGCGAGCCACCAAGACTACCGCCCAAGCCATAGGAAGGTCTATGGCCAGCCTGGTAGTGCTCGAGCGCCACCTGTGGCGCACGCTGACGGAGATCAAAGACGCGGACAGGGTCTCCTTCCTTGATGCTCCAATTTCCCCCAGCGGTAGAAGGATTCGCTGAGCGCTTCACAGAAGCACAGAAGGCGTCACAGGCTATGCGACACTTCCTGCCCAAGCGCTCCAGCCCAGCAGCTGCTCAGAGTCGCCCCAGGACTGCGCAGACTCAGCAGCACGCGAAACCGGCACCTGCCGTTTTCGCCCCTCAGCCTGCTAGAACTCAGCAGCCGCGAGGGCGTTCACGCTCAGCCAGACACCACCCCCCTCCGAAGCGCCAGGGCCCCCGACTCAAGATAGCGTTGGACCCTGCGCCCCCGGCGTCCTCCTGATCTGCAGGACAGGAAGAGGAGTGGGTCAAGTCCCGCCACGGCCGGACCGCCCACCAAAAGGCCTCTCTTGAGAAACCTCTTGGCACCCCGTTCTTTTCTGGGTGCAGAGAGAATTGTGTCTGTTGCTACAGGGTCCGTACAAGCGACCATGCAACTGTCCGCTGTGATAGCGGATAAAATGAAACACAAATATTCTCAAAAAGAGAGCAATTTTCCTCTTCCGTCCCTCACGAGTGCCCTGCCTCCGTGCAGCTGGCCACTCGAGTTTATCCAACCCCTTGCCACGCGGGCCGAGGCCTGGAGTGTCAGAGTGGGTTATGGGGATAATAAAACGAGGTTATTCATTCCAATTTGCTCGAAGACCCCCGCGCTTCAGCGGCGTGGTCTCCACCTCGGTGCAGGGCGAGAACGCTCGCGTTCTGCGCTCAGAGGTGATGACGCTGCTGGAAAAAGGAGCCATAGAAATGGTTTCTCCAGCTTTGAGCGAGTCAGGCTTTTACAGCCGTTACTTCCTCGTCCCCAAAAAGGATGGCGGCCTCCGGCCCATCCTCGATCTCAGACGCCTGAATCACGCCCTCATGAGACGGCCGTTCAGGACGATCAAGAGCGACACCGCTCGCCCACTCAAAGTGTTTCAGAGAATGCCGGGCCTTATGGCCGCAGCATCGCCAGTGTTACAACTGGGCCTGCTCTGCATGCGCCCCCTTCAACGCTGGTTGAAACCACGGGTTCCACACAAGGCATGGCGTCACGGACGCTTGCATATCAGGGTGAATCAGGCCTGCGTAACAGCCCTGACCCCCTGGAAGAACCCACGGTGGATGGAGAAGGGCGTGGCCATGGGGTTGGTCCACACCAGGAAAGTTGTCACGACAGACGCCTCCAACACAGGTTGGGGGGCGCTGTGCGAAGGCAAACCGACCTTCGGCCATTGGTCGAAGACGGAGAGCGGCTTCCACATCAACTGCTTGGAAATGCTAGCAGTTTGTCAAGCCTGCCAGTTTTTCCTGCCGGACCTAATAGGACGCCATGTGCTGATTCGCTCAGACAACATGTCCGTGGTGTCCTATATAAATCACCAGGGAGGTGTCTCCTCGAAGCGCCTCTTTATTCTGGCAGAGCGCCTTCTGGAATGGGCTCAGCTCAACCTGCGCTCGCTGAGAGCAGCACACCTGCCGGGCAGACTGAACCAAGGAGCAGATATGTTATCTCGGAGCAATGTCCCCTCAGAGGAGTGGATGCTCCATCGGCAGGTGGTTCAGAAGATCTGGAAGACCTTTGGCAAGGGAGAAGTAGACCTTTTCTCCACAGGTCATCAGGTGTATCAGGGAACAGGGTCACAAGGTGCTATCAGTGGCCCCCTTGTGGAGGAACCAACCTTGGTTGTCAGAGCTGACTCAGCTACTGACAGCAGCCCCTGGCCCGTGCCCCTGAGACGGGATCTCCTCTCTCAGGCGAACGGAACAATATGGCACCCTCGACCCGAGCTGTGGGCTCTCTACATTTGGCCGCTCAATGGGAGCCTTCTGGCCTCCCAGAGCGAGTGTTAAACACCATTTCTGAGGCTAGAGCCCCGTCTACGAGATGCATCTACGCCCTTAAGTGGTCTGTTTTCTTCACTTGGTGCCTCAACCGTGGTGAAAACCCCTCTACCTCTGAGTTAGCGGTGGTTCTGTCCTTTCTGCAGGAACTGCTAGATAAAGGACGTTCTCACTCTACACTCAAGGTGTTCGTAGCAGCTATAGCGGCCTTTTATGCCCCTATAGCGGGCCAGTCGGTAGGCAGAGACAACTCAGTTGTCCGTTTTCTGAAGGGAGCCAGGAGGTTGAATCCACCTCGGCCCCTTACTGTCCCTACATGGGATCTGCCCACTGTACTGAGGGCCTTGAAAGGCCCTCCCTTTGAGCCGCTACAGGCTACGGACCTCCGGTCACTTTTGCTGAAAACTGCTCTGCTACTAGCACTAGCGTCGGTTAAGCGAGTTGGAGACCTGCAGGCGCTCTCTACTAGCCCTGCCTGCCTGGAATTCGGGCCTAACGACTCCAAGGTCGTCCTGAAACCAAGGCATGGTTACGTACCTAAGGTACTTTCAACCCTGTTCAGAGCTCAGGTCATCACGCTCTCCGCGCTTCCTCTGTCTGAGGAGGACCGCGAGTTATCTTTGTTATGCCCTGTCAGAGCTCTGAGAATCTACTTTGAGCGTCCCGCCCCTTTTAGGCATACGGAACAGCTCTTTGTTAGCTTCGGTAACCGCACCAAAGGACATCCGGTCACGAAGCAGAGACTCTCTAAGTGTATAGTGGATGCTGTCATGCTGGCATACTCTTATTTGGGCCTGCAATGCCCCATTGGAGTACGAGCCCATTCCACTAGAGGCATCGCCTCGTCATGGGCGTGGTCTAGTGGTGTATCCATTACAGAGATTTGTACGGCGGCTGGCTGGGCCACTCCATCCACATTTGCAGGTTTTATAACCTGGACATACCGGCCTTACAGGCCAGAGTCCTCTCTGCTTAGATGAGCTTGTACACATACGCTGTGGGAACAATCCTGTCAGAGATTTCTTGACCGCAATGCGCTCAGGCTCTCTGATTGGCACCCTGCATACTCCAGTTAACTGAGTATACAGAAATGGAACGATTATCCAGGCCGAGCATGACCTCTATGAGTTTAGCTCGCTTTAGCCTGAAGTATACTACTTACTTCCCTATGGGCATTTATATTTATGGAAGTATATACAGTCGTTCATCTACCCTAGCACGGCATGATTAAATTCAGTTCCCATATGCGTCTTTACAAGACGCAGTACGAGTGGAGTATCGATAGGGAACGTACTCGGTTACTATCATAACCTTGGTTCCCTGAGATACGGAACGAGTACTGCGTACTTTGCCGTGCCAGGTAGCTGCACGACTCAGTCGTCGCTTCAGTCAAAATAAACCTGAGGATCCTATGGCGAAACGTCCGCTTATATAGCCAGATGCCCCGCCCGTTTCGGCGGGAATTTGGCGGATATCGTCGCCATAGGTTCGTGCAGCTCTGCTGCCAACCCATTGGTTCGTTTTTCTACACCTGCACGAACCAATAGTCGTGCAGTTTCACTGCCTGATTAAATAAGACTTCAGTTCAGGAGAAAAAAGGCATTTTCCCATATGCGTCTTTACAAGACGCAGTACTCGTTCCGCATCTCAGGGAACTGAGGTTACGATAGTTACCGAGTACGTTATTTTGCTGTAGTTTGTTAGTAGGAAATCACAGTTTACATTTTCAAACATTCATTTTGACATTAATTGCAATAATACAGTGCGATTTTTGTTTGCACACGGAATGGTATGTAGAAAGAGAACAAACTGAGACAGATTGAATCCAGAAGAACGTCTCGGTTACTTGCGTAACCCCCGTTCCCTGAAGGAGGGAACGGAGACGTAACGTCAGAGTGACTGACTAATGGGATCTCGCCGGAGAGCCCAATCACCTTCGAGTGTTAACAAAACAAGCCAATGGCAGTTGGTGTGCGTGTTTCGCCACGCGCACTCCGCCCCGCGGTGCAGGTATAAAAGGAGAGCGTGTGCAAACGCACATCAGTTTTTCGCTGAGGAGCCGAGACTGTGTGCCCCGGCCGTACAGCGGTGGTACAGCAACTATGGCGACGGGACGTTACGTCTCCGTTCCCTCCTTCAGGGAACGGGGGTTACGCAAGTAACCGAGACGTTCCCTATCAGTCAGTCACGTTCGACGTAACGTCAGAGTGACTGACTAATGGGATCCCTTGGAAAACGCCACTATTGCTGACCCCCTCCAGTGCTCTGCAGAAGCCGGCAAGTCCCCCCACACCAGTTGGGATGGAAGATAGGACAGGGTTTAGGCAGAGATAACCGCCACTGCTGTTCCGCTCAGTGGGTAGAATAACACTGGGAAAGCGTACCCCAAGTAGGGGGAAACACTACGGAGCCACATCCCGCAAAAAGAGGTATCATGTGGAGATTACACATATGGACTGGCCAAGGGCAGTACTACATACGGGAGTCTCTGAGGTAGACTCAGCCCGCCTGGGGTGAGGTAGCTACACAGCAGAGAGGGCAGAAGGTTTCTGCCAGGGAAGACACGGGCTCCACGTGGGGGGAGCCGTACCGTGGAAGAATTCACATGTGGGATCATCCAAGGGGAATCACTACACACGGGCACCTAGCCCAGCACAAGGGTTTACCTTGTGCAACGTACGAGTACTGGACCTGGCGTCTGGTGCTCCGCCACACCTGACTGCCGAGGGTGCGGGAGGAACTTCAACAGGGTTCGCCGTGGGGAACTGAACTGAGAAGCAACAAGGCGCACGTATCCGGTCCGTAGAGGGGAATGGCGCAGCAAGCGTGATTGACACCGAGCGGGTTCCAGTGTTACTGGCCATCTGAGACAAGTACACGGGAGGACACTGGCTCTATACGGAGATGTCGCCCAGCCGGCAGCTTTACAAATGTCTGCTATCGAGGCGCCTTGCGCCAAGGCCCAAGAGTAAGCAACGCCTCTCGTAGTGTGTGCTCTCACACCAAGGGGGCACGGTAAGCGCCGGGCCTGGTAGGCCAAGACTATAGCCTCCACTATCCAGTGGGCGAGTCTTTGTTTGGAGACAGCTCTTCCCTTCTGCTGTCCTCCGAAGCAGACAAAGAGCTGGTCTGAGGTCCTGAAGCTCTGCGTGCGGTCCACATAGATGCGCAAGGCACGAACGGGACAGAGCAGAGCAATGGCTGGGTCTGCCTCCTCCCGGGGCAGCGCTTGCAAGTTCACCACCTGATCCCTGAAGGGCGTGGTGGGAACTTTGGGCACATATCCAGGCCGGGGTCTCAGGACAACGTGAGAGTCAGCCGGCCCGAATTCTAGGCACGAATCGTCGACCGAAAATGCTTGCAGGTCCCCTATCCTCTTAACTGTGGCCAATGCCGAGAGGAGCACTGTCTTCAGAGACAGAAACTTAAGCTCTACTGACTGCAGAGGCTCAAAGGGGGCCCCCCTCAAGGCCGACAGGACCGAGGGGAGATCCCAAGAGGGTACCAGGTGAGGGCGTGGAGGATTTAGCCTCCTTGCCCCCCTGAGAAACCTGATGACCAGGTCGTGTTTCCCCAGAGACTTACCGTCTACTGCATCTTGATGTGCGGCAATAGCGGCGACATACACTTTGAGGGTGGAGGGAGACAGCCTTCGCTCCAACCCATCCTGCAGGAAAGAAAGCACGACTGCGATCGGGCATCTACGGGGGTCCTCCCGGCGGGGAGAACACCAATCGACGAACAGGTTCCACTTCAGCCTGTAAGCTTGTCTCGTAGACAGGGCCCTGGCAGAAGTGATAGTGTTTACTACCGCTGGAGGTAGCCCACTTAGAACCTCCGCGTCCCATCCAAGGACCATACGTGGAGATTCCACAAGTCTGGGCGCGGGTGCCAGAGGGTGCCCCCTCTCTGAGAAGTAGATCCCTCCTCAGAGGAATTTGCCAAAGAGAGGCTGTCGCGAGGAGCATCAGTTCTGGGAACCACGTCCGATTGGGCCAGTAAGGTGCAACCAAGAGGACTTGCTCCTCGTCCTCCCTGACCTTGCACAGGGTCTGTGCGAGAAGGCTCACTGGGGGAAACGCATATTTGCGTAAGCCCCGAGGCCAGCTGCATGCCAGTGCATCTGTACCGAGGGTCCCCTCGGACAGGGAGAAAAACAACTGGCAGTGAGACGTGTCCGGGGAGGCAAACAGGTCTACCTGAGCATCCCTGAAGCGTCTCCAAATCAGCTGGAGTACCTCGGGGTGGAGTCGCCATTCTCCCGGAAGGGCATGCTGACGTGAGACCTCGTCAGCTGCACGATTGAGCTCGCCTGGGACATGAATGGCGCGAAGCGACCTCAGATGCTTCTGACTCCAAAGGAGGAGATGGCGGGCGAGTTGCGACATGCGACGGGAGCGAAGACCGCCCTGGTGGTTGATGTACGCAACGGTCGCAGTGTTGCCCGAACGGACCAGTATATACTTATCGTGTAGCAGCGTTCTGAAGCGGCGCAGAGCAAGCCATACTGCCAGCAACTCGAGGCAATTGATATGCCACTGCAGCTGGGGCCCTGTCCAGAGCCCTGCGGCTGCATGCCAGTTGCACATGGCTCCCCAGCCCATGGTAGAGGCGTCTGTTGACACAACAACATGCCTGGATACCTGCTCTAGAGGGACTCCTGCCCGAAGAAAAGCAAGGTCCGACCATGGGCTGAAGGTGCGGCGGCAGGACGGGGTGAGTGAGACCCGGTACGTGCCGCGGCGCCATGCCCATCTCGGGACTCGGTTGTGAAGCCAACGCTGAAGCGGTCTCATATGAAGCAATCCGAGCCGCGTGATAGCGGCTGAGGATGCCATATGCCCCAGGAGCCTCTGAAAATGTTTCAGTGGAACCGCTCTCTTGCGCTGGAGAGACTCCAGGCATCTCAGCATTGACTGAGCACACTCCTCTGAGAGACGTGCTGTGAGGTTGACCGAGTCCAACTCCATGCCGAGAAAAGAGATCCTCTGCGTAGGGGAGAGTTTGCTCTTTTCCCGGTTGACCTGCCCCAACCGGCTGAGGTGACTGAGCACCATATCCCTGTGTTCGCACAACAGTGCTCGAGACTGGGCCAGGATGAGCCAGTCGTCGAGGTAGTTGAGGATACGAATGCCTGCTTCCCTTAACGGTACAAGGGCTGCTTCTACGATCTTGGTGAAGACACGAGGCGACAGGGATAGCCCGAAGGGGAGGGCCTTGTACTGGTATGCTCGCCCCTCGAACGCAAAGCGGAGAAACGGTCTGTGTCGAGGGAAGATCGAGACATGGAAGTAGGCGTCCTTCAGGTCGATCGCTGCAAACCAATCGAAGGGACGGACGCATTGAAAGATGCGTCTCTGCGTCAACATCCGGAACGGGAGCTTGTGAAGGGCCCGGTTCAGAACGCGCAGGTCCAAGATTGGTCGTAACCCACCGCCTTTCTTGGGTACGATGAAGTAGGGGCTGTAGAACCCTGACTTCATCTCGGCTGGAGGGACCGGCTCTATCGCGTCCTTCGCCAGTAGGACCGCGACTTCTGCACGCAAGACAGGGGCATCCTTGCTCAACACTGAGGTGAACCGAATGCCCCTGAACTTGGGATATAGCAATGAATATAGCATTTTTCTTGACTTTGGTATGCAATTATTAAAATATGATACAGTAAAACAACATGGAAATCACCCCAGTGGTACTTGGGGAGATGCTGAACAATAATCAGGTGGAGTTGTCAGAAAACAATTTGATTTAATTGTTTTATGAATTTTTAAAATGTGTCTATAGAGCAATTTAAATAGCATTTTTCTTGATTTTGGAATGCAATTATTAAAAGATGATACAGTAAAACAACATGGAAATCACCCCAGTGGTACTTGGGGAGATGCTGAACAATAATCAGGTGGAGTTGTCAGAAAACAATTTGATTTAATTGTTTTATGAATTTTTAAAATGTCTATAGAGCAATGAATATAGCATTTTTCTTGACTTTTGGAATGCAATTATTAAAAGATGATACAGTAAAACAACATGGAAATCACCCCAGTGGTACTTGGGGAGATGCTGAACAATAATCAGGTGGAGTTGTCAGAAAACAATTTGATTAAATTTTTTTATGAATTTTTAAAATGTGTCTATAGAGCAATTTAAATAGCATTTTTCTTGACTTTGGAATGCAATTATTAAAAAATGATACAGTAAAACAACATGGAAATCATCACAGTGGTACTTGGGGATATGCTGAACAATAATCAGGTGGAGTTGTCAGAAAACAATTTGATTTATTTTTTTATGAATTTTTAAAATGTGTCTATAGAGCAATGAATATAGCATTTTTCTTGACTTTGGTATGCAATTATTAAAAGATGATACAGTAAAACAACATGGAAATCACCCCAGTGGTACTTGGGGAGATGCTGAACAATAATCAGGTGGAGTTGTCAGAAAACAATTTGATTTTATTTTTTTATGAATTTTTAAAATGTCTATAGAGCAATTTAAATAGCATTTTTCTTGACTTTGGAATGCAATTATTAAAAGATGATACAGTAAAACAACATGGAAATCACCCCAGTGGTACTTGGGGAGATGCTGAACAATAATCAGGTGGAGTTGTCAGAAAACAATTTGATTTAATTTTTTTATGAATTTTTAAAATGTGTCTATAGAGCAATTAATATAGCATTTTTCTTGACTTTGGTATGCAATTATTAAAATATGATACAGTAAAACAACATGGAAATCACCCCAGTGGTACTTGGGGAGATGCTGAACAATAATCAGGTGGAGTTGTCAGAAAACAATTTGATTTTATTGTTTTATGAATTTTTAAAATGTGTCTATAGAGCAATGAATATAGCATTTTTCTTGACTTTGGTATGCAATTATTAAAATATGATACAGTAAAACAACATGGAAATCACCCCAGTGGTACTTGGGGAGATGCTGAACAATAATCAGGTGGAGTTGTCAGAAAACAATTTGATTTTATTTTTTTATGAATTTTTAAAATGTGTCTATAGAGCAATTTAAATAGCATTTTTCTTGACTTTGGTAATGCAATTATTAAAAGATGATACAGTAAAACAACATGGAAATCACCCCAGTGGTACTTGGGGAGATGCTGAACAATAATCAGGTGGAGTTGTCAGAAAACAATTTGATTTAATTGTTTTATGAATTTTTAAAATGTGTCTATAGAGCAATTTAAATAGCATTTTTCTTGACTTTGGTATGCAATTATTAAAATATGATACAGTAAAACAACATGGAAATCACCCCAGTGGTACTTGGGGAGATGCTGAACAATAATCAGGTGGAGTTGTCAGAAAACAATTTGATTTTATTGTTTTATGAATTTTTAAAATGTGTCTATAGAGCAATTTAATATAGCATTTTTCTTGACTTTGGTATGCAATTATTAAAAATGATACAGTAAAACAACATGGAAATCACCCCAGTGGTACTTGGGGAGATGCTGAACAATAATCAGGTGGAGTTGTCAGAAAACAATTTGATTTATTTTTTTATGAATTTTTAAAATGTGTCTATAGAGCAATTTAAATAGCATTTTTCTTGACTTTGGTATGCAATTATTAAAAATGATACAGTAAAACAACATGGAAATCACCCCAGTGGTACTTGGGGAGATGCTGAACAATAATCAGGTGGAGTTGTCAGAAAACAATTTGATTTTATTGTTTTATGAATTTTTAAAATGTGTCTATAGAGCAATTTAAATAGCATTTTTCTTGAATTTGGAATGCAATTATTAAAAATGATACAGTAAAACAACATGGAAATCACCCCAGTGGTACTTGGGGAGATGCTGAACAATAATCAGGTGGAGTTGTCAGAAAACAATTTGATTTTATTGTTTTATGAATTTTTAAAATGTGTCTATAGAGCAATTTAAATAGCATTTTTCTTGACTTTGGAATGCAATTATTAAAAATTGATACAGTAAAACAACATGGAAATCACCCCAGTGGTACTTGGGGAGATGCTGAACAATAACCAGGTGGAGTTTGCAGAAAACAATTTGATTTTATTGTTTTATGATTTTTTAAATGTGTCTATAGAGCAATTTAAATAGCATTTTTCTTGACTTTGGTATAAAATTATTAAAATATGATACAGTAAAACAACATGGAAATCACCCCAGTGGTACTTGGGGAGATGCTGAACAATAATCAGGTGGAGTTTGCAGAAAACAATTAGATTTTATTTTTTTATGAATTTTTAAAATGTGTCTATAGAGCAATTTAAATAGCATTTTTCTTGACTTTGGAATGCAATTATTAATAAATAAAACAGTAAAACAACATGGAAATCACCCCAGTGGTACTTGGGGAGATGCTGAACAATAATCAGGTAGAGTTGTCAGAAAACAATTTGATTTTATTGTTTCATGAATTTTTAAAATGTGTCTATAGAGCAATGAATATAGCATTTTTCTTGACTTTGGAATGCAATTATTAAAATATGATACAGTAAAACAACGTGGAAATCACCCCAGTGGTACTTGGGGAGATGCTGAACAATAATCAGGTGGAGTTGTCAGAAAACAATTTGATTTGATTTTTTTATGAATTTTTAAAATGTCTATAGAGCAATTTAAATAGCATTTTTCTTGACTTTGGAATGCAATTATTAAAAGATGATACAGTAAAACAACATGGAAATCACCCCAGTGGTACTTGGGGAGATGCTGAACAATAATCAGGTGGAGTTGTCAGAAAACAATTTGATTTAATTGTTTTATGAATTTTTAAAATGTGTCTATAGAGCAATGAATATAGCATTTTTCTTGACTTTGGTATGCAATTATTAAAATATGATACAGTAAAACAACATGGAAATCACCCCAGTGGTACTTGGGGAGATGCTGAACAATAATCAGGTGGAGTTGCAGAAAACAATTTGATTTTATTGTTTTATGAATTTTTAAAATGTGTCTATAGAGCAATGAATATAGCATTTTTCTTGACTTTGGTATGCAATTATTAAAATATGATACAGTAAAACAACATGGAAATCACCCCAGTGGTACTTGGGGAGATGCTGAACAATAATCAGGTGGAGTTGTCAGAAAACAATTTGATTTTATTTTTTTATGAATTTTTAAATGTCTATAGAGCAATTTAAATAGCATTTTTCTTGACTTTGGAATGCAATTATTAAAAGATGATACAGTAAAACAACATGGAAATCACCCCAGTGGTACTTGGGGAGATGCTGAACAATAATCAGGTGGAGTTGTCAGAAAACAATTTGATTTTATTTTTTTATGAATTTTTAAAATGTGTCTATAGAGCAATTTAAATAGCATTTTTCTTGACTTTGGAATGCAATTATTAAAAGATGATACAGTAAAACAACATGGAAATCACCCCAGTGGTACTTGGGGAGATGCTGAACAATAATCAGGTGGAGTTGTCAGAAAACAATTTGATTTTATTGTTTTATGAATTTTTAAATTGTGTCTATAGAGCAATTTAAATAGCATTTTTCTTGACTTTGGAATGCAATTATTAAAAATGATACAGTAAAACAACATGGAAATCACCCCAGTGGTACTTGGGGAGATGCTGAACAATAATCAGGTGGAGTTTGCAGAAAACAATTAGATTTTATTTTTTTATGAATTTTTTAAAATGTGTCTATAGAGCAATTTAAATAGCATTTTTCTTGACTTTGGTATGCAATTATTAAAATATGATACAGTAAAACAACATGGAAATCACCCCAGTGGTACTTGGGGAGATGCTGAACAATAATCAGGTGGAGTTTGCAGAAAACAATTAGATTTTATTTTTTTATGAATTTTTAAAATGTGTCTATAGAGCAATGAATATAGCATTTTTCTTGACTTTGGAATGCAATTATTAAAATATGATACAGTAAAACAACATGGAAATCACCCCAGTGGTACTTGGGGAGATGCTGAACAATAATCAGGTGGAGTTGTCAGAAAACAATTTGATTTTATTTTTTTATGAATTTTTAAAATGTCTATAGAGCAATTTAAATAGCATTTTTCTTGACTTTGGTATGCAATTATTAAAAGATGATACAGTAAAACAACATGGAAATCACCCCAGTGGTACTTGGGGAGATGCTGAACAATAATCAGGTGGAGTTGTCAGAAAACAATTTGATTTTAATTGTTTATGAATTTTTAAAATGTGTCTATAGAGCAATGAAATAGCATTTTTCTTGACTTTGGTATGCAATTATTAAAATATGATACAGTAAAACAACATGGAAATCACCCCAGTGGTACTTGGGGAGATGCTGAACAATAATCAGGTGGAGTTTGCAGAAAACAATTTGATTTTATTGTTTTATGAATTTTTAAAATGTCTATAGAGCAATTTAATATAGCATTTTTCTTGACTTTGGAATGCAATTATTAAAATATGATACAGTAAAACAACATGGAAATCACCCCAGTGGTACTTGGGGAGATGCTGAACAATAATCAGGTGGAGTTGTCAGAAAACAATTTGATTTGATTTTTTTATGAATTTTTAAAATGTCTATAGAGCAATTTAAATAGCATTTTTCTTGACTTTGGAATGCAATTATTAAAAGATGATACAGTAAAACAACATGGAAATCACCCCAGTGGTACTTGGGGAGATGCTGAACAATAATCAGGTGGAGTTGTCAGAAAACAATTTGATTTAATTGTTTTATGAATTTTTAAAATGTGTCTATAGAGCAATGAATATAGCATTTTTCTTGACTTTGGTATGCAATTATTAAAATATGATACAGTAAAACAACATGGAAATAACCCCAGTGGTACTTGGGGAGATGCTGAACAATAATCAGGTGGAATTTGCAGAAAACAATTTGATTTTATTGTTTTATGAATTTTTAAAATGTGTCTATAGAGCAATGAATATAGCATTTTTCTTGACTTTGGTATGCAATTATTAAAATATGATACAGTAAAACAACATGGAAATCACCCCAGTGGTACTTGGGGAGATGCTGAACAATAATCAGGTGGAGTTGTCAGAAAACAATTTGATTTTATTTTTTTATGAATTTTTAAAATGTCTATAGAGCAATTTAAATAGCATTTTTCTTGACTTTGGTAATGCAATTATTAAAAGATGATACAGTAAAACAACATGGAAATCACCCCAGTGGTACTTGGGGAGATGCTGAACAATAATCAGGTGGAGTTGTCAGAAAACAATTTGATTTTATTTTTTTATGAATTTTTAAAATGTGTCTATAGAGCAATTTAAATAGCATTTTTCTTGACTTTGGAATGCAATTATTAAAAATGATACAGTAAAACAACATGGAAATCACCCCAGTGGTACTTGGGGAGATGCTGAACAATAATCAGGTGGAGTTGTCAGAAAACAATTTGATTTTATTGTTTTATGAATTTTTAAAATGTGTCTATAGAGCAATTTAAATAGCATTTTTCTTGACTTTGGAATGCAATTATTAAAAATGATACAGTAAAACAACATGGAAATCACCCCAGTGGTACTTGGGGAGATGCTGAACAATAATCAGGTGGAGTTTGCAGAAAACAATTAGATTTTATTGTTTTATGATTTTTTTAAATGTGTCTATAGAGCAATTTAAATAGCATTTTTCTTGACTTTGGTATAAAATTATTAAAATATGATACAGTAAAACAACATGGAAATCACCCCAGTGGTACTTGGGGAGATGCTGAACAATAATCAGGTGGAGTTTGCAGAAAACAATTAGATTTTATTTTTTTATGAATTTTTAAAATGTGTCTATAGAGCAATTTAAATAGCATTTTTCTTGACTTTGGAATGCAATTATTAATAAATAATACAGTAAAACAACATGGAAATCACCCCAGTGGTACTTGGGGAGATGCTGAACAATAATCAGGTAGAGTTGTCAGAAAACAATTTGATTTTATTGTTTTATGAATTTTTAAAATGTGTCTATAGAGCAATGAATATAGCATTTTTCTTGACTTTGGAATGCAATTATTAAAATATGATACAGTAAAACAACATGGAAATCACCCCAGTGGTACTTGGGGAGATGCTGAACAATAATCAGGTGGAGTTTGCAGAAAACAATTAGATTTTATTTTTTTATGAATTTTTAAAATGTGTCTATAGAGCAATTTAAATAGCATTTTTCTTGACTTTGGAATGCAATTATTAAAAGATGATACAGTAAAACAACATGGAAATCACCCCAGTGGTACTTGGGGAGATGCTGAACAATAATCAGGTGGAGTTGTCAGAAAACAATTTGATTTAATTGTTTTATGAATTTTTAAAATGTGTCTATAGAGCAATGAATATAGCATTTTTCTTGACTTTGGTATGCAATTATTAAAATATGATACAGTAAAATAACATGGAAATCATCCCAGTGGTACTTGGGGAGATGCTGAACAATAATCAGGTGGAGTTTGCAGAAAACAATTTGATTTTATTGTTTTATGAATTTTTAAAATGTCTATAGAGCAATGAATATAGCATTTTTCTTGACTTTGGAATGCAATTATTAAAATATGATACAGTAAAACAACATGGAAATCACCCCAGTGGTACTTGGGGAGATGCTGAACAATAATCAGGTGGAGTTTGCAGAAAACAATTAGATTTTATTTTTTTATGAATTTTTAAAATGTGTCTATAGAGCAATTTAAATAGCATTTTTCTTGACTTTGGAATGCAATTATTAATAAATAAAACAGTAAAACAACATGGAAATCACCCCAGTGGTACTTGGGGAGATGCTGAACAATAATCAGGTAGAGTTGTCAGAAAACAATTTGATTTTATTGTTTTATGAATTTTTAAAATGTCTATAGAGCAATGAATATAGCATTTTTCTTGACTTTGGAATGCAATTATTAAAATATGATACAGTAAAACAACGTGGAAATCACCCCAGTGGTACTTGGGGAGATGCTGAACAATAATCAGGTAGAGTTGTCAGAAAACAATTTGATTTTATTGTTTTATGAATTTTTAAATTGTGTCTAAAGAGCAATTTAAATAGCATTTTTCTTGACTTTGGAATGCAATTATTAGAAATTGATACAGTAAAACAACATGGAAATCACCCCAGTGGTACTTGGGGAGATGCTGAACAATAACCAGGTGGAGTTTGCAGAAAACAATTAGATTTTATTGTTTTATGATTTTTTTAAATGTGTCTATAGAGCAATTTAAATAGCATTTTTCTTGACTTTGGTATGCAATTATTAAAATATGATACAGTAAAACAACATGGAAATCACCCCAGTGGTACTTGGGGAGATGCTGAACAATAATCAGGTGGAGTTTGCAGAAAACAATTAGATTTTATTTTTTTATGAATTTTTAAAATGTGTCTATAGAGCAATTTAAATAGCATTTTTCTTGACTTTGGAATGCAATTATTAATAAATAAAACAGTAAAACAACATGGAAATCACCCCAGTGGTACTTGGGGAGATGCTGAACAATAATCAGGTAGAGTTGTCAGAAAACAATTTGATTTTATTGTTTTATGAATTTTTAAAATGTGTCTATAGAGCAATGAATATAGCATTTTTCTTGACTTTGGAATGCAATTATTAAAATATGATACAGTAAAACAACGTGGAAATCACCCCAGTGGTACTTGGGGAGATGCTGAACAATAATCAGGTGGAGTTTGCAGAAAACAATTAGATTTTATTTTTTTATGAGTTTTTAAAATGTGTCTATAGAGCAATTTAAATAGCATTTTTCTTGACTTTGGAATGCAATTATTAAAAGATGATACAGTAAAACAACATGGAAATCACCCCAGTGGTACTTGGGGAGATGCTGAACAATAATCAGGTAGAGTTGTCAGAAAACAATTTGATTTTATTGTTTTATGAATTTTTAAATTGTGTCTAAAGAGCAATTTAAATAGCATTTTTCTTGACTTTGGAATGCAATTATTAGAAATTGATACAGTAAAACAACATGGAAATCACCCCAGTGGTACTTGGGGAGATGCTGAACAATAACCAGGTGGAGTTTGCAGAAAACAATTAGATTTTATTGTTTTATGATTTTTTTAAATGTGTCTATAGAGCAATTTAAATAGCATTTTTCTTGACTTTGGTATGCAATTATTAAAATATGATACAGTAAAACAACATGGAAATCACCCCAGTGGTACTTGGGGAGATGCTGAACAATAATCAGGTGGAGTTTGCAGAAAACAATTAGATTTTATTTTTTTATGAATTTTTAAAATGTCTATAGAGCAATTTAAATAGCATTTTTCTTGACTTTGGAATGCAATTATTAAAAGATGATACAGTAAAACAACATGGAAATCACCCCAGTGGTACTAGGGGAGATGCTGAACAATAATCAGGTGGAGTTGTCAGAAAACAATTTGATTTAATTGTTTTATGAATTTTTAAAATGTGTCTATAGAGCAATGAATATAGCATTTTTCTTGACTTTGGAATGCAATTATTAAAAGATGATACAGTAAAACAACATGGAAATCACCCCAGTGGTACTTGGGGAGATGCTGAACAATAATCAGGTGGAGTTTGCAGAAAACAATTAGATTTTATTTTTTTATGAATTTTTAAAATGTGTCTATAGAGCAATTTAAATAGCATTTTTCTTGACTTTGGAATGCAATTATTAATAAATAAAACAGTAAAACAACATGGAAATCACCCCAGTGGTACTTGGGGAGATGCTGAACAATAATCAGGTAGAGTTGTCAGAAAACAATTTGATTTTATTGTTTTATGAATTTTTAAAATGTGTCTATAGAGCAATGAATATAGCATTTTTCTTGACTTTGGAATGCAATTATTAAAATATGATACAGTAAAACAACGTGGAAATCACCCCAGTGGTACTTGGGGAGATGCTGAACAATAATCAGGTGGAGTTTGCAGAAAACAATTAGATTTTATTTTTTTATGAATTTTTAAAATGTGTCTATAGAGCAATTTAAATAGCATTTTGGCTTGACTTTGGAATGCAATTATTAATAAATAAAACAGTAAAACAACATGGAAATCACCCCAGTGGTACTTGGGGAGATGCTGAACAATAATCAGGTAGAGTTGTCAGAAAACCATTTGATTTTATTGTTTTATGAATTTTTAAATTGTGTCTAAAGAGCAATTTAAATAGCATTTTTCTTGACTTTGGAATGCAATTATTAGAAATTGATACAGTAAAACAACATGGAAATCACCCCAGTGGTACTTGGGGAGATGCTGAACAATAACCAGGTGGAGTTTGCAGAAAACAATTTGATTTTATTGTTTTATGATTTTTTTAAATGTGTCTATAGAGCAATTTAAATAGCATTTTTCTTGACTTTGGAATGCAATTATTAAAAATTGATACAGTAAAACAACATGAATGTAAATGTAAATAGTATTTGCTGTGACTTTGTTATGTAATTATCAAAAAATAACATACAAAAATATCACTGTGTTACTTGGGAGATGCATAACAAGAAATGCAGAAAACATTTTTATTTGTATTTTATTTTATGGATAACAAAAAAAAAAAAAAAACATTGTACAAACCAATTTCAAATGTTTTATTGAAACTGTAATACATTATGAATACAATTAAACAATAACATAATAAGAATTGCCTGTGATTTCAATTTGATACGCGATCCGGCCCACTCCTAAAAAAAAATTGGCAAACGATTAGAAGCCTCAAGGCTATCACTACCACGCAACGCAATGTAGACGCGCACTAACATTTTCAGCGTAGATAGCGTGACCGTGCTTTTCCGAAGCGCAGATGGCGTGACTGCAGTGTCAAGCCAGCCGTACTTTTTTTTTTGGATCTGCGCGTCTAATCGCGCACTTACGGTATGGAGGCTGGGAGCGTTCAAAATGGATGTAAAGCTGTCATAACGGCGTTGCCTTTATTGCTGACATGTTCAATAGATTCATGTTCAAGGTGACCCAAAATATGTCTACCTAAAACATAATTTAACCCTAAAAAGACCACAAAGTGACATCAGAATATGTATTTATTGCTATTTTATATCATGACATAATGTCTTAACATGTTTTTATGACTTGAACATTTAATTAATATTTGTGAATACAATATTTTTTGCACATTAATATTTATATTGTACATTTATTAATATACATACTTGATCAATATTACTATATAAAGGCTATATATGTATCTCTCTCTCTCTCTGTGTGTGTGTGTGTGTGTACTCCTTTCAGCTGATACTTGTTTAAAGTGACTTTTACTGTATTCATTTTAAAGTTAAATCTGCTTTAAAAATTTTTTTACAAATTAATGACAAATCACTCCAGATCTCAATGTGCAATCTCACAATTTCTCATAAGCATTTACTTGTAAAAAGCTTTCTTTAATAGGTTTGCTCATTTTTCCAATTGATTCCTGTTCTCAGTGACCCTGATTATTACTATGTTAATTATTGAGTCATTTTACTGTATAGTTTTGGAGAAAATTAATGGAAAATTCACCTCAAGAGTAAACATGCTTTCCCATTTTCAAAAACTCATAAAAACATTTCCTTTATAGGTTTGCTGATTCTTTCAATTTATTCTTGTTCTCAATGACCCTGATTATTACTGAGTTAATTATTGAGTCATTTTACTGTATAGTTTTGGATAAATTTGATTGCAAATTCACCCCAAGAGTGAACATGCTTTCTAGCGCTTGTACCATTTCCCATTTTCAAACAATCCCAAAAATCTTTCCTTTATAGGTTTGCTGGTTCTTTCAATGTATTTTTGTTCTCAGTGACCCTGATTATTACTTTGTTAATTATTGAGTCATTTTACTGTAAAGTTTTGGAGAAATTTAATTGCAAATTCACTCCAAGAGTAAACACGCTTTTATTTCGGTTTGCTGGTTATTTCAATGTAATCTTGTTGTCAGACACCCTGACTATTGATGTGTTATTGTTTTAGTAATTGTACTGTATAGCTTGGGAGACAATTGATGTCAAATTCACCCCAAGAGTAAACATACGTGTAACGTGTTTTATCAGGAAGTGTAAAGAGGACGTAGTACCGACAAAAACGATCCGCATCTACCCCAACCAAAAACCGTGGATTAACAGCCTTGTCTGCGTGGACATCTGCCTTTAAATCCGGAAACACTGACGATCGAAAACTAGCCAGTTACGATCTCAGGAAATCAATCAAAGCCGCCAAACGTCAAAAATAAAAACAAAGTTGAAGAACAATTAAACATCAACAATGCAAGAAACATGTGGCAGGGCATCATCAACATCACAGGCTTTAAAGGGAATAAACCAGCTACTTTAAACATTGCCGCCTCTCTGCCGGACCAGCTTAATAATTTTTATGTTCGTTTCGAGGCTCACAACACCGCCCACACAGAGAGCGCTTCTGCGGCTGCTGCAGAAGAGGTGAGTCCTCGCTCCATTTCTGTCGTGGATGTAACCCGATTCTTCAAACAGGTGAATATCCGCAAAGCTGTGGGTCTGGATGGCATCCCAGGCCGTGTGTTTAGAGCATGCGCATTCCAACTAGCTGGGGTTTTACAGACATCTTCAACCTTTCCCACTCTCTTTCTGTGGTTCCTTCATGCTTCAAAAAATCCACCATTGTGCCCATACAGAAGAAAAATAAAATCACATGCTTGAATGACTGGAGGCCCGTTGCTCTGACCCCCATCTCCAGCAAGTGTTTTAAGAAACTCATCAGAGACTACATCTGCTCTGTGCTCCCTGCCTCACTGGATCCGCTACAATTTGCATATCGCAGCAACCGTTCCACAGACGATGCTATTGCCTTCACCCTGCACACTGCTCTCTTCCACCTGGAAAATAAGAACACCTATGTGAGAATGCTGTTCGTGGACTATAGTTCAGCATTTAACACCATATTGCCTGCCACACTGGTTGCGAAGCTCCAAACTCTGGGACTAAACAGATATCTGTGTAGCTGTATCCTGGACTTCCTGACAGGCAGATGTCAAGTGGTCAGAATGGGCAACAACACCTCATCTCCCCTGGTTCTCAACACTGGTGCTCGGCAGGGCTGCATCCTCAGCCCACTCATGTACTCCCTGTACACACACGACTGTACAGCCACACATAGCTCCAACGTCATTGTCAAATTTGCCGATGACACAACGGTGATAGGCCTGATCACCGACAGCGATGAGACGGCCTACAGAGAGGAGATGAGTACCCTGACTAAATGGTGTCAAGAGAACCACCTCTCACTCAACATCGACAAAACCAAGGAGCTGGTGGTGGATTACAGGAGACAGAGCAGAGAACACACACCCTTCTCCATCGACAAGACACCTGTGAAGCGGGTAAACAGCTTTAAGTTCCTCGGCGTTCACATCACAGAGGATCTCACATGGTCTGCTCACACAGATGCAGTGCTGAAGAAGGCACACTAGCACCAATTCTTCCTGAAATGGCTGAGGAAGTTTGGAATGAGCACCAGCATCCTCAGATCATTCTATACCTGCAATGTGGAGGGCATCCTGACCGGCTGCATCACCGCCTGGTTTGGAAACAACACCGCTGGTAACTGTAAAGCTCTGCAAAGGGTCGTACTCTTGGGGTGAATTTGACATTAATTTTCTCCAGAACTATACAGTAAAATGACTCAATAATTAACACAGTAATAATCAGGGTCACTAAGGTTGCAACCCATTCTCACTCCCAACTCGTCACATATTGCACTCTAGAAAGCTTCATCCATGTTTAGTGTCTGTTCTAATTTTCCCTGTTAATTTATGACTGAAAATGTCTCTTTAGGTTCGTTTTCTACTGTGAAACAATAGCCCCGGGACAGTGTTGCCAAATTGTAGAAAAAACTGATTACTGCAAAATAACTGACCTGCGTGTACAAAGTCCCTTGCGTACGCATAAAAATGTAAGTATATTTTTGGCTTAATTAATGTCTTCAGTTTTACTGAATGAGTAGAGGTATGTCAGCTGTATATACAGGTGCTGGTCATATAATTAGAACATCATCAAAAAGTTGATTTATTTAACTAATTCCATTCAAAAAGTGAAACTTGTATAATGTATACATTCATTCCACACAGACTGATATATTTCAAGTGTTTATTTCTTTTCATTTTGATGATTATAACTGACAACTAATGAAAACCCCAAATTCAGTATCTCAGAAAATTAGAATATTACTTAAGACCAATACAAAGAAAGGATTTTTAGAAATCTTGGCCAACTGAAAAGTATGAACATGAAAAGTATGAACATGTACAGCACTCAATACTTAGTTGGGGCTCCTTTTGCCTGAATTACTGCAGCAATGCGGCGTGGCATGGAGTGATCACTCTGTGGCACTGCTCAGGTGTTATGAGAGCCCAGGTTGCTCTGATAGTGGCCTTCAGCTCTTCTGCATTGTTGGGTCTGGCATATCGCATCTTCCTATTCACAATACCCCATAGATGTTCTATGGTCAGGAGAGTTTGCTGGCCAATTAAGAACAGGGAT
Organism: Oxygymnocypris stewartii; assembly: GCA_003573665.1. Classification (NCBI taxonomy): domain Eukaryota; kingdom Metazoa; phylum Chordata; class Actinopteri; order Cypriniformes; family Cyprinidae; genus Oxygymnocypris; species Oxygymnocypris stewartii. Next base: position 1,003,860 of record QVTF01023765.1, on the reverse strand, counting down.
ACCATGGTCCTTAAACCAGGTACTGGTAGCTTTGGCACTGTGTGAAGGTGCCAAGTCCTGTTGGAAAATTAAATCTGCATCTCCATAAAGTTGGTCAGCAGCAGGAAGCATGAAGTGCTCTAAAACGTCCTGGTATACGGCTGTGTTGACCTTGGACCTCAGAAAACACAGTGGACCAACACCAGCAGATGACATGGCACCCCAAACCATCACTGACTGTGAAAACTTTACACTGGATTACTTCAACAACATCAGCCAATCTCAAATTAACCATAACGTTACTGTTAATTTGTCCTTTTGTGCGGTTAGGAGTATCATTCTGATTACAGACTCTTTGGTATGACCAAAAAAAATAAAAATAGTTTCCTGTTATTAATTTCACCGCTGGAAAAGGAGAACAGCAATACTGAAAAGTCAGGCAGATTAACTGTCACACAGTAGCCTGCTCGTCGGCCACGTTATGGAACCTGTTATGAGGAATGGACAGATGCCACAAAATCCTCAGCTTCCGTCACCGAAGAGAACATCTTCTTACCTCCATCTTTCATCCAGATGGAGAGCCTTGCAGGGAAAAACAAAGTTGGCTTGTATCCAAGGTTGTACAGTTCTGCCATCACGGAACGGTATTTAGTACGTTGAGACACCACTTTGGGCACGTAATCCTCGTAGATAGCGACTGGACTGCCTTTATATATCAACTTGCCTCTTTTGGCTCGAGCTTCACGGATGATCAGTTCTTTTTGAAGGTAGCGATGAAGCCAGATGATGACTGGTCTCGCCTTCTTCTTGGCCGCTGATTTACTAGTGAGAGCTCTGTGTGCCCGGTCAATCTCCGGCGGAGAGGGTAAAATGTCCTCTCCTAAAATGTCTACAAGTGCTTGTGCGAAGAAAACTGAGGGGCGAGGTCCTTCGAGGGATTCCGGTAAGCCCACGATTCGAATATTGTTGCAACGGCTGCGTGATTCAAGGTCTACAACTTTATCCTGTAGTTTCGCGTTACTCTCAGTCAGAGTGGCGCAGGCCGCTTCTAATCCCTCCACCCGTTCGTCCAACACATTGGCACTCGATTCGAGCGAGACAATTTTATGCGTGTGATCCGACAACGTGGTCTGGATGCGATCAATCTTCTCCTCCAGAGTGGAGATGGCTGTTTTAATCTCCGCCGATAAGGCTTGACGGTATTGTTCCAGCAGTTTGGCCATGGCCGCCATGTTAACCTCGTTAGGAGCTTCATCTGCAGAGTCTGTTTTCGGTTTCTTTTTGCTCTGTTTAGCCGATTTAGAAGACATGTTTGAATAGAATTATAGCATACATGGCTGATATCGTTCGCTTTGGACTAGAGTAAACAGTAAAAATGGCTCAGAATGTTACTTTACACTGAAAGGTACGGGAGCGAGAGACAAACGTGTCTACTCCATCAATCCTCTAAACCGGAAGTCATATCAGTGCTGTTTGACCTTTTTATAACAGATTTCTGTGCAGAATGAATGCTTCTCATTAGAGCTCACCGGAGATGGGGGACTTGAGTCACATGACTTGACTCGAGTCAGACTTAAGTCGCAAATTTTAGAACTTGAGACTTGCTTTACAAATATTCGTAAAAGACTTGACTTTGACTTGTTATTCATGACTTGAGTCTAGGGCTGAAATGATTCCTCAAGTTACTCGAGTAACTCGAATACAAAAAAATCATTGAGGCAAATTATGTGCCTCGAAGAATAGTTTTGTTCATTTACTAGGGGTGCACTGAATTTTCGGCAGCCAAAAATATATGCCGCACTGCCCAGCAGTGTTCAGGTTTCCGCTGTCCCTCAGCTGTCATCACTGCGCTGCGTGACGCTCTGTTCAATATTCCGCTCTATCATTCTACTCAGTTACTGCTCATGCTCACCGGAAAAGCAGAATCCGCTTAAATAACGCACCAACAAGAAAGGTCTATGTAACGTTAGTATACTTATTGCTGTTTGCAGTAGAGCTGCTGTGCTGTGACATGCTGTACAGCTGATCTGGACAACGCTGGTAAAAATCTCCTTCACTGATCTGCTGCCCGCTATGCTCTGCTCACATTCGCTGATAATACATGTTTACTTGATATTTCTTTACACAGAATCATAATTTCTATTCATTTCCCACTGATTTGTGCGATCTAATGAGCATTATTACGTGATCATATCTCTGAATGAATGGATGACAGAGACGCGTGTTTTCCTTTAGCACACACACACACACACACACACACACACACACACACACACACACACACACACACACACACACACACACACACACACACACACACTCTCTCTCTCTCTCTCTCTCTCTGAAGTGCGTGACGTCTCAGTGAGGACATAAGGACACGAACATCTCCAGAACTGCTCTGAGAGTCACTTCATGAGCATTTCACCATTTAATTTGAGTAAAACTATCCTCATATCATATATTATATCATATAATATTTTCTTTCAATAAAATTGTGGTTATTAAATTCATTGTCATTAAAATTGAGTTAAATTAAAAGTCTTAAATTACTTTATAGTATTTAATAAAATAAATAATTATCACAAAGCATTTTCGGTTTTGATTGTCGATCAAGCACATCCAGAATCGTCCCAGAATTTTCATTTCGGTGCATCCATAACATTTACTGTAACTACATGCAGAGCACTGTTTGCAACTACATGCTCCTTTAAAGGATTACACACACACACACACACACACACACACACACACACACACACACACACACACACACACACACACACACACACACACCAGTATGCAGAGACATTTAAGAGGGTTTATAACCAAAAGGGTCTTATGGGTTTGGAGAAACAGAAGGTTAAGTAATTAATGACAGATTTTACATTTTTGGGTGAAATATGTTCTAATGTGGTTATAATTGGTCATTGTTCTCTTTTATAAACATTTTCTATATTTTAAAGATTTATTGTTTTGAAAGTGATGTTTATACAGAAAAGTTGGATTAATTTGATGAAAAGTTACAGTAAAGACTTCTAAATTGTACAAAACAATTTGAAATTATTTCAAATAAATACTGCTTTTGAAAAAAAATACTTTTGCAAGTTCTATTCAAAGAATACTGAAAAATATCATGGTTTCCACAAAAATATTGGGCAGCACAACTGTTTAATAATCAGAAATGTTTTTTGAGCAGCAAATCAGCATAATAGTATGCTTTCTGAAGGATCATGTGACACTGCAACTGAAATAATGATGCTGAAAATTTATTTCATAGGAATACATTTCATTTTACAATGCATACATTTAGAAAACAATTATCTGTAGTTACATTTCATAATGTTACTGTTTTTACGGTATGTTTGATCAGATATAGGCTGAAGATGTGATCAATAAAGGGTCTTTTTACGTGAAAGATGTATTTCATGTGTCAATAAATGTTGTGGTACTCTTTTGTGAATTGTCTTATTTTGACAGTAATTATGAATATTAAATATAATCTATGAATTCACGATTGTAATAAGGCCTGAATAATACGTATTTTTTACTTTACAACCACATTTAGACGTAATTTATACGTCTTCCCTTTTTAACCAAATTTTGACGTTTAGACGTCTGGCATTGTCGTCTTTTCGATGTCTTTTCAATGAATTTTTGCTGGGTGGGAATGTTTACTAGTTTTTACTACAGTTTTACTAGTTAAAATGATCATTCTTGATATCAAGAATTAAATTGTTGATATCTGTAATTGTATTTTCACTAGTTAAATGTCACTATAAGCTGTCATTCAAAATCAATTTTTGATATAATTAATTAGTTTCTTACTAGTTGAAATTCCAATTTAATATATCAGAAATACAACTCAAGATCCAATTGTTTCTAGAATAAATGTAATTGTTGATATCAACAATTTAGTTCTTGGTATCAACAATTTGTGACCCTCTCTATGAAAACCCAGCTAAAGTCATTTTTTTGAGATTTACTATTTTCAAAACGAGCTATGAGCAGAATTAATGCTAGTAAATTTTTTCTATCAGCCATAGGGTGCTCTCATCCTCCGCTCACGGAATTCATCTGATATGTTGCCTTTTCTATATAAACACTGGTTGTGCCGCTGTTTTCATATGGGTGTGTAGAGCTGCAGACACTATTCTTCTTAAATACGCCGGTATTGCCGCTGTTCATATACTTTTCATATACATGATAGCCAACAGATCGGTCCCGCGTGCAACGCAGTTCCCAGTCACTGAACGTGTATGGGTTGATCATGTAAAACTCTGGACAAGTTTTCTTGAGCGCACCTGTTTTTAACTCGTCTTGACTGTCGTACAGTCTGACATTAATGATAACTGAGATCCCACAGTGTGACATGATCATCATGTTCGTACAGTCTGACAAGTAGGCCTACAATCCTAAAGGTCTTTTAAAAAATCGCACAACGTAAACCCGGATTTAGGCCATGTCAAAGATTGAAATCATAGTGAAATTAATGCTTGTAATCAAACTTTGATGCTCGTTATCTCAGAAGTAGATTTTTTTTTACTTTAGCCTGGTTTTTACAGAGAGGGTCACATTTAATTGTAACTACTGACAATGTTAATTGTTGATATCTAAAAATGTATTTCTGATATCAACAATTGGGAGGGTAATTTCTGATATCAACAATGTAATTCTTGATATCAACAATTGATTTTCAATGGCAGTCTATGGTGACAATTAACTAGTGAAAATAAAATTACAGATATAAAGAATTATAGTTTTTACTAGTTGAAATGTAATTCCTGATATTAAGAATGAGAATTTTAACTAGTGAAAATTGAATTGTTGATATTAAAAATGTACATTGTTACTAGTGGAAATGCAATTGCTGATATAAAAATAGCCATTGTTACTAGTAGAAATCCAATTCCTGATATATATTTATATTCATTTTAATAGCACTTTAATTATTTAAAATTTCAGAACTATATTTACGTTAAAATTGACTTAATGTTGTATGAGTGGACTCACTGCTGCAACAAAACTGGTTAAGGTGAATTTAACCACACACTTTTATTAATGCAATTCATAGGCCTACAAAAGAAACCTAAGAAACAACAACGCAGAACTTACATGCTTTATTAGAACGGTTTGGACAGATTACTGGTGCGAAAAAAATGTTTTAAATTACAGTCATGCCGGGGTGTAAACCACAAAGTACACAATCGTTCAGGTATACTTTATAAGAAAATATTATATACACTAGTTGACCAGGATAAGGGTCTATATGATGACGCAATTACGTAATGACGCAAAATAGTCACTGAACCGAAGAACTCTTTGTAAGTGATTCGCTGAAGGTGGACTAGCATAGCCTTTTTAACCAAAAAGAATGGATGGAACATGTCCAATCAAAGACTCGTCAGATACACACGTGACTCAACAGGGAAGTATGATATAGAGTGGACGCTCCTCCGTTTTATGAAAATTATTGCTGAATCGGAATCCCCGACTCTCTCTACACACTGCAAAGTGTCCATAGAAAGAAACACGTTGCAGAGCACACCTATATGTACTACAAAGCAAATTATACTACAGCTGAACAATAAGTCGGTGAGTAAGTTAACGTTACATTTCGAGATTTCGCACATAAAAATAACCGTTGATGTAAATACATGTACGTTTTTCCCCTGAATGCTACTTTAAGTTTTAAACGTGTTTGCTACTTAACATTGTTTAAGCGTCTTTCAATGGCAATCTCCCACAGCAATAGCAATCAAACGCAGACAGCATGTTTTCAAACTTCACGATACATTGACGCATCCTCGCGCGCTAAAGATAACAAATTAAGAAGAATGAAAATGTATTTTCGTTTACAGCCCTAGTACTTGAATTTTTTTTCAAACGGTAAAACCAAAACTAGCGAAATAGATATTTAGTCAATAATAGTAAATGCAATTGCAGGAAGTCGATAATACAGCACATTGCTTACAAAACCAGCCGCATGCGCTAATGAGGCATGAACATTTTGTTCCCTGATTACTCCAGGATAACTAATAAATAGCTTGCCCGGTTGACAGAATATGTGACCTTGAATTATGCTAGTAAAGCTAGCTGTGATGCAACTGACCTTTTGCACCATTCTTTCGGTGTTATTTTTATCCCGTGAATTCTATTCATTCAGTTTATTGTGCTTTTGTGTAGCATGCGCAACAAGTAATCATAACACTTATATAATTCATAACCCTTACAATGTATTACCAAGGAAACCACATATACCATTACTGTAAATATTATCACGACTTTAAAATTAAGGGGATTTATTAATATGGGATGGCCATTAAAAATAATTATGAAAGGTGTCATTGTAATTAATTTTCTGATGACAGCATTGGCTAATACCAAGCTACAGTTGTATATTAGATTATAGTATTTACTATTTATATTTATAATTGATTGTTATATTTTGCCATAAACTTACCATGGTTTATATTTATGGAAAGTTAATGTAATATATACTAAAGGATGTGTCTTGTAAGTCTAAAGATGGAAAAAGCAGAAGATGAGTGATTATTTTTTAAGTTGAAAATTACTATAAACCTGTAATACCAATAGGAAAACTGCAGTCTACAGTTACCTGTAGTAACATGTAAAAAAAATAACCTAAAGTAATCTATGTTGCACGGATAAGATCAACTGTGGACTATCATTCTCTGGTCGTTATTACTAAAATATTTATCTGGCCTTTATTTGGAAGCGTGCTCCACCAGATGGTTTAAAAACAAGCCAAGCCATTTTGATGTTCAACAATGCAAAACCTGCAAGACTTTGGTTCCTCTAGTGCGAGTGCTAAGATCATTGCTGCTGAGCTCAGTGAGTACTACTTCCCGTTTTGAACTCGATTATTTACTATCAAAAGTAGCCTATTTACTTATTTACATTTGAAAACTGTCTTGCAGAAGATGATTTTTACTCCAAGCTTGTTGATGACTTCCTTGGTGCTCATTACGGAGAACTGTTGGAGCTGGATGAAAAGCCCTGGAAAATCAGCATGTTGGTTCAGATTGGGCTGATGAGAGAGGAGCAAGATATTTCATGGGTTGATTTAATTCAGTGGCTCCAAAAGATTGCCCCAATGTTTCAGTCGGCTGATTTCCGAAGCTTGATTGAGAGAAACACCACGACAGCTTTGAGCTTAACTGGAGATGCCAGGCAGAAATTTCTTGAGTCAGATGTAAACTTTGAATTTGTTGGACCTATATGTGATAGCATCGGAATCGGGAGAAGAGATTTACTTGAAATGTCTGACTTTTCTAATCGTGCAAAATTAACTGCTCTCACAAACGGTCTCATTCTCGAATTGACTAATTTTATTTTTCACGAGAGAAATTAGACCCGGTTGTCTTGGTGTCCTGGATTCGTAACTTTAAGCCTTTATTTTGTAGTGATGGCAAGATCCAAAGAGCCAATAGGCTCCTACGGTCAAGTCTGAAGAATTTCAGAATACAGTACCGCAACAATCAGAGAAGCCGAAAGAGGAGCCGTGGATTTCTGGATGAGTTTCTTCAGAGTCCATTTGATCTTGCTCCTGAAGCTGATGCTGATGATATTGAATACAGGAGGGTGGCAATGATCAAAGCACAACTGAGGAAGAAACGCCGCATTTCCAGGCATAAACCTACCTCTTTGCTCAAGGAGGAAGATGAACCCTTCCGTATTTCGCCGACATATGTGACTGAAAACTCATCACGGACCCAAGCAAATGCCCCATGCATTCAGTGTTAAAAGGGAACAGGGATCACAGAGCCATCAAACACCAATACGGTCACTGAACAATGCTGACGCAAACAACGAGGCTTTGCAGGCGTTGGTTTGTGTGATTGCTGTGGTCTACCTTAAAGTCTTGGGACCCATTTGGCAGCTTCTGAATAGCGATGGAGAATATCCTCTTTTCAGTAAATACATCCTGTGCCTGTACGAAAAGCTCTTGGAATGGTCGCAAGATGCGAGTTGCCTTTTGCAACCAGAAGCCTTTGTGAATGTATTCTTACAGGTTCCAATGCAAGAGAGAACTTTCGAAGGAGTATTCAAATTTTGCTGTGATAATGCAGAGAACCAGTTCGGTACTTTGATAAAAGCTTGCTTACAGAGGATGATAAAAGCCCTCGCAGCTGTACTAGAGGACAATCTTAAAGATTTCTTACCTGGTGGCGAACACTGCAAAGAATGTCCTATGGATACAGCTGTTCAAATGGCAAACTGCACATTTTCACAGCTTATGGGCGAGTACCCCTTTGGTCATGCATACCCTTATGAGAAGAACAGGCCTGATAAAACTCTTGGTCAGACCGAGGGTTCAGTTTCTGAAAATGCAGAACAAGAAACTGCTTCCTGAGTGACAACAGATGAAGCTACATCTGCAGCGGTCACATTGTCACCTGCCAAAACTATTCAAAAATGCTACTCCATCTTTGATGGAGCAAATCTAAGTGCCGGCAAAAAAATAAAGGCGTCTAGACTAAAGCAAAAAGCTCAGGATCACATTTATAGGAAAATTATTGTTGGACCAGTTTCAAAATACGGTGGCCCATGTAAAAGCAAGCAAGATGTTGAACGATTGCTCACAAAACTAGAAGGAGCAAGCCATGTGCATATACGTGAGGTTATTCGCTGTGAGCTGTACTACCAAAATAGCATCTTGGGTTCCAGAGACAAAAAGCTAACTCACATAGGGTTCTCTTTGAATGACATGGTTTCTACGCTGAAGGACATCCTGCCAAATGATAGGGTTATAGTTACATCACCAACTGAGAATGTGCTTGATCACACAGCGATTCAAGAGACCCCGATTTAAACATCATCCCTAGACCCCCAAAGCACAGCCAATGGTCAGCAAACTCAAAAAAGGCGTAGTATTGATATAAAGAAAACAAATGTTTTTGGCCCTTGTTACAGGGAGAACTTTTGAGTTTATCTGATTGTATTTTAAACTCATAAAATTTTTGAATACATGCTACTTGCATTAGTTTCTTTTTTGTTTTCACATATGTTAATAATCTTTGTTTTTAAATGTTCTGCCAACTATACATTATTAGTATCGAAAGAGTTAATTAGTTCATTGTTTTTTATATATATATATTTTTTTTATAGAAGTTGCATTACAAAATAAAAATGTTTGTAGCAAAATACTTGTCCTGACTTTTCTTAAATACAAATATACTTCTACTACTACCAATAATAATAATAAATATTATTATTATTATTATTATTATTATTGGAAATCTACTACATAATTTTTATTTTACATACTGCATAGTATAAATAGTATGTATGTAATGGTATGTATATGCATATAATCTCACACACACACACACACACACACATATATATTATACAAATGTTCTGAAACACTATGAAATTTATGTTTTGATAAAAAAAACTTATTCATAAAAGATGCATTCATTTGAGAAAAAGTGCAGTAAAGCATTTATAGTGTTTTCATTTATAATATGTCAAGTGTATTTTAAATAAATTATGGTATTAAAATGTTCTGTTCATTAAAGATTCCTCCACTTAATTAGTTAAAATGTTACAGACTTTAGATTCATCTATCCGTACTATTTTAATTATTATAATTTACCATCCAATATTAGATTTTTTTCATTTTAGCCAGAGTTACATGTGGCTTTTTCTTTATAACATTCCAAAAGGTCTGCAGCATCTGCCATTTAAGTACTATTCATTTAAGCAGAGCAAATTGTAAAATATAATTAATAATAAAAAAAATGTACGCACATAATCATGTATTTAGCAGATTTTTGTTATTATATTTTACATTTGCTATTCTCCTGTATATCGCTTTGCTGTACATAAGTGAACACTGATAATTTAGCACTGGCAGTTGAACAAACATTTCAGTGAAACTGAGAAGTCATTAACGTTTATTAGTTTTAATTAAATCCATATCAGATGACACAGTTTAGCATGACTATTATATTCAGTCAAATACAGTCACAAGAAATAAGCTCAATTAAAAACATGGTTGCTCTAACATACTTGTGCCCTTTTCCTAGACATATAAATGGCAGATACATGGTGGAATCATGCCATCGTTACACATATTCTGGTGGCCCTGTTTGGAATGGGCTCATGGATTTCTGTGAACTCATTATGGGTCGAGCTGCCGGTGGTTGTTAATGTTCTACCTGAAGGTAAATAGTATTTTAATAAAACTTAAACATGTGCACCACAGCTGTACCTAGTAGATGCTATCTTCATCCTAATAATTGAAGAACTTGAACCATGCCTTTTCTTTACAGAGTGGAACTTGCCAGCCTATCTTTCAGTGCTGATTGCATTTGGGAATTTGGGTCCAGTGGCTGTGACTTTAACCCACCACTTTGCTCCAGGATGGCTGAATGAACGCTTGGTTATCCACATGATACAAGTGCTAGCGGTGGTTGCAGCTGTGTTTCTTGCTCTCTTTTGGTCCCAGTTGGTCACAATCGCTGGAGAGCCAAGATCTGTCCCGTTCCTGCTGCTTACTTTTATCCTGTCATTTGTCTGCTGCACTTCCAACGTCACCTTCTTACCCTTCATGTTCCGTTACCCCCCACAATACATCAGGACGTTCTTTGTCGGACAGGGTCTTTGTGCACTCTTTCCCTGTGTGGTCGCTTTGGGCCAGGGTGTAGGGAAACTAGAGTGTGTTGAGACGGCCAACGGCACAGAGCCCCACTATCTCGAAGAAAACTTCCCAGCTCAAAACTTCTTCTGGTTCTTGTCTGCGATGCTGGTGATTTCGGCTCTCTGTTTCTTCGCTCTGACATACGGAGTGGTCACTCCGACTGTGGCAGAGGAAATTCCAAAGACTGAGCAGGAAACCGTGAAAGCAGAGGAAGAGACACACCCTTTACAAAATGGAGGTTCCCCGGTTTCTGAGGAACAAGTTGAATGTGAAAAACAGGCACCTGTTGTGGCCTTTTGGACTTCACGCAATATATACATGCTTCTGTTGTTGGGAATATCCAATGCTTTGACCAACGGTGTGCTGCCGTCCGTGCAGAGTTTCTCCTGTCTGCCTTATGGCACCAGGACTTTTCACCTCTCTGTCGTCTTGGGCAACATAGCAAACCCTCTGGCCTGCTTTGTGGCCATGTTTTTCCTACTTAGGTAAGTGAGCTAAAGTTCTTGATGACTATTCGATTTGCATAACAGTGCTTAGTGGCCCAGTTAATTTAAATCGGAGTTGTTCAGTCCTGTTCCTGGAAGGCCACTGTCCAGGAGAGTTTAGCTCCAACCCTAATTACGCACACCTGAACCAGCTAATCAAGGTCTTTCTAGGCATATTGGAAACTTCCAGGCAGGTGTGTTGAGGCAAGTTGGAGCTAAACTCAGCAGGACAGTGTCCCTGATTTAAAATCTGCTCATGTACAATTTGTCATATCATTGTGTGGTGTAAGTTTTGTTAATTTTGTCAATTTTTTTGAATTGAAATTGATGGTTTCATTATAGGTCCAGCATTGGTCTTGGTATGATGTCACTGGGAGGCTGTATTTTTGCTGCCTATCTCATGGCCTTGGCTGCACTGAGTCCATGTCCACCGCTTTTGGGAAGTCAGTCTGGAGTTGCTTTAGTGGTTAGTAACTCTGTGTCATTATTGAGTGGAAGAGAAACTAATGAATCTCTCAAAATGTTAAAAGTACTGTTTGCTACACCACTGAACTACCACGTGCAAAAGTGGTGCAACTGTTTAGCCATTTTGGCATCGTATCATCTCTTAAGATTTGATAAAGAATGAGTAAGATAATTAAGATGCTTGAAAGATAATTATTGTGAAAAGGGGTCATTATAGGAATATTTCAAAGAAAAAAAGTAAGTTCAGAGTCAGAAGAGTCATCAAATCCTCTTATTTTAATAGTTGTGTACAGTGGAAGTCTATGGGGAAATTGTTGTATAATTTCTTCTTATACTTCCATTATACTTATATTTAAATGTTATAATGTTATGCACAAAATGAGCTCATTTAAAATACGATGCCTGCTACAGATCTCAAAATAATTATTTATAATATATACAAATATTTTCTAGGGTAAATGTCATCATGCCACAGATGCTCAATAGCCCCTAACCTCTATTTTCCTTTAATTATTGATTTATATTACAAAAATAATGAATAAAAATGTCACGCGTTCAGTCAACACACATAGTACACACATTATCTTTAAATACAGTATACAAATAATTCTGTTAAACTATATGGAGAATATTAGAACCCATTTATTCTCATCAGCTTTAGTTTTTTAACAGAAGCCTGTAATTCTTTCTTCATTCAGATAATATCCTGGATTATCTTCACCGGCTTGTTCTCTTACCTGAAGGTAGTAGTTGGGACTCTGCTTCATGAAGCAGGGCATGCAGCTTTGCTTTGGTGTGGAGTCTTCATCCAGGCTGGCTCTCTTATTGGAGCTCTCATGATGTTCCCTTTAGTCAGTGTGTACCAGGTTTTCCAGCGAGCCCAGGACTGCACAGACAACTGCAGTTAATATTACAGCACTTGATTTTACACTCACCCAATGCCTTTATACAACAGGTATCACTTATAATCTAACATGGAAAGATAGTAACCCTGATACCTTCACAGGACAATTCGAGGTCATGTCAATGCAAAAAAAGAGCAACACTTCATCACATTGCTTATCTTTGTGTTACCCGATGGCCCACTGAGAATGTGAAGAATATGTGGTTGAGTCATTTTTACTCTGTGTGTGAACACCTTGACCTTGATCTAGATTACGTGAGAAGTGTTTTCATGCACCAAGACAAGACACCTGTGTTTGGATATCAGAGCAGGTCTGATTTCATAATGGAAAACCTTGGTTTCAGCTATTGTTCATACCAGAAATCATAATTCAGCAATCTTTTACTACAAAGTATACTATCCAATGAGTACACTTATACTGTATGCTTCATCTGTGTAGTATTATACACAGTATTTTGTTTATTCCCAACAGCAAACTGGTCATTGCTGATGAATGCAAATCAGGTAAGTTTAAAGTTCCTAACTGAAAAAGTATGCTTTTTATGACTCCACGATTAAATAGTATTGACAACCACAAGCAAAGATGTGTATCATCACAATCCAATATTTCTGGATTTATATTTAGACACTCAACGTTGTCTGCTGAATATCTGGTTTTGTTTATCTGTAAAATGTTTCATGTACATACAGAGTCTAAATGTATTATTGAAAGTGTCTAACCGGTCATATCTGCCAGGTGTAGTGCTGCCATGTTTTACTCTTTTTAGTTTGAATAGTTTAGATTTGAGGCCATTTGTTCAGCTGCTGTTATCTTGTGCTTACTTTGGTGACAGTTATAACAATTTTCAAAATGGTGGTATGTGACATTTTTGACATTCGGCACTAATTGTATAAATTCAGAATATAAACTGGGTTTGAATCAGATTTAGTTTTATGAGAGCTGGAGATTTGAGTTGAGCACTAACTGCATTCCTGACATCTTTAATCAAAGCCTTTATTTAAACTGTTAATTAACTGTGCATAATATATCAACATGCTGTTGATTTTTTTTCAGTGAAGATGTGATAAAAATCTTTATATTTAAAATGTATTATATGGCATCATAGAACTATTTCATGCTGTTTTGAATATGTTCACACGTTCTCATGCACTTCGTATGTGAAGCTGTTATAAGATCTCTGAGATTTTTGAGTAAATAAATGGTTCATTTGAAAACAAAGAAATGTGAATGTGGTATGAAAACAAAGTTGTGGAGCTTATTCTTTTAAATAAATAACCTAAAAACTAGTGATCGACCGATATATCGGTTTACCGATATTTTTCCCGATATTTAAGCATTTTACAATAATCGTATATCGGTTTTGAAAAAAACCGATAACCGATATTTTTTTATTTTTTTATTTTTTTGTCACATACACAATTATACAGAGTATAACCAGCAGTGAAATGTGTTCTCTGCATTTGACCCATCCAAGTGCACACACACCTGGAGCAGTGGACACTGTTCACTCAGGAAAAGTTCCAGCACGACCACCGCATGTAACTTTAAACAAGATTCACTTGTTTGTAACACGCTAAATTACATTAACATTTACTATAGAACCATTATTTCACCAATAAACATCTAAATAAATACATCTCTATCGAAATTAATGATTTATTATCTCTGCAAGCGATCGCAGTTTGAGTATAGTTCTGTGTAAATAGATAAACCGCGCTGTCAGCAGTTTTCATAATTTAGAATGACAATTTTTTTTTATAATTCTGATAAAACATGCCATTTAAGAAATGCAATAAAATACAATGTTTTGTTTGTTATAGCTTATTTCAATATTCCAGAGAATATTATTAATTGAATTAACATTATCCAGTGAATTATTATACACTCTTTAGCCTATTCAACAGCTTATAAACCAACTAAAACTGTAGTTTAAAATGAGTTAAAAAAGTTTATATGACTTCTGTCCTTTATTTTCTCCAGTTGAAAACGTTAGACATTATTTTGCTTATTGTTAATATCAGTGTTGCTGATGATGTTTTTATAAATAAAATGTTTTTATTGTTGTAATTTGAAGATATAATTTTACATGAAAATGTTAATTTTCAACCATTGTTTGTTGTTGTTAAGATGACTGAAATTAGGAAAAACCAAAGCGAAGAATGGACTTACTTCACTCAGTTATTTATTTACTTTATAACAGTAAATAAATATCGGTTCTGCATATCGGTTATCGGGTACATAAACGTACAAATAATCGTTATCGGTATCGGTTCTAAAAAATCAATATCGGTCGATCACTACTAAAAACTAACCTATAAACTATAAAAATTTAAAACTACTACTTCAAAATATATATTTTTAAACATTCATCTGCAGTTATATTACGTTACTTTTTTACTACATTCTTATACAACATAATGGTTATAGTTAAACATTTACTGAAGCTGTGATTGTTCAGTTTAGTAATTCCTGACAGAATGTAAGAAAAAAGCTCTCATTGCTTATGTATTTATCCCCAAAAATACGAATGTTAATATTGACTTTTTAATAAATATATGATTGATGTCTTTTTCTGACTTGTATCCTGGCATTATAATAAATACTCTACAAATTACACATTAATTATTAATTTCTTTCCTTGATAAAACATCAACAGACAGGTGCCATGGTTGGCTAGAATAGGCACACCCACTCATGCAGAGGATATAAGACATTCCTCTCATTGTACAGGACTTTGTCTCCATATGATCAGCCTCAGATCATGTGAGTACCTGACAGTTTTCACATATAAATCTTTTTTATTTATTTGTTTTGTTTTACTTGTAAATTTAATGCAATTGTCAAATGGTAGTATGTATTAATATGTTTGTTGCTTATGACAAAAATATTAAAGTTTTATGTAATTACACTGTACTTTACAAAAGGGCTGTTTACTATGACATGGGAGACAAAAAGTAAATTGCAGGCTTAAATACCATGATGCACACGATGATAATTACTTTAATATATTCAACTGATGGTTTGTTGTTCTGCATTACTGGAACTAAATTATCATAGACGGACACATGCCTGATCATTTAATAGTTAAACCACAATGACAGTGACAACATAAACAGCATAAGTAACGGCTGAGCTTTCAGTAAGAGTAAGAAATATAACAACAGCAGCTGAAACAGTAAAACAATAAAAGGCAATGCATAAGCTGCAGGATTTTATTCATGACACGGTGCAGTATTGCTATCATCCACAGATTCCACAAATATCAAGTTCATCAGAATGCAGAACAAATGATATAGTATAATTTGCGGCTTTTTAAAAATCCCTGCTGTGTTGGATGCATTTTTGTCGGGCAGATACATCGCTTCTTCATACGTTTTGTCACGTTTTCACAAAAGTAATTTGGGAAAAGAACGCAAACATTTCCGTTTGTTTTATAGACGTTATATAGCCTATACATTCTCAACATTGCTGTAGTTTATTTTAACTTGTTTTAACTTTTGTTCCTCAAAATAAAGTAGGCTATTCATAATTATAGGCCTATACTTCCATAATAAAATGAATACACATGCAGAATTTCTGACTAGAATTTATGAAATTGAATTTAGTAAATTAATTTAGTTTATTTTTGCAATGGTTTAGGTGAACTGATAATAGCTGAAAGGTGACTAAAAATAAAACTTAATCATGCCTAAAATATAAACATTTCCTAATGCATTCCTATACACTGAAAGCTTAAAAAAAGTATTATTGCTGACAGTTTTACCTTGATCTCAACTAGGGTCCCTATATAAACCCCTTGCTAACTGCACTTTGATTTGTACTTTGATGGGCTTTCTGCAAATAAACACAATCTTCCTGACTTTGTTCCTTAAATACATTGGCACGGCATCAAAGTCTTAGTAAGACAATGGTCCATTTACTGCAGATGTTACTGAATAACTTCATATTAGCAGATGTTTCTTATCCAAAGACAGTGTGCACTGACTGAAGAGTCAATCCCCTGGAGCACTCCTGGATTAAATGTCTTGCTCAAGGAAATAATGCTGAGTCTTCTCCGACATTACAGCTAAATAAATAAACTTGACTGCACCAAATTTGGAATCTAAAGATAAAGAGTGTCATTTGTACGTCATAGTCCAAGTAGAACGTTCAAGTAGACCTGCAAAAATCATGTCTGTCACTGAATGAAATTATCTTTGGTACTAACTGTACACATCGTTTTTATTTTCTGAAGACATTAAGGTTACGAAGTCTGATCTAAATCAACATGGCCACATCTATCCTCACCCATGTTTTGGCTGGCCTGTTTGGCATGGGCTCCTGGGTCACCATCTGTGGTCTGTGGGTGGAGCTGCCGCTCATTGTTCCACAGGTACCTGAGGGTTGGTATCTTCCCTCCTACATCTCTATTATTGTCCAAATGGCAAACATCGGACCTCTGTTTGTCACATTAATGCACCGCTTCCGCCCAGGAACACTCAACGAGACTGCAGTTATCTACTTTATTGTTGGTTTCGGGATATTGGCCAGCCTTTTCCTGGCTTTCTTCTGGAGTGAGACGGTAGTGGTGCTAGGTGTAGAGCGCAGTGTTCCTCTGCTGCTCCTCATCTTCTTCATCTCATTAGTGGACTGCACCTCTTCGGTGACGTTCCTTCCCTTCATGACACAGCTCAAGGCGGAGTATCTCATGACTTATTATGTAGGAGAAGGCCTGAGTGGTCTTGTCCCAGCTTTAGTGGCAATGGTTCAAGGTGTAGGTGTGATGGAATGTGTCAATGCATCTCAAATCTTCGTATCCAATGAAACGCATCTTAACGGGTCTGAAAGAAACACTACATACCTTGTGCCTCACTACCAACCAGCTAACTTTTCCATTGAAGCCTATTTTTTCTTCCTGACGGCTATGATGGGGGTTTGTTTGGTGGCATTCTTACTTTTAAACTACCATCCAGCTGTGGCCAGAGAGAGTCCCAATAACATAAATGGAAATGAAGATCCTATATCCCGCTGGGAAAACAAGAAATCTGAACAGAAACCAATGATGTGTTCTCAAAAGGCTAGTCAGAAACCCAAGAGCATGTTCGGGACAGACACACACACATGGATGCAAGTCATATACATCTACATTATGCTAGCATGGGTGACTGCTCTGACTAATACCGGTTTGCCATCAGTGCAGTCATACTCATGTTTACCATATGGAGACCAGGCCTATCACTGGTCAGCAATTATGGCCAATGTTGCCAATCCTATAGCTTGTTTCATCAGCATGTTTTACACTCAAAGGTGAGCTACTTTATGAACAATAGCGATTTAATGCACCAAACAAATAAGTATGTGGACATGAAATACTGACATGAGTTTAAGATCGATCGATAGATAGATAGATAGAAAGATACCCAGGTTAAAAGTACACTTCCTTAATGTACTTGAGGTGCTCAATTTTCGCACACTAATTTTAAGTGTATTCGTATACTTTATATACAAATTTTTTTTTTAAGATGTTGGCCTTAAAATAAAACTTAAAATCATCTAAGTGTACTCAACGGTGCTATTTTGAGACACCAAGAATATGAACTAAAATGTGCTTTTAACATAATATCTCTGTCTTTAAAAAAAATGTATTTAGTCACCACTTACAAGTTTTACAAGTAGTAAAACTTGAGTGTACTAGTGAATGAACGATGGGTTCAAGTGTACTACAAGTGGTAACTAAATAAACTTTTAAATACAAAGATAGAATTTTAAAAGCCTTATATTTAATAGTTTATATGTATGCTGTTCTGAAATAGCACAGTAGAGTACACTTAGATGATTTTAAGTTTCTCTTAATAAGTACTAAAGAATAATTTTCAGTGTATGCAAGTACAAAATTAGTATGAAAATAGAGTACCTTAAGTACATTATGTGTACTTTTTTCACCTAGATGTATAGATAGATAGAATGGCTATAAACATATTTACTACTTCTCAAAACTTTGTTGCATTTTGAACAGGTCCTTATTGTTGATGGGAGTTCTCACTTCTCTTGGCTCTTTTATTGGATTTTACATAATGGGCATGGCTGTGTTGAGTCCATGTCCATTTCTAGTTAATGACACCTCTGGAGCCGTCATTATTGTGAGTACTTGGGACCAGTTTGAGGTTATTACCAATATAAGAAGCAATCTTATTTTTTTTATTGTTTATTTTTGTATATTCACACTGAGTAATCTTGTGTTTTCAGGTGTTGGCTTGGTTCTTTTTCATCTTCGTCCTATCTTATGTAAAGGTGATTGTTGCTGTCATCTTGCGAGATGAAGGCCACAGCGCTCTTGTGTGGTGTGGAGCTGTGGTGCAGTTGGGCTCAATTTTAGGGGCGGTGACTATGTTTCCTTTGGTCAATATATATGACTTTTTCACCTCTGGTGACCCTTGCAACACTAATTGTCTATGAGATAAGTGTTCTTTAAACAATATTAAAATGAATGATAATATTAATTATGTTCATTTTCAATTGTGGAGCACATGTAAATGAATGAATGTAAAAAAGCTTTTTTAATGTTGATTTTGTATACTATACAAATGCTTTACTATAATGTTAACAAAGTTTAAGTGTTTTATGCTGATGTATTTAATTTTTTCTTTAGTTTTTATATGCTTGTCCATTTATTTTATTTAAACATCTTAATAATGATTCAGTATTTTCTATGCCAGAATTATTAATTGTCCGCTAGGAGGCGGCAACGGTCTACCGTGAATATCATTCATTTAGATTGGTTCTCACACAGGAGCAGTTTGACTAGGTGACCTACCATGTCTACCGCAAACTACCATGTCTTTTTTTGTCTTAAAATGATTAAAAGTTCATTTATATTCATTAAAAAAAAAAATTATTCTGCAAAATCTGATAAAATGTGTAAATTACATGCATTGGGTTTCCTACTATAGATAGTAAGCAGGAATGTTTAATTTCCCCCCTCAACAATTGCCTAACATTACCTGCAGTGCTCATATTGGGAAATTCATCATAAATATTTGCTTGAGTTACATTTAAAATTATAGATGAGTTGTTAGAAAAAAATTGGATAATAATCCTGCATGCATAGAAATTCTTTTTCAACAGCAAAACAACAGCACTTATTTAGGTTTCTTCACTTTAAAAAAGTTAACGATTCTACATGATTATTTGAACACAATAACAGCACTTGTTTCTGTTAATAAAAAAAAAAAACAATGACAAGCTCATATTTTGTAATCATCTCACCAAAGGGGGAAAAAAACAGCCTCTAATATTGATTAGGTGTCATGGTGGCCTCTAATATTGATTTTGACAATGAGAAGCCTTAAAGTTTGAAAGTTTGAGAACCACTTACATTAGTTTCTTTTCATTATGCAAAGGCAATGAGCTGAGTTGATAGGGTCTTACAAATCTGCAGATTTATTTTATAGGAATTTCAATAAGATTCATAGTCTTAAGGCTCCTCTGCTTCTTAACTGTTGATATTCTAATAAACGACTACAGATGAGAACAGTCTGGACAGAACAGCCACCATCTTGCTTTGATCCAGAGATCACAGTAACAAGGCAAAGAGGATAACAGGAAGACGACGGTTATATGTATTAGGATGTGGAGGGAGTTCAGCATCACAGCTCTTCACTCGACAGGACAGTTTTCACACAATGGCAACTGAGCCCATTAGCGAAGGCCGCTCGTCTTCTTGGCTCTCTAACAATCCTCACCCAGGCAGCCTACTATTAGAGTGGCTATTTCTGGGCACTGGCTTTGATGATTCACCCCACCCTGACTGTGCGTTGTCACCATGGCTGTGTGACCGGGGATTCAAACCCATGGAAAATATTCCTGTCTGCCTGGCAGGTGTCACAGGGTGCTTGGCTCAAAGCCTGTATACAACAGCTGCTTCTACTTTGATAGTTACTACTCTGGATGTTCAGCTCTCCTGTGCACATGGAGAAGAGATCTTGCACATTTTTCACGATTCTGTTTCAGACGATACTGCCGCATTTTTAATGAGCCGTTGTGACTAGGGTTGAAACTAGATCTGTGAAACGGAACATTAGGTCTGAGTTTTATACTCTTTAAAAGTTTGGACAAAAGACTTTTCAAATAAATCATCTCTGGTTTTTATTCTCTATGATTTTAGGACCAATATGGAACATCTTGAAGTATTTTGTCAGTTGATTTTGGTACAAAACTAAACATCAATTACTAACAGTCTGCTGTCACAATTAGACCAGGGCTAGTTGTCACATTTACTTTTTTTTTTACTCCATTGAATTTCACTTAGTGGACTTATTTTTGGAAGTCAGTTTTATGTGTGAAAGTAAGCTATTTTCTGTGAATTTGCAACACTTAAAATTCATTAGCCACTATATGTAAACAACAACAAAGTGTATCAAAATGGTAGCTCGTCTAATTGCGCTAAAAACCAGCAGCGTTGGGGAAAGTTACTTTTAAAAGTAATGCATTGCAATATTGTGTTACTAACTAATTATGTTACTTAGTTACTTTTTATGGAAAATAATGCATTATGCTACTTTTGCATTACTTTTTATTAAATATGAGCAGGGCTTGATTGTTTGTTTTTAATACAAGAAGTTCCATTTATAGCAAATGTAAAAGTCTTTCACACCAAAGAGTGTAATGAATAAACCTCAGGCTGAAGGAAAAGTAAATAAACGTCTGTACAGTAGAACACTGTAGAAGAAGTTTAACACTCTTAAATTCACCAATGAAGCACAATTGTTAGTTTATCTGAAGTCATTTTTGCTTATTAGTATGGTTGAACTGGATCATAAAAAGTCAGCAGCAAAGACATTGGTTAATAAAATGGGATTAGATACATTTGTGTTGTTTAACATATTTAAGATAACATATTCTGAGTTTGCATTTCACTGTTTTAATTCATTTTGATGAATACTGAATCTGTTTTTTGCGAGTGAGATGAATTAATTGCACGTTCACATTTAGTCTAGAACTACAGTAAGATCATGTTCAAACAGCGCACTGTCAGTCAATAAATGGGAAACAAGTAACTCAGATATTTTCTTATAAATTAAAAAGTAATGTGTTACTTTACTAATTACTAAAAAGTAATATTATTATGTAACTCGTGTTAGCCTACTTGTAATGCGTTACCCCCAACACTGCAAACCAGTGTGTTTGTGATTACTTTATTAATTAAAATGACAACTAATACCAGTTTGCAGTATTAAGTAGCATAACATGCCTTTTTGTACAGCTAAAAAAAACTGAAAGTGAATGACACTGTAAGCCTGGCACATTCAAGGTTTCTTTATTTGTCACATAATAAATTATACAGGGTATAATCAATAATATAATCATGAAATGTAAATCAAATCAGGTCCACTCAGTGGACAGTGCAAAATAAAAAATGATATAAAAGTAACACAACACAAGAGCATATATATGGTAAAAAAAAGAGAAATAAGAATAAAATGTGCAATGGAATAAAAAGTGCAAAACAATGAGATGTGCAAAAAAACAAACAAAAAAACAGTGTACTGGGACTTAATAAATAGTAATGTGAATAAGAGGGATGTGCAGACGGGCTGTTCAGGGTATGTACATAAAGCAGCAGTACGGGTGGTGAGAATATTTACAGTTAACAATCTTGTAAGTGTTTATGAGACTGGGTTTGTGTTAAGGAGCCTGATGGCCTGAGGGAAGAAGCTCCTCCTCAGTCTCTCGGTTTTTGCCATCATGCTCCTGAAGCGCTTGCCAGATGGCAGTAAACAGAAAAGATTGTTACCGGGGTGATTTGAGTCTTTGAGGATTTTAGCAGACCTGCTTTTGCAGCGTTTGAGGTAGATGCCCTGCAGAGAGGGGAGAGTAGACCCTGAAATGCGCTCAGCTAAGCGCACGACTCTCTGTAGAGCTTTGCAGTCCTGGTTTGAGGAATTACCATACCACACTGAGATGCACTGAGTCAATACACTTTTTATGGCCCCTGAATAGAAAGTTTTCAGGATAGCTGGTGAGACCCTGAATTTCCTCAGCTGTCGCAGATGGTACAGCCTTTGCCTGGCTTTCTTAACCTGAGTCTGAATGTGTGTAGTCCATGTCAGGTCCTCGGAGATGTTTACACCGAGGTACTTGAAGCTACTCACCCTCTCCACAGGGGTCCCACTGATCATAAGAGGGGTGTAGGGCCGCTGCTGTCTCTTCCTGAAGTCCACTATCAGATCTTTAGTTTTGCTCACGTTCAGAGAGAGACAGTTGTCCTGGCACCATGAAGTGAGTCTCTCCACCTCATCCAAGTATGCGGCCTCGTCATCGTTGTTAATGAGGCCCAGAACCACAGTATCATCCGCAAATTTGACAATAGAAGTGGAGCTGTGAGAGGACACGCAGTCGTGGGTGTAGAGAGAGTAGAGCAGGGGGCTCAGGACACAGCCCTGTGGGGCTCCTACGTTCAGGGTGATGGAGTTGGAGGTGAACTGGCCGACTTTCACCACTTGTGGTCTGGCGGTGAGGAAATCTTTAATCCAGTCACAGAGTGAAGTGTTAAGGCCGAGGTCTGAGAGTTTGACAGCTAGCTTGGTGGGGACTATAGTGTTGAAAGCTGAGCTATAGTCAATGAATAGCAGCCTGACATAGTTGCCATTCTTGCTGTCAATGTGAGTGAGGGAGGAGTGCAGTACCTGGGAGATGGCATCATCAGTAGACCTATTTGGCCGATAGGCAAACTGAAGAGGGTCCAAAGTAGCAGGGATGGAGGAGCAAATGTGTTTCTTTAAGAGTCTCTCAAAAACCTTCATGACTGTCAATGTGAGGGCAACTGGAAGATAGTCATTCAGGCAAGAGGGTTTACTGTTCTTAGGCACAGGGATTATGACAGATTTTTTGAAGGGGGTGGGAACCACAGAGGTAGCAAGGGACTCATTAAAGATGGAAGTAAACAAGCCAGCAAGCTGATCAGCACAGGACCTCAGAACGTGGCCAGTAATCCCATCGGGTCCTGCTGCTTTTCTGACGTTCACTCTCCTTAGTTCCCTCCGAACGTCATCCTCTGACACGGTGATAACATGATCGCTGCTCTGTCTGCTGCTTCCTGGCACACTGCTCGGCAGAGTCGCGCCGCCATTACGTTCAAAGCGGCCGTAGAAGGTGTTTAGCTCTTTGGCCAGCAACGGATCTGCTCTCACCTCTGCGGAGGAGTTATTTCCAGAGGAACAGATGGTCTTCAGTCCCTGCCACATGCGTCGAGTCATTGAGCTGGAAATGTGACTCAATTCTCTCTCTGTACCGGTGTTTAGCAGCTCTAACTGCTCGATGGAGAGCATAGCACGAAGCTTTGTACTCGCTCATGTTTCCTGACAAAAGACCGGCGTTGTATGCGGCAGTGCGATGGTTAACCGCATCACGGATTGATCTGTCCACCCACGGTTTCTGATTAGAAAAAGTCCTTATTGTTACCGTTTCAGTGGCCTGTTCAGTTGAAGTTACAAATAGTTACAAATAGCTGCATTGAACCTCATTGAAGTTACAAATAGCTGCATGCAACCACTCTTACATTAAATTTAAAGGTGAAAAGACACATAGCCTACATTGAAGCAGGAGTATCTAATCAAGTTCAAGGAAGGACACTATCCTACAAAATTCAGGTCCAAACCTAATTAAACACCCCTGAACCAGCCAATAAAGTTCTTCAGAATTAGAAGATTCTACTCTAAAAAAATCCTGGGTTATTTTTTTTAACCCAAATGCTGGGTTGAACCTTTTCTGTCATTTTTTGGGGGTTATTTTTTCAGTGTTTGGGTAGTTTTTGTGTTACCCAGCCCCTGGGTCAAATGTAACAACCCAGTGTTTATGTAGTTTTTTAGTGTTACTCAGATTCTGAGTTAGAGTAGCCCAGCGGTTGGGCTATTTATCTCTGGGATTTTGCGTCATCTTCTGTAGAGAGTAGTTCTAAGCGCCCACCCAAATTGGGTTGTTTTTAACCCAGTGTTTTTTAGAGCCTTGGAGAAGTTTGGATATCAAGGAGGTAAATCTCTGCAAAAAGGGATTGGACACTCATGCCTTAAATACTTAACTACAAAAAAGCCATAGAAAATGATTTGCCCATGAAAAAATTATTTGCTCAACATTATTCTCTCATTGCTTCTCTCATTAATGGCGCCACTCATGGCAGCTACAGTACGTTGCTCTTCAGTGTTTGTAATGTTTTGTTAGTTTTCTTCCAGTTTTTTGTTTCTCAAACATGATCAGTTTTACCAGGGATGAACTGCTAAACATTTGGCAGAACACACCACAAAATATTTTACCGGATTTTGATTATTCGGACGTTTTGCTGGACATTGTAGTCGGTGGAGCTGAGGTGCTGTTTAGATGCTACAGTACGCGCAGACGGGGGAAGCGAGCCGGTGTTCTGTTGATTTGTCCTACCCTGTCAGATTTTGCTACCTTCCATTAAAACGGTGGGTAGTACAATTCGACAACGAAAAATGCTACCTGGTAAATTATGTTTTATTAATGTGTACACCTACACATAGAGACAAAGAGGAATTATTCTGGCAAGCTAAGGAACCAATTATCTTCCAGTGATTCTGCTTCAGTGTGGAAAGGTTTGAAAGACATTATGAATTACAAGACACCATCCCCCAGCACTCTGGAGAATCAACAACTGGCAGACGATTTTAATGACTTTTACTTTAGACTTGGTAAAACAAATCAGTGCCTTGCTCAAGGGTCTCACCTCAGTCATGGACAATTCCTGCCGGAGTCAAGATTCAAACCCACAACCTTGGGTTACAAGTTGGACGCTCTATCCATTAGGCCACGACTGCCACCCTGTGAGTATGACGTGCGCCAGGTCTTCAGAGAGAACAAAAGAAGGAAAGCACCAGGACCAGACAGTGTGTCACCAGCCTGCCTTAAAACCTGTGCTGACCAGCTGGCCCCCAACTTCACAAAGATTTTCAACAGATCACTGGAGTCCCCTCATGCTTAAAATGCTCCACCATCACCCCTGTCCCAAAGAAACCCAAAATTACTGGACTTAATGACTACAGACCTGTGGCTCTAACGTGTCTGGTCAGGAAACCATTTGAAAGACTGGTTTTGGCTTATCCGAAGGCCTCCACTGGACCCTTAGTGGACCCCCCGCAGTTTGCCTACAGAGCTAACAGGTCTGTGGATGATGCAGTCAACATGGGACTGCACTTCATCCTGCAGCATCTGGAAAGACCAGGGTCTTATGTGAGGATCCGGTTTGTAGACTTCAGCTCCGCTTTTAACACCATCATCCCGGACACCCTTCAGAATAAACTGACACAGCTCTCCGCCCCCACCTCCATCTGTCAGTGGATCGCCAGCTTCCTGACAGACAGGCAGCAGGTAGTGAGGCTGGGAAAACTCTCATCCAGCACCCGCACGATCAGCACTGGAGCTCCTCAGGGCTGTGTTCTCGTCCCACTGCTATTCTCCCTGTACACGAATGACTGCACATCTAAAGACCCCTCCGTCAAGCTTCTGAAGTTTGCAGACAACACCACACTGATCAGCCTCATTCAGGACGGTGGCGAGTCTGGTTACAGACTGGAGGTCAAGGAGCTGGCTTTCTGGTGCATTCTTAACAACCTGGAGCTTAACACGCTCAAAACAGTGGAGATGATCGTGGACTTTAGGACTTCTCTGTATTTTTCAATGCAGAAGTAAGCCATTTTCTATCAATGTGCGAGATTTCACGTTCAGTAGCCTCTGGAAGGAAATAACGAGAAGAATAACAAAGTGCAGTAAATGGTAAAATACAAAAATTAAGATAATACATTATATAATATGGCAGACACACCAGTTTGAAATATCAAGTCGCAAAACAAGCTGTTTTGCACGGCTAAAAATACCTGCAAGTGGATGACTCCGGAAGCCAGATACATTAAAGGGTGGTTGATTGCGATTTCACTTTTTTAACGTTAGTGTGTAATGTTGCTGTGCGAAAAGAAACAATATCTGCAAAGTTACAACGCTGAAAGTTCAATGCAAGTGGAGATATCGTGTTTTAAAATTGGCAGTTTAATGCCTAGAAAAACGTCTGGTAGGGACTACAACGAGTTACTTCCCGGGTTCGTGACATTACAAACCCAGATAAACCCCGCCCCTGGGAACATGCAGCAAAGGAGGCGAGGCCATGTTGTGCTGCTTTAGAGAAGAGTATATTATAAGCTAACAGATGCAGTGGCATTTACAAACCATCTACCATTAAGAGCCGTGCTTGCACAGGTTCTGCGCAATCCTTTTCACTAATATTCTCTGGGTCTCAATTGGGCTCAAATTGATAAGCAATATAGGCGACACCGCTGCGGTGAGGGGCGGGATGTTTAGACGTACACTAGAGGCAGTTTAGCCAATCACAACACACTGGATCAGTTAACCAATCTGAGCCTATTTCTGAGGAAAGAGCTTCATAAAAGCAGGAAAGGATCAGTGCGTTTATAGGAGAAGGGACAGAGCGGTGTGGAATAAAGGTAAATTATGTGAAAAATAATGCTTTTTTTTAAACGAAGCATTAACACATGTTAGACTGCACCCCATAAACACAATCAAGCCTGGAAAAAATACAGTCAACCACCCATTTAAATTTACAAATGACTGCAACTGCTCTTATGGGGAAAATAAATGCATTCAGAACTGAGGCATGTGGGGAGCATGACAAAGAAACAGAAGCCGTTTGTCATATTAGAAGTTAGTGTTGTATCAGAATGATTTTTTAATTAAAATCTCAAGGTAAAAACTGACATACAGTTGGTTTAAACGGTTTATGATGTGCCATATTAGAAAATAATGCACACATTATTAGCACATTATTAACAAATAATGTGGTGATATGACACGAGGCGGAATGGCCGTTACACGTGGTGTGCATTATTTTCTATTATATCTGAATACTGGATTCTGATTGGCTGGCAGGTATGCAGTAAAACTGTATTAATGCACAGGTAGTTCTAAGTCAATTTAATCTCCGTTCCATATTAATCTGCTACTTTAATTTATGCACACAAATTCACACACGTCACTCATGCACACACACACACACACAGAGGTCGGAGATTGCATTAACAGATTGCGCTGCGTGCACAAACATGTTATCAACGCTGTCCAGTGACTTTTATTAATACAAGGCCCATATACTAGATTGCTACTTTATATTCCTCAGCAATTAGGTGGTAAAATTACTGTTTTTGAAGTACAGCTTGCTTAGGGAGAAGCAGGTAGGCTACTGTCCTCTCTCTCTCTCTCTCTCTCCATACACTGTATATATAGGTTTCTTCGCAGAGGCACGTCGTGCATTAAAATAGTTTAAGGAACAGGCACAGCTAACCATGCATTATTAAACGGACCGCAGCCAAAAATATATGATTTTGTTTTTACAAACTGTAATTTAAAAAGTTCTTGAATTAATTACAATATAAATACTTGTATATATTAATATATAAATACTTGTATATATTTGTATGTATGTTTTTATGCCATTCAACACCACACCTCTTAAAGTTCCAACAAAGCATGAATTTATTGTGCATATTTTAGTACTGAAATGTAAATGCACCGTAGAAATGTGACTAGCATGGGTAAATTGAATACATATACTCACAAGAAAAACAATCTGTTGTTGTCATTGATACCTTGCGGAAGAATATATCATGTTAGGTCTGATTGTCAAGAACAAACAACAACAAAAAACAATATGTGGCATTTCTGAGATCCCAGTACAGAAAAATACAAATTAAAGTGCATACATTCCCTAACAACCTACAGACAGGATACAATGTAGAGGCAGTAAAAACCCCTGTACGAAAATCTCATTATATGCTGAGAAACATGCATTATGTTTATAATTAGAGAGGAAAAATACATATAAAAGTATTCCTGCTTG
Organism: Oxygymnocypris stewartii; assembly: GCA_003573665.1. Lineage (NCBI taxonomy): Eukaryota > Metazoa > Chordata > Actinopteri > Cypriniformes > Cyprinidae > Oxygymnocypris > Oxygymnocypris stewartii. Next base: position 975,465 of record QVTF01023765.1, on the reverse strand, counting down.
ATAAACACTTTAAGGCACAGTGCAGTAAACCATCAGGTCATAGAGGCAGTCATAGTGTAACATATATTCAGCTGTTCAGAGGCAGTTTGAAAGAGCGTAGCCTAAACTGAAACCACCAACTTGCCTTAAAAAATTGCTACAATAATATTGGATGGTTGACAAATGCCGGTCCAGTCAATCTCTGGTCACAAAGTTGCAACCAAATGTGACCGTAAAGGGAATAGGATTGCTATACTTCCCGTATGGCTTGTGTTTGATTAATTCCAGCACACTCCAAATAAATAATTATATTCTATTCTATTCCTTATTATTCTATTCATAAAAATTCCAGTTAACAAGTACATACCATACCTGATATTACAAACGCTATTAACATGGAATGGCTATTCAGACATAAGCACAGACATCTGCTGTCAAATGATGAACAAAACAACAATTTGGCATAAGCTTAAGGCAAATCAATAAGGCCGTTCGGGCTTACAAACAGGTCAAGGCTTCAAAATTATATTCAAACAAACGTCTCCACAAAGGCAATCAGTCATCAATGTTTTCTTCTTCATGAGGAACTGAACCTTCATCTAACCACACGTATTTGTGCCATTGGATGATGAAATGTAACAAAAACACAAATAGACAAAAGTGAGCGTTCAGACGTGCACACCTGCACTCACAAATGCATGCTTCCAAAAAATAAAACCCACAAAAACGCTAAAATAAAATAACGTTTAGGTTATAATTTAGATTTGTGCATGCGTCAACTACACGTCTGATTTTTGGCCTGCAAAGTAACTGATTTGTGACCAGACTCAAATGTTCTTTTTCGAAAATATACATGGAGCTACATGGAGTACAAGAGAGTAAACAGGAAAGCAAAAGAGAGACAACTTGGTCCAAAACAGAACACTCTTCATCGGCAGGATGTACTGATAAATTCTGAAATTAAGTGCACTTGTTTTTTCTGTGCTTTTAGGCTGGTTTTCAGTCCCCCCCGTGGAAATAAAACAAGCAAGGTTCAGTGAGTTCTGACGGCCTCTTATGAAGTGGAACTCTGAGTGCATAAGGTTTGTTTGTTGAATTGGTGTTATCAGAGTCAGGTCTTGCTGATTCGGATCTGCTGTCAGAAATTCGCTATGCTGAAGTTCATGATTGCCGTGGTCTTCTCAGAGGGACCTTAGGCTGCTATGCGTGGCTATGAACAGAGATGCTGGAGAGATCGTTCCTGATGATTTCGTTAACTGTGAAAACAAGTGGAAATCATGTTACTTTTAGGCTACACCCAAAACAAACAATTCATTTGCAGTAGACATTGTATCACCACAGGAAAATATTGCTAAATGCACTTTTACAATATGCTTAAACAGTTGTCACTGAGACATTTAATATATGTGGAGGATTTATATGGATGGTGTATTGCTTATCCTGCACTAAAATATTCTATGTTACAGATACAGATGATTTGCAACACATTGAATACAGGTGTCTCATTAACATATACTACCATTCATATGCTTTTTAAAAAGTATCTCTTATGCTCACCGAGGCTGCATTTATTTGATCAAAAACACAGTAAAAACAAGAATATTATGAATAATTGTTACAATTTAAAATACCTGTTTTCTATTTTTATATATTTTTAAAAATAACCTGTATTCCTGTGATTGCAAAGCTGAATTTTCAGCAGCCAGTATTCAAGTCTTCATGGTCACATGATCCTTCAGAAATCATTCTAATATGCTTATTTGATGCTCAACAAAAAAAAATTCTTCGTAATATCAATGTTGACAACAGTAATGGTAACACTTTTTTCAGGTTTCTTTCTTTCATAAAAATTTGAAAATAACAGCATTTATTTGAAATAGAAGTCTTTTGCAACATTATAAATGTCTTTAATGTAAATTCTGATAAATTGAATGCATCCTACCTAAAATATTATTTAAATATTAGGAAATATTTATCTCTTTACTTATCTAAATTTTTTAATAGTAGTGTAGTCATCTGGTGGTTGTTATGACTAGATGTAGGGATTTTCATTGCTCCGATAAATAAATGAAATCCGATATCTAGATCCGATAAAGTACGCTTGCTGGTAAATCAATCAATCAGTATGATTTATTCGCTTTCCGACTGCAAGTGACTGCAGCATTAAATTGTAGTGGCTCTCAGCAGAGTCAGTATGAAGCTATTTTTACTTCTGTAATGTGTGTAACTAAAAATATTTAATGAGAAAAAAGTAGTATTTTTTCTAATCCTGTGACCCGGTTAACAAAATGTAAATGTGATCAGTTTTTATTAGGTCCAAGGAACATATGAAAATAATTTAATGAGGGAAAAAGGAATTTAATTTCAAATGTCCTATTATAATTCCACACGTATAGCGTCTACAAACCCCAAATAACTCAAAATAAAATTTCTCTAAGTAGCTTCTCTGAGACGGAGAAGATCTCATACCCTCTTACGCAGGTCCCTGCAACTCCAGCTGTCTGCTGTCTTCCTGCCCTCTATCTGTCATTGCTTTTTCCCACACACTAGGACCTTGGCTTCTTCTGTCAGCTGTGTTCTTTGGCCTGAGCATGGGATGTGACTTAGCATGGCTTCAGGCTATACAAACAGCCTGGCACTCACTTGCTGTGTGATAGCAGGGGAAACCGGATGAGGCTGCCTCTTAAAGTTAGCATGTTAGCATATTAGCAGCAGATGTATTATCTTACTCTCAGTCCCATAGGGAGCATTGTATGACCCACACACAGCACATTACCCTTCCCTAACTGTCTGTATTTCAGTTTTCGAGCCTTAGGCGGTTTATTGCAAAACATTTGAGCCTTTTAGCTCTGAGAAGAGTGATTCACTTTCACGTAAACGCTAACGGCTCTCAAACCTCTAAGGGACATAGATAGCAACCGTATCAGTTGCTCTATCTGTTTCAAAACAGCACATTCTTCTTCCCTTACGATCACAGCACAGACCGCTTTAGCTGGCCTTTGAATTCTTTAGCATGGACGTAAGCACCTGCAAGAAGCATTTGATAACTATTAGACAAGCTGTGTGTGTTTTTCTCATTTGTGGTTAGGAATATCATCCTCAAAGTAGAATTCTGCATTTTTCGAATGGCATCAAATATTTTAGAGTCGTAGTTTCCTTAACCTCAAATTTAATGGCAATCTATACATAAATAACTAGTAATTTATTTCTGTGATGGCAAAGCTGAATTTTCAGCACCAGTTTTCAGTCTCACATGATCCTTCAAAAATCATTCTGATATGCTGATTTGCTGCTCAAGAAACATTTCTTATTATCAGTGTGGAAAACTGTTCTGCTCATAATATTTTGTGGAAACTGTGATACTTTTTTTTTCGAGATTCACTGATGAATTCAAAAGTTATATTGAAAACCCATTTTGGTTGACCACTAGTTTGTTTCACAAGTCCTTATACGACCTTTAAAAAAATCACGTAAGCTTTAAAATCGCAAAAAATCTAACACAAAAAGAGAGAGTGAGTTCGAGCAGACACGTGTGGGCTGAAGGCGGTGAATTTCCTCCCCTCACGTGTCGCTCCTGGACAAGACCGAGAAGCCTGCTGAGGAATTCCCTGCAAATGAACCATGGTCTTCACGCTCTCACTGTAAAACTGCCTAAGGGACGGAGAAGTCATCCGGAATGCTGACGTTCCCTATAAACGATGAATCCAAATCTGTCTTTCATCTCCTCATGACACACCCAGCCTACTGGACCTCGGCCAGACACAGCCTCTTCCCAGGCTCCTGGTTTCACTTTTTCTCCTGGATCATTTTCCAAAGACTAAAATAACTATTACTCGGAAACACCTTACACCATTAAACAACATCCCTAAGATAAATTGGGAACAGTCTGCTGACAAAACATTCAAAACTAAACTTACATTTACCCAAAATATCAGAATTCGAACCACTGATATACTTAAAGCTGGAGGAATATATTTCACAGTCTTACAAATATTAAAATCTCTTAAGATTTCATATTCACTATGATGGCATTCTGATTGAGTAGCACTAATATGTGAACAGGAAATGAATCAATAAGATTGGTTGAATTAAGGGGAGAAAGTCACACATGGACGTGCCACACAAACACCACTCCATACTGAAACAATTAGGGACCTTTGACAGCTGGGAGTAAATTACGCTAATACGTCTTCTTGAAAAATTTGGCGAGCGTTGACAACTGCCATGGGAGTTTAGACATTAAAAAGCAGGTCTCTTGAATCACTAGGTTCCCAACTGTCAAAACAGAGGAGGTTGGAAAGAAATACCTGCACGACTGCACACATGCAATCTAATTTTATTTGCATGATTTATGGTCAGCTGGACGTTAGAGAAAGCATCTTTTCGAGTCAAAAAGACTACTGAATGAGCTGAAAGGACAGATACTTTGTAGCGGAAAAAGATCTAAGAATAAAAATGTAACCCCAAAGCACTACAAACCAAATAAATATTGAATGCACAATAAAAGTTCAAACACATCAATAACTACAGCCAGCAGCCATATCACCCTGCAGCCCAAGACTGGTCGCCCATTGAAGCTAAGCAGGGCTGAGCCTGGTCAATACCTGGATGGGAGACCTCCTGGGAAAACTAGGTTGCTGCTGGAAGAAGTGTTAGTGAGGCCAGCAGGGGACGCGCAGTCTGTGTGGGTCCTAATGCCCCAGTATAGTGATGGGGACACTATACTGTAAAAAGCACCATCCTTCAGATGAGATGTTAAACTGAGGTCCTGACTCTTTGGTCATTAAAAATCACAGGATGTCTTTCAAGAAGAGTAGAGGTGTGACCCCAGCATCCTGGCCAAATTCATCCATTGGCCTCTGACCATCATGACCTCTTAATCATCCCCATACACTGATTGGCTTCATCACTCAGTAAAGTCTCCTCTCCACCAATAAGCTGGTGTGTGCTGGGCGTTCTGATGCACTATGGCTGCCATCGCATCATCCAGGTGGATGCTGCACATTGGTGGTGGATAAGGAGTTACCCCCTGGCAATGTAGTGCATTTGAGTGCTTAGAAAAAGCAGAAAAGCGCTATATAAATGTAATAAATTATTATTGTTATTATTACATAATCACAAAATTACACCAATCACACCAACACCATTAATTGGTAAGATTTTTTATGTTTTTGAATGATTCAGTGATTCTTCGGTGACTCTTTCTGTTTGAATGAGTGAATCCCTACAGCTAATGCAGACTGACAGTTTGTCTGGAACAAACACAGACAAGTGGAGTGATTCAAACGGTGGGACGATATTCAGCCAATCAGAACTTTGAATAGAAGTAAATAGATAAGTTGTTCTGTGTTAATATTACTGGTAATACAATTATGTGAGTGAGAGCTGGTTAACTATGACCTATTGTGTCTTGGTAAAAAAAAAACACCCTTTCTGTGATGATGAAACATCTAATAACACTTTCAGCATTCATCGCGTGTTTGAACTGAACCAGATTCATAGCAAGCAGCATAACTCTGACTATGTTCACAGTTCCCTCGAAGTTTCACATTGCACTGACCTGATCATCCAAATCCATTTGAACTGTGTGCCTCCTTGGCGTGAATAACAGGACACAAAGATTTCTTGTGAACTCATGCTTAAGAGAGCATCACACAAAGAAAGAGTACAAAATGAAACATGAACATATCCAAAGCAACCAAGATATTTGTGTTGAGCAGAGAGACTCTAGGGACTCTGTTATTTTGAGCCAAGATGACAACTTACATTTGAAGTGGTTTCGTCTTGTACAGAGTGCTCATAGTAAATAAAGACGGCCTCGGTAGGTGTTGACACATGCACTAACATTTTGAAAAGACCAAGGACACTTTGATTGTTTTCAAGTCTCTGTTGGTCAACAATTTTGGTTTGGGGTTTTGGCTAAGGATAGCAGTTAGTGACTCATGCACTGCAATGCTGCTTTTGTCGACTGTTGGCTTGAAAAGAAAACAAACTGTTGGCAGTTGCCATAGGATACATCTCAATTTGCTGCCACATTTCGAATGAGGAGTCTAATGAAAGGGCTTCAACAAGTGATAAGTGACTGGATACACAATAATAGCTGAAATACGAGACACTGCTTAGGGCTTCATATCAAACTAACAAGCATTTTTTATTACAGCCTGGTGCTGTTTGAATTGGTACAAAAGAATAGTCAAGACTTACCCCTCATAACCCGATAAGCTTAGCTTGACTCAAGAGGTATTTCAGCACGTGATAAATGATTCAGAGTAAAGATGATGCATGGACAGACTTTATAAAGTGTGGCAGGGATGGTGTTCATGATTCAATACATTAGCCAGTTAAGTTTTTATTATCCCTCTGCTTGGAAAAAGTTATCTGAATGTTAGATGCCATTTTCAATTCAATAACACATTAAAAATGCTACACCATTTAGCACATTAAATACAATAGCATCTCCAACAATTGAGCATGCTCCTAGCGAAGCCAATACCATGGATTCAGTTCCCAGGGAATGCATGAACCAAGGTTATTATTGTTAACTAAAACTCACCAAAAATACTTTTTTTTGTTAAATGAAATAAAGCTGAAACAAAATAAAATATAAATATTAGACGTAAAGCTTAAAACTAAATTAAAATTAGAAATGTTGGTTTTGCAACTGAAATAAGTGTAAGTTGAAGTACTAAAATTAGTAACTGGACATAAAAAAATTAAACTGAACTAAAACTAATTGAAATAAAAATAGCTCAATCCTAAACAGTAATATAAAAAATGCTAAGGATAATAAGACACAACAAAATGATAAAAAATATAACTAAAATTAAAATGAAAACTCAAAAGTATAAAAAAGCTTATAAAAATAACAGTTATTAAAGTATGTAAATAATGCTTAAATAACACTATTTGATAAAATGTATACGTCATTCTTCACTTGAAGTCAAAGTAAGTAACTCGGGATAAAAGCATGTGCCAGTGCATGAAGGTAAATGTCTGAAGCAAAAAATTCAGTTCAGACCTACTTAGGAAAGCATGGTATGAGTCATCCGGAGTCAAGGTTCAAGGTTCAAGGTTCAAGGTTTCTTTATTTGTCACATAATAGTTATACAGGGTATAATTAGAAGTGTACAAATTATATAAAGTAACATAATTTGTATTCTTATTATTTTGCACTGTCCACTGAGCGGACCTGATTCGATTACATTTCACTTATAATTATACCCTGTATAACTATTATGTGACAAATAAAGAAACCTTGAACCTTGAACCTTGACTCCGGATGACCAAGGACAAGGAGTCGATTCCATGTTCAATTCCATCCTATGATTCTGACATTTAACTAAAAAGCTCTTAATGCTTTATGATTACAGCTAATGACCATTTTAGTAACCAGCTGAACATTTCACATATCTTTCCGGCTAAATTAAGAAATTAAGGACATTAGTTCATAAAAATATATTTTTTTGAATGTTTTGTGTGTGTATATATATGTATATAATACACCATATATTTTGACAAAAGTAACTTTGATATAATAGTCTCGTATCTCTGGGATTGCTATTGTGACTCTGACTGGGAAGTGAATATGTGGATGTGAGGTAATCCAAGAACCTGCTTCCTGCTGGACCAGGATAAGCGGCAGCTGGATCCGTGTGATAGAGCCTGGAGACCTGGCCCGCTCTCTACCTTCAGGAAACAATGGGGGAACAAGGAACTACCAAACAACTATCCCACCAGCACTGTTAGCCTCATTAAGGGCCCGCAAGCACCAAACATCCCAGAAGTCCTAATTGTTTTAATCAGCAGAAGACAAGAAAAACAGACCATGGGTCAGGATCACAATCACACTGGGATTTTTTCATCCACGCAATGACCAGCAACATAATTGAGTCACAAGGGTATATCTTCCTCAAATCCTATGTTAGCTTGACCAAGTATCAGACCACAAGATGTTTTGGGCCTTTGCTTCAATATTAGCAAAATTACAATACTGTTAGTCACAACTTGGAGGTGACTAACAACGTCTAGCCAATCTTGTCTACTCAAACACTTACCCAACAAATTAGATTTTTTAAAGGGATAGTTAATTCACCCAAAATACTAGGACTGCACGATATATTGCATGCGATAGTCATGCGCATCTCGTCAGTAAAGACGGTTCTGTGATTAGCTGTAAATCTCCATCAGCTGTTTTCAAATGAAGTGGCAGTTAATACACAGAGCCATAGTTCAATGACAAGCTACACAATCTCACGTTCACTATCGCATGCGATTCATCTGCGATTCTGAGCACGAATTGCGTAGCTTGTCAGTGAACTACAGCTCTGTGTATGCGCATGACTATCGCATGCAAAATATTGTGCAGCCCTACAAAATACCGTCATCATTTACTTTTATTTTTTTTTATTTGATCCATACAAGTCATTTGGATCCAATTGGCTGTAGTGGCTGAACAAATAGAATAAAGTCATGTGTGTTTGGAACGGCATGAAAAACACCTTAAAATTTCATAAACAGAACTAAAGTTGATAGTGCTATTCAGTTTTAATAACATCCCCAGTATTTATAGTCATAAATGAACAGTGTATATTAAATTCATTCTAAATGCTGTGAATGTGCAAACTGCTCTCCACTCCTACATGCATTTCTTAACAGCCCCACAGACTAAATTGGAAAGTTTGTTGTGTTTTCTTATGGGGAACCCAACTCTTGGGTCACGTGGTGTGGAGCCGTTCCCATAGTGACCCCCTCCTTTACTGCAGGATCTACTGCTTTGGCTTGGGCCGAGCTGGATTGCGCTTCCTGGCAGCGCTCAAGCCACAGGCTTGCTTCGGCAGCGGCCAAGTCAGTGTGCTTTATTGCAGTGAGGCCCCTCAAAGCTTATGGCTGGTGAAGGCCAGGCTCACAGCCAGCTTTTGTAATATTTTCCATAAGTAAAAGGGTTTGTAACCCCTCTTTAAGAAGCAAAGGAAAACAACAGAAGGAGTGTATCAGAGGAAACAGTGAGCAGTAAATGAAGACTGAAGTATTGGTTAAGCGGTTGGTGGTGAATTTTGAAAGTACCTTCACACTCGACAGCTTATTCAAGCATATTACAAGTAGTAAGAACATCTTCAAATGATAATAAGACCGCTATAGCATCAGAAAACCTGAATACTAGATACGCTGACAGCCGTGCATGACGGACAACGGTTTTGTGCCTGTAGAAATGTGCCTCTGTTTCAAATCAAATGAATGAGAGTGGTTGACAAGCTCAGCGAATGCCAGACCTGACAAGAGTCCATCATAGCTGCAATCTACAAGAAATGCAATCCGAACATATAATGACAGGGGAAGCCGTGTTAGCGCTTGGTAAAACGAGTAAAATTTTGCCAGGGGAGAAATGACAGGTAATCATTTTGACAAGCAAACCCATAAAACAAAATCCCGCTCTCACTCCATGCATAACTACTTGTCCATGTTTCCGCTTAGTTTGTCAAATGTATGAAGACGCCTTGTCTGAAACTTAAGGAAACCACTATGGCATCTGTAATCCGCTATCCAACATCTTTAAACTCCAAGAAAGGATCTTAGATCGCTAGCAGAATGATTCAAGACAATTTCCCTCACTAAATTAGCATATAGGGGTTTTACATACTCAAAAGTGTTCTTAGGGCTGTAGAAACAAATGCCCATCATATGTTCTATAGTGTTGAAAAGCTGCGGGCTGAATTGTGTCAAGACTATTTGTATATTCCCCTGATACAAACTTAATGACATTGCTGAAAATTGAGCCCCTGTTGGGCTTGAAGCACCATGTGATGTTTTAGCAGATCTTTTCATTACCAATAAGGTTTGGGTCTCTGCGAATACATTTACATTTATGCATTTAGCAGACGCTTTTATCCAAAGCGACTTACAGTGCATTCAGTCTATACATTTGTATTGTCAGTACATGTGTTCCCTGGGAATCGAACCCACAACCTTTGTGCTGCTAACGCAATGCTCTAACCACTGAGCCACAGGAACACATGAATACACCAGAGAGCCATCAGTCTCAGTGTCAGTACACCCACAAACCAGTCAGGTATCGCCTGATGCATATTACATACAAAACTGGACAGTCCTTTCTCAATTTGGCAAGTTCTAATCTGATTGGCTGACATTACACAACTTCCCAGAGTCAGGGCACACATGGTTTTTAATCAGTAGGTCTGGAAAAATAAAGTTGTGTTTACAAGGTTAAAATATTCACTGGATTTGCCAAAGTTTGCCAGGTTAAATAAGTATGCAAAGGGTGCTACTTGGGTATCCTGTTGAACTTACTGGTGCACTTTGAATAAGGGATATTCAATTTAATACAAAAATAGTGGTCCAAGGTACTCAAAGTAGGATTTAAATGTAAAAAGTCTTTATAAGATCATGGCTATAGAGATACAAATTCAGATAAAATAAAACATCTGTGAATAAACTACATTATAAAGTTAAAGTTATTTTGAATTATTACCACCCCCAAACTTTTGAACGGTAGCATATTTGTTCTCTATATTCTTTTCACGTTTTGTTTAAATTTAGTCTGATGCGGCTAATAGCTCCAAATGAAAAATGACAAACTGTAATCCAGAATAATCTACAATGTGGTCTTTTTGCCATTTAGTCAAAGATCTAGCTACAACTAGAAAGTCATTATCTTTAGCTAAAGCTTTAGCTTTTATGATTAAATAGACAGATCTGATGTTAAAATTCTTCCATCTGTTGAACATTTCTTCCACAGCTGCTTAAAATTGTACGCAAAAGTTGAAGGCAAACCGATGAAGTCATTCATTAACTTTCCAGTTAATTTAACTTGCTTTCTCAATATATTAAACATCATGGAATAGGGCCGCTGTCGTTGTGGCGGTAAGGTTACCGCTGCATTGGATCTTAATTTTGCGAGGGAGCACTCAGGCAAAAACATAAAGCAATTAGAAACATCTGTTGGGCATTACATCACCAGACTACGATGCACACAATCACTAAATTTCGCTGGAATATTGCACTGTCACTTACCATCATCTAGGTACATTTGATCCAATTCCTGTGGTTCCTGCTTGATGCTGACAGCCAGCATGGTGGGGGCGTCTCCCTCCTCCTGTAGGAGGGGGGAGGACCCACTCCTCACCGGTCCTTTGGTTATCGGAGCTGATAATGCAGAGGCCTCGCTGGTGGCCTGTGACTGGGTCAGACTGTGGCTGGGAGTGAAGGGGAGTTCTGGTGCGGAGTTTGGCATGGAAGGATGGGAGCCTGGAGAGGATGCGGCGCTTCCTGTTGGGTAGAGGATGGACTGTGGGTAGCGTCTCGGTGTGGGCTGGATGGTAGAGATGTGTGGGACCGTTGGAGACTGGGGGCCTTGGTTCGATCCCGCAGATAGGCACTTAGAGGAGAGGTGAGGCGGGGAAAGATCCTGTAGTTTGGGGCTGGTGCTGGGGGAGGACGAGCAGGACAGGGAGGTGGGTTTTGCCGCCAGTCTCAGAGGGCTGGATGCAAAGGAGCCTGTGACACAAGGCCTTAGTTCTGAGGGCATCATGGGGGTCATCGCCGGGGGGCTGTAGTAGGGCTTCGGATGCAGCACCAACCCGGCGGGATGGAGCGGCACACATACCTGGGGGAGGTTGTAGTCGTCGTGCGGCTCTGTTTTTATGGTTTGAACTGGGGAGGTGAAGGGCAAAAGAGAGCAAAGAGAAAGATCAGATGAAGAAAACCGGGGAAAGGAGAAAAACGAATAAGCACGTTCCGGGGTTCATGTGACTCTATGCGAGCTAGCGTGAGTGAGTGGGTTTGTGGCTAGGATACCCACAGCGAAACAAACATTCTCATCAATGAGACTATGTGTCTGAGGCTACGCGCTCCCGCCCAACTGAAAATATTTAAAGAAAGAGGGAAAAAAAGGGATGAATCATCACCACAAGAGCCTTCCAGCTGCTTTCAAAAATAAAAGGGCTATTTTTTTTGGATCTGCCCCAGTTCTAATACCATATAAGTGTGCATTATGAAATACTTTACTGCTACAGTAGCTTTACATCCTTTTACATCCAAAAAACCTTATCAAGAAAAAAAGTTCAGTATTTTTCTCTGAGTAGAAGATTCAGTGTGTCATTTTAAGATGGGATCTCAAGTTTAAATGAGCCAAATTGCAACGGAGCTAAGAACTGGACTGAGAGTGGATTAGAAACGGATAAGCAGATCGTACATACAACATTGAATGCATGGAGTTCAAACTAACAGTAAGGCTGCCCATTTTTGACATACACAGTAGCAATCGAGACTTTGAGACAAAAAAATGTATTCTAACTTTTAGTTCATGCCTTTTAGTTTTGAGGTCATACATAGGATAACTTTTAACAGGTCAAACCCTGAAATATTGACAATAAATTTTTGTCCAATCAGATGCTCTAGAATGAGAATGTCCTTCACCTTAGGAAGAACATTCTCCCCCTGGGGCAGCCGTGGCCTAATGGATAGAGCATTGGACTTGTAACTTGTAACTTAGGTTGTGGGTTTGAATCTCGGCTCCGGCAGGAATTGTCCACGACTGAGGTGAGACCTTTGAGCAAGGCACTGAACCCCCAACTGCTCCCCAGGCACCGCAGCGTTGGCTGCCCACTGCACCAAGTGTGTGTGCACTTGGATGGGTTAAATGCAGAGAACACATTTCACTGCTGGTTATGGCTCTGTATAATTGTTTATGTGACAAATAAAAAAATAATTCATTCATTTAATACAATCAGTAACTGAATAGCATTGCAAATCATGGTTGTGATGTAAATATAAGCCTATTGACTACTTTGTTTTTCAATGTGTGTATATATACAGTATATAAACATCCTGTTCCCTATCAGTCGGTCACTCTCAACATCACGTCGGAGGACCGACGAATTGGGATCTCGCTTAGAGAGACCAATCCACTTTGAGCATAAACTAAATGAGTCAATGCTCATTGGCATGCGATTATTAAATCCAGCTTCCACTGATCACAGCGTGAATATAAGTAGGCAGCAGGTGCAGCGCATTCAGCTTTTCGCTTCGGAGCAGAGCGGTTACATCGTTCTGCTCCTGACTTCTGCTGATGAGTGAATTCAACGAGTTGAGCATGCTCTTCGGAAGACTCTTGTGCTGGTGGTACAGCACTACAGCGGTGGTGGTTCTTCCCATGTCGAGTGGACTGCACACATCAGGCTACACTACCCCGTTTGTGTTGCAGATGACCATCTCCCCTGTGCGCTTCAGCACGCTAAAATAGCTTTTTCCCTAAAAGAGCATTCATGGGTGTGTCTTTTTAACGACGACGTTGCATCTGGAAAACTTGAAGTTGCGTCTTTATAAAGACGCGTTGGGTCTTGCTTCAGACAATGTGTCACCTGTGCGTTTCTGGATGCGGTCATTGCCTGGCGCTGGGTGATGGTCACGATCGCTGCCTCACGTGCCTGGGCAGTAAGCATGCTGAGGTGGCGTTCATGGATGAGTGATCTTCTCATTGTGGATGCTCATCTCGGAGTTGCGGCCAGGCTCTGTTACCTCGACAAAGGGGCGGAGCTGTTGCCTCCGTCTCGATCTAGTTCTCGTCCTGGCTGCAGACAGGCGAGGTCTACTTCAGGCAGTAGCACAGGTGGTCTGAGGATTACAGTGGTGGCAAACCCTCAAGGGACCATTGCTCCTCTTGCTCTCCGCAACCAGTTGAGCTGCTAATGGAACGTGCTTGGCCCTCTACATGGAGCGTACCAGCAGTCTTCTTGGCGCTCCTCCCAACGACCGGATGTCGATCGCTGCATCGGAGGGTGAGTCAGAGCTTCTGGAGAGGATGATTTGTCTGCGCTGCTGCTCCGGCGGTAGCAATGCCTGAGACGGATCTGGAAATGACGGCTATGCTTTTCCGGGCCGCCGAAAGGGTAGGGCTCGAGTGGAGACCTCCACTGTGTCCCGAACCCTTGAGGTTGAACGACTGGTTCTCGTGGTAGCTTGTGCTTTTATGGCCAGAAACCAACCTGCTAACTCCTCCTCCTCCCCCCAGCTAGGGGGTATATGGGGGTCCCCCCGGTGAAGTGGTTGGTTGAGATGCAAGTGTGTCCTTATAGCGTCTCCACGCGGCAGGGCAAACCGTGCCAACTCTCCCCGATGCAGAGGATCGCTTTTCTCTTTTCTGCCTCACGCAGGAACATGCTCAGTCGGTGTTGAACTGTTAGAATGCGTTCAAGAGCAGGATGGCGGCACCACTGAAACAGTTTCAGAGGCTCCTGGGGCATATGGCGGCTGCGGCGGCAGTCACGCCGCTGGGGCTGCTCCATATGAGACCGCTTCAACACTGGCTCCATGGCCGAGTCCCGAGGTGGGCGTGGCAGTGTGGCACGCTCCGGGTCTGAGTCAAACTTTCACCCCGTGGCAGACCTTTCGTTTCTTCAGGCAGAAGTACCCCTGGAAAAGGTCTCTAGGCAGGCTGTGGTTTACACGGATGCCACCTCCATCACGCTCCACCTCCGTTCAACGGGCTGCAGTGTCGGGGGTTTGGACAGGTCCCCAACTGCACTGGCACATCATCTGCCTAGAGTTGCTGGCAGTACACCTGGCCTTGAACCGTCTCAAGAGGTGCTTACGAGGCGAGCACGTACTGGTCCACACAGACAACACTGCGACCATTGCGTACATCAACCGACAAGGTGGTCTACGCTCCCGTCGCATGTCACAACTTGCCCGCCACCTTCTCCTCTGGAGTCAGAAGCATCTGAGGTTGCTTCGCGCCACTCACATTCTGGGTTTGCTCAACCCGGCAGCCGACGAGCTGTCATGAGCTGCGCTCCCCGGAGAGTGGAGACTCCATCCCCAGATGGTCCAGCTGATTTGGAGACGTTTCGGACTTGTACAGGTAGACCTGTTTGCGTCCCCAGAGACATCTCACTGTCAGTTGTTCTACTCCCTGACCGAGGGAACACTCTGCATGGACGCGCTGGCACACAACTGGCCGCAGGGCCTTTGCAAGTATGCATTTACCCCAGTGAGCCTTCTCGCACAGACACTGTGCAAGATCAGTTCTAGGTTACCTACCCCAAGAGGTAGTCGACACCATCCATCCGGCGAGAGCGCCATCTACGAGACATGCTTACGCCTTGAAGTGGAACCTGTTCGTCGAATGGTGTTCTTCTCACAGAGAAGACCCCCGGAAGTGCCCGATCAGGCACTGTCCTTCTTGCAGCAAGGGTTGGAGCGAAGGCTCTCTCTCTCCACCCTCAAAGTCTATGTTGCTGCAATTGCTGCCAACCACGACCCCGTGGAAGGAATGTCGGTGGGGAAGCATGACTGGGTCATTAGGTTCCTTAGGGGGGCAAGAAGGTTGAATCCTCTACACCCCCCCCCCCCCATACCCTCTTGGGACCTGTCTCTAGTACTCACAGCACTACAGCAGGGCCTGTTCGAGCCTTTGCAGACAGTCGAGCCGAAGTTCCAAAGAAAAAGGGAAACTCTACTCCTGCTTGCACTGGCCTCCATCAAGAGGGTTGGGGACCTGCACGCATTTGGGTCGACGATTCGTGCCTAGAGTTTGGACCGGCAGATTCCCAAATAATCCTGAGGCCCCGGCCCGGCTATGTGCCCAAGGTTCCCACTACTCCCTTCAGAGCCAGGTGGTGAGCCTGCAAGCGCTGCCCCCAGAGGAGGCAGACCCAGCCTTAGCTTTGCTTTGTCCCGTTTGAGCATTAACATGCTACGTTGACAGGACGCAAAGCTTCAGGACCTCAGACCAGCTCTTTGTCTGCCACGGAGGCCAGCAGAAGGGGAATGCCGTCTCCAAGCATGGGATGGCCCACTGGATACTGGTCACCATGACCCTGGCTTATCAGGCACAGGGTGTGCCTTGCCCGTTCAGGTTGAGAGCTCACTCTACAAGAAGTACGGTGTCCTCCTGGGTGCTGGCTCATGGCACTCGCTGACAGATATTTGTAGAGCTGCGGGCTGGACGACCCCTAACACGTTCGCAAGATTCTATAGCCTTCATGTGGAACCAATTTCATCCTGTGTTCTCACCTCAAACGGGAAGAAGCACTGAGGGGTTCCGGTTTCAGGTCGGCTTGCTAAAGACTGCTCCGGAGAGTCCGTACTGTAGAACCTGTCGAGCTCCTCCGTCCCCTCGGCAGCTGGATGTAGCGGAGCATCCGGCGCCAGGCCCTCACTCCATGAATCCGTGAGAACCGGTAGAGGGCTGGGTTCCATATGTAGAGACCATTTGGATCCCATATGTGTAAATTCCACGGTATAGCCTTAGAGTCCGTGTTTTTCCGGCAGACTTCCTACTACTTCCAAGAGGGTTACAATCACCTCCAATCTTCCATATGCACCTGACTATTGTCTATATGTGTAACTGCTTCTGAACCTCCCTCGTGAAGGTCGGGGCTTCCGCAGCGTTCCTGTTCTAAGCTGAACGGGTACGTTTTCCCAGTGTTATCCAGTCCTACTGAGTGGGTAGTGCCATAGCAACAGTAACTGGTCTTCCTATGGGGGCCCTAACCTGCACCAAAAAGTAAGCGCAGGAGGCTTCCATGGGACACACGAAGGGACAGTATCCGTGACCTTTTGGTAGGGATCCCAAGTCGTCGGTCCTCCGACGTGATGTTGAGAGTGACAGACTGATAGGGAACGTCTCGGTTACATATGTAACCCTCGTTCCCTGAAGGAGGGAATGGATATGCCATGTCCCATCGCCACGGCTGCTGTACCACCACTGAGCGGCTGGATCCCGGCTCGGCTCCTCAGCGAAAACCTGAATATGCGCTGCACCTGCTGCCTACTTATACTCACGCTGTGATCAGCGGCAGCTGGATGTAATAATCACATGCCAATGTGCATTGGGTCGTTTAGTTTACACTCAAAGTGGATTGGTCTCTCTAAGCGAGATCCCAATTCGTCTGTCCTCCGACGTGACGTTTCCGTTCCTTCCTTCAGGGAACGAGGGTTACATACGTAACCGAGACGTTTCTACAGGAAAATACACTTTTATTTCAGAAAACAAAACTTTTCTAAAGCAATTTCAAAAGGTCATTAATGTACTTCTGTTTTCATCATCCAATTATTGAAGGCATTGAAAAGATTGATAATTACATGACTATTTGTCTACAACTAAAAACTACCTCACTGTTGTTTCTTGGTGTATATGATTCTGGTGAACAGATGTTAAGCTACTGGGAATAATTAATCTGTTGTTGACAAACTCTTCATCCTCATGATTTTACATTTTTCCACCTTTTAACTTCTGGCTGCATTTCTCAACAGACTGTCAGCAGCAGTTTATTTTTCTTTGGCGATGAGACATCCCTCACACCAACATGCCTCCACAGAAACCCTAAAGTTTTATTTTGCATTCTGTCAGCAATACAGTGAAAAAGGGGAACTCTCTGTGCCACCCAGACTGACCACAAGTTTAAAATAGAGCCTAGACACCTATTTTAAGCCCAGAAATGGGAAATGAGGCTCCTAGCACATGACCATAGAGCAGAGGTTCTCAATTCCAGTCCTCGCGCCCCCCCGCTCTGCATATTTTGCATGTCTCTCTTTGTTAACACACCTGATTCAGATAATCAGCTTGTTAGAAGTGCGCTCCATGCATGAACTGTGTTCCAATTGACATGCTCCCTAAACAGGGTCCATTGCTCCCTACTCCCTGAGCAGGGGAAATCCACTGAAGTTTACTTTATTTCGGAAGATTCATTCATGGATTTGCGCTGTGCAACGTCTTCACGCACGGACGAGTGTGACATCATATACCTCTGTAAATATATACAATTTTAATTCACGTCTTGCACACTTCAATGCACTTTGAATGGAATATATACGTTCGCTTCGAATTGGAATCATGGCAGAATGTCCTGTGATGTCCACTTCGCAGGGCACTTACGTTCAAATAGAACAAACATCTGAAGCGATAAGAGTAACATATGAAATATGGCGCGAGGACTAGAATTGAGAACCGCTGCCATAGACGCATGCAGATATCTGCCACTCTGCCTCATGTTTAACCTCAAAAGCCAGATTATTCAAATTTGTAACACCTACTACGGAAGCTTATAGACTCATTATACTCATCAGGACCCATTTGTTATTGTGAAATCAAATAAACAGACCTCTTCATGATTTATAATAAACACTGTTATCTTAAAATTTTATTTAAGACATATATATATATACATATATATATATATATATATATAAACAGGTGTCTGCCACAGTTCTGCAAAGGATCTGCCAAAAAACAAAATTTTTAATTTGCACATTGCACATGTTAAATACATTCATTAAAATGTACAATATACATATGACTCTGCACATCATTAATGGTTATTAAAAATATGCAATTCTAGGTTAATTTAAATAATACTAATTTAATGTTTTATTTTAAATCAATAATTAATTATATAATTATATAATTAAATTGAATATTTGTATTATTATTATTTATTTATTTACATTTATTATTTCTATTATTTACATTAATTAATAATTAAAATATTATTTATTTATTTAACCAATTCATAATTATTTGTTTAATAATAATACAATAATAAAAAAATATATATTTATTTCAGGGGTGCTTGGCAATGACCTTATGACTGCCCTATAAAGGAGCTAATGTTTAGCTACATTTTTCAATGTTCCACCCACATTAAATGTATGACGTACAAGTATAATTTGATGTACATGTATTTGACTGCACAACAATAATAATTTAAAAAGTAAGATCCACTAACAGATGCATACATTTTTTATTTTTTTTATTTTAGGGGTCCTATGCTTTGGCCTAAAGAACTCTGCCATAAAATACAATTATTCATAAAATATACTGGACAGATACAATGCATAATCCTAAGAACATCTAGTCTAAAAAAGACAGTACTGCAGTGTGAGTGGGACGGCCTGCAGTTGCAGTGCCCACATTTCAGGAGACAGGGTTGGGACAAGCTGGTTCTGACTCACCTTTGAACCACCCACTGGTTACGCAAAATGGGCCTGAGGGAATTAGCAGTGGTTAGGACTTTTCAGATGTCAAGTCATTTTTCTTTTATTTCACCTAGCAACCAGTCTGGATTTGAATAATAGCATTCACATACTGAGCCCCACCCTGTCACTGCCCTTCCACTGCTCCCGGAGCAGGTATGGAAAAGAACACATTTTATGGAAATGGTTTTAACAAAGAAAAAACTAGCCACAATTCCATCCACTAAAAAAGGCTTCAGAATTTCTTCTGAATTAATTCAGTCGCAGATTAGAAATAAATGAGTGTGTATGAATTCAAGTAGAAGGTGGTGATTTTTTACCGTTTGTGGGGAGGTATGTGAAACGCTGGTACTGGCTTCGCTTCCGTTTGCCATTGCACACATAGAAATTCACTTGAACTGGGTTGGATATTCTTTGGTTCCGGTATGGTGGGACATCCACAAGCAAAGCCACCTGAAATAAAAAATATGAGCTGAAATTGAATCGGGTGAGCCAATGTCAAGTCAAGCCACCTTTATTTATATAGCCCTAAAACAAAATTATAATAAAAAAATGTAATGAATTAGCTCTAGTCAGTTCAGTGTTGATTCAGTTCAGTTCAATAACTGTGTAAAGTTAATCAATTATGAAACAAGTTCAGTTCAGCTCAACTGAAGGCCTTTTTCTTTATTCAGCTTGAGTGAGTTCAATGTTGATTCAATTCAGTTCAATAACAGTGTCGATATTGTACAATTTGTCAATTATGAACAAATTCGATTCAACTATAAAGTAGCTCTACCAAAGACAAGTGTCATTTTCAGTTCAGTTCAATAACTGTGTGACATTTATCAATTATGAAACAAGTTAAATTCAGTGATAAGCAACTCGACTGAAGAAATTAGTGTCATTATTCAACTCAAGTCAGTTCAGTGTTGATTAAACTCAGTTCAATATTAGTTTCATCGTTGCAAAATGTGTCAATTATGAACAAATTTTGTGTATTCAAGCACCTAGAAAATATAGTGCCATTATTCATCTCAATTCAGTTCACGTTCCCATCCAGTATTCCTACTGCTGTCAAACTGATAAAATTATGTAATATTAATGTCTTTTGAAACCCAACTAAGCAAGGAACCCAAAAGCCATCAGGTGACAGGAATGAGGAAAAAACGAAAATATTGTTTTCCTTCAACCTTCATTAAGGGACAATTGGCCAAAATAAATGCACAATGTTGCTGTGCTGGGCTGGTCAGGATGCTCAAACAAACAGAACAATGTTTTTATAACACCTCAGAGCCAGTGTGTGGGTTACTTATAGTAGTCCTGAATATTAAGTGTGGAAAATATAAATATTTTTAACACAATAATCAGATTTCATCAGACATTTTAATGAAAACAGTTTCTAGATACCAAAATCCTTAACAACACTGACTCCATTATACAACCTCACACCATGCGCTCCATCCAACGCATCCAGCGACTGTGGCTTTGTGAGCTCAGGGCAGATGAGGTTCAGACAAACCAAACTGCATGCAGCAGACTGTGTTATTTTTGCATTTCTCACCCTGAATGAAAGAGTGTCCGGGGACTCTGTCCAGACAGTTTATTTCCCCTGCGCTTCTCCCCTCTCTGTCTCCAGACACCACTGATCGTTTGACCGCTGAGCCATCTGTGATTATAACTACAGTATGAGAAAGGTGCTGGGAGTGTCAAACTGTCTATCTCCCCCAACCTCTTTTCCTCCACCCTGAGATGAACCCTGTGTGGCTGAGAGGAGATTGATGGAGCTGCTGTACAGTAGCCAGAGAGGAAGTCATCAGTCTTCTTGCAGGTTTTATAACCATGTGCAGGTGAGCTCCCAGACTATTTATATTAGCACATCGCCTTAGCCACAGAGCAAAGCCAGACCAAGCACAATGTGTTAGAGAGAATTTCATCCATTAGTCTGAGCCTCAGCTGTGCTCAAGACCCTTGGCCCAAAGCAACCTCCAAAAAAATCCAGGTTTACCTTAAAAAATTTGTTAAAATGGCAACGACACAACCATGTACTAAATTATGCTAAAGACTAGTTTTTGGACTGGTTCAGTTAATGCACATGTATTTTACTATATGAAAGTTTGTTTTGTTTTGTTTTTTGAAAGAAATTAACACTTTTATTTAACATGGATGCATTTAAAAAGTGACTGTTTTTTTTAACTTTCTTTAAAGAATCCTGATTCTTTTTGTTTACTGTTTCCACAAAAATATTAAACACCATAACTGTTTTCAACATTGGTAATAATAAGAAATGAGCAGCCAATCAGCATATGATAATTCATTCTGGAGGACCATGCAACACTGACGACTGGATTTTAATATACAATAAAACAGAACACGGTTATTTTAAACTGTAATAATTACATTTCACAATATTACCATTTTACTGTATGTTTGATCGCACTGAATATACAGTGTTATTTAGGAGACCGGAAACAAAAGAAAAATGTTTTAAAAAATGTCATGTTCAACTTAAGGCCATTTTCCTTTATGATTTTTAAGAGCTGGCACCTAATCACCACCGACCGATAGCCTAGCTCTGCATCTGCGCACCACATTCTAGCAAAAAAATTCAAATGTTGGTGTTTATATGAAAAAGTAATGTGATTTAAAAAAAGATCAAGCTTTATCTTCTGGATTTGCACATGAATGTGCTGATTGTGAAAAGACAAACATATCTCTTCCAAAACATCCAAAGCCACTGACACAAGCCAGCAACTAAAAGGGCCATGTGGTTTAGACTGTGTGAGAAAATGGTTCACATTAAATAAATATACATATACACACAGCAGGGCAGGGTGGGGCAGAAATCAAAGGCATCCTTGTAAAAAATTGTCTAACACATTAATGCTCCATTCAAACAGATGGTCTCCATTCACTTGCTGAGCAATGAAACCAGGCATAGAGGCTCTCATAAAGTTATGACCAAGAGACACCAGACAAAGGCGAGCTTTCAGTGAGCTTTTGGCTCATGCACGGAATAAACATGGGCCATTCCACTGAACGGGTGCCGTTTGCTTCCAAAACTCTTCAAATTATTATTTTTTTTCTATCTTTTTTAAAGACTGAATCTAGTAATACACACATTTATCTATTCAAAATCTGCACTGGTCTGCACTGTTAACTTAATTTAATTTTTTTACACGATTTCCAAAATTTTTAAGTGGAAGATGGATAAAAATAAAATAATAAACTTAACAAATAATATATTTTCAGTTTGTCTGTGGATTTTGATTTCTTATAGCGCAGCTCACACTCAAATGCCAGTCCATGTATGAGCCTAATACATAATTGCCACAGGACAGAAACAGAAAAAGTACATTTTCTGTCATACTTGCAGGAATGTAATATAAAATGCAGGAACAACCATAGGTTTTTCTCTGGGCAAAAGCATTGTCTCAGTGTGGATAGAAGGCAAAAATTGTATCTAGATTAATATGGATGTAGACTAATATTTACATGAATAAATCTGATGACACTAATCACTCCTGTTACTTTTACTCAGTTACTATATATAAGTACAGGATATATGAGTATATGAGTAACAGGACTGAAAGTAACAGGATTGAGATTTTAGGATAAAATCAGCAAAAACATATAATCTAGCCACATGGAGTACATGCTAATATTATGAGAATACTCAGCCAATTATAGTGATTCACCAAAGATTTTAATTTTTTTAAATAAACAAGTAACATCTAAGAGATAATTTAGGTAACAGGACAGTATATTTACAAGTCTCCATTACAATATAATCAAATATACAGAAAATAAAATAATACCACATGCTTTTGATCATTTCATTGCTTTCAGAAGATCCAGATGTTGCAATATTATGTTGGAAATGTGTCTTGTGGAATTTTCCCAGTTTTTTAGAGGGGAGAAAATGTGTTAGGGTAACAGGAATGAGTGAAAACCTGGGGACACGACTAAAATGTGTGTTTTATCCAAAACATTATATATTTATTTTGAAATAAAGGTATTAAAGCACAGATGGGGTATGGAGGCACCCAAATATGCAAAATAAAAAAAAATTCTGAAGGATTTTAAACATATTTCAAGTTAAAATGTAGTATTAGACACTGAGGACATGTACAAATGCTATATTTTCAGTGTTTTAGGTAATTTTTAATAATGTTATTAATTATATATTTTACATTTTCAGCTAGATTAATGTGCAGGCCACTTTGCTTAATAATAAAATGTATTTTATAGTAAATTTGAAGGAATTTTAGCTAGCTCATTTTCTGATAGCGGGACTCAAACTCGCATTTTAAAGTTCTGCCGAGAAGCAATTAAAGAGTCACGGTGCAATTATACATTCGCTTTACGAGAATCTACAAATAAAATGGTAAATAGCTGGTGCTTTTGCCTTTGATTAAAACATTCTATCACATTCCGGAACTTTATTTAACTTAAGTCTATGTTTCTTAGCTGGACAATACAGACGGTTAAGACATTTAGAATGGCTCTCTTCCAACAGTCTGAGCTTTACAGACAGACATGTGCTACCTAACAAGTGTGTGTGGTGTGGGGAGCAGGTGCAGTGCTTCACACACAAACACTGTCTAATCCCAGAGTCTAAACTGTGGTCCCTGAGCTCTCACAGAAAGAATCTTCCATAGAGAAAACAAGGAGCGTGGTTGCGGTGTGTGTGTGTGTGTGTGTGTGTGTGTGTGTGTGTGTGAATGTGAGCGTGTTTCCTCCCGAGAGCAGAGAATAGGGCACAACACGTACATTATATCCGCTTTAGACACAAAAAACAGCTCAGTGTTTGCCTCAAACACAACAACACAACAAAAAAAAATGACTTTTAAACTCTGTTTCTTATATATTTATGCAAACATTTGTATTATTAAATTAATACACTTCTCAGGATTTCCTCTTGCTTCCTTTTTAATCGTAAAAAAGGTGAAAAACGGCAGACTTACAGATTTGAATGATTCTCTGTTGACTTTGGCCTCCATTTCCCATATGTGATGGCCATCTGCAAATAATAAATTAAAAAAAGAGCACAATTTTATAGCATATCATTAAGAGTCACCTCTTATATGCAAAGGAATACACCAGAGAGCTTCAATTCTAAATTCAACAGAATTTATATTTAATAAAAAATAATGCAAAAATAAGTATAAATAAAAATAATAATTAACCATATAACTATGCACAGATAGTTAGCACAGATAAACAGATGAGATGGGGATAAATGTTTTTGGTTGTTTTTATGAATTTTTGGTGCAAAAATATGTAATATGGCTCATACTAATAGAATATTGCCCCATAGTTTTCCCATTTAGCCAGTCGTAATATTTTTTTAATTGTTGCGCTTATAGAATATACTTTTTATGTATAGAATAGCCTATGTAATTTTTTTCATATTAATAAAAAATTATAATATATAATGGAATGTAATAATAATTTAGTTTTTGGTACTGTGTTGAGTCACCACTCGACATCCAATGTAAAATCTGGGTCCTGAAGCAAAAATCTGAAAACCAGCAGAGACCCGCTGCCGCAGACACCCTCAGTCTAACATTAAAACGTCTTTCTAGAGCTATCGCTAAACTGCAGTCAGCCTCGCGATTACATCATGTCCCGTCTGCCTCTGACCCGCTTGGGCAGAAGGGGGTATGATGCAATCCTAATGATCTTACCAGAGCCAAGAAGTGTGTGCGTGTGACGTGCTTTTGCTATAGGGGGACCAGTTGCTTACATCAGCCCCTTGTGGAATCTTGCAACTCATGACAAATAGTGTCTGAAGGGTCCAATAAAAGGCCTAGTAAACTCTGCTTCAGATAATGAGCAACGGCTGTTTGGCTAAAGAGCGTGTGGCGCGCTTACGCATCACAGACTCTCATCTGTCCTTTCTCTCGATCGCCAATCTCTGGCTTATTTTCTCCTTATTATAAAAAGTTTTATTGAACTATTTTCAGCCTCCGGTTTCTCAGCGCAAACAGGCTTTCCCATGCAAATGTACGGGAACAAAATACATATTAAGGTTTCGTTTGCTATTTTTTAGTTAAGACTTCACTTAAAATACTTTTTACTCAGGTTGTAAAAGCAGGAGAAAACCACAGGGTAGTTTGGTCACAGCAGAGACCAGCTAGGGCAAACTACAGACACAAGAAAATATAAAGCATCATTGTGTCTAAGACAGAATAGAAGAAAAATAAGAAAGCAGAAGAAAGGAAATCCTTCTAATTTTATTTAAAACAACAGACAACACATCTTTTTAAACTTTCCATTGGCTCGTCTGCTGTCATAATTTTACATAATTGCATATTGCTATCATACATTTCATATTGATGATGCTCCTGGGTTTAAACAGAATGCGGTGGAAAAGACTGTATTGGTTTTCCATGATAATTTTCTATGAAAAATATGCTCCAGTGGACCCTGAAGACTGTATTCCTAGACATTGAGTGCTTTATTTATACCACGGAGAAAGATCAAATGTTTTGTTCTCACTTCTTTGAAATATTTATATGAGGTCCCAAGCTTCAAGTTCAAGCTTCAGATTGCTGGTCAAATTTCAAGACAAATTAATTGTCAAGTTCTTATAAAGTTACTCAACAACATATGTGGCAAATAGATCAAGATAGCATCCAATTTAGAGGCGTGCTAACAATAGTGGGGTAACGTCTGATTGCGATGAATCTGGCATTGGGGGTAATTTTTCAATAGAGCTTCTCGAACTATTCCAGACATATTATTCAGACTTTAAAGATGGAATGCTGAGACTATTTTGATTACATTTTAAAGGAAAGCTTAGACAGTGGGGTCTAGATTTTACGGGCAGACAGTGAGGGCATCCATGGTCGCTCTGTGGTCTGTTATGTGGTGGAACGGTCTGTCATTACTGCTGGAAGGTAATGTGATGCTAGAGGGAACCTCCATTCCCACTGTCTCCTTCTCTCTCTTTTGCTCCTACTCTTTTTCAGATCAGTTCCACGAGTCAGCAGTCAAATACATTGGTTAAATCGTTTTGTTTTTTGTTTTTTGGAAATAACTGAATATCTTTATTTAGCAAGGTTGATCAAAAAGTGACAAGTAAAGATTTCTATACCAAATAAACACTGGTCTATTGAAAGTTCTACTCGTTAAAAAATAATGGTATCCAAAATACCACAATAATAAGAAATTCTTCTTGAGCACCAAATATTAGTATATTAGAATGATTTCTGAAGTACCATGTGACACTGAAGACTGGAGTAATGAATGGCTCCTTAAAATTCAGCTTTGGCATTACAGTAGTAAGTAATATTTTCAAATATAAAACTAAAATATTAAATTGTAATAATATTTTACAATATTACTGTTTTATTGTATTTTTATCAAAATAAATGCAATCTTGGAGAGCATAAGAAAACATTAAAAAACATAAAAAATATTTTTAGATGTAGTAAAAATTTAAAAACGAGAATATATCAGTAAATAAAAGATAAAATAAACAGAAGAGGGAAAGTTAAATTGACCAAATGACTTTCTCCATCACTGATACTGTTTTATCCAAAAACAAATTCTTGTTCCCCCCCCCCCCGTCCCGGATCTCTACTCAAGACTATCCTCTCAAGCTCAGTGCTTTTTATTTAAAAAAATATATATATAGTTACTCAAATTATTATGTTGCTTTTCAGTCATTCTTGGCATACAATATGTAGCCTAAACTATATAAACGTCAATTTGCACATTGTTGGGAATGCTGGGGATGTCTTAACTAATGATTAACTGATGAAATACTGTATTCAACTGAGGAATCCATTTTAATCCAATCCAACTGATAAGGCAACATGACATGGCCTTCGCAGAGAATGCACTGAAACAAGCTCAGTGAAAAAAAATACAAGTTTTAATATTTAAAAATGAATCCATTAGTCACTGCAGCTCTAATTCTTTGTGAATAACATTCTCTCTTTCAAAATCTTCAGTCACTCTCTTCCCCAGCCTTTCTCTTGCTCTCCTCATCTCTGCAAAGGTTAAACCTTTTCCCTGAGCCTTCCCTCCTGTGGGAAGTCCTTAAGTGGTAGTGCAGGACTGTGGAGCCTGTGGTCATAAGAGCCCTCTTCTCTGCTCAGACTGAGCCATGTGAGTGGAATACCTGCCTGCTCTCCACGCTGGAGAACTGATGAAGACATTTTGTACTTCATCTTGACAAGGTGCTCAAATTACCATTAAATATTCTGAGCTATTTTTCCAAGGTCAACTTAACATAAAGTCGTGGACAGAATTATTGGCCCTTGGTAAATATGGTCAAAGAAGGCTGTGAAAAGTAATCTGCAATTTAATCCTTTTGATCTTTAATTTTTTTATCACAAAAATCTAACCTTTCATTGGAGAATAAGAATTTAAAATGGGTGGAAATGTTTTTCTCTAATACACACTGGCCACAATTAATGGCACCCTTTAATTCAATACTTTTTGAAACCTCCATTTGCCAGTTGAACAGTTTTAAATGTTCTCCTATAATGCCTGATGAGCTTAGAGAAAACCTGACAAGAGATCATAGACCATTCCTTCCTTCAGAGTCTCTACAGATCCTTCAGATTCACAGCTCCATGACGGTGCTCTTCAGTTCAGGTCAGAGGACTGGACGTTTTTAGTTGTTTTTGAGGTTTGTGTTTGGATTATTGTCCGGTTGGAAGATCCAAACATGGCCCATTATAAGATTTCTAACAGAGTCAGTCACTTTTATCTGGTATTTGATATAATCCATGATGCCATGTCTCTAAACAAGATGTCCAGGACCTCCAGCAGAAATATAGGCCCACAAAATCAAAAATACAGCAGTATATTTCATTGTACACATGGGGTACGTTTTATTCCCCAAACCCATCTTGAATGTTTGCTGCTAAAAAGCTATTTTTTTTGTTTTATCTGACCATAGAAGTCATTTGAGGTTCCAGTCGTGTCTGACAACTGAATATGCTGGAGATTGTTTTTGGGTGAGTGAGGAGAATTTTTCTTGAAACCCTTCCAAACAACATGTGGTGATGTAGGTGCTGTTTGACAATTTTTTTGTAAGGTTTTCTGACCCCGAGACTCAACTATTTTCAGCAATTCTCCAACTGTGGTCCTTGGAAAGTCTTTAGCCACTCAAACTCTCCTCCTCACCGTGCATTAGGACGATATAGACACACGTCCTCTTCCAGGCAGTTTTGTAACATTTTCTGTTGATTGGAAATTCTTAATTATTGCCCTGATGGTGGAAATGGGAATTCATAATCACCGTGGGGTGCTCAAAATGTTGAATATGAATGGGAATATACTTATAATATATATACATATTTAACTCATAAGAATGTCTAGGGGGTACCAATAATTGTGTCCAATGTGTATTTGAGAAAAAAACTCTTTTCATAATGAGATTTCCCCCCATTTTCAATAGTTTTAGTTAAATGAAAGGTTAGATTTTTTTTAAATAAAAGATCAAAAGGATTAATAATGCAGGTTTATTTTCAGAGCTTTCTTTGATCATATTTAATATGGGTGCCAATAATTCTGTCCATGACTGTATACCACATACCATTTTCTAACTAGATTTTTACATGTGGTTACATGTCTAAAAAACTGCTGCTGATGGGTGCTTGCCAGGGACTTATAATGCAATTGCTAATTCAGAGTGGTTTATATGACATTTATAAGTTGTTGCTAGGGTAGTTGCTTACTCGTTAAAGTAAAAAATGCCCACTCCGTATCGCTATGATATTCCGGTCCTTAAATATTGCTTTTGTTCACAAACTTTGGAGAAAAAAAATTCTGATCGTTTAGAAAAAAATTGTTTTCATTTTTAGGTGAACTATCCTTTTAATATCAAACGGGACAGTTCACCCAAAAAATTCAGGTCATTCCAAACTTGTATGACTTGTCAATGTTGTGAATGTGTCATTGTTATGATAAACATCATGCAGAGTCCAAAACAAGATTGGACCCCATTGACTTTCACTGTAAAAAAAGAAAAAAAAATACACAGACTTTTCAAAATAGCATCTTTTGTGTTCTACAGAAGAAAGTTATAAAGGTTTGGAATGACATATTAGCGTGTAAAGAATTTTGAGAAGAGTTTTGGGTAAATTATTCCTTTAAGAATTAGGGACTGACTATTACTGATAGCTAGTGATACTTGTCTCAGCAAATACCACTCAAAAACGAACTTCAAAAGCCAAATACTGTTTCTGGATCACCTTGTATTTGCCAAACTCCTCCTGAGCCCACTTCAGAATCAAAAGCCCTATTGTGTTGTCGATTAGGGTGAGTCACAAAGAAAGAAATCTTAGTGCCCCAGGCAGTTGGAGTAGTAGGCAGTCAGGAAGCTGAATGGTGGTTGTAGTGCATGTCCAAAAGCCTCCCTCAGACTGTTGTACTTTAAACACACACAGATGCGGCAACGCAGACCTGGTCACCACAGCGTTGTGAATAGACTCCCTTGTCCTCCCCGAGCTACAGCAAAGAGCAACTCCTCCTCCTCCTCTGGGTAAAGTGGGATCAGCGTATGGCACGAGAGAGAAAAGGGAACTCAGGCCGGGATGACCCTAATTGCAGATGCTCAAGCGAGCCAGTTTTCCAGAACGTGCTAATGAATAGCAGCTGTGGAGTCTTCAGGCGAGGAGCGCTGCTCTTCTATGCCACGTTAAAACTCTACAATAAGCTCAAAAAAATCATTTTCATTGCATTTAAATGAAAAACAATTAAAGACGCAAAATTAAGCCAGGCCATTGTTGTGGATGGTCTGTTTATGAATGTCTAATATAATTTTTTGTTGTTCCTTAATGAGGAGACAATGCAGGGATTCCCTGAGGCTTGTGGCCATGATTGGTTTGTTTTTGAGAGTGCACCATTGTTGCCGAGGGTTGTTGAGGACAAGCCAAACCTCAGGGCTCCTTCACACATCGGTTATTGTTCTGAAGTGTGAAAGGAAGACTCCCGCATGAGATTTTCATTCACGAAGCTTCTCTAGAACAAACTCATCTCACACAGAAGACCCATAGAATCGACTCGCAACTTACAACATTATTAGTGGTGTTCGTTAAGGGGAGCATCACTATTACTATTGCTAATAGGGAATGTTAGAGATTTTAACAAACCTTTAGATTATTGCCAGGTGGATGATAAAAAAATATATATATTTTGTATATACTGTATATTTACATATATGTATATATATTTTTTAATTAATAAAAAAATAAGATAATACCAAAAACAAAACAAAATAAAAACCCTTAGACTTAAACTGAAGGAGAGCCAGTCAAATGACTATTTTACAAAAATTACAGAATTCTTTTAAAACTGTTATTTTTGTTGTGTTATATGGCTATGATGGTTTAAATTACATAAACTTGAAATGAAACGAGTAAAAAGATAATTTAAAATCAGCAGTTTGTTGAGTTTTTTTGTGAGTTACATTGTTACTCCAATAAAAGGTGAACGGCTGGCTGCCTTTATGTGAGTCACTGAATCATTGCTTCAACCGTTTTATTCAAAATCACTTATTCTTTCAATGAATATAACTCTCGGTTAAATGAGGGAGTTTTACTCCGTAGCGGCTCCAAACAATTCAATGAAACCGTGAGAATGATTCAAACTGTTAACTCACAAATGATTTCGAGACATTTTTGTGACTGTCTCAGAATTCATTCGTAAGAGTAATTTGTTCGTAAATTGGACAACACTCCTCCAACTGCTGTTAGTTTTGTTTTGAGCACACACCTCAAAACATATTTCATGAAGCTGCATACAGACACACACACAAGCTTTTGCAAGTGGATTTTAAATGATTGTCGCGATTTTAAATTCTTTGTTGCAATTTTGGTAATTTTGGAAGCAGTCTGATGTTACCAGATACCAACTATGAGACTTTTGCTGCCTTCACGTGCTATCTGAAATTTCCTATTTCCAAAGTTGTGATTATGAGATTGTTGTACTCAAGTGCTTTAATGTCAGAAATAATAAAATGTAGCATCCCATTGGTTGACAATCATATAAACATTCACTGCACTATATATGCAGTTTGCTGAAAATTCAGGAATTTTGGTCAAATACATGCTTATTTCACTGCTTATAGAACATACAATATGCTTCGAATGATCGTTCATATCTAGCCTATAAATACACTACTTTAGCGACAAGACAAAGGGATATAGCCTAGTTGTTGTGAGAACAGCATTGACAGCAGCAATGGTTGTCCCCTCCACCACGTTTAAAGTTTATGACCCGCCCAACTTGGAAACTCTGGTATCAAAATTATTTCAGAATTTCCCAGTAGAAAATACAACTTGAGAGGCTGTTAATGTCAAATTTCCAAATAGGAAACTCGTATTTACAATAATTCCGATAGCATGTGAAGGCAGCATAAACCAATACTGGGGGTTAATGCATTTAAAGCAGAGGTCTCAAACTCAATTCCTGGAGGACCACAGCTCTGCATAGTTTGTCTCAATCAGCTTCAACTGACAACTGCTTGGAAGTTTCTAGTAATCATGAAGACCTTGATTAGTTGGATCCGGTGTGTTTGATTAGGGTTGAAGCTAAACTGTGCAGAACTGTGGCCCTCCAAGAATTGAGTTCGAGACCAATGATTTAAAGTATGTAATCAAACTACCATCTGCCTGTTCACCATAAGTTTAGGTGCAACGAAATTGGTTGAAAAAGTATTTATGGACAAAAGTGGAGATCAATTTTCACCTGTGCTGTCGGGAACCACCCATGACCGCAGACAGATCTAAGTCAACTAACTGTTCTAATGAAGACTGACTCACACACACAGGTCTGTACCTGGATATCTTACATTTAAAGGGTAAGAATAAGATGCTTCAGGTCAAAGCATGGTGCTTTAGCATTGCACTCATAGACCAATGCACAAAGAAAGTGGGGAAAAATAATTTTAATTGGTTTTGCAGCTGGGCAGGCAGTGATGTCCAGTGAGTACAGATGTAAAAACTTTCCTATCTTATGAGGGAGATTCTTTGTGTCTGCCTCTTTCTTTCACTCTATTTTTGCCCTCTGTTAGGAATCCCCAATGTGCCGTAACACACACACACTTATTAACTGTAACACATCTGGCCCAAGCACTCACACATAAATCTTTTATGCCTTTAAAAAAATATATTAACCTAATATGCATCTCAGGATGCCAACTTAAAGAACTTTAAAGTTAAAAAATTATTCTTTCTAAAAATTCCAAGTCTACAGAGAAAGAAAAGGAGATATCTTCTTTTTAGTCATCAGCATGTGCCAAAATCTTTCTTTGAGGTGTCTGACTGTGCTGTGATATCTAGACCAGACAGTGAACCATCTATCCATCCATCCGTCCATCCACATCCTGAATTTCCAGAAATGTTGGGACGTTTTTTAAATTTGAATAAAATGAAAAGTAAAATAATTTTAAATCACATGAGCCAATATTTTATTCTCAATAGAACATAGATAACATAAATGTTTAAACTTAGAAATTGTACAATTTTATGCACAAAATTAGCTAATTTCAAATTTTATGCCTCCTAAAGGTCTTAAAATAGTTGGGATGGGGACATGTTTACCATTGTGTAGCATCTCCTCTTCTTTTCAAAACAGTTTTAAGACGTCTGGGTGTCGAGGTTATGAGTTTCTGGAGTTTTGGAGTTGGAATTTGGTCCCATTATTCCCTGATATAGGTTTCCAGCTGCTGAAGAGTTCGTGGTCATCTTTGACATATTTTTTATTTAATGATGTGCCAAATGTTCTCTATAGGTGAAAGATCTGGCCTGTAAGCAGGCCAATTCAGCACCCGGATTCTTCCACTACAAAACCATGCTGTTTTAATAGCTGCAGTATGTGGTTTTACATTGCCTTGCTGAAATACACGTCATCTGGAGGGGAGCATATGTTGCTCTAAAATCTTTATATACCTTTCAGCATGCATAGTGCCTTCCAAAATATGCAAAATAGTCCATTTTAAATGAGCCTTGGCCCACAGGACACGATGGCGCTTCTGGACTATGTTCACATGTAGGTTACTTTTTGCATGATAGAGTTTAGTTGGCATCTGCAGATGGCACGGCAGATTGCGTTTTCCGACAGTGGTTTCTGGAAGTATTCCTGGGCCCATTTAGTCATGTCAATGACAGAATCATGCCAATGAGTGATGTGCTGTCGCCTGAGGGCCCAAAGACCATGGGTCTCTAGCAAAGGTCTTCGGCCTTGTCCCTTAAGCACAGAGATTCCTCCAGTTTCTCAGAATCTTTTGATGATGTTATGCACTGTAGATTATGAGATTTGCAAAGCATTTGCAGTTTGACATTGAGGAATGTTGTTTTTAAAGTTTTCCACAATCTTTTTCCACACTCTTTTACAGATTGGAGCGCCTCTGCCCATCTTTACTTCTGAGAGACTCTGCCTCTCAAAGACATCCCTTTTATAGCTAATCATGTTACAGACCTGATGTCAATTAATTTAATTAGTTGCTAGATGTTCTCCCAGCTGAATCCTTTCAAAATGTCTTGCTTCTTTCAGTTTTTGTTGCCCCCATGCCAACTTTTTTTAGATCTGTAGCAGGCATCAAATTTGAAATTAGCTCATTTAGTGGATAAAAGTGTAACATTTCTCAGTTTAAACATTTGTTATGTTCTATTGTATATACAATATAGGCTCAGGTGATTTGAAAGTCTTTTAGTTTTCATTTTATTAAAATAAAAAAAATCCCAACATTTCCAGAATTCGGGTTCTATCTATATCTATCTATCTATCTATCTATCTATCTATCTATCTATCTATCTATCTATCTATCTATCTATCTATCTATCTATCTATCTATCTATCTATCTATCTGTCTGTCTGTCTGTCTGTCTGTCTGTCTCAATCTATTCATCCATCCATCCACCCACCCAACCTTCTACAGTATCCATCTATCCATTTACAGCATCCATCCATCCATACTATCCTTCGATCCATCCATACTATTCATCCATCTATTTATTGTATATATCCATCCAACTATCTATAGTATTCATCCATCCAACCAACCAACCGTCTATAGTCTCCATCCATCTAAAGTATCAACCTTCCATATATAGTAACCAGCCATCCATCCATTTATAGTATCTATCTATCCAACTGTGTACAGTATTCATCCACTCATCCATCCATTTATAGCATCCATCCATCTATAGTATCATCCATAAATCTATCTATAGTATCAACCCATCCATTTATAGCATCCATCCATCCATTTATAGCATCCCGCTGTCCATCCATCCATCCATCGTATTTATCCATCCTAATATAGCATTCATCTATCTATAAATCCATTAATAGTATCCATCCATTCAACCACTTATAGTATCCATTTACCCATTTATAGTATATATCTATAGTATCCATCCAGCCATAATCCATATTATCCATCCATTCATCCATTGTCTGTCTGTCAGTCTGTCTGTTTGTCTGTCTACCTACCTACCAACCTACAGTTTCTGCAAATCAATATAGCAACAACCCAGAACACAGTAATCTAGAAACAGCATCTCCTCAAACTACAGTAATCAAATTACACAAGGCCTAAATAACATCTAAGACTTTCAAACATTCAAACAAGGCTTTGTCAAAGACAAACATTTATATTCGATTCTATTATATTCTATTGAAATGATAATAACAGTAATTCCATTTGAACATTTAGCTTTACATTCAATCACAATCAGTTTAAAATGATTTCCCTACACTTCTTTCTTTTTCTCAGTCTCAGTATTTTACCTCTCCCTTTGCATATTACTTACTGTCTATGACTTTCCATTTAAGACACACTCCAAGTACAGATGGGAAAAGAGTGCATGAAGTCACGTTGCAGCTGAAAGGAAGCAATGATACTAAAAATACATAGTGTACAGAGGCTGAACTGCTTTGTTCCCTTCCTAAAAACATAGTGTTTCTCAGTTTTAAAGAAGCCAAAGTTTTATAGATGATGGTAAATGCAAATGCAGGGGAATAAGTTATAAGGCAATGAAGCAGGAGCATGTGACCGAGCTCATGAAAAATGATAGTGGAAAAGATTTGTCTTTAGAAAACTGGACAGAGAGAGAAAGAAAGCGAGAGGGCTGTTGATGCCAATGGTGGGCTGGCTCAGGGGTGTTTCCATGTGAAGAGTGCACAAGAATCCACAGCGGATGCCAGACATGGGGAAACCCTTCTCAAAAACAAGAGCACACACCCTTCTGTCGACAAGCACACACATGCCCTCTCTATCTCTCCTTTACACAAACACCCACGCACATATGTGCACAAATCAAACATTTATTGTGGGTTCGACAGCATGTTAGTGATGCTGCAATTAAAACAAATGCTCCTTCATCAGTTAATCCACAGCAACATCTTTCCATCCAATCAACCATCCCTTTACTAGACTAAATGTAAATAAGATAATATAAAATTTAAAATGACAAAAATGTAATAAATACAAATTATAATTTCATCCTCTAGAGAAAGAGAATTGCCTGCTATATTAAAGAGAGGTTCAATATTATTCTAAAACTCGAATGCATTTCAGCAGCTTCATTTCCCAGAGTTCCCTTCTTCACAGGTAAAACAATGAGGCCATTTCCTTTGTGTTACGGATCGCCAAACATCCAGCATGTTTACAGTACTCGGCCTTGGCCTTGTCTGCACCTCCTGCCTTTTTTTTTTTGACAAACTCATCAAGGAAATTACTGTTTGTAAATCTTAGGTATCAACAGTCAAGGGCTACTGCTTCTATTGTCCATATGGAAAAAGAGAGAGAGACCTAAATAAAGACAGACAAAAAAATAAAAACAAACGCCCATATACAAGGGACAGCCCAGTCTGCACTCTCTCTCTATTTGGGCTCAATTCCTGGGCAGCACAGGCAATGGAAAATTCTGGAAATGTAAAGCTGTTGGGTTAAAAATACAGCGCATTAATGTGCTCCACATGTGGCACTCTGGCATTGGGAATGATATTTTGACGGCTGAGAGGGGAAGAAGGAGGGATGGAGGGAGTGGTAGGCGGGTTTTTTTGGAGGAAAGCATACACACACACACACACATTCACACTACTAAAGACCGGAGTTTAAGAACATAGCAGGACTTTTCTACACATAATGTGCGGATTCTAGGGGACGTCACAGTATAAATGCTCTAATGAGTAAACATTGATGCTCATGACAATAACAGACAAATAAGCCACTGCATCAAGCCAGGAGGACTATATTTATTTTGGATCCCTTTACATCCATTGGCCAATGGACAGCAAGTTCCAGTGTGTGATTTCTGCACCACGAGTGGCATCAAAATAATTTAAATATATTCCTGTAATGGCAAAGCTGAATTCCCTGCAGTCATAACTCCAGTCTTTAGTGTCATGTCACATGAACCTTTGGAAATCCTTCTAATATGATTTGGTGCTCAAGAAAAAATATTTATTATTATCAATTTTGCAAACCGTTGTGCTGCTTAATATATTTACGAGGAACCATTTGTAGGACTTTTCTTAACTTCATCTTAAAGTGAAATTACATATTACACTAGTGCAATAATGACTTTGCATGACCCACAACAAACTAAACACAATATTGTCTAAACCAATGGGATACTTTAGGGACGGGATCGGTACTGGGTAGATTATGAACAAATTATAGTATAGTTAGTGATTAAAAATTACATGATAATCATAGTCAGTAATATAATCCTGATTACTTATTTCAGGCAATTTTTTCTGACTGCTTATGGATTGCTTATGTATTATTTTTAGATAAATTTTGAACTATCTTTAAATGGGATTATTGTTCTAAAAATAATTAATTAATTTCTTTGTTGTCAACATCATCAAATGCATTAAACAGTACTGCAGGGTTTTATCAGTTGGTGAAAAGCCAATAATTAATTAAATCATAAACATTTCAAATTAAAATGAATAAATTATCTTAAAATTAAAACAAAATAAAACACTTAAACAACCAAATTGTATGTTTATCTGCATGTCACTATTTTTGTTAACAAAATTTTTTATTGAAATATTAACTTTACATCTCAGATGGACTTGTAAATAACTATAATCTGATTATGAGCATTTCTAAACGTAATATAATCCAATTACATAATAGTAATTTCATAATTGTTCATTAAAAAATGGAAGACAGGAGAGTATTTGGGAAATTGGGAAGTTTTTGAAGTTAAGCAGTGTTTGACTCAATCCCAGTTTGCTCACTATCTGTCCTATACAGTATTCAAGGTTAAGATCCATCCCAAATCATATTGAAATGGATTGAAAACCGCATGCAAATGTGTCCAGATGGCACACACACATGCTTTCTGACCTAATATTGTCCATTTTATAACTACGCAAGAGGACTGGTTTGTGATTGTTCTATGACGCGTTATTGAAACATAATATTATAAATCGGTTTTGGTTTAAGGGCGACAATCTGTGAAATGGATTATGGTCAAAAGTGATGTGCTAAACACAACTAAGTGTACTAGACATGTATTGGCAACTGAAAGCATGATCAATAACCCAAAATATTTAATTAACATGCAATAGTTGGGAGACATACTTTGCGAATGACGCAGAGATTCCTTGTGGGCCTAATTATAACCAATACTCCTGCACAGGTTTACATCACACTTAAAACTATGTAATTAACCATCGTCAGCATTACGTATATCGTTGTACTTAGGGGAAGTATGCAAATTGGGATTCAGCCTTTGTCCCTAAAGAATTATCTTCAGAAATGTCCCAAAAGAGAGACAATTTCAAAACAATTCCTATTGCTCTCTCTCTCAAACACACACACACACACACACACACACACACACACACACACACACACACACACACACACACACACACACACAGAGCTCCGTGTACCCTACCTTGGGCTCGCTCCACAAACACCACCTTGGAGTCGTGCTGGAAGTTGTGCCCGCTGAGAAGCATCTGTTCCCCCCCTGAGGCGGCACAGCTTTCCATGCTCTGTTTATCCACGAGGGGCAGCTCCTGTGCGGAGCGCTGTGCTGCAAGGAGGACAAAGAGACAGAAAGAAAGTGAGGAAAGAGATGGAAATGTGCAGAACCACTCAAATCTGTATATATCCACACCTGTACTTTCTACTGTATAACTGTAGGGTAAGGAGTCAAATCTCAGTACAACTACAATATTTTCCTTAAAAGAAAATTGGAAATTGAACATTTTTAAGAAAATAAAATGTGTAAATATGTGTATATACTAGCATACATGTATACACACACGTTATGGTTCAAAGGTTTGGGATCTGTAAGATTATTTTTATTGTTTTTAATAGAATCACTAAGGCTGCATAAAAAAACATAATATTGTGAAATATTATTAAAATAAATGTTTACTTTGTTTTTTTTTTTTTTACCTGTGATGGAAAATATATTTTTCAGCATTCATTACTCCATCTTCAGTGTCATATGATCATACAGAAATCATTCTAATATCACAATTGAAAATGGCTGCTGCTTAATATCTTTGTATAAACTATTATACTTTTTTCAGGCTTCTTTGATAAATATAAATGCTAAGAAATTGCATTTATTCATTTTTTTAACAATGCAAAAGTCTATACTGTCATTTTTTTAAATTACAGTGACCAAAATTATAAATGCAACACTTTTGTTTTTGCCCTCATTTTTCATGAGCTGAACTCAAAGATCTAAGACTTTTTCTATGTACACAATAGGCCTATTTCTCTCAAATATTGTTCACAAATCTGTCTAAATCTGTGTTAGTGAGCTCTTCTCCTTTACTGAGATAATCCATTCACTTCACAGGTGTGGCATATAAAGATGCTGATTAAACAGCATGATTATTGCACAGTTGTGCCTTAGGCTGGCCACAATAAAAGTCCACTCTAAAATGTGCAGTTTTATCACACAGCACAATGCCACAGATGTTGTATGGGGGGGGGGTCTGAGGGGGGACCAGTCAGTATCTGGTGTGACCATCATTTGCCTCACGCAGTGCAAAACATCTCCTTCACATAGAGTTGATCAGGTTGTTGATTGTGGCCTGTGGAATGTTGGTTCACTCCTCTTCAATAGCTGTGCGAAGTTGCTGGATATTGCCATGAACTGTAACACGCTGTCGTATACGCCGATCCAGAGCATCCCAAACATGCTCAATGGGTGACATGTCCGGTGAATATGCTGGCCATGCAAGAATTGCGATGTTTTCAGCTTCCAGGAATTGTGTACAGATCCTTGCAGCATGGGGCCATGCATTATCATGCTGCAACATGAGGTGATGGTTGTGGATGAATGGCACAACAATGGGCCTCAGGATCTCATCACGGTATCTCTGTGCATTCCAAATGCCCTCAATAAAATGCACCTGTGTTTGTTGTCCATAACATATGCCTGCCCATACCATAACCCCACTGTCACCATGGGCCACTCGATCCACAACGTTGACATCAGCAAACCGCTCACCCACACAACGCCATAAACACTGTCTGCCATTTGCCCTGTACAGTGAAAACCGGGATTCATCAGTGAAGAGAACACCTCTCCAAAGTGCCAGACGCCATCGAATGTGAGCATTTTCCCACTCAAATCAGTTACAATGACGAACTGCAGTCAGGTCAAGACCACGATGAGGATGACGAGCATGCAGATGAGCTTCCCTGAGACGGTTTCTGACAGTTTGTGCAGAAATTATTTGGCTATGCAAACCGATTGTTGCAGCAGCTGTCCGTGTGGCTGGTCTCAGATGATCTTGGAGGTGAAGATGCTGGATGTGAATGTCCTGGGCTGATGTGGTTACACGTGGTCTGCAGTTGTGAGGTCGGTTGGATGTAAGGCTGTGCAATTAATCGAATTCGATTAACATGAACATTCAATTCATGGGTAACAGCTCTGGTGGACATTCCTCCAGTCAGCATGCCAATTGCATGCTCCCTCAAAACTTGCGACATCTGTGGTATTGTGCTGTGTGATAAAACTGCACATTTTAGAGTGGCCTTTTATTGTGGCCAGCGTAAGGCACACCTGTGCAATAGTCATGCTGTCTAATCAGCATCTTGATATGCCACACCTGTGAGGTGGATGGGTTATCTCTGCAGAGGAGAAGCACTCACTAACACAGATTTAGATAGATTTGTGAACAATATTTGAGAGAAATAGGCCTTTAGTGTACTTAGAAAAGTCTTAGATCTTTGAGTTCAGCTCATGAAAACATGGGGGGAAAAACAAAAATGTTGCGTTTATAATTTAGTTCAGTATGTGTATGTATGTATGTATGTATGTATGTATGAATATATGACACTTTAGTCTGCACTTTCAGTTTGTGCTTTTGAAAATGTTACCTAATATAGGCTTCACATGTCTTTCATTCATGATTACCCTTTATCTGTAACCTTTAACCCAGAAATTAGACAAATTTTAGGAGCTGTGCTCATTAGAGCAAAAAAAAAACGTGTGTATATAAAAAAAACGTATCTGTCTTTGATTTATTGATTCAAGCCATCTAATTTCAACATTCCTGTCAGTAGAGCATAATGCTAGCAAGCTCAGGAAATGAATTAACTGATAGAAAATTATACACTGAGTGCAATGTTAGTCACATTGAATAAAAAAAAAGCACAATAAAAAAGACTTAGTGAGATTTCAGTGGCATGACTCACAGCACTCAATGGGGTTAGATGCCACCTGTAAGGACATCATCCTGCCATTAGGTTGGTTGATGTGGACACGGAACACCATCTTCACACGTGTGTTCTTCCGTCCGATGTCGGTCTCGCCCTTCCGGAGCTCGATGTCTGAGTTGCGCAGCTTGAGAATTCCAGCGCAATCGATTCTGTGGCACAGAAAAACGTTAATGTTTTAGAAATAGACTCAAAATATCCTTTCAGAAGTACAAAAATGTGCTGTAAATATCGGTAGACAGCTGTTTAATAAACATTTTCTCAGAACAGAGTAAACGTTTAATTTATTGCCAGAATTTTTTTTGTACCATTTCTGCCAAAATTACACCTGGCCCTAAATAAATGCCCTTTCTCGCTCGCATCTTCCATATCTACTCCTGACATGGCAAAGTTTAAAAAAATCCATGAAATGTTTACTTGCTCCATTAAATGTTCAAATCCTTCAGGCCTACGCTAGTAAATAGTTATTAAAAGCCTGTCAAATTTATGCATTGAAGAAACATTTAGGGCCCTTTATTTAAGTTGCACAAGAGTGAAAAGATCCTTAAAGCTTACTTTTTTAGGCAAAAACAGGAAATCTGGAAAAAAAATCAGGAGAGGAAAAAAACAGGAGAGAAAAAAATCACTGAATATGAGTAATCTGTAAAGACACTGAAATGTCAGATAATAACATTTTTATGTGTATGTGGTGAGGATGAGCACATTGTGGGTTCTAGGTGTCATTTTGATTTTAGATAAAAAGTCAAATTATTTAAACGATGTAAATTAGATGTAATATAAAATAAAAAAATTCGTAGTTATGTAATAAATGAAATCATAAACTGAATTGTATAGGCCTACTAAATTATTAATTATACAGCTACTGTAATAGAGCAAGGTTATAGTCATCATTCCTTTTCCAAAACAACTGCCTGTGTTGAGCTTCCAGTATCCCATTTCGACACAATGCGTCCAAACCGAACTTCACATACAAAGTAAAATATAGTATTTTCTCCCAATCAAAATGTGAAATGAAATACTTAAGAGTGTAAAATTGCTTAAACTGCACTGACACAGGGCCATATACAATTTTTGGCTTTACTACAGAAAAGTGACAAAGTGGGAACGCTCCCCAGAAAGCTCTGAAACAAGATCCAGAGCGGTGTGAGTTGTTGTTTTTTTTTGTTTGTTTTTTTGCATAAGTTAAGTGTAACATCCATCATAGAGTGGGAAGAAAATGCTGAGCTGGTAAGACTGCTACTGCCTGGCTTGCATAACAGACATCAGCACGCCATTACAGGCTCCACGCAGCCAGAGGCCTCCTGTAACACGAGCTCATACAAGGGAAACCCACGGCGCTGGGACTCCTTGCGCACACAAAAAACTAACTTCTGCTTAGCAACTGCCTTCACAAAAGGAGGATCGTCAGTAAAACGGAGGGGTGTCTAAAGAATCAATGTTGTTTGTTGCAGGAGAAATTAACAGGATGCATATGGATATACATAATTATGATGTACAAACAATTCCCCCCACTGGGCTTGGATGTTTCTCTGTGTTTTTCTGAGATGTGCACGCATACTCACATGACCCTCATGTTGCTCTCGGGCAGAAGAGGAATCTCAAGAACTTTGGTGTTGGACTGCATGACTTCGAGGCTTGGTGTGGACACGGTCTTCCCGGTAATGCGGTGGACCTGGTAGAAGGCGTGAGGACGGAGAAGACGGTCATCTGCTGTTCCAATAAACAGCTGTAGGGTCAGAGGCTCACTCTCCATGTAGCCGTGAAGCTGAGAGATACAGATATGAATTTATTGGAATAACCTGTTTCTACAAGAACAAGAAAGTGACAATCACAGCCAATCAGAAGATGTTTAATGTAAAATGGGATTTGTGGACCACTGAGATTTCAAAGCAGGTGCTGAATAAATAGAAGCCAAACAATCAACAAAATATTCTGTTCCTTATCAAAAACTGAGATGGCGGCTACAAAATGAAGCTATACATTTTGTCAGTTGATTGGTTTTTATTTCTTCAGCATGTGGAGGTAGCTCCACCCACACTGAAATCTCATTGGACAAAATACTTATATGACCTGTTTGTCATATAAGTATACTACCATTCAAATGTTTTTTTTTAAAGAAATTAATACTTTTATTCAGCAAGGATGCATTAAAACCATCAAAACCAACAGCAAAAAGATTAATAATCTAAAAGATTTCATATGAATCTTGTTCTTTTGAACTTTCTATTCATCCTGAAAAAAAAATCTATCATGATTTTCACAAACGTACTAAGCAGCACAACTGCTTTTGACATTGGTAATTATAATAAATGTTTCTTGAGTAGCAAATCGGCATATTAAAATGATTTCTGAAAGATCATGTGACACTGAAGAGCAAAGTAATGGTGAAATTACTCTAAAATGATTCAGCTTTGCCATCACAGAAATAAATAAAATTTCAAATTATATTAACATATAAACAGTTATTTTAAATTTGTATAATATTTCACAATATTACTGTATTTTGATCAAATAAATTCATCGAGCATAAGTGACTTAAGAACCTTACCAGCCCCAAAATGTAGATTGGTAGTGTATATTACTTATCAAATATGTACAGGTGCATCTCAATAAATTAGAATGTTGTGGAAAAGTTAATTTATTTCAGTAATTCAACTCAAATTGTGAAACTCGTGTATTAAATATATTCAATAAACACAGACTGAAGTAGTTTAAGGGTGAATCCCATTTCTCTGTCTTGCCCCTTCCCTTTCCCTACCCCTTCATATTACCCCTAGCCCTTGTTCCTCGAAACCAAGTGGTAAGCACTAGGGGTGCAAACATCCCCCTATGAAATGAGACACCACTAGGTTACTGTTACGTCATCATACATCGTCGCTTGCTGGCTGCTATGTCAGCAGAGGCGACAAGTGTTGATCACAAACTTGTCTGCAAGTGTGTGTATGTCGATTGCGTGGGTTTTAGTGATGTTTTTCTCTAGTCAAAGAAATGCGGGACTGTTGTGAAAATCAGCAATGTAACATTAGCGTAGAAAACTAGCGATTTTTAAAAACATTTCAATTAAGAACAAGGTAGCTAATATATATGTAAGTTACAGGACTGTGTAGAGCACAAAACAAGACAGTCTTCATTTTTTTATTACTTATTTAAGCTGAAAATATCACTCTCTGGATGATCTGGCCGCCAATGTTGCCAGTTGCGTAGTGTGTCCTGGGTACCCCTTGGTTTCAAGTAAGCTCGCGAAAATGCTTGGTTTTAAGGGGTATCTACCCCTTCCCCTTAGCCCTCCCCCTCCATCAAAATGAGAATTGTGATAGCCCTTACTCTCACGTGAACACGCACAACTAAGGGCAAGGGGCAAGGGGTAAGGGGAAGGGGAAAGACAGAGAATTGGGATTCACCCTAAGTCTGTGGTTCTTTTAAT
This sequence comes from Oxygymnocypris stewartii, assembly GCA_003573665.1. NCBI lineage: Eukaryota > Metazoa > Chordata > Actinopteri > Cypriniformes > Cyprinidae > Oxygymnocypris > Oxygymnocypris stewartii. The sequence continues at coordinate 931,411 of QVTF01023765.1, read as the reverse complement.
TGGGATGATTTTGGTTCGCATTTAACAAAACCCCACCAATTCACTATCTCAACAATTTAGAATATGGTGACAGGACAATCAGTTAATCAACTCAAAACACCTGCAAAGTTTTCCTGAGCCTTCAAAACGGTCTCTCAGTTTGGTTCACTAGGCTACACAATCATGGGGAAGACTGCTGATCTGACAATTGTCCAAAAGGCAATCATTGATAACCTTCACAAGGAGGGTAAGCCATAAACATTCATTGCCAAAGAAGCTGGCTGTTCATAGAGTGCTGTATCCAAGCATGTTAACAGAAAGTTGAGTGGAAGGAAAAAGTGAGGAAGAAAAAGATGCTCAACCAACTGAGAGAACCGCAGCCTTATGAGGATTGTCAAGCAAAATCGATTCAAGAATTTGGGTGAACTTCACAAGGAATGGACTGAGGCTGGGTTCAAGGCATCAAGAGCCACCACACAGACGTGTCAAGGAATTTTACTACAGTTGTCATCAGAGGCGTCTTACCTGGGCTAAGGAGAAGAAGAACTGGACTGATGCCCAGTGGTCCAAAGTCCTCTTTTCAGAAGAGAGTAAGTTTTGTATTTGATTTGGAAACCAAGGTTCTAGAGTCCGGAAGAAGGGTGGAGAAGCTCATAGCCCAAGTTGCTTGAAGTCGAGTGTTAAGTTTCCACAGTCTGTTATGATTTGGGGTGCAACGTCATCTGCTGGTGTTGGTCCATTGTGTTTTTTTGAAAACCAACGTCGCTGCACCCGTTTACCAATACATTTTGGAGCACTTCATGCTTCCTTCTGCTGACCAGCTTTTTAAATATGCTGATTTCATTTTCCAGTAGGATATGGCACCTGCCAACACTGCCAAAAGCACCAAAAGTTGGTTAAATGACCATGGTGTGTTGGTGTGCTTGACTGGCAGGAAACTCACCAGAACTGAACCCATAGAGAATCTATGGGATATTGTCAAGAGGAAAATGAGAAACAAGAGACCAAAAAATGCAAATGAGCTGAAGGCCCCTGTCAAAGAAACCTGGGTTTCCGTACCACCTCAGCAGTACAACAAACTGATCACCTCCATGCCACGCCGAAATGAGGCAGTAAGTAAAGCAAAAGGAGCCCCTACCAAGTATTGAGTACATATACAGTAAATGAACATACTTTCCAGAAAGCCAACAATTCACTAAAAATGTTTTTTTTATTGATCTTATGAAGTATTCTTATTTGTTGAGATAGTGAATTGGTGGGTTTTTGTTAAATTTGAGCCAAAACAATCACAATTAAAAGAACCAAAGACTTAAACTACTTTAATTTATTTAATTTAATTTATTTAGAACACAAGTTTCACAATTTGAGTTAAATTACTGAAATAAATGAACTTTTCCACGACATTCTAATTTTTTGAGATGCACCTGTAGTGTAAACGTGAAGATGATGACTGTGGAAACTGAAAAACAAGTTACACAAGGAAAACCATAAAAACCATAAAAAGACAAAAAATAACGATTTTAAATCAGATATTGTTGACATAAGTATGAAGTACGCGGCAGCGGTCGCGGCAGCCATCGTGTGAAACCCTCCTTGTGTGAAGACCGAAGAGTGTAAAGACCATCGACTCTACCGTGTGACTCCACCGGGCAGGGACACCGGCAAGGGATATAAGTATCACTTTTTATTTATCCTCTTTCCTGCTACTTGTTTCACTTCTGTTTTCGTTTTTATAACCAATTCTTACTATGTGTTTGCAGATCAATACTATCACTACCACTCGCAAACCCCGCATCACACACTGTAGACAGCGCAATCCTAACAACCTACATACTTTGCCTATGTCTACTAATACATTACTTTCTTTTTCTATTGGTCTCTGGAATTGTCAGTCTGCTGTCAACAAAGCTGATTTCATTACTTCCATTACTAGTCATTCAAGGCTAAACCTCATGGCCCTGACAGAGACCTGGATCAAACCAGAGGACAATGCTACACCTGCAGCACTCTCCAATAATTTCTCCTTTTCCCACACCCCCCGTTTTACTGGAAAAGATGGTGGTACTGGTCTGCTCATCTCTAATAATTGGAAATTCACTCCTTTATCATCTCTGAGTATAAACAGCTCCTTTGAATCACATTCGGTTACTATTACCTACCCTCTAAAAATCCATTTTGTAGTTGTTTATCGTCCTCCAGGACCACTAGTTAACTTTGTGGAAGAATTAGATATGTTGCTCTCAACCTTTCCTGAGGATGGTACACCCTTAGTTATACTTGGAGACTTTAACATCTACCTAGATAAACCTCAGGCTGCAGACTTCCACACTCTACTTGCCTCTTTTGATCTCAAGAGAGTGTTAACTACGGCTACTCACAAATCAGGCAACCAACTGGACCTTATTTACACACGACACTGCTCCACTGATCATGTGCTGGTTACTCCACTGCACACCTCAGACCACTTCTTCCTCACTCTTAACCTCAACATGATTCCTGACACATCAAATACCCGTCCACATGTCACTTTTCGACGTAACTTACGCTCGCTCTCACCCTCCCGGCTATGTGCTATGGTTTCATCTTCGCTTCCTCCCCTTAAACAGTTATAATATCTTGATGCTAATAGTGATACTGACACTTTCTGTTCCACTCTGATGTCTTATTTTGATACTGACTGCCCCTTAACTTCCAGGCCAGCACGTACCACTCCTTCTGCCCCTTGGCTTTCTGTCGTTCTCCGCGAACATCTTTCTAAACTCAGGGCAGCAGAAAGGGTATGGCGCAAATCACAAAATCATACTGACCTTAATTTTTATCGATCACTCCTCTCTGACTTCTCTGCTAATGTCTCCACTGCTAAAAGGACATACTATCATGACAAAATTAACAATTCACCTAATTCTCACATGCTCTTTAAAACATTTTCCTCCCTCCTATGTCCTCCTCCTCCCCCTCCTTCATCAACTCTAACAGCTGACGACTTTGGCACATTCTTCATTAATAAAATTACAAACCTCACTGCACAATTTTCCACACCACAATCTGTCAAACACATCTTACCAGCAAACATTAACTCGTTCACATACTTCTCTCCACTCTCTGAGGCAGAAGTCTCTAAACTCATCCTTTCCAGTCATCCTACTACTTATCCGCTCCTACTACTTGCACTCACTCACATCGTTAACACATCCCTTCACACTGGAATTTTTCCCTCAGCATTTAAACAGGCTCGTATAACCCCACTTCTTAAGAAACCCACTCTTAACCCAACTCTTTTAGGGAAATATAGACCGGTTTCCCTTCTACCTTTCATTGCAAAAACACTTGAACGAGTTGTGTTTAACCAAGTCACTGCCTTTCTCACACAGAACAACCTCCTGGACAGTAACCAATCTGGCTTCAGAAGTGGACATTCCACCGAAACTGCCTTGCTCTCAGTTGTTGAAGATCTAAGACTTGCAAGAACGGCTTCCAAGTCTTCATTACTTATATTGCTGGATCTGTTTGCTGCTTTTGATACGGTCAACCACCAGATCCTCCTGTCAACCCTATTGAGAAAGGGCATCTCAGGAACCGCACTCCAGTGGTTTGACTCTTACCTCTCAGATAGGTCCTTCAAAGTATCTTGGAGAGGTGAGGTTTCCAAGTCGCAACATCTAGCTACAGGGTGCCACAGGGCTCAATTCTTGGACCACTTCTCTTTTCTGTCTACATGGCTTCACTAGGTTCTGTCATTCATAAACATGGCTTTTCATATCACTGCTATGCTGATGACACTCAACTTTACCTCTCATTCTATCCTGATGATCTGACGATAGCTGCTCGCATCTCAGCATGTCTAGCGGACATTTCTAGCTGGATGAAGGACCATCCCCTTCAACTAAACCTAGCTAAGACAGAACTGCTTGTGGTTTCAGCAAACCCATCTTTTCATCACAATTTCACCTTCCAATTAGGCTCATCAACAATAGCTGCTCGCATTAAATTCAAGGCATTAATGCTTGCCTACAGAACCACCTCTGGCTCTGCACCCCTTTACCTAAATTCATTACTTCAGACTTATGTGCCCTCTGGAAGCTTGCATTCTGCAAGTGAATGACGCATTACTGTACCATCCCAAAGAGGCACAAAATCCCTTTCACTGACTTTTTCATTTACTGTTCCCATCTGGTGGAATGACCTGCCTAACTCAATCCGAGCAGCTGAATCCTTACCCATCTTCAAGAAACGGCTAAAAACATATCTCTTCAATCTTTATTTGACCCTCTAACTCTAGCACTCTCTATTCTAAATTTAATTTTATCTAATCTGTCTTCTTTTTATAAAAAAACAAAAACACAACAGGGCTCTAGAGTGCGACCAATTTGGTCGCACGTGCGACCTAATTTCTCAAGGGTGCGACTAAAAAAAATCTGAGGGCGCACCTGTGCGACCAGCCGTTCAGAAAAGAAAATAAAGTATCCGCGACTCAGTCTCCCTGTGCTTCAACAACAGACACACATTGGGCTCATATCGTGGTCTAAACCAATCAGAGATAGTGAAGGGCAGACCCCAAACTTTTGTCTATGATGCATTTTTGCTATTCCCAAATCAGAAGCGAGATCGCTCACGTGGAGGAGTTTCAGCACGCGCAACATGAAAGCCCTGTTTATGATAGAAGAGAGAACTAACCATTAAAACATGCTTACACTTTAGGCCTGTGGCTGTTATATTAAACTAAGTTTATTTAATGGGTTTTTATTTTATTTAGGCTTCTAAGTATTATAGCCGCGTTTCTTCTAGCACAACTTCCTTCTCTTCACAGCGGCGCGCATTCGTTCCTCCCTGACCAAAACTTAACGTCAGAATCAGATCAATCGTTTGTTGTAAAATGCCGTCTTTATAGTTACTAAATTGCTGGACATGTTTGATAATAAAATGTTGAAAGTACAATCTGCACGAGAGACGCTGTTCCTCAGGCTGAAGTGCGTGTGCGTGTGCATGTGTGTGTGCGTGTGTGTGTGTGTGCGTGCGCGGCGCGCTCCAAAACTGACAAGCAAATTACACTTTGAGCTTCAGACGCGTCCAAACGATCAAATACACACAACGCATGTAAAAACGGCCGGCTTGGAGAGTATTCACTTATACACAGTTTATATCTTAAAGTGAACGAGAACAGTTGGGAGAAAATTGTGTGTCAATATTTTGTTTTAGTGACAGACTGGTGCTTCATTAATGTTAATCAAAGAACAAAACACAAAGAGAAAATCACTCACAGCTCTTAATCTGAATAAAGTTATAGCTTTAAGCATTAATCTATCAATACTTACAGTGAAAACTATGCAGTGTTCATTTACATTTGATCACTTTCAGATTGCTTTTGTAGCTATTACTTACCTGAACATTAATGTTAGTAGACCATCATGGAAAAATGAAAGCACTGTTTTTTTCATTTCATTTGTACATTTATTTTATGGTATGGCAAATGGTATATTTGTCAGTTTGTTTAATTTTGATTCTTTGTTCATGTTCTTACTGTATCTTATCTTATGTATATAAAACACTAAAAATGCCTGCACACTGGTGCATTTACAAATTGATGTTTTATATTTATTTAATTAAATATTTATTTAACATTTCAGAATATAAAGCAATGTTAATTAAGCTACTAATCTATCATATAAATATAGATGTATGTATATATGTATGTATGTATGTATGTGTATAATATATATATATATATATATATATATATGTATATGTGTGTGTGTTTGTGTGCGTGTGCGTGTGTGTGTGTGTGTGTGTGTGTGTGTGTGTGTGTAAATAAAAAAAAGTACAGATAAGAGTACCGTTAAAGTATCGGATCGATAAGAGGAGTAATACCGTTAAAACCTTAACGATACCCATCCCTAATTAAAATACAGTATGAGCACAGACAGACCAGGTGTTTCTTTTTTCCTCTTTAAATACTTTTTTTTTCATAATGTTTAGTGAAATTATTTGCTAGTCTGAGGTGGGATGGGGCGCCAGATTTTTTTATAGGTTTAGGGGTGGGGGGGTTGAGAAGCACTGCACTAGAGCATCCCTTCATTCAGACACAGTGGAAGATCTGATCAGAATCAGTGTAGAGGGGTCAAGTCTGGAAGATGTTGATGCTAGAGAGAGTGTGGTCAGCTGGTTTAGCCAAGGTCAAAGATCAAGAAGGTCAAACTACAGGAGTTGGCCATCCGAGGGGCATGTGACTGCAATGGAGGATAGTCCATAAGACATTGAGCCATGAGATGTTCAGTTTGACGCCCTTCAAACACTTCATTTAGATTTTATTTTTATTTCATTTATCTTGAGATGTTTTAAGTTTAAATCTCAGCTCAGTGAAGCACTTTAAGCACCAACACTTTTTCTGTAAGTAACCTTTCTTGTAGAATTGTGCTTCAAATAAAGAACGTATGTTGACCACATTGTTAGTTAATCGTTTACTAGTCAATATTGCCTATATGAAAATTTGGGTGCACCTAACTTTTGTGCTGGTGCACCTAAGAAAAAAAGTTAGGCGCACCAGTGCAGCCAGTGCAAAAAGTTAGTCTAGAGCCCTGCACAAACATTTGACCCTCTATCAATTGCATATTTATTCTCTAACTGCTAGCTTTTCTTGTAAAACTAACACTAAGCGTAAGTTTTCTATATTTTACATACTAGTTTTCAAAAAAAAAAAAATCCTTCCAACGTGTACTGCGTTAGGCTAACCAGGACTTATAATGGCACTTGCATGTTATTGCTCTTTTGTTGGTTTTGATTGCTTCTATAATGTCCTTATTTGTAAGTCGCTTTGGATAAAAGCATCTGCTAAATGACTAAATAAATAAAATAAATAAATAAGTAAGATTTTGAATTTAAACATTTATTTTCAAAACTCAAACACATTCAGTCAAAGCTGCGTAACACACGGCTGATGTTTGGAGATCCTCAAGGAGGGTGGTCAGCATCTGTGGTGAAAGTCCCAGACCAGTCTGTATATTTATTTTAGTAGATTTGTTTGAGCCTGGCATTTTTGTTTATTCAGGCAATAGGGAGTGCACAGGCCATAAAGACAGAGACCAGAAAGATCTCAGAACCCTCTCCTCACTTTACATTATCACCCACTAGAGGAATGCCAGGACTCTTTCCGCCAATGGCACAGAGTTCAGAGTGGTGTGTCCGCACCTTAGAGTGCTGTGGGTCAGTTCTCACCCTCTCAAGCTCTCAACCTCCATGACACATCTGTGGCAGATGAAGGAAACAGCTTGTGGGAAAAAAAAGTAGATCTACAACACGGGCTTCCTTTGAAGAGTTACTGGACAGATTCAGTGAGCAAATTCTTACTGGAAGAGGTTACGTCTCAAGTGATATTGAGCAAGACCAACTGTTCTTCTCATTGGGCTAATTCACTAACAGTGCATACGCTTGTATTATAACAATAAAATCATGATTCATAAATACAAGTTCATACATTTTGTGTGTGAAATGAAGTGAAGATCAAATTTAGAACTATATTCTTAGTGTACTACTTAACTATTTAATTATTTTTACATATTTGTAAGTTGTTCATTTAACTACATTAATCATCACAAAATGTTATTATATATATATATATATATATATATATATATATATATATATATAATTTATTTATTTAGTAGACGCTTTAATCCAAAGCGACTCACAAATGAGGTAGAGGTCTGCACGGGCTCAAAACTGAAGCCCGAACCCGGCCCGTACCCGAGATCGTCTGACCCGACCCGACCCGACCCGAGCGGCACAGTTAAATTTAGAGCCCAAACCCGACCCGAAATCACCCCCCTCCCCCCGCCCCACAACGAATAGCCAACAAAAAAAAGGAAAAAGGCTGCATTTCACGATTGCATGCAAAGAAACGGATTAATCAAGGCTCTGCCATTTCACAAACATTTACCAGTTATGAAAGTTTGTGAACATCAGGTGCAGCGGTCGCATACATTCTGCCGAGTTTATGAATTTTGTATGGACAAGAAGATGATGACCGTGCAAATTATGGTCATTTTTTGTCAGTTAAGGCTCGTTAGCATTCTGTCTACTTTAAATCAGACATAATATCTTAAATAAGATTGTATTTATTTGAATGAATTAATCATTTATTTGAGAGAGAGAGCGAGAGAGACCGACCGAGCGAGCGAGAGAGAGAGAGAGAGAGAGAGAGAGACCGACCGAGCGAGCGAGCGAGAGAGAGAGAGAGACCGAGCAAGTGAGAGACCGAGGAAAGTTGCGCGTGCATGTGAACCTGCTTCTGCGCATGTCTCTCTATAAGCAGATAAATATAATGTTGTGACTTGCGAGTCAGTAGCCTGTCGAAGCTATTTTACTAATAAAAGTTTCCGTGCTGTTTGTGCGCGATCTCTGATATGTGTGTGCGTGCGTCTATGAAAGCAGCGAAGCCTCTGCATATAGTTTGGTTTAGCTACAAACCCGAACCCGACCCGAGCCCGAAGCTATCCATTAAACATTAACCCGAAACCCGACCTGAAACCCGAAAGTATTTCGGGACCCGCGGGTTCGGGTCGGGTAGCAGACCTCTAAAATGAGGACATTATAGAAGCAATCAAAACCAACAAAAGAGCAACAACATGCAAATGCTATTACAAGTCCTGGTAAGCCTAACGAAGTACACGTAGGACGTTTTTTTGTTTTGTTTTTTAAAACGAGTATATAAAATATAGAAAAATGAAACTTATTGTTAGTTTTACAAGAAAAGCTAGCAGTTAGAGAATAAATATGCAATTGATAGAGGGTCAAATGTTTTTGTGTGTTTTTAAATAAAAGAAGACACATTAGAGAAAATATTTAATATGTATGTACAGTGCCCTCCACTAATATTGGCACCCTTGGTAAATATGACCAAAGGCGGCTGTGAAAATAAATCTGCATTGTTTATCCTTTTGATCTTTCACTCAAAACATTCACAAAATTCCAACCTATCATTGAAGTAAAACAATTGAAAGTGGAGAGAAAATCTCATGATGAAATAAATGCTTTCACTATTTCATGTTGGCCACAATTATTGACACCCAATTATTGCAATGTCCTTTTCCCAGGGTAACAGCTCTGAGTTTTCTCCTATAATGCCTGAAGAGTTTGGAGAACACCTGACAAGAGATCAGAGACCATTTTCTTCATACAGAATCACTTCAGATCCTTCAGATTCACAGCTCCATGACGGTGCTTCTTCTCTTCAGTTCACCTCACTCATTTTCTGTAGGGTTCAGGTCAGAGGACAGAGACAGCAATGGTAAAAGATTAATTTTGTGCTCAGTGACCCATTTTTGTGTTTATTTTGATGTTTGTTTTGGATTGTTGTCCTGCTGGAAGATCAAAACATGGCCCATTATAAGATTTCTAACAGAGGCAGTCAGATTTTGATTTTGTATCTGTTGGTATTTGATAGAATCTATGATGCCATGTGTCTAAACAAGATGTCCAGGACCTCCAGCAGAAAAACAGGCCCACAACATTAAAGATCCAGCAGTATATTTAACCGTGGACATGGGGTACTTTTTTATCCCTGTTTGTAATAAACTCATCTGGTGGGGTTGCTGCCAAAAAGCTATTTTTTCAGTTTCATCTGACAATAGAAGCCAGTGCCATTTGAAGTTCCAGTCGTGTCTGACAACTGCATTTGCTGGAGTTTGTTTTTGGATGAGTGAGGATCATTTTTCTTGAAACCCTCCCGAACAACATGTGGTGATTTAGGGGATGTTTGATTTTTGTTTTTTTAGGTTTCTGACCCCAAGACTCAACTAATCTCTGCAATTCTCCATCTGTGATCGTTGGAGAGTCTTTGGCTACTCAAACTCTCCTTCTAAGTGTGCATTAGGACGATATAGACACACGTCCTCTTTCAGGCAGATTTTTTACATTTTTAGTTGATTGGAACCTCTTAATTATTACCCTGATGGTGGGAATGGAGATTTTCAATGTTTTAACTCTTTTCTTACAGCCACTTTCTATTTTGTGATGCTCAACAATCTTGTTCTTCACATCAGAAATATTTTTTTTGTTTTTTCTCATTGTGATGGATGATAAAGGGAATTTGACCTTTGTGTTCCTCATATTTCTAATCCTGTGGAACAGAAAGTCATGGCTGGACAATTTCATGCTCCTAGTCACCCTGGTGTGCTAAAAAATGTAAATATGAATGGGAATATACTTCAGAGATATTTTACTCATAAGAATTTCTAGGGGTGCCAATAATTGTGGCCAGCATTCATTGGAGAAAAACATTTATTTCATCATGAGATTTTCTCCCCACTTTCAATTGTTTTGCAAATTGCTAATCAGCCAATCACATGGCAGCAACTCAATGCATTTAGGCATCTAGATGTGGTGAAGACGACTTGATGAAGTTCAAACCGAGCATCAAAACGGGGAAGAAAGGGGATTTAAGTGACTTGGAATAGTTGTTAGTGCAAGACGGGCTGGTCTGAGTATTTCAAAAACTACTGATCTAATGGGATTTTCACGCACAACCATCTCTAGGGTTTACAGAGAATCATCCGAAAAAGATAAAATATCCAGTGAGCGACAGTTGTGTGGATAAAAATGCCTTGTTAATGTCCGAGGAGAATGGGCAGACTGGTTAGAGATGATAGAAAGGCAACAGTAACTCAAATAACCACTCGTTACAACCAAGGAATGGGCAGATAAGCTACAGCAGCAGAAGCCCACACCGGGTGCCGCTCCTGTCAGCTAAGAACAGAAAACGGAGGCTACAATTTACACAGGCTCACCAAAATTGGACAAAAGAAGATTGAAAAAACGTTGCCTGGTCTGATGAGTCTGGATTTCTGCTGCGACATTCAGATGTTAGGGTCAGAATATGGCATAAAGAACATGAAAGCATGAATCCATCCTGCCTTGTTTCAACGGTTCAGGCTGGGGGTGGTGGTGTAATGGTGTAGGGAATATTTTCTTGGCACACTTTGGGCCCATTAGGACCAATTGAGCATAGTTTAAACGCCACAGCCTACCTGAGTATTGTTGCTGACCATGTCCATCCCTTTATACTATAGTGTACCTATCTTCTGATGGCTACTTCCAGCCACGAAGAATTAAGGCTGTTTTGAAGGCAAAAGTGGGTCCAAACCGGTACTAGCAAGGTGTACCTAATAAAGTGGCCAGTGAGTGTATAATAATTATTACATTATATTACATAGTATTTAAAACTAAAACAATCATGTTGAAACAACTAAACACATTGTGATCAATCCCAAAAGACAATATTTAATACATTTATTCAGTTGTTTCAAAAGGGTTATTTTTGATTATCAATTTAAAAAAACTTTAATGATTAATTATTGCAATAAAGAATGCAATGAGTGTAGTTAAAGTCAGTCTGAAAGAAGTTTATCTTTAAGTGTAATACTGAGGAAAATAACAAATTTCTATGCCTTTTTACACACTTAAGAACACTTGAGTATTGACAGTTGTTAGTAATGAGACCCATTACGATAATAAAATAAGTCTCAATAAAATAAAAACTCTACTAGCAGTACTCAATAAAAAAAAATAAAGATCATCTCAGTCACAGTAGGCCTATGAGATAAAACCAGTCTGAATATTATAAATGTGGAAGCACTGCTCGTACAAACCAAACCTATATTTAGGGATTTCGTCACTTCTTCCAGTTACGGCGGTGATTTTTGTTGACAGAGATGTTCGTTGAGAAGTTAGCTTCCCGAGAGACTTAAGCGCAGATGTGGAAGCACATAGCTGTGGTGCAGCAGGCTTACTTCAGAGGCTACACACTCACGTTTACCATCAATCCGATGGCGCATGTGGTCACACTGCATCCAGGATACAAAAAAATCTGACAGAAACCACCAGGAACCCGAGCAGTGGGAGAGAGAGGGGCTCTAGCAGCCTGGGTACAGAAATCATGACCACCAAAAACCACTAAACCCCAAGTGGAGAGACATAAGGGGGGAAGGGGGTGGTCTAAGACTAACTCTGAGGCTATAGTAACTCACATAACTATGGGAATACATAAAGTAGTTGCTTAAAATACTGAAATACAGCTAATTCATTAAGATCAGAATGCAATTTATAGTGGCCACAAGTATATTTGGTCTGTAAGAGTAGAACTTTAATTGAAATGCTTCGATACCACCCAAAAATGACTACCAAAGTGCTTTTAACAACTTTTTAGGTCACAAAATAACTTGCACATTGACTGAGATCCTCAAAGGAAGACATCAGTGGTGACAGAGCATGAAGGGTGGTGCTGTACACTAAAAGACGAACATGTGCAGCTGAGAGCACTCTCTAATCTGATGGTTTACAGAATGGGACAAGCTTGTTTGAGGCTCCTTCGAACACTCCCCTTTTACTTGCCTGCCAGAACTGTGTGCAGCGGAGACTGGACGCCTCCACACGATGCTGTTGCACATGATGTCAGTGCAGTACAAGGACCTTCAACTAAACAAAAAGCAGTCTGTGCACTAGGCCGGAAACGGCAATGAATTTGAAAAAAAAAAAACAAGAGTGAGAGGACCTTGTTTTTTCAGACGGGAGTTGCACTGAGCCACATGTTCACAATCATTAGCACCTCATTATTTTGAATACCCAGTTGCCACAGATGTACTTCGAAATGTTGAGTTCACCTTTAACGGCGATTTTAGTAAATAAAGCGGTCATGGAGACTGTGGTTAGCATACCCCAAGAGTCATGTCCAACCACACCCATTTTTTTCAGATAAAACCACGACTCCTGTCTTTAGGAATTCTGTTATCCATTAGGGAGCATCCACAACCAACTCATGCAGTGAATACCCATGATTCAGCTACGACAGCAAATGAGGTGTGACTCACCAGTGTCTGTTGAGCGGAACGGACTGACACCACGACACTGTGGTCTTGAGAAATATCAGATATACTTCTCTCATGCTTCCTGAACTTGGACATGGCAGTAAAACAAATAATATAAGCATTTATATCACAGTGTTTCACTATGACTTGGGAGAAAACAAATATAAGGAAGTTCCCTTATGTAAACAAAAACAATGAGTAAATATATACCACTGTGGCATATCATGGAGAGGATGTTGCAGGATGTTGGCTCATTTTTTTTACAAATAAGACATTCTGTGAAAATCTCCCAAATGAAGGACAGCTATAGTATTAAATGTATATATACACTAATAATAATAAGTTTAAGGTCAGTAAGATTTTTTCAATTTCAAATAAAATGCTGTTCTTTTGAATTTGTATTTTGTTTTTTAAAGCAGCACAACTGTTTTGAGCATTGAAAAAACAAAAAAAAAACAATGCCCCTAAAATTTTTCGCAGAATTTTGAGCTGTATATTATGCAATGCAATGATGAACCTAGAGGACTTATATCGCAATCTAACTAACCATTTTCTGCATTATCCTATTTAAAACTGAGCCTCCAGCTTTTGGTATACTTGGTATACACCAGCTTTGTGTTGTTACTATGTTGGTAGTACATTTAAATTAATCATGTTTACTCTGACCTGCACCCAGATGCAGGTAAGCTTTTTTATCTGTCAAATGCAGTTATTGAAAACATCATTGTTAAAAGCCCAACCCAAAGAAAACCTATTTCTTCTGTGGAACACAAAAAATATATGTAGAAAAATGTCTCAATATTTATTTGTCCATTCAATGAAAGTCATTACTGTCCATTGTTGTTTCAAACCCCGTTGACTTTCATATTATGGACAAAAGCAGAATTCCACAGAAGAAATTAATTCAGGTTTGGAAGAACATAACGGTTAATAAATGATGACAGACTTTAAATTTTTAGGTGAACAAGTTTTCTGAGAGATTATGAACTTATACCTGGACCACTGGATGCCCTCCCGCTAGTGCTTTTACAGCCCCTCTGCTTCCTTCAGTCTCGTAGTGAGCACGGTGATGGGACTTGGGTTGGACATCAATCTGTAGGCTGTATGGCCCTGAACTGGAAGGCAACTGCCAATCGAGAGCAGGCAGCGATGGACTTCAAGAATAAGAGTGAGAGTCCAACAACGAGGCAAGGAGAAAAAGAAAACTTTGGTTAGCACAGATAAATGACTGATTTACTTGGAGTATGAAATAAATAATTTTATGCTACCAACCTGATGTAAGGCTTCGGCCTGGACCAATATGGGTGTTGGGGCACATCCAAGAAGCCACTGCTGTAGGTCTCTTTTTTAAAGGGCAGACATGCTGAGGAGAAGTCCTCCTGGCAAAGCTCCAGGGATCCTGTCTCCTCTCCACTTGGTTCTACTTTTAGGTTCATTGAGGCACTGTGCTCCAGACATGTCTTGCGGGACTTCAAAGGGATCCCCTCCCCAATATCTGTTAATCCATCTGTGGTGAGGGCATTAATGGCAGCAACAATGGCGGAGTTGGTGTATTGGTTGGTGTTGGGCAGCCAGGTGTCCTCGGTCACGCTGAGACGGGGAGAAGTTTGTGGCGACGGCCCCGGGGACTGATTCGGCGAGTACGGATGGTACTTGTGTGATGGGCCACCGTTGAAGCTGTACTTCCGTTTTCCACCACAAGGAGAATTCGGTCGCGAGCCTCGGGTGCCCACCCAGCTGTCATCGGTGATACTTATACGGGGAGAACCGGACGGAGAATGTCGTGGAGAAGCACCGAGGGTGCAGGACTGCAGAGATGAGGAACCTTTCGGGGAGACGCAGGGAGACTGCCAGGGCGAGTTCTGTGGCGAGTTGTCGCAGTTGTACGAAAAGCCTGATTCGTACGATGATGCATCTGAATGGCAGCTACGGGAAGACACGCTGCTCGCTGGGCTGAGGCAGGTGGGGTCACGATAACAGTCGACACTTGGCAAAGTTAATGTCACTATGGAATTGACTCGCTTGACCACGGGGACGCTGTTGTTCTCCACTTCGTCCTCGGAGAACTGCCCGTAAGCTGTTATCTCAATGCGTGGGCTCTCCAGCGTGGGAGCTCTGTTGGACCGGTTTACGGATGTTTGGAAGTAACCCACTGAGCTCATGTCATCTTGAGGGGAGAACGATGACGGCTGACTGATGGATATCGATAAGGAAGGGCTGGTCTGGAGGTTGTGGTACTGGGAGAGTGGGCAGGGGTTGCTCAGAGGTAATGAGATGCTGGTGTTTTGGCTGTAAGCGTATGCATCTGTAAGGAGTAATCACATTTTCATGAGGTCCTGTAACTAAAAATAAGCTATTGAGATCAAAGAGAATAGGTGCAAAATATATTTCTTGTGCACATAGAGTATTGTGAGAAGACTGTTGCTTTTGCAATCATCCACATCTAATAAACTTATTTTTTTTAAGTACTGCAAATTCTTTTCAAAAGTTATAGGTAATAACTGTGAGTGAGTCAAAAATGTTAGTGGTTAAAATCCACAGCTTCTGCAGAGGAAGCAAGGTGAGTGATACACAAATACCAGGCCAAAAATAACAAAGCGTTAAAAATATCTTCCTGAGGACAAAACCAGACGGAAAACCAATACTCATAAGCAATCTCTGTTGAAAAACAGGGGCAATCATTTGTGTCTGTGCAATGTATAGGCCTATACAAGATGACTAACACAAAATGTCTTGTCCAGAATTTTGTTTTAATATTCAAAAACATAATGGTTAGAGCTTCCTGGAGATGATTCATTGACCACTTTAGCATTTTAGAATACTTGTAGCTTATGTAGAATCTTTTAGAACATAAAAAAACAACAACAAAAAATACAGTAGTAATACATCATCTAGCCAATCAAAGTTTTTGTCTATACAGCTAAATTAACATTTAATGAGTAATCAGTGCAAAAAAGGGGGGGGGGGGAACCCAGTTGAGTTGAGTGAGTCACTGTAGTCAGTCAGTCTAACCTGGTGGAAATATATGTAATGTAAGTTAGCCCAAACTGGCGCACAGTCACTGCTGGCTCTGCTTGCAATAAAATTTGCAACGATTTCTCGCTACTTTAGAGGACGGTTTGAAAATGTGACCACAGCGCAACAAAGCACCCTGGATACTGATAGCATGCTAATGTATCTCTAATGTATGTATCGCTTTTAATCAAGTTAACTACATATTAGATTTGTGTAAGCAAGCCATAAGTATACACTATGTGATTCTGATAGCTTAAAAAAAGTACTAAACTACTGATTACTAAAAGTATATTAGCAACCCCGCTAAAATAAAACACCTTAAATCAGCCAAAGCAGGTTTGCTGGTCTCTCATTATGCTGGTCTGCTGGTTGGATTTAAAAGGCTTTTGGGCACATTTCAGGAGGTCAAGTTAGGAGACCATCTTAAAACCAGTAAAGACCAAAAATCCATCTTAAGGTTACTTTTCTCAGCAGAAAATATGAAAACTTGTTTTGTTTTAGTAGAGCTGTCGTTATGAACTAAATGCACAGTGGCTGCAACAAAAGGGATGCAAAAACCCACAATCTAAATAACGTCCCTGCATATTAATCTTCGTCATGCCCACTACTACATACTGCAGTCTCTTAAACTGAGAAAAACCCTGCATATTAATCTTCGTCATGCCCACTACTACATACTGCAGTCTCTTAAACTGAGAAAAACCCATTCAGCCAGTTGATTTAATAAATAATAACATTCACTCCACTAGACCCGAGGGAAAAAAAAGAATTAATAAACATTAACAACAGAGCAATAGAGCAGGACAAGCTGTAACACCACCAATAACCAATCAGAAATTAGCTACTGGGGTGAAGTCACTATGATATGGGGAGGGTTGTAACACAATTTACCTAAGTCCTCTTTATAATGGACAGAATATAAGAGTAATTTATTTACTCTTATGAGGGGGTATATAAGGGATTCAGAATATAAGGGAATATAAGAGTAATTTATTTATTTGGCTATAAATATAATGTGCTATTGGATTGGTATGGTGATCAGATACACTATAATTATTTTTATTAAAAAAAAAATTGTGGCACAGTAAATTCACAAATGCCCATATTTTCTATAAAGTTTTACCCACCCCTCCAACTGCCAAAACTCACCTCGTTAGTGGGGTAGATTACAAAAGCAGTCTTTGTACCTGACCTTAATTTACACAGTTTAGAAACATTACTTTAATTTGTAGCAGACAAATGTGTGAATGTTACGTCAAAGTTTCAGACACATGGTACACATTGAGTTAGAGAAGTTAAAACCAAATGTGTTACAACACTCCCCGGTCTAAGATATAAGTGCATGCACGATAACAGTATTGATTTAATCATTACAACAGGTAAATTCATAAGCAAGCGTGCGTGGATCTCTACTAATAGGGTTAATACTAGCCTACTTCTATTAAAATAATAATATAGAAACACATTATCGTGAAATATGAGACAGTGTGAGTGGATGCATTTAATAATCTTAATACTTTACCTTCCTCTGCGGATTTCATGCTTGCGAAGAGTGAACTCAAAGCAAGTTCAACGCACTTTCCCAAAACGCACGACAGTGTCCGATGAGCGTTTTATTTCCAAATGTAAAGACGAGTCCAGAATATGTGATAAAAGTGCTCACTTCTACCACAATAAAGGTGTATTCCAGTCACGAGAGAACTGTATAAATGATTTCAAATCTTAGATGATTCAGAAGGCTATACAACACTTAAAAGCGCGTGCAATAACAAAAATGTATGGTTATTATTTTAATACAGTTTGGCTAACTCGTTATAGTTTCTATTCTGGACTTGCATGCTAGTTTCCAGGGGTTCTGGTGACGCACTGCTTTGCGATGGAAAGGTCTCTATCTATATAAAGCCGGGAAATACCTCCGTGAAGCCCCGCCTCTCAATGGAGTGACGCAGGCACCACGTCTCAAGCTCAACAGCAGATGAAGAGAGGGATTCTCTCCTCTCAACATTTCCAGATGTGGAGCCGTTGAAATCCGAGGCAAATGAGCCGACGTGTGCGCATGCGCATCTGCTAGAGAAGGGAAGTCCAACTCATTTATAAGAATCGGTTCTTTTGAACAGTTTGTGTTAATGAACCGGTTCAAATGACTCAGCGGTTGTCTTACTCCCCTGAAATCCCGGAATATAGGCATATTACATTCTCTAAAACGTTCCAATAGTGTCATATGTAGGCAAATATATTGCTGTCTATGTTTTTTCTAAGCTATTTAAAATTATGTTTATTGTAATTTCACGTGTTGCAGCAACGAATCAGCTAATAAAACAAAGCCTAATTTAGAATTAAAAATTGCATTTATAATAAATAATGTTAAAATCTTTTAATAGAATATTTTTTGCACGTTTCAGGCTAATACAAACCATTATGTTTAGATGAAAAATTGTCATACATTTAGGGTAGGCTACATTTATAAATAAAAAAAAATCCTGACTCATATGTGCTTTTTAAGATGTTTTAAGGCTCATAAATTGGATAATAATATATGTTTAAAACCAAGTCAGTGGGCAGTAGCACAAATAATTTTTCAAGATAACAGATTCTTAAACATGAAAATCATATTAAATGTTGCAATGAATGATCCACGCTACAAACTGGAAATAGAGAAGATATAGTTTGTTTATGTTAATGAATTTAATCAACTCAGTTATAATTTTCCTGGTAGCCTTCAGTAAAATCACGTGTCTAAAATTAGGCTATTAAAGATTTAAAAGATTATTATTTTTATTTTTTTTATTCACGCTGATATAAATGAGTTTTTTTTCACATGTTATGAGCATTTTTACCTTTAAAAAGCCATTTTTTAAGTGTCCGTTATATTTTTTGTCAAATTCTTACATTTAAACAGTGAAGAAGAATAAAAAGACATTTTGGCTGTTACCGAGCAAATCAACACGGAAGCTGCGTCTGAAGAGGAGTTCAGATGTATTTACACACTGTTTATTGCAAAACATGAATGAATTTAACATCCAATAACAATTGCATAAATAATGTTTTGATATATCACACATAAAACGTTGAATACTGATATTTGAAGTGATTTAACATGTTAGCATCGTGGCTCTAATGGATAGAGCGTCGGACTTATAACCCGAGGTTGTGGGTTCAAATCTCGGCTCCGGCAGGAATTGTCCATGTCTGAGGTGAGACCCTTGAGCAAGGCACCAAACCCCCAACTGCTCCCCGGGTGCTGCAGTGTCGGCTGCCCACTGCTCCAAGTGTGTGTGTGCACTTGGATGGGTTAAATGCAGAGAACACATTTCCCTGCTGGTTATACTTTGTGTATGTGACAAATAAAGCTAATCTGAGCTTAATTATAGTCCCATTTTGGGACTCACATTTGCTTAAAATTATAACAGTTGCTGACTTCAGTGTTACTCACACAGTTTTTGGTGTCTTTGCAAAGAAGACCGGGTTTACTATCCATCATCCAGAGTTGATAATTCTCAAAAAGATAAAACGTTATAGAGACTGAAGTGCCTTGAAAAAAAGTGTGCCACACTGAAAAAAATATGTATTTCATATAAAAATACGAGATAAGTCCTGGAGCAATCCAGAAAAGTAATGGGTTGAAAGTCACATGTCTCATGAGTTTATATTTCAAATCTAAAGAAGATTTTGTTTGAGGAAAAATATTTATTTACCAAATGTATTGAAGAGTTATGCAAACTATAACAATATTTTAATCATTATACATACCACTGTATGTTTTTCAATTATAAAATTATTATAGACAGAATCTTAGACATCATGTGAGTGATTTATTTGACCACTAAAAAATACAATAAGAATAATTTTAGTAATAAAATTAAAGAAAAAAAAATAGCTTTGTATGTAGTATATACTCACGTACATACTCTGATTGCCAGACATATATCGATATGGCTAGACATTTACACTGATTGCTGTTAGTCAGTAATCACACACTGATTGACTGTGCGGTAATAATCATATAGATATGGGCCATATAGTCCATAATGGCCGATCGGCATTCATAGTGATAGCCCTCATTCAGTCAGAGTAATCACATTGATTATCAGCCACACATATGCTAATCATACAGATACAGCCACATTCCCCACAAAACACACACAAAAAAATTATTTTTTTTTTTTTTTTTTGTCCAAAAAGCCGATCACTAAGTTCCGCCACATCACATGACAGGTGTGTCACAGCGTGCGTCACAGCCCTTACAAGAGATTGGGAGAATTCAAAAAAACAATTGTATGCTTTTTTTTCATGGGATGGTCACATTTTGTGCGTAACACTGTATAATACAAAAACCATGTGGTTTTTCACAACCAAGACGCAGTTTTTTGAGCGTGAGCTACTCCAAAACGGATACAAACAATAACTATCCCTGAAGAAAGGAGATATAAACAAAGGAATATCCATCCATAGAACAACATTATTGCTTCACTGGACTAAAGTGCAAGATCTGATCTTGTTCCGTGGACCCTTACCTCTCTAACAAAACCGGGATTTTTAGCAGTGGATGCGTTTGTGACTCAATATTACACAAAGATGGTATATACTGCTTTTTTATTATGGATGTTTTAATGTGTACTGCTTTCTCAAATTTAGCAAATACATTCCTTATAAGCTTTCAATCGAAAAACAGCGATCTATCGTCAATACTTGAGGCTGAGACCTTCAAAATGATGTATAGTTTGTCAAGATTATTTTTGTCCCGCTTCATTTAACCTATTTGTAAACAATGACATGTGCAAACAAAGAGTGCGCTGGCATCCTCATGCAGCTTAACAGGTTTTAAAATATGAAAAAAATCGGGAGGTCAAAATGTGGAATTAAAACCAATAGGTGGCAGCAAATCGCTGTTAATAAGTGAGTCATTGCGATTGAACTAAATCATTTAACGATTGAATAATTTATCAACGAATCACCTTCATGTTGCTCACAGATGCAAAGTGCTGTGGTTGTGTTTGGTATGACTTTTTGTTGACGAAATAGAGCAAAAACAGGCATTATGGTGTCTAAAACGTAAGCCTCTTAATTAACTTTACATTTATAGAACTGTTGTAAAAAAAAATCTTTATCACATTTGTAATCATAGTTTTTTTTTCGAGAAAAATAATAAAAGTGATGTCCGCACAGGCGCACATTGATATAACTGCGCCATAAAAGTATTTATTGCAACATTTCGACCATCACGTGAATTACAGAAAAACAAACTCTTCGTGTGAAATTGATTAACTATATGAAGAGGTATATAAATATATATTTTTCCCCCATGTATTGAATATTGTGATTATTCTAAATGCATTTTATTAGACTGAATCATGCAGTGAAAGTACACACTCTAAATGTGCACACGCACAAGTCTAGACTTCACATAATGTACACGTAACATACACTTCACATAAGTGTGCTGCTACTGGAAACAGAAATCAAATATGGTTGTTTTGAAAAACAAAGGCAGTTTAAGAAGTCATTATCATGTTAATAATTTCTATTGTCCCATTAATAGACACAAATACAGTCTCTGTGAGACTGTCACGTAGCAACTGCTGTGTTTTTATAGCGATTTAGTAAACAGACTAACAGCTCTGGTTGTTTTTTTTAGGACATCACAGTGCAGGGAAATGGGATCTGAAAATCACAAGGTGCTGTTGGCAGCCCGGGCAACTATGATTTCGGTTTTGAGAACTTTCCAGTGGGGCGCGATTCGCTGCGTCATCAGGAATCATCTAGGACTTTCTTAAAGCCAAGAAATGTTGGCAAATGTTTGCATTAGTGCTGGATTCTCATACTGCACAACACAACATTATTTGTACTTACTATTGAAAACATGCATCTTAATTAGCACCTCATTGTAAATAGTGACATGTACTATCATAATAGAGATGCATATTTGCATTTTTTTTAAATATTACTATGTGAAAGGTTTCAAAATGCAAGTCACCCTTCCCATGCCAATAACCCTAAACTTAATGAAAGTCTGTTTTTCAGACCCAAAATCAGTTTGTATTTTCAATCTCAGCACAAATAATTGCATCTCCATATACAGTATCATGGTCTCACAGTGCACAAAGGTTAACACATTGTATACGGGCTCCCTCCTATTATGCAAATAAATGGCTTTTTGACGAGCCTTTTGCAAGCTCTCTAATGACATGGTCATGTTTTACAGTAGCTGCACAGTGTTTGCCCTCACTAAGAATTTATGCAGGTCGAGTAACAAAAGAGAGCCAAATAGCCTTCACCCCACACGCACAGGATGATATATAATTGCATCAGGAATTAGTACATTTATGAAACACTAGCGGTTTCTTTCATCATGGGAACATGGTAATTGTGCCATTACCCTCTCTTACAGTCCTCTCTCTCCTGCTGTTCTGTGGGTCAAATGTATTTGTTTGACCTCATGTAAAGCTCTCACCCACTGGTTAGGGGCACTAAGTGGGCTTGAGGGGATGTGGGCAGGGCCTCCCTATCCTCCCCAGCAATTTAAAAGCGAGCTTCATACCACAGTAAACACAGCTTCCAGGCTGAAGGTAATAAATAGTGCTAACTATGCTGATTGACATGCGCCTAGTTCTACGTCAGTTGGCTTGTAGTTTTTCCACTCTGTCTGCCCATTGTTGAGGGGCCGGGGTTTTTAAGCACTAGCAGGACAGTTCCGGATATTTTGTTTGTCTCAGCTTTGCAGTACAGTATATGCCAAAAACTTGGTGTATTTTGTGGTCCCTACAAAGACCTTTTGTGGCGCCTGTTACTAGTTTTAGATCTAAACCGACATCGAGTGTCGATGTCCTCCCGAGACAGTAATTAAGCCTTACTCACCTGACTCATCCCAGACCACTCAGCTTGCTCTTGGTCACGTGGAAGACATCACATCCTCATCTTACTGGAACACACCTTTTTGTGTTCAGGTCAATTTTCATGGCCAGGCACTTGAAGTTACTCTGGATACAAGGGATTCTGTTTCAGCCATGCGTGCAGATGTTTCTAAATTTGTTCCAGGGGGGACTTTTAAAACAACAGCGTGCGTGCATCTCCTTTGCAGCTTTCATGATGGGGGAATGTGTTATCCATCGGGTATAGCTTGGTTACAGTTTGGTTTTATGGGCCAACGCTTTTACCATCGCTTTGCAGTCATCCAAAATCTTTCAAACCACTTGTTTTGGGTATGGATTTGGTGATGAGAGCTTCTGTTGTGATCCAGGTTCCTTCCAGAACAGTTGTTCTGGGTGATGTGCCAGAGGCTGATGTCAAATATAGTAATACAAATAATAATTATATCTATGTATGTATAATTGACAAAAAAATAGTATCTCTTGCTTTTAATTGGCTAAGAAATAAAATACACTGCAGGAAAATTACCAATAATTTGTCTTCTATAATATATTTGATAAATATTTTAGAGCCCTATGAAATCTGTGTTATTTTTTCCCAAATTCGTTAATTTTTTTTTCTAAATTCATTTTTTCCAATAGTTTTTTTCTGGACTCCTTTTTAATTATTAGATTTAATTGTATTAATCAAAGAGCATGTTTAATTAACTAAAATCATGAAACTTAATAATATTAACAATTTAATATTAACTTATTAAAAGTGTAACAAAAATGACATGTTTAGGGCCTTATGAAATGTTACATTTTTTCTCACCTTATGTTTTATTCTTACCAAATTCTGTGTTTTAGCATGTCTAATTATTTGAATGCATACAAATATTTATTTATTTATTCTTACAGTAGCCTTATGAAATGATTTTTTTCCCTTCAGAAATTCTGTGTCGTGTATATACATTTTACTGGTTATCAGATGAAGGCATAACATATTGATTTAATTTATATTTTAATTAATGAAAATTAAACATTTACATTTTTGGCAAATAAAGGGGATTTACTATTAAAAGTAAAATATTTTGTAATTCTTTCTTTAAAAGATACATTTTAATTATTTTTCAACAGTAGTAGTAAGTATTAGTATGCACATTCTACTAAATAATAGTAATATAGCCTGTTTCTGGCACAATGTCTTTAATAATTTAAACAGAACTTTTATTTTGAGGGGTTGCCACGAATACCTTTAATGTTCTGTGTGTATATGATATGATGTTAGTTTTACTCAAATGGAATGGTAAAATGCTCGTGAAGTGACTCAGAACAGTTCTGGAGCTATTGTTCATATATATATATATATATATATATATATATATATATATATATATATATCCTCATTGGGACTGCAGACGAGCGCCACGCGCCATGTAACATTAGTAAACAAAACCGTGCGTCTGCTCCATTCATACAGAGACGCGCAGAATATGCAGGATTCATATTTAAATCGACTTTTGCAGCATAATATTTACAAATACTAGTCCATATTGCGATTTGATTCAAGTGTAATGACCCCACTTTCGATTAATTCATTCAAACTTTGACACATTCCGTGACATTCCTCGTTAAACTGTAAATTCCGTTTTTATGACTGGATTCCGCGATTCCGTCCGCATTTTCTGCATCGCATAAATCATAGGGCCCTAATATTTAACTTAATCTTAGCACTCAGCATACCCGTTTAAAAAAGTCCCCACTCGCCACTGCTGCAGAGGTATGAAAGAGCCACATGCTGAAGGCTCGGGAGCCACGGGTTGCCGACCTCTGGTCTAGGCCAAAGACCGCTTTTGTTTCTCACCGTGGGATGTACAAGTTCCTTGTTTTACCCTTTGGCCTATGCAAAGCCCCAGACACTTTTCAGAGGCTCATGAACATGGTGCTGGCAGGCCTCATCTACAAGTCATGCACAGTTTATCTCGACGATATTGTAGTCGCCTGACCTACCTTCGAACAGCACCTGAGAGATCTTGAGGAAGTCCTGGCTAGAAGATCTGTTGGCCTGTCGATCAAGTTGGACAAGTGACATTTCTGTAGAAAGGAACTAACCATCTTGGGCTATCGGGTCACCAAGGAGGGTATTCTACCAAATGAGGAGAAGGTGAAGGCCGTGGTAGACTTTGCCACTCCAGTAAACGCCAAGCAAGTGAGAGAGTTCTTAGGCATAACCAGCTACTACCGGCGTTTCATTCATGAATATGCCCGACATGCTGAACCTCTTTTCGCTCTTACGAGAGCCGATGTTCCTTTTGTGTGGACACAAGATTGTCAGAATGCTATGTATTTACTTAAAAATAAACTGACGTCTGCGCCTATCTTGAGGTTTCCTCAGTTTTCACTTCTATTTTTCATTCACATGCATGCGAGCGATGTTGATCTGGGTGCTGCTTTAATGCAGAGGGATAAGCAAGGCAATGACTGTGCAGTTGCCTATGCTAGACGTGCTTTGCACAAGTCCGAACGCCCTTATTCTACTTCTGCGAAGGGGTGTCAAACGGTAATTTGGGCACTTGAGTATTTCAGACCATACATTGAGGGTTTGCACATCACAAATTTTTCTGACCACAGCAGTTTGAAATGGTTGATGTCGCAACTTAATCCAACTGGAAGATTGGCTAGGTGGTCACTTCTTTTGCAAGACTTTGATTTTGAGATAATCCATAAACCAGGAGTGTCCAATAGCGTTCCCAGTACCGTTTCTAGGCATAGGCGAGCTAGGCAGTCGCCTAGAGCACAACCAGCTGAAGGGTCACCAATGAGAGTGCGTACTGACACTATATTGCAGCAGGGTTGTGATAAAGAGTTACACGATCACCCTGAAATATTACTGCCGCCCCACTGGATCCCCAACATCATTGGATCAGAGTGCTGTCAATCTAACGATGCCTGTATGCCATTGGATCAGAGCGCTGTCATTGCTGCCTGATTGTTGCATGATTGCATTTGGAGCGCTCATCAACGCATTAGATCAATGGGCTCTGTCAGTACGTTGGCAAGGTAACGCTTTTTTTTGCCATGCAATAAAGCTAAGTTCAAAGGCCAATTTAAAATATTGGTGCAGTAAATAAAGTGCACAAAATCAGTATTTGACTTCAGTCAAGTCAAGTCAAGTCACCTTTATTTATATAGCGCTTTTAACAATACAAATTGTAACAAAGCACTGCACAATATCAAAATAGGCAAATTGTGTCAATAATGTAAAATGACAGGATTTAACACTGAATTATCAGATGAATGCATTTCATTATTTAATTTAGTAATGGCATTGTCCAGCTCAGTTCAGTTTAAATAATATCTGTGCAATCAAGTCGATGATTTTGCTGGAAATGAAGATTCCCCAACTGAGCATGCCATAGGCGACAGCGGCAAGGAACCAAAACTCCATCGGTGACAGAATGGAGAAAAAACCTTGGGAGAAACCAGGCTCAGTCGGGGGGCCAGTTCCCCTCCGGCCAGACGAATCAGTAGTTTGTTCCAACTGCAGCAAAGTCAGAGTGTAAGTGGTCCACTGGTTCCAGGGGTCCCGATGGATGTCTAGGTGACGAGGTTCTCACAGGAGATCTGTCTCTGGGGCTCATCTATGTGTCCTAGACTCTGCTAACGGTCAGGGCTGTAGAGGTTGTCTCCAGGTGCTGATCCACCATTTATGGCAGACTTTGGTTAATTCAGTATAATCGCTGATGGTTGGCTTCCTCTGAGGTCCTCCGAGGGGTTGTCATCGTCTCTTCTCAGGTGTTCGGTCATCTCAGATCGTTTAAGGGTTGGATCCAGACTGAAGCTTGTGTAATTCCTAGCTACCACGGGATGTTAATCCCGTGGCAGAAACATAGAAACAGTAAAACAATTAGCGTAGCAGTTGTTCCATCCAGGAATAACCCTGGATGAAATTATCAGTATAACCCAAGCTAAAGCATAATAATGTGCATTTGTTCAGATAGACTGGCAGTACAAGATTGTGAGATGCATTATATGAATGCTTGGCTAAAGAGATGTGTCTTTAATCTAGATTTAAACAGAGAGAGTGTGTCTGAACCCCGAACGTTATCAGGAAGGCTATTCCAGAGTTTAGGAGCCAGACACGAAAAAGTTCTACCTCCTTTAGTGGACTACCCTAGGTACTACCAAAAGTCCAGAGTTTTGCGACCTTAGGGAGCGGGTTGGATTGTAGCGTAATAGAAGATTAGTTAGGTATGCAGGAGCTAAATCATTTAGGGCCTTATAGGCAAGTAATAATATTTTGTAACTGATACGAAACTTAATAGGTAGCCAGTGCAGAGACTGTAAAATTGGAGTAATATGATCATATTTTCTTGACCTGGTAAGGACTCTAGCCACAGCATTTTGTACTATCTGTAGCTTGTTTATTGAAGATGCAGGACAACCACCTAGCAGTGCATTACAATAGTCCAGTCTAGAGGTCATGAATGCATGAACTAACTTTTCTGCATCAGAAACACTTAACATGTTCCGTAGCTTGGCAATGTTTCTAAGATGGAAGAATGCTGTTTTTGTAACATTGGAAATATGATTTTCAAAAGATAGGTTGCTGTCTAATATAACACCCAGATTTTTAACTGTAGAGGAAGTAACATTACATCCGTCTAGTTGCAAATTATAATCCAAGAGATTCTGAGTACTGTTTTTAGGTCCAATAAGTAATATCTCTGTCTTATCTGAATTTAATAGGAGAAAATTACTGGTCATCCAATCTTTTATATTTTTAACACACTGTTAGCTTAGATAGTTTAGAGGTTTCATCTGGTTTTGTTGAGATACATAGTTGAGTGTCATCAGCATAACAATGGAAATGAATCCCATATTTTCTAATAATATTACCAAGGGGCAACATATATAATTAAAATAACAGAGGACCTAGGACAGATCCTTGTGGTACTCCATACTTTACTGGTGATAATTGAGATGACTCCCCGTTTAAATAAACAAAGTGGTAGAGATCGGACAGGTAGGATCTAAACCATCTTAGAGCCTGCCCTTGAATACCTGTATAGTTTTGTAATCGATCTATCAGTATGTCATGATCTATAGTGTCGAACGCAGCACTAAGATCAAGTAAAACTAGTAACGAGATGCAGCCTTTGTCTGACGCAAGAAGCAAGTCATTTGTAATTTTATCAAGTGCAGTTTCTGTGCTATGGCGGGGCCTGAAACCTGACTGAAATTCTTCATAGATATCATTTTTTAGCAAAAAGGAGCACAGTTGAGCAGACACTACTTTTTCTAATATTTTCGACATAAACGGAAGATTTGAAATGGGCCTGTAATTTGCCAGTTCACAAAGATCTAATTTTGGTTTCTTCATAAGAGGCTTAATAACTGCCAGCTTAAATGGTTTTGGGACGTGACCTAAAGATAACGAGGAGTTAATAATATTGAGAAGTGGTTCTTCTGCTACAGGTAACAACTCTTTCAATAGTTTAGTGGGTACAGGATCTAATAAACATGTTGTTGGTTTAGATGTAGTTATAAGTTTATTTAGCTCATCCTGTCCTATAGTTGTAAAGCAATGAAGTTTTTCTTTGGGTGCGATGAATGAAGCTGAAGTACTAGACGCTGTAGAATCTACATTTGTTATTGTATTTCTGATATTATCTATTTTATCAGTAAAGAAATTCATAAAGTCATTACTATTAAACTGTGAGGGAATATTTAGATCGGGTGACATCTGTTTATTTGTTAATCTAGCCACTGTGCTAAATAAAAACCTTGGATTGTTTTGGTGATTATCTATGAGTTTGCGGATATACTCGGTTCTTGCAGTTTTTAGAGCCTTTCTATAGCTGGACATACTGTTTTTCCACGCAATTCTAAAGACTTCCAAGTTCGTTTTTCTCCATTTGCGCTCAAGAATACGAGTTTCTTTCTTGAGAGAATGGGTATAACTGCTGTACTATGGCGCAGCACTTTTTTCTCTAACCTTTTTTAATTTGATGGGGGCAACAGTTTCTAACGTATTAGAGAAGATAGTTCCCATGTTGCTAGTAATTGTGTCTAGTTCATCTGTATTTATGGGTACACAGAGCAGTTGAGATAAATCAGGCAGGTTATTTGTGAATCTGTCTTTAGTGGCTGGAATAATAATTCTGCCTGGACGAAAACGCGGAGCCATATAGTACGCAGCATGCACGATACAAGGAAATGGTCAGTAACATCATCACTTTGAGGTATGATATCTATATCAGTTAGATCAATTCCATGCGATATTATTAAATCTAGCGTATGATTAAAACGATGTGTCGGCCTGGTGACATTTTGCTTGACACCAAAAGAGTTTATTAGGTCAGTAAACGCAAGTCCTAACGCATCATTTGTATTATCAACGTGAAGTTTAAAATCTCCAACAATTAGTGCTTTATCAACATTAACCAATAGGTCTGAGAGGAAATCTGCAAATTCTTTTAGAAAATCTGTATATGGCCCTGGCGGTCTATACACAGTAGCCAGAGCAAGAGATAGGACAGATTTATTTTGCTTATCTGACAGTTTAATATTGAGCATAAGTATTTCGAATGAGTCAGACCTGTATCCTGTTTTCTGAGTAACATTGAGAATATCACTATATATTGTTGCGACACCGCCGACCAGTCTGACGAGGCTCATGCTTATAACAGTAGCTTGGTGGAGTAGATTCATTTAGACCAAAATAATCATTTGTTTTAAGCCAGGTTTCAGTCAGACAGAGTACATCAAAACTATTATCTGTGATTATTTCATTTACAATAACTGCTTTCGGTGTGAGTGACCGGATATTTAGGAGCCCAAGTTTAAAAAAATGTTTTTGTTCATTTATTAAGCATTTTTCTGGTTTAATCACGATCAGATTTGTTCTAGATCCTGCATTAAATTTATATTTTGAACTCACTATTCGGGGAACAGACACAGTCTGTATAGATTGGACACTGCAAGTACCTTTATCATTTAAGTGGGTAGAACAAAAGTCATCATAGCTGTTGTTGGAGAATTGGCTTACTAGTCAGATAGAGCGTAGCATTCTGGTGATGTTGTCCGACAGGAGTTCCGCACCGACTCTGCTGGGGTGCAGGCCATCAGCACGAAATAGCCTAGGACGCTCCCAGAAAAGATTCCAATTATTAACAAAGAGAATTTTCTGCTCTTTACACCATGAAAACAACCATTCATTTAAAGCAAACAGTCTACTGAACTTTTCGTGTCCTCGTCGATACGTGGGAAGAGGTCCTGACACGATGATCGTCGCCGCGGGCGATGTGCTGCGTACCGTCTCGATCAGGCTCCTGAAGCCCCTCTTATGACGTAAAATTACCTTCATAGAAGGCCATCTGTGACGATCGCGTCCCGGGTGCACGGGGCCTGTGCAGAGAAACACACGGAGTAGAGGTGGTGGGAGTGTTAGCAGCGCGCTACATACTTACCCCGGACTTATGAGCGTCAGCCCGAGATGTTTCCAGCGTTGCTTTCCGTTTCCTCAGCTGGGCCTGTTTCCCAAGCAGCTCGTGGATCCGTCTCTCCACGGCCTCCAGCTCCAGCTGCACTGAATGCAGCTCGAACGTGTCCTCACCTGCACACAAAGGTAGACACAAATCCGCCATTAAAGCAAGTAACCGTGAAACAATGTTAAATGTGTGTATGCGTGTGTGTGAAAAGGGGTATTAGCTGTGTTAGCGGCACCCGCGCTGGCTTTGCTAACGGCTATAAGCTAATAGCGGACTCGGGAAATCAAAATAAAACTTGCGATAACAAGCCGCTCTGATTATTCTCGTTGCAGAATGCGATCGGGGATATATTCACACGTTATAGAAACAAAAATTATTGTGTATAAAATCGGAATTTAAGATAGAAAATAGACGATAAATAATTGGCTTGACGAAGATTCAATCAGAACATGCGTCCTATGTTTAGGCAGTATTTGTGTAAATCATGTTGCGAGATTTGTCCAAAAGGTGTGCGTTTTTGCGCCAATGCATTGTTAAAGAATCAGCGTGTCGTGTAATATTCTCATATAAACTTTAACAGCAAATGAAAAAAAATATTGGTATAGTAAAATTCGCTAATTCACAAGATCAATAGATCCTTTATTAAACCGCTTTGTCAAGTTTAATGCATCCTAACAGAGGTGTCGAAATGCTGAATCAATTCATTCACTTCTAACAAGGGGTGTGCGATATGCCGATTTTTGATCGCGGCTGGTGAAATCTTTTTGAGGTGGGGCTGCACATAATTCCACAAAAAATTATTCACAATAAATCAAACCATCAGGCTGATCTGGACCCAGCTCCTTTACCTTCAGTTTTTCTGCCAAAGTTCTTCTCTCAAACGGACATTGGAGTAGAGATTGTACAGCGTTAGGTTCGTGTCCGGAATTATTAAACACCTGAGTCCGCCATTGTCACGTAATTAAAAATTATGCCATTACAGACCACGAGACTAGCCTTGATTTTAGCAGCTTGGGGCGACAGAAAAATCGCCCATTTCAGTTCAGATTTGAGGATGCTGATTGGCTAAATTGTATGTCACATCTTGAATATATTTATATTTTGAATCAGGATTTGACTAAATTCTACAAAGACCCGCCTCCTGTGGGCGATTTCTCGATCGCCCCTCAGCTGAAATTGAGGCGTGCTGACAGGCAGAGAGGTCATATTGTGATGGTGAAAACATATATTTTTCACAGAAGATTTTCTAATATATCACATCATACAAATATACATTTAAATAATTTATATAATTATTATTTTGTGTGTGTGGTTCAGGGAGGGTGGCGCCCTAGCCCTCTATTGGCCAGCCGCCACTGCGTGGATGATAAAAATGTCTCCACGATCTGCTTTTGAAGAAATATCGTGCTAAAATGCACATTCTATCAGATACAGTTATGGCGCCTCCACCGCAATATACAGCGCCACATACATTCACATGAGTGTTAACTCAGCGGTAGTTACTCTCACGGGACACTGTACTTATTCTCAATCCCAAAAGTACATAATTCACGTGTGTTTTCTTTTCAAGCCTTGCCGGTTAAGCTTTTCATTCGCGCGCTGGTCTGACGTGCACTTTTTTTGAGCCCGCACACCTGATGTGCGCGCACTAAAACGCCTGTCTAACAGCACCTGATTTCTCAACTAATTTATCTTTTGAGCGAATACTGTCAAAACACACAAGGTTTACATTTAGACTCAGTTGGTTATGTCTATGATTTAAGTAAACAGCCGAGACAAACGGATGCGTGCCTGGGTATTAGATTAATGCAGCTCTTAAAGGGACAGAACTATGCAGCCGACTGTCATTAAAGGGATAGTTCACCATAAAATGTAATTTATGTCATTATTTACTCACTCACATTGCCCCAAACCTGTATTTATTAAATAATAACAATAAGCAAGTCACTGTGGACCAGCAACTTTTTGGTTTCCCACCTTCTTAAAATAGCATTTATGTTCAGCAGAAGAAAGAAATTAATTCAATTCAACTTTGAGTAAATTATGGTATATATAAAACACTATGACAGAATCGACAGACAGATGACAGAATTTGTATTCTTAATGTTAAAACAACAAAACACAAAGAGAGAAAAAAAGAACCCCCTACTCTTGACAAAAAAATAAATATATACAGTTGCTTTAATAGGAATCAATCTATATAGTGTATTATCTTTATATTTGTTAATTTAATTTCTTGAATGCTCCTGCTAAATATGCCTATTGTAGCTGAAAATAAAGCAGGTTTTATTTGTATATTATGTGTATCTTTGTTCTTATTTTTTAATAACAAACATAAAATAATAAAAAAAAAAAATTATCTTCGCCCACTTTGGCCTAAATATCCACCATTAATTTTATATTTGTTACCTTGAAAGGCCTTGTCTTTATAATAGGGAAATTATTTTGGCTGCACTGATCAGACAAAATAGTAAAACCAACATGACAAAGAATCATGATAAAATCATGAAATAGTGATATAAAAAAAAAGTGATATATTTTTGCCATATCGCCCACCCCTACTCACATAACACAGCACTTACTGCAAGCAGCGTCATTACACATGAGGGCAGAGCATCATGTTATTTAAAGGGGAAGTCCACACGTTAATGAGTAGCAAAGGATTAATAGCTGCATTGATTACTTTTATGCCACTGATCAGGCTTTTATATGTAGTTTGCGGTAACAAAGGGTTTTATAGGTTTGACTGAAATAGTAATGCAATAACTGACACTTTAAATCAATGTTTCAAGCAACAACAACAAAACAATTGGACAAAAAACAGATAAAAGACAACAAGTAGCCATTTATAGTATCTAAACATCTATCCAAATCCAAATGTAATAAAATTAATTTATGTGTGATTTATGTGCAATGTCTTAGCAACAAGGGTGCTAAGGGTGTCTTGGCAACACAATGATATTACAGATAATAAATTGTGCAAAATGTTTATCTTAAGTCAATTTACATATAAAGCATTCAGATTCGTGGAACTCAATCTCCACAAATTAGTGTCGTTACTGTGAAAAATAAATTTAATGTGACAAGAAACTGGTGTCTGAAAATAATTAAAATATAAAAAGTAGTTGTTTTTTTTTATTTGGGGGGGGGGGGGGGGGGCAATAAGGATTTTGCCTAGGGTGTCAAATTGGCTAGAAACGGCCCTGAGCGTTCCTGACAGTTTTTCAAGGAACCCTCAACCTTCTTGTGGTCAGCCGTTTGACATTCTGCCTGATCATGCTGTTCTTGGAAGTCTGGACTTCCTCATTGCCATCTGTGTTGTTTACAGGCAGTGATCAGTTGAGAAGTGTGCAGCTAAATGATCCGGACATTGGGAAATTGTTTAGTGCATTGGAGGATGGTGAAAGTGAGTCTTCCGAGGAAGATCTTCGATATTCTGTTCTTGATGGTCTTCTGTATCACAAGGATCCAAAATCGTCTTGTCCTTTACACCCCATGAAACTGTTCAAGCTTTATGCCCCCCAGACTGTCAGAAGGTCTCGGTTGGACTATAACCATGACCATCCCACCGCAGGTCACTTGGGTGTGACGAAAACGGTGACAAGACTTAAGCAGAGATTTTTCTGGCCCAACATGCTGTCAGATGTGAAGAAGTATGTTGGTTCATATGCCATCTGCCAATTCACTAAGCCATCCCAGAGAAAGCCTGGTGGCTTCATGGTTCCAATCTGCCCTCAATATCCCTGGGAATATGCTGGGGTGGACTTTGTGGGCCTTTTGCCCCGAATACCGAGTGGCAATACATACATCCTTGTGCTTGTAGATAATTTTTCAAGTGGATTGAGGTGTGTGCAGTGAGGGAAGCTACAGCTTTGGTTGCTGCCAGTAAGCTTTTCAGTGAAGTGTTTGTTAGGCATGGCGCTCCCAAATACTTGATATCCGATAGGGGTTCTGTGTTTATGAGTGACCTCTTCAAACACACGGTTTCTGCTTTGGGTACGGAGCAAAGGCTTACAACAGCTTACCACCCACAGACAAATGCTATGGAGAGAGTAAATCGAACACTGAAAATGGCCATTAGGGCATATGTTGGAACCAAACATACTTCCTGGGATCATTTTCTCTCCCAAATTTGTTTTGCCTTGTGGACAGCTCAACATGACAGTACGGGACTGAGTCCGTCTATGGTTTTGTATGGCCGTGAACTGGACACGCCTTTGGATCTGCTTTTTTTAGCCTGATGCTTTTGGCGTGGAAGATCCAGGAGTGATTTCTTTGGATGCCCTGAAAGCATTTGCTCCAGGAAGCATCTGATCATGTCAGGAGTTTTCTGAAGGCGAGTCACTCTAAGAAAAAACACTACTATGACAAGAGGAATCGGCTAGTTTCTTTCACGGTAAATGATCTGGTGCGGGTCAAAACTCATCAGAGGTCTGACTAGTCTACGAACTTTGTTGCCAAACTCGCGCTTCCATACACTGGTCCTTACTGTGTTGCTCAGAATTTGTCTGATGTGAATTATAGACTTGCTGATGTAACTATGGGAAAGGATATGGGAGTGTTTCACGTGGTGAACATGGAACCTTTTCGGCATTCTGGGAATGTATCAAAAAAAGATGCCTGTAAATCCACCTCCAGAATTTGAGGAGGACGATACTTTGTGGGGTGGTGAAAGTTCCTGTCATACAAGTCCTGGTGAGCCATCTAGTGACTGTCCAACTGATAATGTCAGTGATCTCTTGGAATCTGACGCCAGAGTTTCTTTGTCTGATTTATTTAGTGATGTCACTGATGAGGGTGCAAGTGAGTGTGGTGATCCTGCCATTCTCTCTGATTTGACAGAGAGTCATGTTGATTGCTTTGATCAAAGGTATAACCTGCGAGCTAGACTTGCACCCAGGATTAGCTCAGGTTGGGCGACCAATAAGTGGACCAATCCATTCCACACAGACCGGTTGGATTTAAAATTAGTCTGTAAATGGAGTGTGGGGTGTGCATATTTCTCCAAGTTTCCATAATGTTATAACAATTACCATACTGTTATTGGTTTTTGTTGACTGTTTTTAGGTTAATCAACACTGTTGTGTTTTGTTCTTATAAAAGAAAAGTATATCCTGTAAAATTTATTTTGCCATGGGTTTTTGAAATGCCTATGTATTATCTTTTCTGTTTGCTTGTCACATTTTTTTAATGTATTCTAGGACAAAGTGGTTTGGTGAGGTAAAAACTGTCATGCATGTTAGTATTTCTCATCATGTACCATTGTTTTTCTTTTTGAGGGGAGTATTTACAACTATTCATATATGGAGTTGTTTCTGTCCTGTATTTTTACAGTGCTGTTGGCTGAGGACAGCCAGTTTTTCCAGGGGGGACTCTGTAACGGCCACTAGAGCATTTATGGTAGTTTTGTGGCAGATTGACATCTGCGCATGTGCATAGCATGTGTCTGTACTATATTGAAATGTGAAGAGATAACTCGCTCTACTGACAATCTGTTTATCTTTATTTTATTTTATTCCTTTCTGTTTGTGACCGGAGTTGGATGCTTATGTACATTTTTCCTCATTCTTTCCTCATGTATGTGGACGAGTGTATTTTATTAAACTCGGGAAAATACGCCATCTTCTCGTCTCCCATGTCTTATTAGCACCACACAGTTTTCCCATCTGGGCTGTTGAACATTTCAACTCCATGTTACAACTACATCATTGGTATGCAGAATACCATCTCTGAACGCACAACACGTTCAACCCTGAAGCAGATGGGCTACAACAGCAGAAGACCACACCGGGTGCCGCACCTGTCAGCTAAGAAAAAGAAACGGAGGCTACAATTCGCACAGGCTCACCAAAATTTGACAATGGAAGATTGGAAAAACGTTGCCTGGTCTGATGAGTCTCGATTTCTGCTGCGTCACTCAGATGGTAGGGTCAGAATTTGGCATAAAGAACATGAAAGCATGGATCCATCCTGCCTCGTCTCAACAGTTCAGGCTGGTGGTGGTGGTGTAATGGTGTGGGGGTATTTTATTGGCACACTTTGGGCCCCATAGGACCAATTGAGCATCGTTTAAACGCCACAGGCTACCTGAGTATTGTTTTTGGCCATGTCTATCCCTTTATGACTACAGTGTAACCATCTTCTAATGGCTATTTCCAGCAGGATAATGCACCATGTCATAAAGCTCAAATTATCTCAGACTGGTTTCTTGAACATGAAAATGAGATCACTTTACTCAAATGGCCTCCACAGTGACCAGATCTCAATTCAATAGAGCACCTTTGGGATGTGGTGGAACGGGAGATTCGCATCATGGATGTGCAGGTCTCTGAGGAACATTCCTAAAACTTTGTTGAATCAATGCCATGAAGAATTAAGGCAGTTCTTAAGGTAAGTGGTTCCAACCCAGTACTAGCAAGGTGTACATCTCGTAATTCTGAGTTTATGTCAGAATTTTGAGATATAAATGCAAAATTGCAAGATCTAAAGAAGAAACAAAAAAGTAAAAAGTACGAACTGTATGATTATAGATCACAATTACATGTTTTGTTTAGTTTTTAGTGGTGGAAAAAAGCTTGCTTCCTCCTTATATATCACATTATGTAGGCCCTATCTAACAATTCTGACTTTTCTTATGAACTCACAATAAGACTTTTCTTCTCAGAACTATGAAATTATGTCTAGCAGTTTTAGCTTTTTTTCTAAGAACTACAAGAAAACAATTGTCAGATATAAAGAGCAAAACTCATAGTGGGATTATTAACCTTGTAAGTTTCTGTTACATGGATAAGAGGAGATCGAGTTGCCATGGTCACCGTCAATAGCAGATTACTGCATGGCATGATTGACCAATCAGAATGGAGTATTCCAGAGCCTGGTGTAACAATTCATTAGACGTCCCCAAAGGCAGATAAGCCAGTTTACTACCACTGCAACACTGGGACATTACATTTACTCATAATTTTCTCATTTATATTCCAAATACACCTTATTAACTGCTATGAACAGGAGTGGCAGTGGCTTTACGACTTCAAGAACTACTAGCACTAATGATAATGACAAAACAATGAGTGCTAATGCAGTTAGCATGGCTCGTGTGTCAGCATGATGCACTGATGTGTTTACTCTATAAGGTTTTCAAAAATACACAAATGACAAATTAGGTTTCCAAGCAGGATACATTGACGGCAATGTGCTATTATATGTATCAACAAATGGCACGCCACAGACAG
Organism: Oxygymnocypris stewartii; assembly: GCA_003573665.1. Lineage (NCBI taxonomy): Eukaryota > Metazoa > Chordata > Actinopteri > Cypriniformes > Cyprinidae > Oxygymnocypris > Oxygymnocypris stewartii. Next base: position 893,990 of record QVTF01023765.1, on the reverse strand, counting down.
CAAAGACATATGGGACTATGTAACGCGAGTCCATAACTAATGCCACAGATGTTGAATCGTCTACCTCGGAGATGTTTAAATAAGGCTGCACACTCATAACAACGGCACAAATCATAATATGCATGTGCATCACTAATGATGTGACAGCATTTAAAAGTTGTTAAGATAAACCAAAACCACAATCAACCCCCATGTGCACCCGGCGGTTCCTCTGTCTGTGCCGTGATTGGTCCAAAAAGAGGATTCGCTGATGTTATAAGTCCACTCACCCCTCTTCTTACAAGCAACTGGTCCATCTGGCTGGCAGGTCTCATCATCATATTTGTGGGTGAGTTTACTGGGAATGCCCCTGATTTGATGGTGGTCTTCTGGAAAAGAACTCAAGGTTCCAGGATTTTTGTTCTCTTTCCTCCATAGATAAAACAGATAACTCCCAGTTTTTTATGCAGAAGTTGAACTTCAAATGATTGGGGCTCCATGATTAACTGAAAATATGTATCATGGGTTAAATTCAACCATGCTAGGCAGGTTGAAAACACATGAAGAAGGCAATGCAGTACAAGTAAAGCATGTTTTTTTGCGTCATAACGGAATTTCAATCAAATGGGTTATTTTAGTCTTTTTACGATGTGCCTTATGAGTCCATGCCAAAATCCAGACCACATTTATAAGTAAGCTGATGAACATATAAAGAGCTTAAAGTAGAAACAGCAACAGCAATTTGAGGTGGTATTTACATGACATGGCCTTGGTTATAGACTAGCCCCCTGCTGTACCTGGGGGCTTCCTGTCTCCACTGAATGTTCTCTTTGACTCTGCACAGTGACGGAATCCCCAAGTCTGTTTCCTGTTGTGTAAGGTTGTTCCCGGGCAACTGTGGCTGTGTTCCAGAGGGGAGGGATTTCATGGGCTCCCACAGGCTGAGTGAGCAAACACAGACCCTCTGCCCAGAGCTCCACTCTGGAGCCCAGACACAACAGCAACTAACCCATCCAGCAACAAATGGCAGAAAAGTCATTCCAATCGATTTTTTAAGAGAGTGGTATTGAGCAAATGATGCCCCTGATAATAAATTACATTGTTGCATTGTGACACAATGAAATTGGGCAAAAATAATTAACCATCAAACCAATCATTTTAAACACAGAACACCCTTCGGTCTTATATTCTGAAACACTTGACCAGCACAAAAACAAGATTTAAGAAATAATATTTATTCCATTATTTTGTTCATGCATATAAACTAGTTGTATTATAATACATTTTGAATGAATGATAGATGGATAGATAGATAGACATGGACAGACTGACAGACAACTGATAGAATGACATGTTGATAGATAGAAAGACAGAACACTTAACAGACAAAACGGACAGACAGATAAAAAACACACAAACCCAAACCCTTCAATTTTAAGAATGATAATAAAATAAAATATAAAACTAAAGGATATATTGATAGGGCTGTGGATATTACACTGTAGAAATAATTGCTGACAAACACAGCTGAAGTTTTTCATCGATTTTAGAAAGTGCTTAGCTAAAGGCGTATCCCAAATCTGTGTCCACCTACGGGAAACACAATGCTTTGGAAAAACAGATGTACTTAAGACAGTAACGAAACAGTGTGACGCGTGTTGTGCCCCACTTATGACTGATAAAACAACACAACTGCCTCACCACATTTGCGGAAATGTCCGGCACGCAAACACATGTCACCTTTATTTATATAGCGCTTCTACCAATACAAATTGTAACAAATGAACTGCACAATATCACAATAGGAAAATAGTGTGTCAATAATGTAAAATTACAAGATTTAACACTTAATTAGGCATTTCATTATTGAATTTAGTGATGGCATCATCCAGCTCAGTTCAGCTTAAATAGTATCTGTGCATTGAAGTCGATGATATTGCTGAAAATGAAGTGTCCCTAACTAAGCAAGCCAGAGGCGACAGCAGCAAGGAACCAAAACTCCATCGGTGACAGAATGGAGAAAAAACCTTGGGAGAAACCAGGCTCAGTCGCGGGGCCAGTTCCATGCAGGAACAACTCTGAATGAAATTATCAGTTCAACCCAAGCTAAAGCATAACAATGTGTGCTTGATCAGATATACTGGCAGTACAAGATTGTGAGATGCATTATATGAATGCTTGGCTAAATAGGTGTGTCTTTAATCTAGATTTAAATAGAGAGAGTGTGTCTGAACCCCAGACGTTATCAGGAAGGCTATTCCAGAGTTTGGGAGCCAAATATGAAAAAGTTCTACCTCCTTTAGTGGACTTTGCTATCCTAGGTACTACCAAGAGTCCAGAGTTTTGCGACCTTAAGGAGTGGGTTGGATTGTAGCGTGATAGAAGATTAGTTAGGTATGCAGGAGCTAAATCATTTAGGGCCTTATCGGCAAGTAATAATATTTTGTAACTGATATGGAACTTAATAGGTAGCCAGTGCAGAGACTGTAAAATTGGAGTAATATGATTATATTTTCTTGACCAGGTAAGGACTCTAGCCGCAGCATTTTGTACTATCTGTAGCTTGTTTATTGAAGATGCAGGACAACCACCTAACAGTGCATTACAATAGTCCAGTCTAGAGGTGGAGACTCCAAACTGGCACATGCAGCGGATTTGAGTCATTTTAAGCAAAAGCTGGCACAGCAAAATTGAGTTTTGCTGTACAAGTGAGTAAAGGTATATAGATATATAGAGAGAAGGGAAAGGGGGGAAGAGAGAGAGAGATAGATAAGATGAAAGAGAAAGCTTCCTGTCATGTTAGTGCCAGTGAAAATAGTGAAAAATACTGTTCTTTTAATCAAATCTTATGTTTGAATAAAAATATTAAGCAGCACAACTGTTTTCTAAATTTATAATAATAAGAAATGTTTCTTGAGCAGCACATGATTTCTGAAGGATCATGTGACACTAAAGACTGGAATAATGACTGCAGAAATGTAAGTTTTGCCATTAAAGGAACAAATTACATTAATCAGAAACAGGGCCGCTGCTGGCCTAATGGGTGCCCTACGCAGAATTGTATTGTTGTGCCCCCTCCCCCAAATTTTATGGAAGTAAAAAAAAACACATAGGGGTCAAAATAGAACTTTAATAAAAATATAAAAATTAGTATTTAAATTGTATTATTTAAAAATCACATGTTGTAGTTAGACAGTTACCTATGGCCATGGTTGTATTAATACAGTTGTCTGATTGAGTTTACAGTCTCAAGCATTCAGAAATCACACAAAAGAAAATGAAGCAGTTTTACTATGATAAAACCATAGTTAATTTTTGTAAGGGTTGTGATGTCCACAAGTTTCTGTTAAAGAAATTATAGCGGCTGTAGCATTTCTATTGCAAAAAGGTGGCCAAAAATGAAAGATTAAGTGGATATTTGAATTAGTAATTGTTTAGTCAATATTAAACAAGGATCTGATCATAAGTGTAATAACAGCAATTACCAGGCCTTTGGCGCCCTTGCAGGCATTTGTAATATGTAATGTCCATAAATAGTTTATTTTGTATTACATTATGTATTTTAACAGTTTTGTTTATTAACCAATCATCATTGCCTCATTGTTTTATTCAGTGCATGTTAAGTCATTTTAAAGGCTATTGTTTGCTTTAGGTCTGTATTTATTATCACCAAATAATATTATTTGAATACTTCTTTGTAAATTATTAATTGATGTAACTAAACTGGGGTTAATTTGAGGTTGCGTGGCTAAAATAACAATTCTTGGGGGGGTTTATTCTTATTTCATGGTTAATGTTTGTAAGGGAACATGGGAACTATTATATATTAAGGCAGACAGTTGGTGGTGATCAAATTATTACCGATATAAAAACACGATATTAACGTCAACAGCGCAAAAAAGTTTCACAGGATTATGAACGTAACGTAAAGGCCTACCTAATTGCACGGGCTTCATCTTGGGCTTTTTTCCTTTTCGTTTCTCTGTGCCGGACTGCTGATGTCTTTTCCCGGGCATAGTTGTCCATCAAATATGATCATTTGCAGTCAGCCGCAAACATGCGGTGAGGGTGGGTGCAGGCGCGGATGCGGGAATGGCATTCATCGTAAAGCGCATTTTTTATAATGCGTATAGAAAGGTTTTTTTTTGTTTTTTTTTTAGCAAATTTGGATGGTGCCCTCCTGGGAGTTGGTGCCCTGCATAAGCTGCATACTCTGCATAAAGGGAGTGGCGGTCCTGACAGGGCCGGTTCCAGACATCTGGAGGCCTTAGGCAAAAATTAATGTCGGGGGCCCCCCACCCCCAATAAAAAGCACTTGAAACAAATGTGATGGGGATGAAGTGGACCATGGGTCATGCTCCCTCTTAAAGTGTTATTTTTTTTAAATGGTCTTTTGTGCTATTTACCACACATGCAAAGTTGGTTGATTGCGTAACTGTAATAAAGTAATTGGCTAGTTAACAATTATTATAGCCTATCTGAAGCCTGAATATATCTGAATATCTGAAGGCCAGGTTTTTATATCACTCATCATTAGAACCCATTGGCTCTCGATTCTGACTTGTACTTGCTCTTATGAAAAAGAACCATAGTTCCCTATCTGTCGGTCACTACGAGTTATGTCGTGACGACATAGGGGATTTACCTGGAAGCCCCGAACATCTCTGACTAAGAGAAAACGCCAATGAAATTGGCTAGTGGATTTTGCATACCTGAGCCACTCCCCGTGCACACGGGTATAAAAGGGCGACAGGTGCATCCACTCATTAGATTTTTGCTTCGGAGCCGAGTGGATGAGAAGAGTGCTGATCTCCACAAAGCCGTTCATCTTTGTTTTGTTCCCGGTTGGCGTAACGGTGCGATCAGCGGAGTCCCTCTCATCAGCGATTCCCCTGGGCACTTCAACTGAGAGAACAAATTCTAAAAGAGCAAATCACGGACGATCGCGTCTTTTTCAAGATGTCGTTTCGTCCGTGTCGATCTGGTTGCGGTCGTTTCCTGTCTGCGGATGACGGACACGATCGTTGTCTTCAGTGTCTGGGCCGCCGACACGCTGAAGCTGCGTTCGTGGATGACTCATGCGTCTGTTGTGGGCGTATGAGCATGATTTCGCTGCGATCTCGCCTTTCCTTTATGAAAGGATTGGCACCCTCTGCCGCCACCCGTGCTGATCTCTCTGGCTCGAGCAGAGGATCGCCGGCTGACGCTCTGGGAGATCTGAGGGTTACTGTAAGAGCCTCTCCGCCGGGCACGCCCCCACGGACCTCTTACTCCTCACGCAGCGAACATCCCGCCCTCGGGTGTTGTCGCCACCGCCGCACCGGACCCAGAGCTGACGGCCATGCTTGCCCGGGCAGCCGTGAGCATCGGGCTGGAGGTCAACAGACCGCCCAGTCCCGAGCCCTCACGGCTGGACGATTGGTTTCTCGGAGCGGGGCGCGGCTCACAACCGCGCCCTGCCCCGGTGCCTTTCTTCCCGGAGGTGCATGAGGAGCTGACGAGTTCGTGGATGGCCCCTTTCACGGCCAGAAGCCGCTCGTCCGCCTCCTCCGTCCTCACTACCCTCGACGGCGGAGTGGCCAGGGGGTACGCGGGCATTCCCCAGGTGGAGAGAGCGGTCGCGGTGCACTTGTGCCCACGAAACGCCACCACTTGGAGGAACCGTCCGCGTCTCCTGTCCAAGGCCTGTAAGCTGACAGCCAAGGCACGCTTTCTCGACGCCCCCATCTCCCAGGGAGGGCTGTTCGGCGACACCGTCGAGGGCTTCGCCCAGCAGTTCTCGGCGGTACAGCAGCAGACCGAGGCGATCCAGCACATCCTGCCCCGGCGTGATGCACCATCCACCGCTGCCCCCGGGGCCAGGCCTCAGTCTGCCCGTCGCCGTGGGCGCCCTCCTGCGTCCTCCAGAGCTGCTCCGCCCCAGGCCGAATCGACACATAGGCCGGTGCGTCGAGCCTCTCGCAGGAGAGCGGCGCCCCCCGCGTCCCAGCCAGGCCCCATGTCGTCCAGGAAGTCGACGAAGCTGCCCTGACGCGGGCAACCCGGAGATGTTGGAGTTTGCTCTTTCTCAGGAGACGGCGAGAACAGCGCCGCTCCTTCCCCCGGTGGAGGGCCGGGAGGAGAATCTTCGGTTTCATTTTTTTCTGTTCCGCCACTGGTCCAAGGGCCAGCGGTACCCACCTTCTCAAAGAAAGAGCAATTTCCATTTCCTCCGGGTTCTCAGGTCCATGGGACGACAGTGTGCGACGCTGTGCCTCCTCACTCTCGCCCACGACCCATTTTGCCAGTAGCCAAGAGAGTACGGTTCGGGGACGACATTCCTCCCCACGCACCTCTGGCCAGTCCCGTTCGGGACCCAGGGAGTTCGGTGAGGATGCCTCAGAATGCACCACCTTCTGTGCCATCCACCCCTACTCCCTTTCGCTGCACCACCACAGGTACGTCGATTGTACCGTTAGAGCCGCTTGCACAGCGTCTGGAGGCGTGGCTCACGCTGCCCAGCCTGTCTCGCTGGCTCACGCGCACAATTCGACTCGGCTACGCGATTAAGTTCGCCAGGCGACCTCCCAAGTTCAACGGCGTTCTAGAGACATCGGTGGCAGTCCGGAACGCCCCTGTCTTGCGCGAGGAGATTGCTGTCCTCCTGGCAAAGGATGCAATCGAGCCGGTCCCTCCAGCTGAGATGAGGCAGGGGTTTTACAGCCCTTACTTCATCGTACCCAAGAAAGGTGGCGGCCTTCGGCCAATCCTGGATCTGCGAGTCTTGAACCGGGCTTTGCACAAGCTCCCGTTCAAGAGGCTGACGCACAGGCGCATGATCAAATGCATTCAGCCCCAGGATTGGTTTGCAGCGATCGACCTGAAGGACGCTTACTTTCACGTTTCGATCCTTCCGTGACTCAGACCGTTTCTACGGTTTGCGTTCGAAGGTCGGGCATGGCAGTACAGGGTCCTCCCCTTCGGGCTCTCCCTGTCTCCCCGTGTGTTCACGAAGGTTGTAGAGGGCGCCCTTACCCCGTTACGGGAAGTGGGCGTCAGGATCCTCAACTACCTTGACGATTGGCTTATCCTAGCCCAATCCAGAGAGCAGTTGGGCGATCACAGGGACTTGGTGCTCCGGCACCTCAGCCAGTTGGGGCTTCGGGTCAACTGGGAAAAGAGTTAGACTCGGTGAGTATGACGGCACGCCTCACGGAGGAACGTGCCCAAGCAGTGCTGAACTGCCTGAGTTCCTTCAGAGGCAGGAATGTGGTACCACTGAAACAGTTTCAGAGGCTCCTGGGGCATATGGCATCCGCAGCTGCAGTCACGCCGCTCGGATTGCTTCATATGAGACCACTTCAGCACTGGCTACACTCCCGGGTCCCGAGGTGGGCATGGTGCCGCGGTACACTGCGAGTAGGTATCTCCCAGCAGTGTCGCCGCTCCCTCAGCCCCTGGACAGACCTTGCCTTTCTATGGGCCGGGGTGCCCCTAGAACAAGTGTCCCGGCATACTGTTGTCTCCAGCATGGGCTGGGGCACTACATGCAACGGGCAGGCAGCCTCGGGGCTCTGGACAGGGCCCCGACTGCTTTGGCATATCAACTGCCTGGAGCTGTGGGCAGTGCATTTAGCCTTGCGGCAGTTCCGGCCACTGCTGTTGGGCAAGCACGTGCTAGTCCGCACGGACAACACTGCGGCGGTCTCGTATATCAACCGGCTGGGGGGTATACGATCACACCGCATGTCACAGCTCGCCCGCCATCTCCTCCTCTGGAGTCACACGCAGTTCAAGTCACTGCGTGCTGTTCACATCCCGGGGCAGCTCAATCGTGCGGCCGACGCGCTCTCACGACAGCTCACGTTCCCCGGAGAGTGGCGACTCCATCCCGAGACGATCCGGCTGATCTGGAGTCGATTCGGGGAAGCTCAGGTAGACCTGTTTGCCTCCCCCGAGTCCTCCCACTGCCAGCTGTACTTCTCCCTGACCGAGGGCCCCCTCGGCACAGACGCACTGGCACACAGCTGGCCTCGGGCCTTACGCAAGTATGCGTTTCCCCCAGTGAGCTTACTCGCACAGACATTGTGCAAGCTCAGGGAGGACGAGGAGCAGGTCCTGCTGGTCGCGCCCCATTGGCCCACCCGGACCTGGTTTCCCGAACTCATTTCCCTCGCGACAGCACCTCCCTGGCGCATTCCTCTGAGGAAGGACCTCCTTTCTCAGGGGCTCGGCACCATATGGCTCCCGCGTCCAGATCTATGGAACCTCCATGTGTGGCTCCTGGATGGGACGCGGCAGACTTGAGTGGTCTACCACCTCTGCGGTGGTAGAGACCATCATTCAGGCTAGTGCCCCTTTAACAAGGCAAACCTACGCACTGAAATGGAGTCTGTTCGCGACCTGGTGTTTTTCTCGCCGAGAAGACCCCCGAAGATGCACGATTGGAGTAGTGCTTTCTTTCCTGCAAGAAAGGTTGGAGCGTAGGCTGTCACCCTCCACCTTGAAAGTGTATGTAGCCGCTATTGCGGCTCACCACGATGCAGTGGACGGCCGGTCCCTGGGAAAGCATGATCTCATCGTGAGGTTCCTGAAGGAGGATGAATCCCTCCAGGCCTCCCCTTGTGCCCTCTTGGGACCTCTCTATCGTCCTGGCTGGACTTTAGAGGGGCCCCTTTGAGCCGCTGGACTCAGTCGAGCTGAAGTTCCTGTCTCTTAAGACAGCGCTCCTGACCGCGCTCACTTCCATCAAACGGGTCGGGGACCTCCAGGCGTTTTCGGTAAGCGAAGAGTGCCTTGTGTTCAGGCCGGTCTACTCTCACGTTGTCTTGAGACCCCGGCCTGGATACGTGCCCAAAGTTCCCACCACGCCCTTCCGCGATTCAGGTGGTGAACCTGCAAGCACTGCCCTCGGAGGACGCAGATCCAGCCTTAGCGTTGCTGTGTCCCGTAAGAGCATTGCGCATATACGTGACCCGCACCCAGAGCGTCAGAAGCTCCGAGCAGCTCTTTGTCTGCCACGGAGGGCAGCAGAAAGGGAAGGCTGTATCCAAACAGAGGTTGGCCCACTGGATAGTGGAGGCCGTCGCCTTGGCGTACCGGTCGCAAGGCGAGCCGTGCCCCCTGGGGGTGAGGGCTCACTCCACCAGGAGTGTTGCCTCCTCCCATGCGTTGGCGCACGGCGCCTCTTTGGCAGACATCTGCAGAGCTGCGGGCTGGGCGACACCGAACACCTTCGCAAGATTCTACAATCTCCGCGTTGAGCCAGTTTCTTCCCGTGTGTTGGGTAAGTAATGGGCGGGAAGAACTGGCCGGTGTCACGCTTGCTGCGCCATTCCCCCTCACTCGGGGATACGAGCGTTTTTTTTCTCCCCCAGTTCAGTTCCCCGGACGGTGAACCCTGGTGGAATCCTCCAAGCACCCCCAGCAGTCAGACTGGGCGGAGCAGTCTGACGCCAGGCCCAGTACTGGTGTTAGCTCGCCCGGGTCTCCGGTCAGCCCCTGTACTGGGCTAGGTGTCCGTATGGCCTGATTCCCCTTCGGGTAATCCCATATGTGTATTTTTCCACGGTAAGGTTTCCCTCACGGTAAACCCGTGTCTTCCCTGTGACAGAGCTTCTGTCAGGTTCTGCTGGCAGCCCGCCTCCCTACTCCTAGGTAGGATCTGCCCCAGAGTCCAGTCGTATGTAGTACTGCCCCAAGCCTGGGCCAGTCCATATCAGTGTCTCCACATGTTACCTCCCTTCGGGCAGGATGTGGCCTCCGTAGCGCCCTTCTCTGGAAGGCTCGCTTCCCTGCCGTTACGACAAGCTGTAACAACAAATAGGAAAGACATGAAGCTGTCTTTCACTGAAGGTCGAAATCCCTTCCGTTTCCGTGGGGAAAGGAACAGCGGCTTGGCTATCTCCAGCAGCGATGTACTCAGTGGTCCCGGTGGGCACCAAGGTTAGCGAATTTGCGCTGGAGCGGTAGGAAGGTTGCAACCTCTTGCATGGCATTTGTCTGTCACGCACTCGCTTGTCAACATCTGCATGCCACAAGGTTGTGACGGGGTTCAGCTTGTGGCGCTTTCCATAGGACCCCTATGTCGTCACGACATAACTCGTAATGACCGACAGATAGGGAACGTCTAGGTTACGTATGTAACCCCCGTTCCCTGATGGAGGGAACGGAGACGTTATGTCCCCATGCGTCCCCATGCCACAATCTTGAACCATCGCTGGTTGCCAGGGACTCGTCTCGGCTCCTCAGCGTAAAACCTAATGAGTGGATGCACCTGTCGCCCTTTTATACCCGTGTGCACGGGGAGTGGCTCAGGTATGCAAAATCCACTAGCCAATTTCATTGGCGTTTTCTCTTAGTCAGAGATGTTCGGGGCTTCCAGGTAAATCCCCTATGTCGTCACGACATAACGTCTCCGTTCCCTCCATCAGGGAACGGGGGTTACATATGTAACCTAGATGTTCTTAACTGTAGCATTTGATATAATAAGGCTAGCCCATTAATCATTACTAGGCCAATAATTACTTTTTTATTAATCTATATAGCATGTTTTTATGAGAAACAACTAACTTTAGATACAACATGCCACAGTTGTAATATAAATATTTAGGGTAAAATCTATTCCCTTAACAGATTATCTATTATAAATTCTACAAGTTAGAAAAAATTTACCACAATAAATAAGCCTACATTAAAAGGTGATATACAAATATTTTAATATTATGTCAGTGCTGGTGCAAGATTATGCTTTCACCTCTTTTCATCCGTCTTTTTAGTTGGTTTTAAACTTAGTTTGTTTTAAACCTTTTAATGTAATGTAAGACTTTCTTCATAGCATTTTAAAGTGGCAGTTTCTCAATATAATTCAAATAGATTGCATATTTTACCGTCAGCTTTGCGATAGGAAGGACTCGGGCAAATCTTCTCACTTCTCGAGTCTGTTGATTCGTGCGCTGCTTGTGCACAATTAAAATAACTGCGCTTCAGTCATGTTGTACGGTGACGTAATGCTGCCATCCATATAATATTTTTTCCACTCAATTATGTCGTTATAACGAGATCTTTTCTCGTAATAACGAGATCTTTTCTCGTAATAACGAGATCTTTTCTCGTAATAACGAGATCTTTTCTCGTTATAACGAGATCTTTTCTCGTAATAACGAGATCTTTTCTCGTTATAACGAGATCTTTTCTCGTTATAACGAGATCTTTTCTCGTTAAAACGACATCTTTTCTCGTAATAACGACATCTTTTCTAACTACATATTTTTCTCGTAATAACGACATATGGTAGGGCTGAGGTGAGCGAGTGTCCTCTGCTCAGTCTGACACAAAGGAGGATCTGCACGCTGCTGAATTGAAATACACTGTTTTAAATGTATTTAATGTAATGGTTTTAATTATAGCAGCATGTTTATTAGGATTAATCTCCAATACAACATTATCCAATAACAGCACTCAGACCCATGACTTGTTTAGGCTATATATGATCAGATCAAAACAGTTATTTTTGAATAATTGACTCTGGGCTTGGAATATTTATTTATTTGAATGACTGAAGTTTGATTGAACAACAAATCGAAATATGAACAATAACGGTAAAGGCCTCCTCATGTCGTGGCCTCGCTATGTTGAGGGAACAACATCCATTTCTCGTTTAATGCATAAACAAACCTACTTGACCTTTGTGAATTATTATAGAAATTATTTCATAATTAATTATTATATTGACCATAGGCTACCGGACTGTAGGCAATGGCACGCGATGTACACAGCATTCAAGTTTATCACGAATAGGCTAATATTACATAATAAAACTGTGCACACTATTTAAACTAAATAAAATAAAATACATTGTTATAACTGATCGTCTGTAGCCTATTCATCATCATCATCATTATTATTAGCCTATTGTTATATTAGTTTTTTCCCTTCATTTCGATCTCTTTACATAACGTTCTGACTAATTTTGTAAGTCTACTGTAAATGCTCGACACGCTAAAGCTTGGATGTGACTGGAATTTCTAGACTATTGGAAATGCAGTTTAAAGGTTGAATTTAACATTTATAAAAAATATACTGCGAATTAATAATTATTGATATTATTGCCTACTGCCTAGTGTTTCGTTGAGGAATTAATCATTCGTAGTTTCATTTGAAAATGAAAGCCTGCGCGCTCATTTATCATCATCACGCATTGGCATAAATAGCCTACAATCATAAAGTATTGGCTTAATTGTCAGAAGTTTAAAGTTTTTGCTAAATATATGGTAGTAAGCAGAGCATGTGAGCGGAGCGGAGCGCCCAAAATGCCCCTTTGGTAATTTGCCAATTCCAGAATCTGTGGAATAGGCTAAGCTAAGCACTCATTTGTCTAAGCTAATGTTTCTAAAACCAAATTCTAAAATCCTGTGAAGATTGACAGGCGTTTTATAGAACGCATTTCCCCTCAGTTTTGGTTTATTTTAATTTTAGAAAGTGTGTTTCTTTTATTTACGCCACAAAATAATTATTTGTTCGGTGCATTTCATCTTGTGCGTGTTTTGAATATGAAGGTTGTTTTAATGGAAAAATATACTTTTTCAGGTATTTAACTTTTTACAAAAGTTTTCCAAGTGGCTTAAAAAACAAGACACGTTTTTAAATTAAGAATTTTAATTGTATACATTTAAATTAGGGATGTTCATTTCGGTTATTTTTCCTAACCTTTAACCGACAAGAATATTTGAAATTAGAACTGAATTAAATTAGAAAGAATAAGTGTCCGTGACCCGTTTAAAATACTAACATTTGTTTTTGGGGAATTAATTTTACATGCGCAAAAAACAGCAGACAACAGAACAAGGATTTACATGATCATTATCACCCACCTGCAGCACTTCTGCAAGCGGAGAAAAACACAATAAAGCTAGGCGTTATATATAACGAATAAATAGGCCTATACTAAAAATATATTTTGACTTAAATAATAATTTAAGAAAATAAAAGAAATACTGTGCAACAAGCAGCCTCTATTTTTTTAACCCAAATGCTGAGATGAGCCTTTTGGGTAATTTATTTGGGTTATTTTTCCAGTGTTTGGGTAGTTTGTGTACATTTTATTTTATTTATAAAATAGTTTCTGTGCAGAATATCGTTCAAATGTATGCAGAGCAACATACAGGCGCAGGGTGTGAATCAATAAACAAACGTCGCTCGCGTTGCCTCGGTTTTATTGCTTGATGAAGAATCTGATGCTTTGCATAAAAGAAACGATGTATTTATAAAGATACAGAACACAAATACTTTGGATGTTAAAACATGTCCTCAGAGCTGTTTGCTGTTTGTTTTTGGTCAGGTTATGAAGGCAATCGCAGTTCATTTCGTCCATGAGTGAAGCGCAGGGCGGCGGTCTTATCCGTGATCAGTCCCCGCCGAACACGACTCCAGCTCGGCGTGAGAGCCAGCGCCGTTACGGTCAAAACAGAACTACAGAGTGGTCCATTTACTCGTGAATTACGTCGGTTTAATGTTTAATCTTTACTTCTAATGTTTTTTAAACAAGATTAAATAGGGCAATGTGTAAAGCTTACATAAAAGCAAGAAAATTAGAAATAAAGGAAGTTATTACGTAAACCAGTGGTTCTGGAGTATTTTAGTTTAGAGGATTTCAATTAATCTGTAAATATTATTTCATGCATAAAGTAAAAAAAGCTAATATTATAATAGAAACGAATAAACCCATTAGCTGGGTTAAATCAACCATTTATGATGGGTTAAATAAACAACCCGATTTACTGGGTAAAATTAACCCTAAATGTGTTCTGTCCTATATTTATCCAGCCCAAATTGGGTTGCTTTGAACCCAGTGTTTTTTAGAGTATGCAGAGCTTTTTTCATTATTGTGCTGCGCGAAATTAAAGCAGACGGCAGAAAGCTGCATTTTATTTTTTGTCTAATTTTACAAAAAATGTTCAGAACTAAATAATAAAATGCGACTTATAGGCGACTTGTTTTTTTCTCTCTCTCCCCCTCTCTCTAAAAAACGTGTTTTTTATACGCGTACAGCTTATTTTAACCATGCAGCAAACCTTTTAACATATTTTTATAAATTACTCAAAATAAATAAATAAGTGAATTTAAACCGTTTAACTGATTAATCGGTCAAAATTCGTATCAGTCGGTTAACGGTTAATGAACATCCCTATTAAAACAATTTCACCCTGAAACATAACTGTTTAGTTGAGACATTTATTCAATAATTTCACTATAAACAGGAAAAAATAAATAGGCCTAACGTTACTGGAGACATTTAATGTGAGCGCGTGATCTGAGCGGGATTTGGTTCACCTGAGCGTGAGCGGAACATTAGCGGAGCGTTTGATTTGGCCGTGAACGACTGAGCGGAGCGCACACACACAGAGCGGAATATTGAACCGCTCCGCTTCTCTCACATTCTCTGGTACAAAACGTTAATTAGGTAAAGCGATACACGAATTTAAATGGGAAAGTAATAAAATATTATATTATATGAAATAGAAATAGGCCTATAGCCCTAACAAGTTAACATAACCTAATAATATACAAATATAAAATTAAATGTTTAATGTTAATAAAAACTGTTTTATCCATCTCTGATAGTCCCGGGTTTCTGTGAACCGAGGACGGCCCCTAAGAAATCTATGTTTTAACTCAGCTTGTCTTTACTGTCTATCCCATCACGCAGAATAAGAGTGCATATGTACCGCTCTGCAAATTAGTCACAATAACGTTTCATACAGTCTGGATGTTGCTTTATCTCATTTAAAGCACACCACTGTTCTTCTCAATTCGGCGACACCGACGCGATCCCTTAAATTGTGATAACCGAGGAAAGCAATTTTATATACTTCCACAATAAGAACAAAATGTTACGAATTGCTTTTGTAAAATAACAGCGTGCGCTTTCTGGCGCGCCTATGTCTAAAGGTCTACTTAAATAAAACAATCGATCGTGTTTATTTAATTCGTATAGCCTAAATCCAGCAAGAGATACTACAGTCTTTTCATCTGTACTATTGTGTTCAGTGCTCACACCCAGCGCAGCGAAGACTGTTCCTTCAGTAAAGCAAAGCCTGCAATTTAACCTATAAGAAGAACGTGATGCGATGATTCAGCTAAAGATCATTTAATAATATTAAATCATTAATACATAATTAATATATAATCAGACTAAAATATATCAAGGCCGCCCACACATGTGAAACAAATATTGAAGCAGCTCATTTGTTTACCCACGAACAAAAATAGGCCTACGAAAAATCTAGCTTAATTTGTTTGCCCGTTTTCAAACAGAACGAAATAATAATAATAATAATTATTATTATTATTATTATTAACCAATGAGAAAATCTCTTTATTTATCTTTGTTCATATTTCGATTTGTTGTTCAATCAAACTTCAGTCATTCAAATAAATAAATATTCCAAGCCCAGAGTCAATTATTCAAAAATAACTGTTTTGATCTGATCATATATAGCCTAAACAAGTCATGGGTCTGAGTGCTGTTATTGGATAATGTTGTATTGGACATTAATCCTAATAAACATGCTGCTATAATTAAAACCATTACATTAAATACATTTAAAACAGTGTATTTCAATTCAGCAGCGTGCAGATCCTCCTTTGTGTCAGACTGAGCAGCGCGGACACTCGCTCACCTCAGCCCTACCATATGTCCTTATTATGAGAAAAATATGTCGTTATAACGAGAAAAGATGTCGTTTTAACGAGAAACATATGTCGTTATTACGAGAAAAGATGTCGTTTTAACGAGAAAAGATCTCGTTATTACGAGAAAAGATCTCGTTATAACGAGAAAAGATCTCGTTATTACGAGAAAAGATCTCGTTATTACGAGAAAAGATCTCGTTATAACGAGAAAAGATCTCGTTATTACGAGAAAAGATCTCGTTATAACGAGAAAAGATCTCGTTATTACGAGAAAAGATCTCGTTATAACGACATAATTGAGTGGAAAAAATATTACGTGGATGGCAGCATTACGTCACCGTAATGTTGTGCTGATAAACGCTCCATTCGGTTCGTATGTGAGGTTAGCACTTATAAAAGCACCAAAGGCGCGATTCAAATAATTAATAAATAGCCTGATTCTGGCTTCCATTAACCGTCGCTACCTTAAATCAGCACAATTTAGAAGTTACACACATCTGAGGTAGTCTACTTTTTTGAAGCATTAAGAAAATGGTCTAGAATGTTTGCTTTTTGAATTTGAATGCAAAATACTTTGTTTTTCTTTTGTAGCTATTTTGCTAATCAACTCCCAACGCGATGTCATTTACTGTATGCACAAGTTCAAGGCGTTGCGTCTGGGCGCAAATAAGTTGGTGAATTATCTGTCCAGAAATTACGCTAATCATCAGAACACGTTTATATTTAGAACACATTGCAATCACTCCAAAATAAATAACAACAACAACTCTGCATTAGGAGCTGTGCTTCTTTGCGTGCCTATTTAGTCGTTTGCTTCATATAATAGGAGATGCAGGGATGTGGTAGCAAATACATATAAGGTTATTAAAAAATATATGAGTGTGTCTTATTGCAATTTCTACCTTAATATAACTAATTTCCTTTGTGTATCACTGCCACCTTATGAATAAAGCAAGAGCATGGGTGCACAGATCTACTTGCTAAAATGAGTCTTTGTTTATGGTAGTACCTCAAATATCAAGGCCTGATGTCCAGTTTAGCACATCCTCTGCGGCGGCAGAAAAACCATGACATTAAACTGGCTGACGGCATAATACGGCTCTGTAAATTGTCCTATTCGACAAGTTTAAGGGTCTATATGTAGGGGATTTACAAATTTTATTTTGACTAGTGTTACGGGCGCCGCCATTGTGTGTTCGCACGAGAGAAGCAGACGGGAAAAAAAGTCTGCGACGCACTAAAGAATGCGTTAGTCTTCGTGTAGTTCATAATGGAAAAAAGTTACGTTTAGACCCTTGAGAGACATCAGAACCACGTGATGCTGCTTTAAAGTGTCGCAAACTAGACAGTTAATGAACGCAACAGAACGAGTTTTCTCCGTATTTGCACGCGAAGCTGTGAAACAGGCCTGCTAATGGTTAGCAAGTGATTTGCCGTGGGAGTTGAATATTCTCGTGTTTTTTTTGTATTTACATTCAGTTTTTGTTTCATTTGTTCAAACGAACTTGAAACGCAGTGAATGCTGTTACTGATCGTATGGAGTGTTAATAATGCCATTCCTAAGCTTAGCAGGCGAAGGAGAAGGAGCAGTCTACCCTCCCGTCGCCGTCAGACCGTGTCAAATTTTGAATGGGATTAATAGGAAGGGCAGACGATAGGCCCACGGCGGCGTCACTGTATAACCAATCATAGGCGGCGACGTGACGGCAGAGTACGTGAGAAATTTACATAAAAACTATGGAGTGTTAATAATGCCAGTCCTAAGCTTAGCAGGCGAAGGAGAAGGAGCAGTCTACCCTCCCGTCGCCGTCAGACCGTGTCAAATTTTGAATGGGATTAATAGGAAGGGCAGACGACAGGCCCACGGCGGCGTCACGGCGACGTCACTGTAGAACCAATCATAGGTGGCGACGTGACGGCGGTGTACGTGAGAAATTTACGTGTGATAGGTACGTCTGAACTAGATACGCCGGATATATATACGTCGTCTCAATGTACGTCGCATTATATGACGCCTGATATATACGTCATCTCTAAGTGCATCGCATTATATGACGCCTGATATATACGTCGCATCTAAGTGCGTCGCATTATATGACGCCTGATATATACGTCGCATTATATGACGCCTGATATATACGTCGTCTCTATGTACGTCGCATTATATGTATTTGCATTACTATATGTATTTGTTATAGGCTATTGATTTTACAGTAATTAGTTAACTAACAAGTGGCAATATTGTGTGTGTGTACAGGGCCGCTGCTGGTCAAATGGGTGCCCTCTTGTTGTGCCCCCCTTCCTCAAATATTATGGAAGTAAAATAAAAACCACCTAACTTACTATATGTAACGGATGTATGCCAGTAAGGGCTGTGTGTAAAAACCTCAGTCCCCTGACCTCAAAAAGAGGCGCTCTAGCGACTGACACCAGAGGCTGTAGCATTTGGCTTTCCTTGTTAGAGCACTCGCCTCCCGTGCCGGAATCCTGGGCTCGAGACCCGCTCGGTACAAGAATAAGTTGTGATGGTGTGGACCCGGAGGGTTTACATATATAACTTCAAAACATAACTTTTATAAAATCTAAAAGCAAATAAATAAATAAATTGTATTATTTACAAATTGCAATTGTTGCTTTAGACAGTTACCTATGGCTATCATTTTATTAATACGGTTGTCTGATTGATTTTATAGTCTCAAGTAAAATAAATTAGAGCATTTTTACTAAGATAAAATATGCTTTAATTTTTGTAAGGGTTGTGATGTCCATGTTTTTTTTGTTGTTGAATTAATTATAGAGGCTGTGTCATCTCTCTCTCTCTCTCTCTTTATGTATATATATATATATATATATATATATATATATAAAGGTGATACAAATGTTATGATTAAGTGGAGATTTGAAGTAAATGCTTGGTCAATAACCTATATAGGCTAAGTGTAGCAGCAGCAATGACCAGGCCTTTGGATCCCTTTACAGGCATTTGTAATAACATGTACATAAATTGTTTATTTAGTATTTCATAATGTACTTTAACAGTGTTATTCAATGAAACCATACAATTACGAATTAGCCAATCATTATTGCCTCATTGTTTTTATATAATGTATTTTAAGTCATTTGAATTTGGCTTGTGTCTTTTTCAATGATTTTTGGTTGTATTCAGGTTAAAACCGTGGCTAAATATTATTAAATGTGTTACATCAAAGTAATAGCCTAACATGGTAACTTCAAACCTAAAAGAGGAGCAGTTATAATAGATGCATGAATTTCTGATACTCAGGAGGAGAACAGCTAATTCTAAACCAGGGGCTGTCAGCTAGTCAAGGTCAAGGTCAAGGTTCAAGGTTTCTTTATTCGTCACATAATAAATTATACAGGGTATAATCAGAAGTGAAATGTAAATCAAATCAGGTCCGCTCAGTGGACAGTGCAAAAGAATACAAATAAAAATTATATAAAAGTAACACAACACAAGAGCATATATATATAGGTAAAAAAATAAATAGAGTAAAATGTGCAATAGAATAAAAAGTGCAAAACAAATAAGATGTGCAAAACAGTATACTGGGACTTAATAAATAGTAATATGAACAAGAGGGATGTGTAAACGGGTTGTACCGGGTATGTACACATAGCAGCAATACGGATGATGAGAATATGAATGTTTTACAGTTAATAATGAGTCTTGTAAATGTTTATGAAACTGAGTTTGTGTTAAGGAGCCTGATGGCCTGAGGGAAGAAGCTCCTCCTCAGTCTCTCAGTTTTTGCCATCATGCTCCTGAAGCGCTTGCCAGATGGCAGTAAACAGAAAAGACGGTTACCGGGGTGATTTGTGTTCTTGATCATTTTGACAGCTCTGCTTTTGCAGCGTTTGAGGTAGATGTCCTGCAGAGAGGGGAGAGCAGACCCTGAGATGCGCTCAGCTAAGTGACGACTCTCTGTAGAGCTTTGCAGTCCTGGTTTGAGGAATTACCATACCACACTGAAATGCACTGAGTGTGATGCATCTCAGCTATGGTCTTTAAGGTCCACTTTCCTGCAGATATTACCTCCAACCCAAATCAGTTGATAACTCCTGGTTTAGAATTTGCTGGTCTCCTCCTGAACTATTATAATTGTATTTTTGGTATTATAATCACTGCTCTAAATCATCTGCAACCTGAAGGATTTGATATTAACCTTGTCCACTAGATAGAGCTATAAAATAGGGAATCGTTTTAGACTAAGGGTGAATCCCAATTCTCTGTCTTACCCCTTCCCCTTGTTAAATAATATTTAACAACATTAGTGTCTATTTTGTATTTTTATTTCATGTCTAAATAGTAAACGTTTGTAACGTATTGTAAAAAAAAATAATAATAATAGTAAATGATAATAAATATAACAAAATGAAAATAATACTTTACAGTTTACAAATAAATACATTCAATTGATTAGGTGCCTATGGGAAATGTGAATAAAAATAAATTATATAAAATAAATCAAATAAAATATGCCTGTAAGGATAACTAACACACGTCAAAGCATAGAACAGCGGCATAATGTAACGAATAAGTGGAAAGACAAATTACTGACTAAAATAAGTAATTAATTCGTTGATTTTAAGACCCTATAAAATACGAAAGATTATATTTACCTGTTTGTGGACCTATAGGAAAATTACATGAATAAGGAACAGCGGTTCCCTATCAGTCGGTCACTCTCGACGTCACGTCGGAGGACCGACGAATTGGGATATCGCTTAGAGAGACCAATCCACTTCGAGTGTAAACTAAACGAGCCAATGCACATTGGCATGCGATTATTGCTTCCAGCTGCCGCTGATCACAGCGTGAGCATAAATAGGCAGCAGGTGCAGCGCATATTCAGCTTTTCGCTTCGGAGCCGAGCGGTTACATCGTTCTGCTCCTGACTTCTGCTGAATGAGTGAATTCAACGAGTTGAGCACGCTCTTCGGAAGATTCTCGTGCTGGTGGTACGGCACTGCAGCGGTGGTGGTTCTTCCCATGTCGAGTGGACTGCACACATCAGGCTGCACTACCCCGCTGTTTGTGTTGCAGATGACCATCTCCCCTGTTTGCTTCAGCACGCTAAAAGAGTTTTTTCCCTAAAAGAGCATTCACGGGTGCGTCTTTTTAAAGACGATGTTGCATCTGGCAAACTTGACGTTGCGTCTTTATAAAGACGAGTTGGGTCTTGCTTCAGACAACATGTCACCCGTGCGTTTCTGGATGCGGTCGTTGCCTGGCGCTGGGTGAATGGTCACGATCGCTGCCTCACGTGCCTGGGCGTAGCACGCTGAGGTGGCGTTCGTGGATGAGTCATCATCTCACTGTGGATGCTCATCTCGGAGTTGCGGCCAGGCTCCGTTACCTCGACAAAGGGGCGGAGCTGTTGCCTCCGTCTCGATCTAGTTCTCGTCCTGGCTGCAGACAGGCGAGGTCTACTTCAGGCGGTAGCATGGCTGGTCTGAGAATTACAGTGGTGGCAAACCCTCAAGGGACCATCGCTCCTCTTGCGCTCCGCAACCAGTTGAGCTGCCAGTGGAACGTGCTGGGCCCTCTAAAAGGAGCGTACCAGCAGTATCCTTGGCACTCCTCCCGACGACCAGATGTCGATCGCTGCATCGGAGGGTGTGCCGGAGCTTCTGGAGAGGAAGATTCGGCTGCGTTGCTGCTCCGGCGGTAGCAATGCCTGAGTCGGATCTAGAAGTAACGGCTATGCTTTCCCGGGCCACCGAAAGGGTAGGGCTCGAGTGGAGAAAGCCACCGTGTCCCGAACCCTCGAGGTTGGACGACTGACTCTCGGGGTAGCTTGTGCTGGTTCTCAGCGCCCTGCCCTGGGGGCCTCTCTCCCGGACGTGCATGAGGGGCTTACAGGTCGTGAACGGCACCTTTTACTGCCAGAAACCAACCTGCTAACTCCTCCTCCCTCACCACCCTCGGTGGTGCAGCTAGGGGTTACGGGGGTCCCCCCGGTGGAGCGGTCAGTTGCGATGCAAGTGTGTCCCTATACTGTCTCCACCCGGCAGGGCAAACCGTGCCTCCTCTTCCGGGCCTGTAAGTACTCGTCTGGCCGGCGAGGCTTATGTGGCCTGTGGAGATGCTGCCTCCACCTAATGCTACGGCGTTACTGCAGGTTCTTCAGGCTAAAAGCACTGAGGGACATGCACGGGGGTGGTTACGATCCGGAAGTTCTGAAAGAGCTCTGTACCGCACCTGACCTCGCGCCACGAGCGACGAAGGTTATGGCACGGTCTCTGGGTCGTGCGATGTCCACACTTGTGGTCCAGGAGCGCCACCTCTGGCTGTGTCTGGTTGACATAGGGACACCGACAAAGTTCGGTTCCTCAAGGTTCCTGTATCCCAGACTGGCCTCTTCGGCGACGCAGCCGGTAACATGGCCCAGCAGTTCCCGGCTGCACAGGAGCAGACTGCGGCGATCTAACACTTCCTGGCTCGGCGGGCAGCTGCTGCCCCTACCGTCCGCCGGTTGCAGCTTCCAGCCTGCTCGTCGCCGAGGGCGGCCCCCTGCATCCACCCCTACTCCCGCACCGCATCCGCAGCAGCCTCCAAAAGCGGTGCCGTTGAGCTAGGTGTAGGCAGGCCGCCCCACCCGTCCTGGCCCCCGTCTACTGGCGGTAAGCGGAGGAGCAAGAGGCCTCGGGACGGGCAACCCAGAGAGAGAGGGAACTGCTTCGGGAGAGGGTAAGTGCATCTCTCCCTCCCCCGGAGGAGGGCCGGGTGGATAATCAGTTTTTTTCAAAAATCTCGACTGGAAGCGGTTGTCTCTGTCTCTGGGTCCCAAGAGGGCTTGGAGAGTCATGGACGAATCAACTTCGGACCACACTCATCCTCCCTCTCGCCAGCAGGCAGCAGTGGGCGGTTCGAGAGCGTCATCAAAGGCTACTCACGCACCCTCTGCCAAATTATGAAAGCAGGTAAACGTGCACCGCACACTCAGACCCCTCCTCGGTCCGCCACGGGCCAGGTCCCTGCATTCCACCTCGCTGCCCTACTGCGGGTACGTCGGTGGTCCCGATGGTCCCGCTTGTACGGTGTCTGGGTGCCGGGAGCTGCCCAGCCGTCTCGCTGGCTCCTAAGGACCATCTGACTCGGCTATGCGATTCAGTTCGCCCGGCATCCTCCCAAGTTCAGGGTCATCCACCTCACAGCAGTGAAGGCAGCCGATGCCCATGTCTTGTGAGAGGAATCACTGTCCTACTGGCGAAGGACGTGATGGTACCGGTCCCTCCAGCCGATATGAAGGCATGGTTTTTCAGCCCTTACTTCATTGTGCCCAAGAAAGCAGTGGGTTACGACCAATCTTGGGTCTGCGCATCTTGAACGGGGCCTTTCATAAGCCTCCTTTCAAGATGCTCATGCAGAACCGCGTCGTCGGATGCATCCGTCCCCAAGTTCGGTCTGTAGCATTTGACCTGAAAGACCCGTACTTCCATGTGTCGATCCTTCCATGCCACAGGCCATTCCTGCGGTTGGCGTTCGAAGGACGAGCATGTCAGTACAGGTCCTGCCCTTCGGGCTGTCCCTATCGCCCCATGTCTTCACGAAAGTAGCGGAGGCAGCCCTTGTTCCCTTGAGAGAACAGGGCATGCGCATTCTCAACTACCTCGACGACTGGCTCATACTGGCTCAGTCTCAGGATCAGTTATGCGAACACAGGGATTGGTGCTCTCGCACCTCAGCCAGTTGGGCCTTCGGGTCAACTGGGAAAAGAGCAAACTCTTGCCGACGCAGAGGATCTCTTTTCTCGGTATGGAGTTTGGATTCGGTCAAACAGACAGTGCGCCTCACGCAGGAACGCGCTCAGTCAGTGTTGAACTGCTTGAATACGTTCAAGAACAGGACGGCGGCACCACTGAAACAGTTTCAGAGGCTCCTGGGGCATATGGCGGCTGCAGCGGCGGTCACACCGCTGGGGCTGCTCCATATGAGACCGCTTCAACACTGGCTCCGAGTCCCGAGGTGGGCGTGGCAGAGCGGCACGCTGTGGGTCCAAGTCACTCCAGCCTGCCGCCAAACCTTCACCCCGTGGTCAGACTTTTCATTCCTTCGGGCAGGAGTGCCCCTGGAACAGGTCTCCAGGCACGCTGTGGTTTACACGGATGCCTCCGCCAAGGGCTGGGAGGCCACGTTCAACGGGCTTGCAGTGTCGGGGGTTTGGACGGGTCCCCAACTGCACTGGCATATCAACTGCCTAGAGTTGCTGGCAGTACACCTGGCCTTGAAACGTCTCAAGAGACGCTTACGAGGCGAGCACGTACTGGTCCGTATGGACAGCACTGCGACCGTTGCGTACATCAACCGACAAGGTGGTCTATGCTCCCGTCGCATGTCGCAACTCGCCCGCCACCTCCTCCTCTGGAGTCGGAAGCATCTGAGGTCGCTTCGCGCCATTCATATTCCGGGCTTGCTCAACCGGACAGCCGACGAGCTGTCACGAGCTGCGCTCCCCGGAGAGTGGAGACTCCATCCCCAGTCGGTCCTGCTGATTTGCGACGTTTTGGACTCGCACAGGTAGACCTGTTCGCGTCCCTAGAGACGTCGCACTGACAGTTGTTTTACTCCCTGCCCGAAGGAACACTCGGCACGGACGCACTGGCACTCAGCTGGCCGCGGGGCCTTCGCAAGTATGCATTTCCCCCAGTGAGCCTTCTCGCACAGACACTGTGCAAGGTCAGGGAGGAAGAGGAGCAGATCCTCCTCGTGGCGCCATACTGGCCCACCCGGACTTGGTTCCCAGAGCTGATGCTCCTCGTGACAGCCTCTCCTTGGCAGATTCCTCTGAGGAAGGATCTACTGACTCAGAGACGGGGCACCTTCTGGCACCCGCGTCCAGACCTCTGGAAACTTCCTGTCTGATCCCTGAAACGGGACGCGGAGGTTCTAGGTGACCTACCCCAAGAGGTAGTTGACACCATCACTTCGGCAAGAGCACCGTCTACGAGACACGCTTACGCCTTGAAGTGGAACCTGTTCGTCGAATGGTGCTCTTCTCACAGAGAAGACCCCCGGAGATGCCCGATCAGAGTCGTGCTGTCCTTCTTGCAGCAAGGGTTGGAGCGAAGGCTGTCTCCCTCCACCCTCAAGGTCTACGTGGCCGCGATTGCTGCCAACCACGACCCTGTGGAAGGGAAGTCGGTGGGGAAGCATGACTGGGTCGTCAGGTTCCTTAGGGGGGCAAGAAGGCTGAATCCTCCACGCCCCCCCCTATACCCTCTTGGGACCTGTCCTTAGTGCTTAGAGCACTGCAACAGGGCCCGTTTGAGCCCTTGCAGACAATCGAGCCCAAGTTTCTCTCAATGAAAACTCTGCTCCTGCTTGCACTAGCCTCCATTAAGAGGGTTGGGGACCTGCACGCATTTTCGGTCGACGATTCGTGCCTAAAGATTGGACCGGCGGATTCCCAGATAATCCTGAGGCCCCGGCCCGGCTATATGCCCAAGGTTTCCACTTCTCCCTTCGGGGACCATGTGGTGAGCCTGCGAGTGCTGCCCCCGGAGGAGGCAGACCCAGCCCAAGCTTTGCTTGTCCCGTCCGAGCATTGACACGCTACATTGACAGGACGCGAAGCTTCAGGACCTCAGACCAGCTCTTGTCTGTTACGGAGGCCGGCAAAAAGGGAATGCCGCCTCCAAGCAGAGGATGGCCCACTGGATAGTGGAGGCCATCACCCTGGCTTATCGGGCACAGGGTGTGCCTTGCCCGTTCAGGTTGAGAGCTCACTCTACGAGACGTGTAGCGTCCTCCTGGGCGCTGGCTCATGGCGCCTCACTGACAGATATTTGTAGGGCTGCGGGCTAGGCGACCCTTAACACATTCGCTAGATTCTAGAGGGCTAGGTTCCAAATGTAGAGACCATTTGGATCCCATATGTGTATTTCCACGGTTAGCCTTAGAGCCCGTGTTTCCCGGCAGACTTCCTGCCACTCCAAGAGGTTACAATCACCTCCAATCTTCCATATGCATCTGACTATTGTCCATATGTGTAACTGCCTCTGAACCTCCCTCGGGAAGGTAAGGGCTTCCGCAGCGTTCCTGTTCTGAACTGAACTGGTACGTTTCCCAGTGTTTTCCAGTCCTACTGAGTGGGTAGTGCCATAGCAACATTAACGGGGGCCCGAACCTGCGCCAAAAAATAACGGCACAGGAGGCCTCCACGGGACACTGGAAGGGGCAGTATCCGTGGCCTTTTGGTAGGGATCCCAATTCGTAGGTCCTCCGACGTGACGTCGAGAGTGACTGACTGATAGGGAACATCTCGGTTACGTATGTAACCCTCGTTCCCTGAAGGAGGGAACGGAGACGTCACGTCCTGTCGCCACGGCTCCTGTACCACCGCTGAGCGGCCGGGCCCCGGCTCGGCTCCTCAGCGAAAACCTGAATATGCGCTGCACCTGCTGCCTATTTATGCTCACGCTGTGATCAGCGGCAGCTGGATGCAATAATCGCATGCCAATGTGCATTGGCTCGTTTAGTTTACACTCGAAGTGGATTGGTCTCTCTAAGCGATATCCCAATTCGTCGGTCCTCCGACGTGACGTCTCCGTTCCCTCCTTCAGGGAACGAGGGTTACATACGTAACCGAGACGTTTTGGTGAGTTTCATTGTGCCACATTTCTATTGTATTTGGTTTATATTTTGTGTTCAGTGTCATCAAATAACATTTTTTCCTTTGCTTGAGTGTGATGAATTTCTTCTCTTATCTGTGAAAAAAAAGTTAGCTCTGAAATTACCAATTTCAAAATAAGTATAATCAATTACCTTTTATTAACACTACTCATAAAAGACTATTAAACTCAACTTGATCCACTATACCACAACTTATTTCTGAACTAATTTATAATTTTCACTAAAACAAAGTGGAAAGAAAACTTTTAATACTTAGCTTTTGTCATCTGCTAGAATCTCATTCAGCTGAATAACTGTATCTAAGATCTGGTCTCCAGTATACATGTAATTTCATATTTCTTTTTATTTATAATTTTATATTTCATACTCCGTGATAACCTAAAACTCCAATAGCTTATGTATTGCAATTCAGTACACAGGTGCATCATATTGGATCTCAATATGAACATACTCTGATTTGTTTTTATATTTGTTTTACAGCTACTATTCTGAGAACCCAAAACGTATAATTATTCAATTAGTAATTCTGATGAAATTGGGAGATTATTGACCACTCCCCACAACATATAATAATGGAATGCATTATGTGTATCATTACCATTCACTGTTTTCCTAATTGTGAGCAAGCAGAGTACAAATGGTGTCTTCAATT
The DNA here is from genome assembly GCA_003573665.1 of Oxygymnocypris stewartii. Taxonomy (NCBI): domain Eukaryota; kingdom Metazoa; phylum Chordata; class Actinopteri; order Cypriniformes; family Cyprinidae; genus Oxygymnocypris; species Oxygymnocypris stewartii. Next base: position 867,030 of record QVTF01023765.1, on the reverse strand, counting down.
AATGATTAATGCTGAGCAAACAAGAAAAAAAAATACATTGGAAAAACAAAATAAAACAGAGAAATATGTACAGCTGAGCTGTACATTAAATATTAATGGTTTTAAGAGTTTTCACAATTTCTCTGCAATGACATTCAAAAGTCTTCCAGAAGTCCCCTTAAATTTTTTATTTTCCAAATAAGAAAGACAAATAAATACGTGTTTGAGACAACATAAGCATCTCGATCCTTTAACCCTCGGGTTCTGTTCTGTTCAACAGAGTTGAGTTTGTGGCAAAAACATTTACGGTACTTGTATTATTTTATATATGCTTGGTAGGGTTGTGACGGTGAGGACATTTTCCTACCGGTTAATCGACCTGATGTCACACCGGTATCACCGTGGTGGGGGGTCGTTTGTTTTCCTTGCTTTTCTTAGGTTTTAAATACCCTGTAAGCACCGTGCGCGTTTTACCTTGACTTTAATATCAGCGGTAATTCTGCGTCAAGCAGTGTTCAAATAAAATAAAAATCAGCAAATAGCCTACTGTGGAACCAAATAAATGGTTTTGATGGACGACTATTGTAATAAAGGTAAAGCTGATTACAGTGACATGATCTGCATTAGGCGCGCGTTATGTCCGTTATAAATGATGCGCAAACGAACCGTGTATGTGCGCTCTCGATCACTCTAACATCATATCTCTGCTTGAATACAGCTCCGTATAGGCCTATAGTTGAATACAGCGAGTGTTTTATAACGGATGCTTGCGTGTGTTGGAGAAGTTTGTGAGGATCGATGGTGTTCGGGCATCAGACAGATTGTTCTTACAGAGGAACTATTTACTGATAGTGAATAATAATAATACACAAATATTTTATTTATTATTATTAAATGAATGCAACAAAGATACATCCCAACACGCCTTTTTAATTATTTCTTTGATTGAATATGTATGTCAGACTCAGAAGTCAACATTAAAACGGGCGCTTTTATACATTTGGTTTAGAAACTCTTCTGCATCGTATTGTCTGTCTCACCTCACTCTTCTTGTCAGTCATCTCTCTTCACATGATAAATTAAATCTGATCTGTGATGTAGAGGTCTGCGCGGGACTGTTTGAGGTTTTATTCCGCACACACCCGCTCCCGCGATACATTCACCGTTTGTTCACATTTCTGCTGAAAGAAAGAGAGCTAGGCTAACAAATAAAAGTTTAGTCTGCACAAAAGTGAATTTATTCGTCTTGTCAAGAGTCAATTTATTGAATTTATCGACTGATAAATGTCAATAACATTTTGCTGCCAACACGGAATAAATTGTCACAGAGAGAAAAAAAAAGTTATATAAAAATTGTAATCCTTATTTTTATTCGTTTTGTCAGGATATAATTCGTTTAGGCTAACATTCAGCCTACAACAAAATAGAAAAAAATGTAGGTTTAGCCTAATATGTATTTTATTAGTCTTGTCAAAATACTAAATTAATTTAACATCTTGCTGTTAACAGTGAAAAGTGCAGCAGAGAAAAATAAATAAATTCGACACAGTCTGTCATTTAAAATGATAGAATAAGCATAATACAAAAAAAAGAAAAAAAGGAAAAACGAGTTGAACGTGCTTCAATCTACACGTTGCTCTATCCTTATTCTGCTCTGTCACTCATCACAAGCTGCCTGTTCTGTTTGAGAGTCGTATATTATATCTGCTGGCCTGCTGAGCATCGTTACACATGCTGTGCTCAGAACCCGCAAATAAAACGTGTGCAGCGCGTGCATAACGGTCCGAGTGCCGGCTGTACCGGAGCTCGATAAGAATAAAGCGCAGATATGCTGTTCTGAAAGGACGCCTGGGAACGGGATAATGTTAGACCACCGCTCCCGTTAAAACTGCACCAGAGTTACCGACCGTTACCGCACTGTATTCGTTGAAATTAATCCCGCAGCGTAAGAAATCTGGTCGGAACAGCAGCGGCAATGCAGACCTAGACTGCCGTGATGCACGACTGTCGTCTGTTCGGTGCACTGCATTGAGCAGCAGCGTTCAGTTTTAATTTTAGTGTCCTCTAACTGAACGAAATTATTTTTATTACTATAAAAAAAAACAATCTAAACGACCGTCTATGGCGGCAAACCTAATGCTTGGTACTTTTTTTTCCACAATAACTTGCATTTGGGAATGTGGACAAAACTTGTGCTGTTGAAATTATTTGTAGCAACTTAAAAACATACACCAGCAACACATGAGAATGCATAAATATATTTATTAATATGCAAATAAATGTTTAAAGGTTCAAAATAAAACTTTAAACTATTGGCTGTAGCATTTATATCATAAATATGTGGCCAAACAATACAGATTAAATGCAATTAAACATTAGATAAACAATGGTTTGATCGTGATGTAAAATTTAACAACAATCGCTGGCATTTCTTATAATACATAAAATACGTAAGCTTGTTTATACATTTCTTAATGGATTTTAATAGTGTTGATCAGTAAAACAATATGACTACTTACTGTCAGGGGATGGTGCTGAAGGACTCAGAAGCAGAGTGCGGAAGAAGGAGAAAACTTTATTCTTTGCCTCAAAACACAAAATAACGTAAACAAGATTTAAATTGCTGCCTAGGACGTCAAGATTCCAGAGCCTGCCGGCAGTCTCGGCGGGCCACACGAGCTGCTGGATCACCGAGCGTTCAGGTCTGCCGCAGAAGGGGACAGATAGACAGGTGAGTGACAATACGTGCAAAGACAAGACAATCTACTCACAACGAGTAGTAGACACAGAGACATATATGGGAGATGGGGAATGAGCGACAGGTGGGGGAGAGTCAGCTCGTGATCCGTGCACACCTGCTGCACGATCGGCACAGATTGCCCAATCCACGAGCTGTCAACATAACAAGATAACAGGGGGAGCCGAGAAGGCACCCTGAACCGTGACACTTACTTTTGATACTTTATTTCAACCAATTATTATTGCCTCATTATTACATGTATTTAATTCGTACTAAAAGCTATTGTTCACTTATCTTAATTAAAAAAAATATATAAATAATTTAAATCTTTAGCAGATGATTAACAAAATATGAATTACTGACAGCCCTAGTTAAAACATTTGAAAATGAATCTGCATTGTCTTGAAATTTGTGATTAGAATAGTATTTTTCTGTCATATATTTTGTCATTGTGATTTCTTGAAAATAATAGGCTATTAAAATGACTTCATCTCCTGAAAACAATATTACTTTTAGTCTGATATTGTGAGCTATTGTATTCACACATTGAAATGTAGGGGTTCGGAAGTTACACTATTTGGATTGGTGTGAAACGCAGCAGGCAGTCGGTAAGGACTGAATGAGGTGACTTAATTGAAGACGCACCAAGCAATGTCTAGTTTCCTTTTTAGTTTACTGAAGAAATTGAAGTATACAGGTGTGGTTCTGTAAGAATTAAACAAGAGAAATACACTTACTGATATATACATAAATACAAGTATAACATAAATATAACTGTCACTTTAAATCACTAAACCATAATTAAATGGACATTGTAATGACATTAATTAGGCATTCTGAACAGTCCTGGGTGTTACTTCTTTAAATGTACACAAGAGGGCGCTACTAGCATGTGAATACTGCTCAAGCATGCATCAGTGAACATAAGCATGTGACAAACGGCTGATCATCGCGTGATAATAATCATCTCCAAATAGCGCGTTCATACAGCATTAACATGAACTATATATATATATATATATATATAGATACTCCGTACTGAAGCAGAGCATAAGAATGCAATGATATACACTAAATAGGAAGATTAATCCTGTCAGGATGTTGCTAATAAACTGCTTTTATGAAATGTAAAACAAACGGGCGAGTTCTCAATCACAACAGAAAATATATATTCTATACTCACTTCTTTCACATATACGCACACAGTAACTCCATATAAACTAGAACTAAATGGCAATCCAGTGTGGATGGATAAGTTAGACTGAAGCTGGTGAACTTTCCATTCTCGCATGAATGACGCAGCTACTCTCTTTTCTCTTCTAGCTTGACTTCGGCATAAGTACGGAATAATGAGGTATCACCGAGCACTCTGATTGGTCGGGATTATCCGGGACATTCAAGAATATCAGGGCCTTTTGTACAGCCGCCCCCGAATTTAGGGACTGAATTCGCTCATCCAACAAAAATTTGGTATCCTGACAACAATCATCCTCAGGTAGGGCCGGGAGCTGAATGAGTCGAGCCACAACCCGTGTATAAGTCCTACCTTTCACATTCACATTGGCTGTCCGAACTCTTCCATCTGAGCCTGGGAAAACCTGGGCTACCTTTCCCACTGGCCAGAGGGCTCGAGGAAGTTGGGAATCAACGATCATGACCACATCCCCAATCTCTAGTGTCCTCTTGTCAGTTCTCCATTTCTGGCGGGCTTGGAGGCTGGGTAGGTAATATTTCAGGAAGTGTCTCCAGAAATGATCCGCAAGTAGTTGGCTGTGGCGCCAGCGTCTGCGACTCAGAATCTCCGAATTTTGGTAAACTACCTGAGGCAAGGATGCATCTCGACGTCCAATAAGGAAGCAGAACGGGGTGATCGGATCAAGATCGGCTACATCCGAGGAGGTATACCCGAGCGGCTTTGAGTTGAGGACCCCTTCAACTTCAACCAAGACTGTTCTGATGGTCATACATTTGAACACCACACCCCATCTTTTCTCGTTGCGGCGACCAATCTTGATAACAAAGGGGCCAAAACAGTCCATGCCCGTTGAATAGAAGGCCGGTTTGAAGTACCTCTGTCTGGTAAGAAGCAGGTCGGCCATGAGGGGAACTTCTGGGCGACCTCTCCATTTTCTGCACTCCACACACTGCCGCTGGTGTCGGCGGATGGCTTCACGGCCTCTTAATATCCAGTATGTCCTTCTTATTTCTGCAAACAAACGCTCCGAACCAGGGTGGTGCAGTCTCTCATCATAATCCCTGATGATTAGTCTGGTAACTGGATTCTGAGGGTCAAGGACAATTGGGTGTAAGGCATCCACTTCCAGCACATCACAATGACGCAATCGACCTCCTACTCTAATCAGTCCCGTAACAGAGTCGAGTTCGGGAGAGAGTGAAGCCAATCTGCCTGTGCCTGACACTGGTTTTCCTGACCTCATAAGACTCAACTCTGCAGGAAAGGACTCAGCTTGGGCTTGACAGAGGATCTTAAGTTGAACTTCTCTCTGGGTATCAGCGCATGAGGTGTAGGCCGCCCCATGAAGCTCCTGACCACAGGCCTCTAAGTAGGCTGATAGGGTGTCGTATTGCTCTGGCTTTGGCAAGGGTGTGGCAATGGTCACTGACCCACAGAACGCAGACCGTCTCAACTCACTGCTTTGCACTTCAAGAGTTAAAGGAGGTTGTCCAGGCCAACTATCTGGTGGTAGCTTGAGGAATGTTGGACCCTGACTCCACCGACTCCCTCTTGAGAGGTCTCGGAGAAACTTGCCTCGAGTTATATCATCAGCCGGGTTGTCTCCAGATTTGACATAACACCAGGAAGCAGATACTGTCAGCTCTTGAATCTCCGCTACACGTATCCCTACAAACACTTTGTAGCGGCATGAGCTGGATTTCAACCATGTAAGCACTGTAGTGGAGTCTGACCAGAGTGTAACAGAGTGAATGGGGATTGTAAGTTCCGTAGATAGGAGTTTGGAAAGTTGAGAACCACTGAGAGCTGCACATAGCTCCAGACGGGGTATGGACTGCTGCTTGCGGGGGGCAACTCTAGACCTGGCAGCCATAAAGGCAACTTCAACTTGACCCTCTTTACTCTCTGTTCGCAGGTAAGCCACTGAGCCATATGCCTGTTCTGATGCATCACAGAAGACGTGGATCTCATGTCTACAAGACCGGTGATCCATCTGTGAGCTGAAGTAACATCTGGGCAGAGATATCTCCTCTAGTTCGCCCAACTCTTTCTCCCATTCACGCCACAAGATAAGGAGGTCCTCTGGTAACTGTGGGTCATCCCAGTCACGTCTCTTGTCCCATAGACGCTGCACCAATATCTTGGCTCTGGTTGTATAAGGGATTATATAACCGAGGAGGTCATATTGGCTTGCCAGTACACAGTAGATGTTGCGCATTGTCACGGTGGAGCAGCGTTTACCTCGATGTTTATAGCGGAGAGCGTCCGATGGGCAATGCCAGTGGAGTCCGAGTGTAGGCTCACATACATCTTGCTGGCCTTGAAGGAGCCAGAGATCACAGGCATCTGACCTAGATTCAGGAGGAAGGTGATTAATTGCAATTGGGCAATTGCTGGCCCACTGCCGCAGTTCAAAGCCGCCAGAAGCTAAAAGTGAACAGAGCTGCTCAACCAAGTCTTTGGCCTCTTCTTTGGAGGTAACGCTATGCAGACAATTGTCAACATAAAACGACTTTTCAATTACTTCTCTGACTTTGTCTCCAGGCAGACTGTGATCCACAACGTGTCTCTGCAGGGCGTAGGTGGCACAACAGGGGCTGCATGTTGTACCGAAAGGAAGCACCTGCCATTGATACACATCTGGAAGTTGCTCTGGCTTCAAATCCCTCCACAGGAATCGAAGTAAAGGCATGTCATCAGGGAGAAGCCTCACCTGGTGAAACATACCTTTGATGTCACTGCTTACTGCTATGGAGTGCTCACGGAAACGGAGTAACACGGCCAGCAGTGATGGGCTTAGTGTGGGTCCTGGAAGAAGGAACTGGTTTAAGTTGTTACCCTCATATCCGAAGGAACAGTTATAGACAACCCGGTTTTTGTTGTTATGCTGCACCATGTGGTGGGGAATGTACCATGATTCCTTAGAGTTCTCAACCTCACTTGGCTCCAGCTTTACTGCATAGCCAGAATCCTTAAGCTTAGTGATCTCTGCCTGATAGACTGAAGCCTGATCGGAATTCTTTAGCAGCTTCCTTTCCACACCCCTAAGTTGAGGGAGAACGGCTTCTTTGGGCATGGTTAAGTGTGGCATGCTCTTTACCCGAAGGAGTGGAGTGGCATAACGCATAATGCCGTCGACTTCTACCCTTATTGTTTTCTCCTGTAGCAGTTGGATGGCTTCCTGATCCCGCTTGGATCGAGTCACAACATTTTCACTGTGGTAAGGAACCACATCCATCTGCCATAGTCTCTCAACATGAGCGAACAGGTCAGAGTTGGGGAGAACAGATGTAAAAAGGCACTGGTGAGCATTTATTCCATGTTTAATCTCATGCGTGGGGCCTTGAAGCGTCCATCCTAGACGGGTCTTAACTGCTGCAGGTCCGCCTGGTGGGCCTAGCAGAACGGGTTCAATGGGCGTAATGAGATGCGGACAGTCTGAACCAATCAACAGCACAGGTTGTACTCTATCCATTTGTTGTAGGGGAAGACCAGCTAAGTGTCGATACTTCTTCTGTAAGGATGTCACCGGGTAGGTATGTTCAGCAAGGCCAAGTCTCTCAGCTGTGAATGCACCTCTGATGAAGAATTTCTTGTGAGGGTTGGACACAGGAGACACTGTGAAAGAAACAGCTGCCCCATGAAGTATCTGCTGATCTTGCTTCACTGTTCGCAGAATCAGGTCTTCTGGCTGTCCTTTGAGGTTCAGCTGCTGAGCTGCGGCATGGAGGAGAATAGTTCTTTCAGACCCGTCATCCAGCACTGCGTAAGTCTCCATTGAGGCATCCCCATTTGTTATGATCACCTTACTCACTTTTAAGAGTACTCTGCGGCTGCTGAGAGAACGGTCTACATAGAAGATATCCTTTGTGGTACTTACAAGGCAAGAGTTCTCTTTGGGTTCAGTCTCAATGCTGGTATTCACAACCCGCTCATTCAAGTCGTGCAATACCAGGAGGTGTTTCCTATTGCAAGTCTTGCACAGAGCCTTCAGAGTGCATCTGGATGCGTGATGATTACGGCCACACCGCCAACATCGGTTATTCTTACGAATCCAGGCCTCTTTCTGGTATTTAGTTAGCTCTTTGAAGTTGTGACATCCATTAAGGAAATGGCTAGCATTGTCACAATAAGGGCAGTAGGCACATGACTTCCCTCTGTCCTTGTTGGAGCCAGGTCTGGTCTCGGGAGCAGACACTCTGGGTTCACGGTCTATGAGAGGCTTCTCTATACCCATCAGTATGCTTGTGGGTTTTACTGGGGGCTTGGAGTCATAACGACCATCTCTCCTCTTGATTGATGAGTCAGGAACGCAAGTAACTGTTCTCGAAGTATCATCCTGAACTTGGAGCTCGTACTCCAACCAATCCGCAAAATCAAGAAGAGTAGGAACTGTTATTCTTGATGGGTGAACATGCCTCTTGAAACTGGTCCTAAGCTCGTGAGGAAGTTTACCTTGTAACCTGGACACGTGTGAACCACATTCCAATTCAGCTCTCCCTTCTGACCCCAGCTGCTCTAGCATGCTTACTAATGAACGGACACGGAGGGCAAATAGACTGAATGCTTTAACATCTACTGACTTGATGTTGGGACCTTCCAGAACTTCGGAAATGTTCCGCAAAACAAGCTTGTGTGGTTGACCATACATTGTTATTAGAGCTCGCATGGTGTCTGTGTAGGGTCTCAGAGAATTACAGTAAGAATCGGCTACCAACATTGCTTCTTCAACCTTTAAGTGATCAGTCAGGACCTGATATTTGAAGCGTTCAGTTGCATCTGCTGGGAGAATGTTCGCCAGTGCCATCCGCAATCTCGAAAACTGTCTTGGGTCTGCTGACGTTAAGACAGGTATGGTAGGTGCAGGTCCCCGGTAAATCCTTTCTTGCATGTGTACCATGTCAGCTCTAGGTGTAGTCGCAGGTCGCTGTGGTAGGTGGAACTCCTTCTCACCTGAATAATCCCCATTTCTGATTGGAGAATTGTCTTCATAGTAATGGACAGCTTCAGCAGGCTGTGATGACCGCTGTAGGGTAGCACGATGACTCCCACTAGCACGAGTCTGCTCTAATCTGTGTGATAGTGTGAAGTCCCCCATCTGCCTTGTCAGCTGCTCACACGGGACAGATCTGTGCTGGAAAACATCGCCAGGATATGCTGCAGGCTCCCTCTGGGTAACCGATGGACACTGACTAAGTGTGGGTTGGGGCACCTTAGTACGAGGGGCTGGTACTGGGGTCACTGAGCGGTGAGGAGTCTCTATGCATGTGCTTATCTGCTGGATCTCTTGCTTTAATGTAGCGTTCTCCGCTTTGAGCCCTCGTAGTGCAGACAGGATCTCGGGTAGGATGTGGCTGCGAAGCTCATCACTGTCTCTCTTCATCTCTGTCCACATAGACTTAATGTCAGATAGATGTTGGGCTGGAAGGTGAAGCTCATCCTCCTCTGATTGTGTCTCTCGCCATTCGTCTTGAAGTAGTAGATCACCTGTGTATGAGGACTGGCTCTTTGGAGATGATGATCTTGATCCATACTCTGACATGGGTAGAGCTTCCTCTATTCTATCTTCATTCAGACATGCTGTTGGTAATTCTCTCTTCACATAGCCTGATCCAGGGACTTGGTAATCTTCCAGATGCGCAGGCAGCCTTATTTGTCGTCTAGGGCGGACAACAGGAGGATCTGACTTGGAATTGGACGTCATCTCTCTGCCGCAATTCACTATCCGGCTCGAAGGACCATTTGAAATGTAGGGGTTCGGAAGTTACACTATTTGGATTGGTGTGAAACGCAGCAGGCAGTCGGTAAGGACTGAATGAGGTGACTCTTAATTGAAGACGCACCAAGCAATGTCTAGTTTCCTTTTTAGTTTACTGAAGAAATTGAAGTATACAGGTGTGGTTCTGTAAGAATTAAACAAGAGAAATACACTTACTGATATATACATAAATACAAGTATAACATAAATATAACTGTCACTTTAAATCACTAAACCATAATTAAATGGACATTGTAATGACATTAATTAGGCATTCTGAACAGTCCTGGGTGTTACTACTTTAAATGTACACAAGAGGGCGCTACTAGCATGTGAATACTGCTCAAGCATGCATCAGTGAACATAAGCATGTGACAAACGGCTGATCATCGCGTGATAATAATCCTCTCCAAATAGCGCGTTCATACAGCATTAACATGAACTATATATATATATATATAGATACTCCGTACTGAAGCAGAGCATAAGAATGCAATGATATACACTAAATAGGAAGATTAATCCTGTCAGGATGTTGCTAATAAACTGCTTTTATGAAATGTAAAACAAACGGGCGAGTTCTCAATCACAACAGAAAATATATATTCTATACTCACTTCTTTCACATATACGCACACAGTAACTCCATATAAACTAGAACTAAATGGCAATCCAGTGTGGATGGATAAGTTAGACTGAAGCTGGTGAACTTTCCATTCTCGCATGAATGACGCAGCTACTCTCTTTTCTCTTCTAGCTTGACTTCGGCATAAGTACGGAATAATGAGGTATCACCGAGCACTCTGATTGGTCGGGATTATCCGGGACATTCAAGAATATCAGGGCCTTTTGTACACACATTGTATAGTCAACTGCTTTAATTAAAATTATTAACACCACCAAAAGTAAAAGCTCAGTATTATCAATATTATATTTATATATTATAATTATTAATTGTGAAGTTGTGAAAGTAAATAGTTGTGAACATAACAAAATTGCGACTTTGATGGTGTATAATTTGTCATTAATCTCCAAGAGAAAGAAAAATGTATTCAGTTTTTTTTTTATTATGTTTGTAAAAAGTAGAGATGATATTAATGATATACAATTTTGTATGCAATACACAATTCGTATCAAGGATATATTCAATGTCATCACAACACAGGAAAGAAAAAGAAAAAAAGTTAAATGATTGATAAAGAAAATAAGAAAACTTTGGGGGAAAAAACACATGAGGGTAAGATATTAATTTACTGTGGTGGCAACATACTCCTCCTCCGGCGTTGGTGTCACATGTCTTGCGTTGCTACGTACTCCTCCTCCTCCGGCGTCTTGTGTTGCGACGTACTCCTCCTCCTCCGGTGTTGCTGTCACACATCTTGTGTTGCGACATACTCCTCCTCCTCCGGGGTCTTTTGTTGCAACGTACTCCTCCTCCTCCTGCGTTGGTGTCACGTGTCTTGTGTTGCGACGTACCCCTCCTCCTCCAGCGTTGGTGTCACATGTCTTGTGTTGCGATGTACTCCTCCTCCTCCGGCGTCTTGTGTTGCGACTTACTCCTCCTCCTCCGGTGTTGCTGTCACACATCTTGTGTTGCGACATACTCCTCCTCCTCCTGCGTCTTTTGTTGCAACGTACTCCTCCTCCTCCTGCGTTGGTGTCATGTGTCTTGTGTTGCGACGTACCCCTCCTCCTCCGGCGTTGGTGTCACGCGTCTGGTGTTGCGACGTACCCCTTCTCACACGTAAAAAGTACACGACTGTTACCTTTGGTAGGTAATCCAAGGCACGAAACACAGCCCATAATCCAAGGCACGAAACACAGACCATAACTGATCGTGTGAAGAGGATTCGCTGAGTCGTCAGATAGGGCCGTGTATTGTTCGTCTTCTCATACGCCTCCGTCAGTTGGGATTGCGGCCTCGTGAGATCAAGCTGCTGTCGTCAGGATCTCGGGGACAATCGCTGAGAGTCATTGAGTAAAGACACTTTACCCTGCCATCCACGGAACGACATTCAACATCTCATCCACTAACTAAGAGTGGTGATGTACACTATTTTCCTCTTTTTCTACTTGAACACTGGTAAGCAAACTGTTGTTTTCTCTCAGTGAGTAATCAGAACTGAACTGATGAATAATACAACTATCGTTCATGGAACTGTGAGGAGTGAACTTTCCTGGAAAGGGGTTCATTGATGATTTCTGTGTGCATTCGTGAACTTTTTGATACCAGAGCACGAGAATGCACAGAGTCTAACTTTTTCCATCTTTCCCCTGGATTTCTTTTTTTTTTAATTGGACTTTGAACTTTTTGAACAGAATTGAAGTGAACCTACTTTGAAATTTCAACGTAAATTTACACTGTGGAACTGTGTGGTTGAAAAAGACACTGATTGTCATTTTGTTGTTGAAACTGACACAAATTTGTTGATTTTGTAATTTTTATTTTTCCACTTATGTCATTTAGTGTTGATTGAACTGTATCTGATGTTCTCTTTTTGTAACAGAAAACCACGAAAACAATTTAAATTCAGTTTACATAAACATTTTATTAGTTAAGTCAAAAGTCAAGTCAAGTCAAGTCACCTTTATTTATATAGCGCCTTTAACAATACAAATTGTAACAAAGCACTGCACAATATCAAAATAGGCAAATTTGTCAATAATGTAAAATGACAGGATTTAACACTCAATTATCTGCTGAATGCATTTCATTATTGAATTTAGTAGTGGCATTGTCCAGCTTAGTTCACTTTAAATAATATCTGTGCAATCAAGGCGATGATTGTGCTGGAAATGAAGTGTCCCCAACTGAGCAAGCCAGAGGCGACAGCGGCAAGGAACGAAAACTCCATCGGTGACAGAATGGAGAAAAAACCTTGGGAGAAACCAGGCTCAGTCGGGGGGCCAGTTCCCCTCCGGCCAGACAAATCAGTAGTTTGTTCCAACTGCAGCAAAGTCAGAGTGTAAGTGGTCCACTGGTTCCAGGGGTCTTTCCCCGATGGATGTCTAGGTGACGAGGTCCTCACTGGAGCTCTGTCTCTGGGGGCTCATCTCGGAGGTCCTCGGAGGGGTTGTCATCGTCTCTTCTCAGGTGTTCGGTCATCTCTATCGTTTAAGGGTAGGATCCAGACTGAGGCTTGTGTAATTCCTAACTACCACGGGATGTTAATCCCGTGGCAGTAACATAGAAACAGTAAGACAATTAGCGTAGCAGCGGCTCCATCCAGGAATAACCCTGGATGAAATTATCAGTATAACCCAAGCTAAAGCATAATAATGTGCATGTGTTCAGATGGACTGGCAGTACAAGATTGTGAGATGCATTATATGAATGCTTGGCTAAAGAGATGCGTCTTTAATCTAGATTTAAACAGAGAGAGTGTGTCTGAACCCCGAACGTTTTCAGGAAGGCTATTCCAGAGTTTAGGAGCCATATATGAAAAAGTTCTACCTCCTTTAGTGGACTTTGCTATCCTAGGTACTACCAAGAGTCCAGAGTTTTGCGACCTTAGGGAGCGGGTTGGATTGTAGCGTGATAAAAGATTAGTTAGGTACGCAGGAGCTAAATCATTTAGGGCCTTATAGGCAAGTAATAATATTTTGTAACTGATACGAAACTTAATAGGTAGCCAGTGCAGAGACTGTAAAATTGGAGTAATATGGTCATATTTTCTTGACCTGGTAAGGACTCTAGCCGCAGCATTTTGTACTATCTGTAGCTTGTTTATTGAAGATGCAGGACAACCACCTAGCAGTGCATTACAATAGTCCAGTCTAGAGGTCATGAATGCATGAACTAACTTTTCTGCATCAGAAACACTTAACATGTTCCGTAGCTTGGAAATGTTTCTAAGATGGAAGAATGCTGTTTTTGTAACATTGGAAATATGATTTTCAAAAGATAGGTTGCTGTCTAATATAACACCCAGATTTTTAACTGTAGAGGAAGTAACAGTACATCCGTCTAGTTGCAAATTGTAATCCAAGAGATTCTGTGTACTGTTTTTAGGTCCAACAAGTAATATCTCGGTCTTATCTGAATTTAATAGAAGAAAATTACTGGTCATCCAATCTTTTATATTTTTAACACACTCTGTTAGCTTAGATAGTTTCGAAGTTTCATCTGGTTTTGTTGAGATATATAGTTGAGTGTCATCAGCATAACAATGGAAACTAATCCCGTATTTTCTAATAATATTACCAAGGGGCAGCATATATAATGAAAATAATAGAGGACCTAGGACAGATCCTTGTGGTACTCCATACTTTACTGGTGATAATTGAGATGACTCCCCGTTTAAATAAACAAAGTGGTAGCGATCGGACAGGTAGGATCTAAACCATCTTAGAGCCTGCCCTTGAATACCTGTACAGTTTTGTAATCGATCTATCAGTATGTCATGATCTATAGTGTCGAACGCAGCACTAAGATCAAGTAAAACTAGCAACGAGATACAGCCTTTGTCTGACGCAAGAAGCAAGTCATTTGTAATTTTAACAAGTGCAGTTTCTGTGCTATGGCGGGGCCTGAAACCTGACTGAAATTCTTCATAGATATCATTTTTTTGCAAAAAGGAACACAATTGAGCAGACACTACTTTTTCTAATATTTTCGACATAAACGGAAGATTTGAAATGGGTCTGTAATTTGCCAGTTCACAAGGATCTAATTTTGGTTTCTTAATAAGAGGCTTAATAACTGCCAGCTTAAATGGTTTTGGGACGTGACCTAAAGAAAAAGTGTTTGTTGTCTTGAGTCACTTATACTAAGGAGTGGGGGCGTCTTACCTGTCCTGTTAGATCTGAGGAGAGTGGGTTTTTGCAGACATTACATTTTACATTTATTCCCTGAGATTCTGCACACACACACTTCAGGTGGCTGCCGTGTACTAAAATGAATCCTGAAGCCCACCTCGTCACATCTTGAGTATGCACATATTGCAACACGACAGGCACAACATACAAGCCACACTTGTACAAAGACTAAAAGCATTGGGTGGGGGGACTAAGATCCTGTTTCTCACTCAGTCTTCCTTAGATTAAGTGCAAAATATCCCCCACAAGGCGGTGGCATATTCCCCTCCGCCACATATATATATATATATATATATATATATATATATATATATATATATATATATATATATGTACATATATATATATATATACATATATATATATATGTACATATATATATATATATGTACATATATATATATATATATATGTACATATATATATATATATATATATATATATATATATATATATATATATATATATATACTGTATATAAAGATTTATATTGAAGAAAATGTTTTGTCTTTCAGTAGGGCAGTATGTCATATTTCAAGACCTTAGGTCTCTTTAATGCATACTCTGTGGCGGCCAAGAAACCACACCACAAAATGGGCTGATGACACAATAGGTGGCTCAGTGTGCATTGTCCGATTTGGTTTCTTGTGCACATAAAATGTGAAGGTGATGTCACGCTCTGGGAAACTGCTTTGTTTATTCGCAATTTTTAGAGGATCGTGCTGCCTCTCTGCTATTGAGTTCAGGGCAGTATTTTGATTTTCTGTCGTGATTATGGAAAATGTCACCATTGATTGTAATTCATGCTGCATCGAGAATTGCAAAAGTAACTCCGATCATCGTTCTGAGAGAAAACCAGGGGCGCGGGAACAGGGGGTGCTGAGGGTGCTGCAGCACCCCCTGTTTTTTTCTGTGGGCAACTGTAAACTGTTGTGAATAAAAAAAAAAATAGGCTAAATTTGTTATAATAAAGATTCATTTGAACATTTCTATGGTTGCTCCGATGTTTATAACATTTAGTTTACATTGGCTCTTTTGCTATCTATTTCTATGTGATCTTCGACATATTTACCATTTGCCCAGTTGTAAGAATTAAAGTTATCAAAGTTATTAAACTGATGCAGGGCTATTTGATGCGCGCGTTGCGCACATCCTGCCAAATCACGCACGCAGCACTGCCAATGCTTGTTTTTTTGTTTGTGAATGTTATGTTTGTGTTGTGGGACTCTGTAGGTTGTGGCCTAAAAGCGGAACATGGAAATATCATGGATGTACTGGAAGAAAAAAAATACTTTTTTTTTTTGTTCTCAGCGATATGAGTCTTTCCCTTCTTCCAAAACAGCTTATAGCTACCTATTAAAATAGTTCAGTTTTGTATGTAATGGAAAAGTTATTAGACTATGTTTCGTTTTTTTTTCTTAAAGAATTTGAGTGAACTTCACAAGGAATGGACTGAGGCTGGGGTCAAGGCATCAAGAGCCACCACACACAGACTTGTCAAGGAATTTGGCTACAGCTGTTGTCAGAGGCGTCTTACCTGGGCTAAGGAGAAGAATAACTCTTTTCAGATAAGAGCAAGTTTTGTATTTAATTTGGAATCCAAGTTCCTAGAGTCTGGAAGAAGGGTGGAGAAGCTCATAGCCCAAGTTGCTTTAAGTCGAGTGTTAAGTTTCTACAGTCTGTGATGATTTGGGGTGCAATGTCATCTGCTGGTGTTGGTCCATTGTGTTTTTTGAAAACCAACGTCACTGCACCCATTTATCAAGAAAGTTTGGAGCACTTCATGCTTCCTTCTGCTGACCAGCTTTTTAAAGATTCTGATTTCATTTTCCAGCAGGATTTGGCACTGCCCACACTGCCAAAAGCACTAATAGTTGGTTAAATGAGTTGGTGTGCTTGACTGGCCAGCAAACTCACCAGACCTGAACCCCATAGAGAATCTATAAGGTATTGTCAAGAGGAAAATAAAAATAAGAGACCAAAAATGCAGATGAACTGAAGGCCACTGTCAAAGAAACAGGGGCTTCCATACCACCTCAGCAGTGCCACAAACTGATCACGCTGAATTGAGGCAGTAATTAAAGCAAAAAGAGCCCCTACCAAGTATTGAATACATATACAGTAAATTAACATACTTTCCAGAATGCCAACAATTCACTAAAAATGTTTTTTTTTTTATTGGTCTTATGAAGTATTCTAATTTGATGTAATAGTGAATTGGTGGGTTTTTGTTAAATGTGAGCCAAAATCATCACAATTAAAAGAACCAAAGACTTAACTATGTGTGCATTGAATTTATTTTATACATGAGTTTCACAATTTTGAGTTGAATTACTGAAATAAATGAACTTTTCAATGACATTCTAATTTATTGAGATGCAACTGTAAGCCACAATGTGAACGCAACGCATTTATTTACACATTAAGCGTTTTCCTCTCATATAAAAAAATACTTATTGTACCGCAATAGTGTTAATAAAAGACCAAATTCTGTACACACCTTAGAATATCTGCAAAAACTCAAAATTTGAACTTTAAATACTGTCTTAGCATTTTCTTCATTACGATTTCTAAAGGACGAAAACGCTCAACATGCAAGTAAACAAGTTAATTTAATATTCTGGCCTCATCTGCATGTGTACAAATGGCTCTGATATTCTTGAATGTCCCGGATAATCCCGACCAATCAGAGTGCTCAATACTACCTCATTATCCCGTACTTATGCTGAAGTCATCATGCATGCGAGAGTGGAAAGTCCACCAGCTTCAGTCTAATTTATCCATCCACGCTGGATTGCCATTTAGTTCTAGATTATATCGAGTTACTGTGTGCTTGTATGTGAAAGAAAATCACACATGTATACTTCAAGTTCTTCAGTAAACGAAAAAGGAACCTAGACATTGCTTGGTGTGTCTTCAATTAAGAGTTATCTCATTCAGTCTTTACCGACTGCCTGCTGCGTTTCACACCATTCCAAATAGTGCAATTTCCGAACCCCTTCATTTCAGCATGTTTTTTTAAGAATCACTGTCTTACTACATTAAACCAGCATTTTAAAATATTGCATTATTGTTAACAAACTTCCAGGGATTTAATTCTAGTTGTCATTTTATTGAAATAAATATAAGTGTCCTTTTGTCTGCCTGCTGAATATGACCCATAATGTCTGATTCTCTTCTGTGGCCATAGACAAATTTATATTTATAATGACGACAATTATACTTCATTAAAACCTTTCCAACAAAGAAATGGATCGATTTCTGTCAGCTTGTTGAGCAAATACTTTATTTGTATAATCTACAATATGACGGCTGAAGCAGCGGCGTGCATCCTGCAGACGACACTGTTTTCACGGTAATCAGATCAAATTAAACAAAATTCTGCAAAACTTAAAGAGAAAAAAAATTGAATTACGATGCGAAGCGATAAAATAGCTTCTCTTCCCTGCAAACGATCTAATGAAGAATGTGAATATTTAACCTAAAGGTACAAACAAAACAAAAGATAAGCAGGTATCTGTATTAATTTCAGCATTTGTATCAGAGGGTGATCCTTTCAAAATGGCGGTGGCGCCCCAGCTCGCAACGCGGCATGACGTAGCTTCATATTCTCTATGCCAGTGCTTCTCAAAGTCCGGACTCCGGTCCTCATCCGGATCCGGAGGTGAATAGGTTATTTGCACATGACGTCATTGCTGTGGCGCGAAATGCAGCTGGAATGGCAGGAAGATATTTTTCTCCATAGAAATCAGTAGCAGAAACTCAAGATGCCTGTGTTTTGAGTCGTTTATGAATGCTCAAATCGGTCAAACAGAGAAAACACAAGGACCTTTTATCGTGTATGAACATGTGTTGTTCATAAGGAGGGAAAAGTCAAGAAATTGACTGAAAAATGCTGGAAAAAGGGCCTGTAGTGTGAAGAATAGTTATAAAAAGTTTAGAAAATAGCTTGCAAAAAGTGCAATAGTTTTGCACGACTGAAAATAGTTTATTGATGGATTTTATAGTTTGGTTTAGAAGGGTGCTATGGGTATTTAGAATTCTAATGATGCCATTCAGAGACTTCCCAAGGGTCTGTAGGGCAAGGCTTTGGACTAAGAGCTGTTGTCATATCTCAGGCATTTCAGCCTGGATTTCACCCACATGTTGCCTAACAGTGGCCAGATTAATGGCATTAGCGGTGTTCACACCAATGTAAAACAGAGTTCCTACAGCCGCAGCAGCCCCCAGCAGGACGACCAAAAATCGTTTGGGATGCCGGTTGTACCCGCTTAATTCAGCCTGGGTTACGGTCATTATCTGCAATTGGTGCAGCATGTGGTTCACATCTGCCTGGGCGTAGGCGAGGACTTCTTGAGTCCAATGGGCTCCAGCCCAAGTGGTTTGGGCGGCTGAAGAAAAAAAAGAAATAAGAATTTGTATTGTCACATACACAATTATACAGAGTATAACCAGCAGTGAAATGTGTTCTCTACATTTAACCCATCCAAGTGCACACATACTTGGAGCAGTGGGCAGCCGACGCTGCAGCGCCCAGGGAGCAGTTGGGGGTTCGGTACCTTGCTCAAGGGTCTCACCTCAGTCATGGACAATTCCTACCGGAGCCGAGATTTGAACACACAACCTCGGGTTACAAGTCCAACACTCTATCTATTAGGCCACGGCTGCCCCCTGAGAGGGTGTAGTGAGCTCTGACAACATTGCGGGGATCGAGTCGGACATACACCTTTTGGGTGTGGGTTTTGCAGTTTGTTAACAGTAAGCCCGGTTGTTCACGGAGTACTATCCCTGACGCTGGTCCCGGTGATGCAATTTCTGGCTGGGGCGTAGCCCCAATCCTGCAGGGAAACAAGGCGGCGAGTTTGAACATCTTCCTGGTGATTGGCCAGGAAGAAGGTACAATTAGCAATGAAGATCATGGCTTGGCAGGCCGTCACAATTTAGTTGATGACGGGTTCTCACAGCCATTCACGACAACTTTAGTGAAGGGAGTCAATCTCAATTTCGGAAACCTGGCTTTAAGAATTGGTTAAGGGAGTTCTCTGATGAGGGGACTAGAGGGGAAAGGAGATTATTGTGATAGAGAAAAAAAGGAAAAACACAAAGAGAGACAAGAAAAAAAAACAAAGAGACACAAGGACACCGAATGAGGTAAGGCAGCAAACAAGTTTCACATGTGTGGAGTAACTCCTCTCTACTAGAGGCTGTTCTTAGCAGTGCAGCAGAGGAGAGAGTGTAAGTGTTGTGTTTAAGAAAGGTCGCTATACCTTTTCCTAGAACGACAGAAATTATGTTAGTGTGGTGTAGAGCATATGATTGCCGGTCTGTGTCAGTGGATTTGATCTTCCTCCTTTTCCTGTCGGCTGGAGCCCTGGTACCTCTTTATCTGGTTTCGATGGACCCATCGAAGAACTGGCTTGCTGCACCCTTGTCTGATTTTGATTCGATAGGCAACAGGTGACAGCTTGTCTACAATCTTATGGGGTCCTGTCCAGTGAGGCAGGAACTTCTTTGACAGGCGATGGGGAGCGTTCTGCCTTGGTTGGATGAAGCTTTAGTACCACATATTACATGGTGAGAGGCCTTTTGGTCGTGGTAGGCTTTACGACCTTTTGCGCTTCTTTGGAGTTGCTGTTGCGCAAAGGAGAAAGTCGTTCTCAGGTGCTGATGCAACTCTTCCAGGTACTGGTGAGTGGAATAGGTGGTGACGAGATTCGGGTCACCAGGTTGGTACAGCAGGTGTAGTGGTAGCGTCATACTTCTCCCTGTCATCAATGTGAACGGGGGTACTCCGGTAGACTGGTGAGGGGAGGCTCAGGCAGCCATCAGTACCAGAGGAAGTTTAATATCCCAATCCTTTTGATTGGCAGACACGTACTTCTTCAACATGCTGACCATTGTTTGATTAGCTCATTCAACTTGACCTGAGGAAATTGGGTGATGGCTTATAAGGAGCTTGGCCTGTATGCCCAGGAGTTTCCACACTTCCTGCATGACCTCAGTGGTGAAGTGGGTTCCTCGTTCAGAGTTGACCCTTAAATGTAGTCCGAATCTTGAGAAGATATGGTTCATTAACAGGCAGGCTGTCATTTCTGCTGTATCATTGGGAGCTGGGAGGCATTCTATCCATTTTGTGAATTCGCAAACCACGGTGAGGAAGTATTTGTTACCCCGTGTTGACCGTGACAGGGGTCCTACCCAGTCTATTTGGAGGTCCGACCATGGGAAGGTCATTCCTTTCCTTTGCAGTGGTGCTCGGTGGTTTGGATTTGCCAGTTGGAACTGGCAACAAGCCAGGCATCCTTTAACATATTCCGCTATGTCTTGCTGCATGCCAGGCCAGTATGCTACTTGCTTGAGTGTTTTATAGGTGGCCTTGGCACCGTGGTGTCCTGCCATGGTGCATCATGCGCGTATGTCAGCATAATCCCCCTTTGGCCCTGAGGGACTACAAGCTTTGGCGCAGTGAGGGGCTCAGGGACATATGTAAAAACACCGTCTCGTAGATGCAGCATGTGCTTGATGGAGTTGAGTGTGCGGAGCTCTGAGGACGTGTTCAGGTCGGAGGTGGAAATGGGATAAGTAAATGGGTCGGAAATGTGAGCTGCCATAGTTCGTAGTGATGGATCTGCAGTTTGGAGGGTGAGGAGATTGTCAGCATCGAACTGAGGTGATAGGGCAATGTGGGAGGAGGCAGGGGTGTGCGCGCCAGTGGCGTAAAGATATGGACTTGTGTCCATATCTTTAGGTGCTTGAAGTCTATTAGAGTTTCGAAGCGATTAAGCAGATCTTTCCCAATGAGAAGTGGATACGTGTTGAGTGGTGAGATGTATACTGGCTGTACGAGATCCATCGACCCCACCGTTAGGTGGATTGGGGCCACATGTTTAAGTTGTAGGCCCATGTGGGAATATGCTTGGAGGTTTAGTTCACACCTTTGGAGTTTGAGGGTTCTGTTAGTCCTCTTCATTCTGTCTTGGAATTCCTCAAGGAGTTCGGCAGACATTAGAGTAATGTCGGCTCCCGTATCAAGAAGGGCTTCGACTCTGATGAGTCGTTCAATGATGATGGAGAGCTAAGACTTTCTTGTTAAACCTTTTTCAATGAGATCGCCTAGAAGTTGAGGGACTAGAGTTTGGGAGGAAACGGTTAGGATGTCAGGACTGCTGTGGTGTTTTTCGGAGGAGTGGCAGACGACCAAGACAGCACTTTCAGGAACTTGAGTGGTTTTGTCAGCAGGTGTTTGTTGGACACTGCTGAAATCTGGAGCATTGGGTGTTGAGTTAGTGTTTAACTCTGTTGCTGGGTTTTCAGGTGGGGTTTCGTGTCCATCTGAAGTTAGGGTGGTTACTGTTCTCTGAGAATGAGGTAAAGGAGTGCTGTTTTCTGTAGCTGGTTGGGTCAGCTGGTCGCTGCCTTCTCATCCGACTGCTAGTCAGGCTGAATCTGGTTTCTCCTCCTCCTCTTGTTGGAAGAACTCTTTCATCATCATTTCCATCAGCTATTGTGA
Organism: Oxygymnocypris stewartii; assembly: GCA_003573665.1. Classification (NCBI taxonomy): domain Eukaryota; kingdom Metazoa; phylum Chordata; class Actinopteri; order Cypriniformes; family Cyprinidae; genus Oxygymnocypris; species Oxygymnocypris stewartii. The sequence continues at coordinate 845,030 of QVTF01023765.1, read as the reverse complement.
TTTGAAATACGGTGGTGTCTTGTTCTTGTGTGGATTCAGTTTGAGCTCGGTTGGCTTGGAATCTTTGTGATTTTTTTAGTCGATTCCTTGGGCTGGTTGCTCCACGGTGAGTTTGTCGTTTTCCCTTGGAGTTTTCATTGAATTCCCATGAGCTTTTCTCTTTTGAGTTTCCAAACAAACTTGGCTGGTTCCATGATCTCTCCCATTGACTCTCATGAGGCCTTGATTGGTCCCATGACTTCTCCCAGTGATGTCCTGGTGAGCTTGGTCATCCACGCGGTCAATCCAAGCGGTCATACCTTTGTTTGGGTTGGGTGCCAGCGTGGGAGTCTCGTTCTTTGTTGGACAGAGGGGCATTCAACTCTCTGGGTGGCGGCTTGACGCCGTCTTGGCGTTGGGTGCCCTTCTAGAGCCAACCCTTGACTCAAACCCAAGGACTGCTGGGGTTTTGGCGCCATTTTCTGAGGCTATCTTTTGTTCGCCGTAGGCTTTCTGCACCAAGTCTCGCAACTGCTGAGCGTTCATTGTTCGTGGACATGCGAGAACACCAAGATGGTGGCTTGCGCTGGATTGAAGGTTCCTTAGGAAGAGAGTTTTTAAGTTCAGTTCATCCTCCATGTCAGGTTCGTTGTGAGTTCCGAAGTATGCTCGTCTGAGTTGACTGTAGTAGGCTTGAGGAGGTTTGTGACATCCTTGTCTCGTCTCCAGGGCAGTCAGTAAGCCTTGTTCGGACTCAGGATCTGTAAACTCTTTAATGAGGGCTTCTCGAAACAGTTGATAATCAGTCTTTGCGTGAGCAGGCTGACAGTCCAGGAAGCTGCGCACTTCAGAGCTGGACGTTGTTCAGAGCAAATATAGTCTTTGTTCATAACGTGAGGTCACATTTCCAAATGGAAATCAATATCTTAAGCGTGCTTGAGTTCCTCTTGGTAACTTTCACATTCCTCTTTGAAGTAGTGGAGCTGTCGTGTTAGGAGGCTGATCTTGTTTCTTGACTCATCCAGGTGAGCTTCTAGGGCTTTGATTCTGCTGTTTTTGTCCCTGAAGTCAGCTTTTACCTTCTCCAGTAGCTGTTCTGCATACTGTATCTTGTCAGAACGATTAGCGTAGTCTGCCTTGATTTGTTCCATTTCATGAGTAGTAGCAGCTATAGTCTCTTTTAGTCTGTTGATCTCCTCCTCAGCACCTTGTTCCACCTCATCAGGCCCTTCCTGTCGCTCCTGAGCTTCAAGTTCCAGCTGCTCTATTCATCGTTGTGCGCGTGTCAGCTCCTGCTGGAGTTGTGCAGCATGCTTGTCGCTCAACTTGAGGGTGGCGATGAGTGTGTGACTTAAGGAGCCGGTGATCCTGGCTAATTCTTTTTGACTGTAGCTTTGACTTGGGTCTTGTCCCATGAGGCTTGTTATGTTGTCATCTGACCTGATTTACATTTCACTACTGATTATATTCTGTATAATTTAGTTTGTGATGAATAAAACCTTGAATCCTTGAATCCAGCTGGTCCTGTGTCTGATGTTTGAGTGTTTCAGCACAGCCATGTTTCCAGATCTTCCCAGTGACTGACATGTTCTGTTGTGCGAGACATGTTCTGGCGTGGTGAGGAAATCTCGAACCGACACTGACCTTGAACGAGAAACAAAGCAAAACAAAACAAAGAACAACAGGGGTGTAAATGTACAATGTATAGTGTATGCTAATGTTGAGTGTGATTCTCTGCGACTGTTATCCTCTGGTGGGCGTGCTTCTAATTTGTAGCCTCTGTGGGGAAAATTATTGAGCGCGCACACACACACAGGTAGCACAGCTAAAACACACAGAATAAAAAGAAGAACACAAACAGAGCAAGTAAAAGGGTAATAATTGGATGCTTCACCTTTTCATGCAAGAGAAAGTCTCCTTTTTTCAAGGAAAAAGGTCAGTCTAATACTAAGGTGAAGGAGATGGACAAGAACAAAATATATCTTTCTGGTAGCAGATTTTCCTCTTTTCTCTTTTTTTTAGAAGTCTGGTTTAGACGTATGCTTCTAGTCAGAGGATTGTAAACGTGTTTTCTCTTTTTGTAATAGGACTGTGATTGCTTTTAAAATTTTCTCCTGGGTGGAGGAAAACAATAGAAATGACAGCACTGGTCCTTAAATGGCAAAATTGACACCACAATGCTAGTTAGTGTGTCCCTCGTGCGTGCTTAAAATTTAGCGGACACTTATCTTCTCATTGACCTGCTTTAGCCTGGCGGGGTAGGATTTCATGGGGTGAAAGGACAATTTTGGACATCTTGAAAAAAAATTAAATGTCGTTCTAAAATTTCACAAATACCTGTTCAATTGCTCAAATTCTCTGCTCCTGATCTTCCCACAAACAAAATCCCAGCAAAAAGTAGCAGTAGTCGAATTAGAAGATAGCAGCAGGCAGAAAAGAGAAGAAGAAAAGAGAGGATTTACTTCCAAAGTTAGGACTAAGAACAAGTGAGGCAGCATGGTGGCACTGTTGAATCGATGCACTTAGGGGTTTGGTTTTGCTGTTTTACAGAAAAAAATAAACTGACCTAAGTTTTAAGGGAAACCCTAATTTCCTTTTTCCAGCTGGATGGTTAATGTTTTATACCCTAGGTTTGGGGAGAAATTAAATTGGTCCAGCTGCGCCCAGCAGCAAGGCCCCCCTGTCTGAACGCACCAGGTGAGCTCCTGTAAGGATATTGCCGTATATTCTGTCCCCGCCGAATTGCAGTGAGCCTCTCAAACAGCCGTAGCTTTTGGCGCAACCGGGCTGGGTCTTGGGTGAGGCACGTCAACGACTGCTGGCCTGAAGAGGGGCGGGGCTAAATCCCAGGGCTATCCGTCAACGCAGACCCGAAGTCTGACGTACCTCGTCAATAGTTACCCGGGGTGGTTAATCTGCACCTTCGCCCAGTCAGCCTGTTGACGACTCCTCCTATACCCAATTGCTAGGCCTGCTGCATGCCATCACTTTGCAATACTAGAACAAAGGTATTTGGTTTCCCCCCAGCCCGCACCAGGTTACGTCGGAAAAGGTGACTCTGCTTGCTGTGACCCAAGATGGAGGCAATGTCACTTCACCAACCCAGCACTTGGTGAGCGTTATCTACTATCAGGCCTAAGTAAAGGGAACCCTTTAAAAATTAGCTGAGTTAATCAGAATAACCTAAGGAGAGAAAGTAAGGCATAACAGGTAGAGCCAGACTTGATTGCGAATTAAATTTGAATTTCAACTTAGAAATTGTGGTTTCTAATTAAAATGTTATGATGTTATCATTAAAATTGATAGGATCGATTAGGATTAGAATTACAAGAGCTATTTGCAATTGAGTTGATCAGCCAATATTGTTGCAATATGTAAACAGGAACTGTAATTAATTATGAAATGTAATTAATCACAGTATTATCAAAGTAATGAGGCCAAGGCCCAGCATTAATTTATAATAAAACCCAATAGCTCTGGCAGTTTAAACTGATTCCAGTTAAAAGGGGGAAAGACCAATCTTAAATGATTATCAAAACCACATGTGTGATCGCTAGCTAACTTCCTATGATAATTAGCTGCAGTGCACAGCAATGGTTTATTTAAGTTTGCATTTGATAAAGTCCTTTCACATGGGAGGAAAGATAGAATGAATAAGTTTAACAGAGAGAAGGAAATTACGTGAACAATCTCAGCAGGAGTTAAAGTTCGGATGTACATGGATCAGTCGCATCAACGCTTCAAACACTGCAAAACACATTGTGTCCCAACTCATAGGCTGCCAAAATGCTAGGTGCTAATCGTTAGACTTCAATGCTACTAGCTTTGCCTAGGCTTCAATGCAAACTCATTAGCCTCATTTGACTTAACTTTGTGCTATGCTATTTGTTTCCAAAACTCAAAGTGGCACCGGGACTGAGCCTGCGCACTAGAACATTTCCAGAAAGAGTCTCGGAAGACTTCCTGGTTGAGCTTTCACTATGGTGATACACACCCGGATGTGAGTTATAGACAGTTTCAGTACATCAGAAGATCACACTTCAAAATCAAAAAGCACTATTTAGATTCTTATCCTTTTATAGCACTGACAATCTCACTCGCTTATGCTGATGTTTGCCTGTTTAGACAGACAACAAACATGAGAAACTATTTAACTTGATCGATCTCATAATTCTCCCTTAACGTTTTGGCCACTCCTTCTGAATGCCGCGTGTCTCGAGTTCACTCATTTAGTGAATCCAAAAATGTCCGAGAATCATTAATTAGCTAAGTTAATGTTCTCAAGCCGGGGGATTTAATAGCATAGATGAGTTTGGAAGTGAAACACACACCAACAAATATCGCTACGATCTCTGTCAGTTTAGATCTAGATTAAAGACCCATCTCTTTAACCTGGCATACACTTAACACACTAATGTGCTTCTAATATTCTAATATTTGTTAGGCTGCATTAATTAGGTCAACCGGAACCACGGACACTTCCCATAAAACACGATGTACTTGTTACATCGTAAGAAGAATAAAATCTATGCTAATATAAGTCTTTTTCTTATACCGAGGTCACCGTAGCCACCCGATCCGGTCCTTATCCAGCCCAGATGATCACTGCAGTCACCAGATCCAGTCCGTATCCAGATCAGATGGTGGATCATCACCTAGAGATGACCTCTACTGCTCTGAACATCAGCGGAGACCAGGACACCTAGATGAGCCCAAGAGACAGATCCGCAGTGAGGACCTCGTCACCTAGACAGTCATCGGGAAAAGACCACTGTAACCAGTGGAGCCCTTACACTCTGACATTGCTGCAGTTGGAACAAACTACTGGTTCATCTGGCCAGAGGGAAACTGGCCCCCCGACTGAGCCTAGTTTCTCCCAAGGTTTTTTTCTCCGTTTGGTTACCGATGGAGTTTTGGTTCCTTGCTGTTGTCGCCTCTGGCTTGCTTAGTTGGGGACACTTCATTTCCAGCGATATCACCAAATAAGAAGTTCCTTTATTCTGTGTTTATTTATGCTGAAGTTAGTCCGGAACAACACTGAAGTTCTGTTCCTAAGTACATCTAGATGTTCTTCTCAAATCTATCATTGTTTTTATGGGTCTCATGAGATAAAACAATTGTCCTCTAACCATAGAGGCATCATTAGGTTTGGATTTTTTTTTTTGTGACTCGCACAAGAAAAGAATCTTCTCGTGTTCTTTTGATATGTGAGATTCTATGGTTATGTGAATCAGTTCACTCAGGTTCTACAAGTAGCATGTTCATTTTTCTCCTGTGGTAAAAGGAGGACCAACCAGCCATTTTATACAAAATACAGTGATGGGAACGTGAATAAATATTTGTCACAAATCATATTGCAGCATGATATATACTAACTTCTTTAATAAGGATAAGTTTGCATGCATATAAACAACATCACCATAGTCAAACACTGAAAGGAAACAACTTTGGATAATTCTTTAATTTGTTTTGATTCAAAAGGAAAGCACCTCTTAATACGAAAGAGAAAACCCAATTTAGGTCTGAACTTTTTTTTAAATTGTTAAAACATAACGCTTCACATGCTTTAATGTGCCAAGACAGAGATAAAGACAACAATTGTAAAGTATACACTACATGCAGATATGCACATAAGCCCAAATGTGAACGTAACAAGTTTATTTACACATTAATCATTTTCCTCCCATATAAAGAATACTTAATGTACCATAACAGTTATAATAAAAGACCAAATTCTCTACATACCTTATTAATAAAGCAGAATATCTGCATAAAAACTCAAAATATGAACTTTAAATACTGTCTTAATCATTTTCTTCATTACAAGTTCTAAAAGGACAAAAATGCTTAACGTGCAAATAAACAAGTTAATTTAATATTCTGTCCTCATCTGCATGTCCTTTTAAGCGTCATTGTCTTACTACATTAAACCAGAATTTTAAAATTTTGCAAAACTGTTCACAAACTTCCAGGGATTTAATTCTAGTTGTCATTTGTTGTACTTGTAAGTGTACTTGTGTCTGCCTGCTGAATGTGACCCACAATCTCTGATTCTCCTCCGTGGCCATGGAAAAAAATATATTTATAATGACAACAATTATACTTCATTAAAACCTTTCCAACCAAAAATGGATCGATTTCTGTCAGCTTGTTGAGAAAACACTTTATTTGGATAATCTAGAAAATGACGGCTGAAGCAGCAGCGTGCGTCCAGCGGACGGCACTGTTTTCACAATAATCAGATCAAATCAAACAAAATTCTACAAAACTTACCAAAGTTTTACCTAAGAACTGAAGCAGTCGAAGATGCTGCTGCACCTTCCCAAACAATCTAATTGTTAGCGATGCGTGCAGCTACCGTTGGATCACCTGGTCGAAATGAGAGAGAGAGCTGTGTGTCAGCAGCATAGCAATGGTAGGAGATACCATGTGCTTGTATGATGGACACAGTGATGTAGTGTATGTGGAGAAGAGGAGTGGTCCAAGAACTGATCCCTGAGGAACCCCAGTGACCAGTTGATGTGCTCTGGATTCCTCCCCTCCCCAGGCCACCTTGAAGGATCTGCCAGTGAGATAGGATTCAAACCAGCGATGTGGAATCCCTGGGATGCCCAGTGATGAGAGGGTGGACAGGAGGATCTGGTGGTTAACCATGTCAAAAGCAGCAGATAGATTGAACAGAATGAGAATCGATGATTTGGAATCAGCTTTTGCAATCCGCAAAGCTTCAGTGACTGAGAGTAGCGCCGTCTCAACTGAATTTCCACGTCTGAAACCTGATTGGTTAGCGTCCAACTCAGCGACCAATCCCACGATGGATCTGAAAGATGCTTATTTTCATATCCAGATGGCCCCTCATTACAGGCATTTTCTGCTTTCCGTACGTTTACGATGTGCATGAATGCAGCGCTCTCGCCCCTGAGACTCAGTGGAATTCTCGTGCTGAACTATCTCGACGACTGGCTGATCATCGCCCAAACAAAGAGTGTGATCGAGGCACACATGCTCAGGCTCCTCACCCATCTAGCGGATCTGGGTTTGTCCGTGAACATGCAGAAGAGCATGCTTCAGCCCTGCCAGGCGATTACTTTTCTGGGTATGGTTCTGGACTCGCGCACAATGATGGAAAACGGGTGGGTGATTTACATGCCCTATCAGTCAATAGTGCTTGTATGCAGTTTGGCCCAAACAATTGTATGGTCAGACTCACGCCTAGACTCAGCTACACACCTAAAGGGCTCTCAAATCCGTTCAGGGCCCAGGTTATCACTATTCAAGCGTTCTGTTCTCCCCAGACTGTATTTAGTGTCACAGAAGCACACTCTGTGCCTCGTGCGTGCTTATGTGGACCAAACTAGCCAGTTTTGAACTTCGGAACAGCTTTTAGTCTGTTTCGCGGGCGCTAAGAAGGGCGGCCTTCTGTCGGAGCTGAGGCTGTATCACTGGATTGTGGAAGCCGTACGCCTAGCTTATGATTCCAAGGGACTCGGAGAATCCATAGGAGCCTGGCATCCTCATGGGCCTGGGCCAAGGGTGTGTGTATTCAAGACATTTGCTTCGTGGCGGACTGGTAATCTCACAGCACTTTTGCGAAATTTTATAACTTGGATATTCCCTCGTTTGCATGCACCACACTTTCTGTCAGTGTAGGAGGAGAAGGCTGAGCAGCCATTGGATGACAGAGTCGGCTAGGACATGCCCTAGCTTGGCGCATGCTTCAGCCCATGTTTTCAACTAGGTCGTCTAGGCGAGACGGTTCAGAATCATGCGTATTCTCTTGTGTCAGTAAAGTCATTTACTAAGTGAAACAAGCACATATCCAGAAGTGTCCCCATTATATATGCCCGCTTATTCAGGCCGGCAGTGTTTTCAAGCACCAACATGTATGGCTTCTTTATTCTTACACCCTATATCACACCAGTTCAGTGCTGCTTGACTGTGTGCAGGGAGGCGCTGACGGCGCAGTGTTGCAGCTGGGTGTTTCAACTAGGTCCGATACCCAGCCTAGAGGGGGAGGAGCGAGCGCGCTGAACTGTCTTACTACTGCCTTAGCGCCTTGCCCTCTGCTTTGGCTATGTGCGAGTTGGCCGGCACAGTTTTTTCCCACAGCGGGGTTTTATACGTTCCCCATACGTAATGTTGAGAGACCGACTCGATAAGGGAACGTCTCCGGTTACTCATGTAACCTGGGTTCTCTGAGAGGAGGGAACGAGACATTACGTAAACGGCCGTGTTGAAAAACCTCCTTACAGCCTCAATAGCTTTCGCTCAGTTTAAAGTTTCTGAGGTATTTTGATGCCCGACATCGCTTACATAGTGGCTAAACCAGCCAATCAGGCGACTGCTCCGAAGGCATTGGCTATTGCAAAGCAATAGAGTGATTAAATCAGGCTTCGGCATTTTGAGGAAAAAGGGTTTCCCCATACGTAATGTCTCGTTCCCTCCTCTCAGGGAACCCAGATTACACAAGTAACCGGAAACATTACAGCCGTTACCGGGAAACCAATATATCTCCCTCTACAACAGCGCCTCCTGCTGGCAGATAATTAATTTGCATTTGCAAGTCTGTGGGAAACACTGGTGTCTGTCTGCAAACAAACAAAAAGCATGCTTCGGAACTGCTTTGAGAAGGTGCTTAAGTTTTGACCCATGTATTATTACTATGAATTAGACTACTACTACTATTACCATCTTGTGCCCTGCAATAAACATTTACTCAAACTCTCTTTAATGAGATAAAGGGAAAAATGAAAATTGCCCCGAACCCATCAGCCAAAAACATCATCTAATATCGGCCATCGGCTGACCTGATTTCTAAATATCGGCATCAGCCAGAGAAAACCCCTTGTCGATCGACCTCTATTGCAGAAACGTAAAATAATCATTTTGCAAATTTTGCTCTTGTTATTAATGTATTTTGAATGCAAAGGGCACTTTATTTTTTTCAAAAGATTAGTGTTTATTTGTAATGCATGTTATGTAGGCTAGAGTATGTTTATTAAAAACAAGTTTTGTAAGAACATATTGTTCTGGTCCGGACCTTTGACACTGATGAAAATTCAGATTTGGAACTTTGAATGCAGACTTTGAGAAACCCTGCTCTATACAGTGCTAAGAATATTGAGAAGAAACCCAAAACATTTTGCATAATGAAAAAGTACGCTATGAATTCATTGTCATGTTTATCAATAAAGATATGCATTGGTTTAAATAGGGTCACAACTCTGAAAGCCTAATGTTGAACTGCAATCTTACCAGCACATGTAGTTTCCATGTGGGCCCAACGTTTGTTTTCTGTGACAGTAAATACTGTGTAAATGCTGCACTCTAGTGGTTAGAAGTAAGGCATACAATTAATTGGTAAAACACAAGCTGCGCCCTCTCATGGATGCTTGTCATAGCTTCTCATGTCCAAGTAGGGCTCGCTGCAGCCCACAAGATCCAGGGGGCGTGGTTAGATCCACATCTAGGGTGTGGAGATTGGTAGATTTAGGGGTGGAGATGGGGGAGGTTTAGGGATCAGGGGGTGACGATGGGAAAGTTTAGGTATATTTAAGAAAGGAGTTCGATCTGGATCCAACCATGCCGCCTGGATCTTGTAGGCTGCAGCAAGACATCTCGCTCCTCCTCATGTCCTTTCCAAATGAAATGCAATATGTAGCAATTTTTTTACAATCATATTCATTGAGCATTCCTGTTTTAATAAAATTATCAAATTATAACACATGCATACATAAGTAAATACATTAACAAATAATCAAGTTGCAAATTAATTTACTATTAAGTAACTTTCTAGGGGCTTGCAAGATTGTAACCAACATTGGTTTAGTTAACGATAACATTTCCAATAAAATTAAAGAAAAAAACAGTTTAACCATTCTTACAGTATCTTCAGAAAGAGTTGAATTGAGCTTAAAAAAAGAACACTTGACAAACCAATTATAGCCTACTACCAAAACAAGCTACATACTGCTAGATAGTTTTATTTTGCATATCAAAAATGCATTTGTATATTTACTGGTTTAACATCAATTTATACTTAAAAGTGATATTAAATATTCAGACATAATATATTGGCAAATCATTAAAATCATTCAGACTTTTTAAAGGAAGCACCCACCAGACCATTTGGAAACATAATATAATAAACATATATAATCAGACATCATTATTTTAATATCATTAAAAATGTTCAATTATACTGCTGAAACCACCGTGATGACATTGAGAAAATACGCTAACAGAAGCAACGGCTGCAGTCGCAAGTAACAACACAACAAAAACATCACATTATTCTGTCATGTATAAGTCGATAGAAAAATGCAGGAGAAACAAAAGCAAAATACTCAAACAAATAATAAATAAGCTATTGTTGTTAGGCCTGTCACAGGGTTAATATATATATAGGCTACAATAGAAGAAACCAGTTTGTGGTTTTCCTGAGTACAGTTCAACTCAACGTCTTCAAAGCAGAAAGGAAATCACCAGAAAGGAAAAGCGTACGGCATATGTGTGCTTGGCATTGTCTTATTCAGTATTGTAAACATTCACTCTCACATACTCACTATAGAAAATAAAGTGAATGATAAAACTCATTCCTCATTCCAGCTGACTTGGTCTATAAAGATAAGGCAAGATAATCTTACACATTATTGAGCCAACTTCGCACAGTCATCAAGGGACAAATCTAGTGCAGTATTTCCTGTGAATGTCCTCAAAAATTGTGAAGTTCTAACATAAATAGCTGATTGTGAGGCGTCATTGTCTATAAAAACAACTGTTGATGAGTGAGTGCCATAGGTTGCTTCAAGAAAAGCAAACATGACAGTGTATTTCTAAGCAGCTAGAACATCAAAATATTTTGATATTTTTGTATTATCCTAAAACAATCATTCATTTGTAACACCAATCCAAAAAAAAAACTACATTCATGTCTTGTTTCGATGGTGTCAAAATAAAAAGAAGTCTATAAAGTCATGCATCAATCAAGTTTGATTTTTAAAATGTTAAAATTCCTATACAATGTCATTTAGAATGTCAGGTTGAGAGGACCGTTGTTCCCAGAACAAATAGTCCCTGCTGTAATAACACAAGCTGTGCTCTGGTTTACATTTACACAGTTTTGCAGCAGGATCATGTGTCAGCAGCAGCCACAGCACAACAGGAAACCTGAGCTGTCTGAATTCAACTTCAGTATACACTCATGCAATCAGAACTCTCCAATCACAACCACAGGTATTTATCAAGCCCCGACCACCCAGATCTCATTAATAAAGTTAATACAGAATGTGTCAGAAGGGAAAGTGTTGATAGGTGTGATAATACTAATGAAAGGTTCGTTATAGTTGAAACTTTATCATGAAATTGTTAACATCATTACAGACCACCAAAAAAAACAACAACAATAAAATCATATATTCAATAAAAAACATGTAATGCTGATCTTTCCTTCATATACATTTATGGTAAGTAAACGTGACAGGATTGGACCCATCATTCCAGCGTGGGAGCCTAAACACCCTTTGGTTTCTCTTTATTTCTATCTTGATCTATTTTTTGTGTTTTAGCCTCTTCAAGTACTTAATACTACTCACCATTTTGTCCTACAACTGTCCCACTATCTTTAAGTGCAGAAATATAATGAGCACATAAATATTAGTCTATAATGGCAAAGTCATATATATATACTGTGTATATATATATATATATACTGCGTGTGTGTATATATATATATATATATATATATACTGTGTATATATATATATATATATATATATATATATATATATGCACAAATCACATTATGTCCCTGAAAATGCATTCATGAAGCACACATAAACAGCGTCATAAAGCACTTTTAGGCATTTGTAGCTGGAATGGTTTTACAAAAAAAAAATAAACAAAACATGCATGTTTAATGAATGTCATTCATTTCTCACCCTTATGTCATTCCATACATATAGGATTTTCCTTCCAGATAAAACACAAAAGCAGATGTTAAGATGAGCAGCATGAACATTCTGCTTAACTGCTCTTTTTGTGTTTCCCAAAAAAGACTGTAAGCCTTAAACATTTAGAACAACATGATGGTGAGTAAATGATGTCAGCTTGTTCATTTTTCGGTGAACCAACATCCAGCATAAAAAAAGGATTAGATGAGTTTCAAAGTGTTTGATGTAGCAGTCACATGTGCTTATTAATGCATCAGCATGCCTTTTGGCACCATGTGACCATATGGAAAGTTTAGGAGGAGAGATTGGAATAACTTGGTGGGGAGAATTTCTGCTTCAGATATTTGATGATGTAGAGTGGCAAACAGCTGACCAGAGTGATGACGCAAACCTTCCACAAGAACACCCGTGTGGTGATAAATGAAAGATCTGAAGAAAAACAAAACAGAAGAAGAAAATTAAACGTCAGGGTCAAAGTGTTTATATCATAAAGGCACATTTTTCACACTTTATGAAAAAGAAGTCTGTAAGGCTGCGGATGAGATGCACTTCACCGAAGGAATGTTCTGAAAAATGAGTGATCACAGGGTTAGGGCACATTTGAATGGATCCTTCTCATCCAGGGGCCCACACCACACCAGACTGAAACCTGAGGGAGGAGAAAGGACATGTTTGTGGAGACAGGAAATGATAGTTGGTGAAACAACAGAGAACACGGGGAAAGACAAACCTACCCAGGAAAGCTCCTAAGGTCACGCGACCTATGCCTGAGGCACAGTCACAAAACAGAGATGGAGAGAAAGAAGAAAGCTTAAAAGTTGTAGTTATTGTACATCAGTCTAAACTAAATATATGTGTGTATGGATTGAACACTGAAACCAGAGCCTATAGGACATCTGTTACAGGGAACATTTTAATTTTGGCCTTTTATTTAAGCTTAAGGGGAAGCGGTCGGTCAGTCGGTCAGTCGAGAGAGAAAGAGGGAGAGAGCAAAATGCTAGAAAGAATAGATAGAATGACAGAACGATAGATAGTACAATAGATAGAACAATAGATAATTTATATATTATTTATTTGTTTACATCTATTATAAATATTTATTATTACTTTTATTTAATAAAATAGAAATTAAACCAAAAAAGTGTCAAATTTAAGAATAGATAATAAACTAAAAATGTATATAAACTATAAATAAATAAATAAATGGGTAGGTATAAAGGTAGGTAAATAATATTCAAAAAAGTACATACAACTACAAAAATGTATTAATATATACTAAATAAATAAAATAAAACAGAATTAAATTACATTAAAAATAAAATAAGAATATCCAAAAAATGTCGGTTCTTACCAAAGCATTCGTTCAGGAAGGCGAGGGAAGCGAGGTAGCAGCCAAGACTGATAAGTTCAGCTACGACCATGAGCCAGTGCCAGGTGCGGATCGTCAGCACCACCATCAGCAGCTCAGAGCAGTGAAGGAGATCGCCACCACATGCACAAACTCCTGATCGAACAGCACCAGGGCCCCGTACATCAGGATGCCCCCTGGTGGACAAACAGTGGAAATGTTTGAGATGAACCAACAAGGACTGAGATAAACTGTCAGTTTAGTGCTATAATGAGTATAAACACATGTGCATGAGACACATTAGTATCTAACAAATTAAATGGGAACAACTAACGATAAAAAGACTGCAAGACCTGACAAATCCATAAGGTTTACTGATGTCCATTTAGAATGAGTTTCTTCAGTGATTTCTTGACCCTCGCTCACAGTCTGATCCCCATTCACACATGAGCGCGTTGAGCTCTGACCTCTGTTCGTGAGGCTCCACGCTCACTCGGCTCCTCAGCCTACTGTAACCGTCTCTGCTTTCATTTTAATCATAAACGCCAGCGCAATCCAGCCTAATGGCCTCTAACTGATCACATAATTGCCTCTCTTCATACAGCGAACATTCCTCTGGGTTACTCTCTGGACTAAATGAAATCTTTGCTCATATTTCCCTGTTGTTCTTGTCTCTCTGTATTAAGGTTTAATTAAAAAGCAGGAGCTGTCATACGGGGACACTGATCTCTCTTGCTCACTGCGCAGATCGATTTACAGTGCGGATAAGGCAGCCGTGTGTGCGTGAGAGCTGGCGATGGTCCGAAAATCACATTCATGAAAAGAGCTCCACTGAATTCACGGGAGACAAGTTACATTCTGCTTCAATGTTTACCTCTTTGATGAAACGTTCACAGTTTATTTGTAGAGAACTTCTGTTTATGGTTAATTTATAGATGTCATGTTATCTCAGATTGGATCGGGGTTTTTTCACGTTTACATTTCCCTTACGTTTGCTCAGTAAATTTTTACTTTGGACAATCCCTCTGGATCAACCGAGGCACAATGGTAACTTGAGCATCACTCCTCCAGAGGTCCCAACCTAATTCTAAAAGATATGTGTAAGCCTTTAAAAAAAAATTTTTCTGCAGTATTACACCAGTATGATATACAGAGAAAACTACAAAATCAGTTTTTACTAAAACCCTTTTGGCTGGCTGCTTAAAAATGAATATACTTGTTTGCCAATTTAAAAAAGGCCATTTTATTTTTTTTGTATATATATATTAAAATATAATGTATTCCTGTGATGGCAAAGCCAAATTTTCAGCCGCATTTACTCCATTATCATATACTGGTGTCACATTATCATTCAGAAATAATTATAATATGCCGATTTGTTGGTCAAGAAGGATTTCTTATTATTATAAATGCAGAGAATGTTTGTGCTGCTTAATATTTTTGTGGGAACACAATTTTCTTCTATTGATAAATAAATGGTAAAAAGCTTAAAAAAAGCTTAAAAATCGGAACTGAAACAGGAATTAACATTTACTGTCATTTCTTGCATCTGTGCAGAATAGAAGCATTCGTTTCTTAAAAATAATTGGGGGACAATTGATTGCTTCTGCACTACAAATAGATTGGGATCTGGAAACTGAAAATAGGTCAATCATTTTTTTTATAAGAAATGAATGAATACATGGCTTGTTAATTATAGAAAGACCGTGTATCGTGAACTCTCAAGAAAAACCTAAAATACAAGAAGAAATCATGCTTATTAAGATTACCTGCTTCTTTATTAAACAAATTGTATAAAATGTATATATATATATATATATATTTATATATATATATAAACAAGTACAAAATATTAAGAACCCTGTATCAATGCAACACTGTGAGAAAAATGATCACAACATATTGATATAGAATTGTATCAGCACAGCCCTGTATTACTGTAATCATAACTGAGTATTTAATTCCCTAATAAACATATTTTGTTTTTAAACCTCCCTTTAAACTTAAAAATTGTGTGGCTGTAGGTCAGTTATTTTGCAATGACAGTCACATTTTCAGATTTAGTGCTAGATCATGCCCCAGAAAAAAAAAAAAAAAAAAAGAGTAAAGGTTATTGGTGAGTTACAGTTTAGTCATACAAAAATATAAAACATCATTGTTCATCCATTTACCTTGATATACACTTATCAAAACCCAAATCAGGAATGTCTTAAAGGACAGGGAGCGACCCTAGTGGAGGGAAAACCAAAGTCAGCATCACTGTCATGCAGCACATATAAAGTCATGCCTTCATTCCTGTAACTTATATCAAGTGTATCATGCAGATAATCAAGCTGATGGTTAGTTCTGATCATTATTAAAAGGTCTCCTATATTGTTACCTTGGTGAGGTCTTTATAGAGTTCAGGATACAGCAGAGCTATCTCAGGCTTCACATCCTGATCCAACACCAGAGAAAAGACAGGGAACATAGTGTAGATGGTGGCGTAACTAGAAACAAATAGACATAATGTTAGGAAATGTGACATCATGTTCAATGGCACCTATGATGTCCAAAATTACGGTGTAGGCTGGCAGCTCACTAGTTTTGTGCAAAACCAGCCTTTACTTACCTCACCATGAGGATACCTTGGTACAGAGGAACAGAGGCGAAGTGGAAAATAGAGGAAAAAACAGCCTGAGAGGAAAGACCCAAATTCAAATCAAGAGGCTGCACAGCAGCAACATAAGTGTGTTGTTCTTTGTGCTCAGAGAAAACCGATTCACTGTAGGGCGACTGAGGGACTCATATGCAACTATTACAGAAGGTTCAAAAGCCCACTGATGCTCCAGAAGGAAAAACCATGCATTAAGCCAGGGGTGAAAACTTTTTTAATTATAAGAGGCTCTTCATACTCTGTGTATGTCATTCATTGCTACACTCTGCTCAAAAATGCCTACAAAGCCCACTCACTGCCGGCTTTTGGCAAATCGGACCATGCCGCCATTTTCCTCACACCGGAATACATAAAAAGGATCGTTCAGGAACCGCCGGTGGAGAGGGAAGTGACGCCCTGGTCCTCCCACTCTGAAGCTATGCTACAGGCGTCTCTTGATGACATCGACTGGGACATGTTCCGGGCGAGTTCATCTGACGTCAGCGAATTCACGGATGTAGCATTAAGCTTTGTCAACACACTAACCGAACAGGGCACTGAAACGGTAACAATAAGGACATTCTCAAATCAGAAACCGTGGGTGGACAGAACAATCCGTGATGCGGTTAACCATCGAACTGCCGCATACAACGGCGGTATTTTGTCAGGAAACATGAGTGAGTACAAGGCATCGTGCTACACTCTCCGACGGGCAGTAAGAGCCGCTAAACGCCGGTACAGGGAGAGAATTGAGTCACATTTTCAGCTCAATGACTCTCGACGCATGTGGCAGGGACTGAAGGCCATCTGTTCCTCTGGAAATAACTCCTCCGCAGAGGTGAGAGCAGATCCGTTGCTGGCTGAAGAGCTAAAACCTTCTACGGCCACTTTGAATGCAATGGCGGCGGCGCGACTCTGCTGATCAGCGCGTCAGGAAGCAGCAGACAGAGCAGCAATCATGTATTCACCCTGTCAGAGGACGAGGTTCGGAGGGAACTAAGGAGAGTGAACGTCAGGAAAGCAGCAGGACCTGATGGGATTACTGGCCGCGTTCTGAGGTCCTGTGCTGATCAGCTTGCTGGTTTGTTTACATCCATATTTAATGAGTCCCTCGCTACCTCTGTTGTTAAAAACTCCTTTAAAAAATCTGACATAATCCCTGTGCCTAAGAACAGTAAACCCTCTTGCCTGAATGACCACCGTCCAGTTGCCCTCACATCGACAGTCATGAAGGTTTTTGAGAGACTTTTAAAGAAACACATTTGCTCCTCCATTCCTGTTACTTTGGACCCTCTTCAGTTTGCCTATCAGCCAAATAGGTCTACTGATAATGCCATCTCCCAGGTCCTGCACTCCTCCCTCACACACATTGACAGCACAAATGGCAACTATGTCAGGCTGCTATTCATTGACTATAGCTCAGATTTCAACACTATAGTCCCCACCAAGCTAGCTGTCAAACTCTCAGACCTCGGCCTAAACACTTCACTCTGTGATTGGATTCAAGATTTCCTCACCGCCAGACCACAAGTGGTGAAAGTCGGCCAGTTCACCTCCAACTCCATCACCCTGAACATAGGAGCCCCACAGGGCTGTGTCCTGAGCCCCCTGCTCTACTCTCTATACACCCACGACTGCGTGTCCTCTCACAGCTCCA
The DNA here is from genome assembly GCA_003573665.1 of Oxygymnocypris stewartii. Taxonomy (NCBI): domain Eukaryota; kingdom Metazoa; phylum Chordata; class Actinopteri; order Cypriniformes; family Cyprinidae; genus Oxygymnocypris; species Oxygymnocypris stewartii. The sequence goes on along the minus strand of QVTF01023765.1, from coordinate 827,460 downwards.
CTTCTATCATTAAATTTGCTGATGATACTGTGATTCTGGGCCTCATTAACAACAATGATTAGGCCGCATACTTAAATGAGTTGGAGAGACTCACATCATGGTGCCAGGACAACTGTCTCTCTCTGAACGTGAGCAAAACTAAAGAGCTGATCGTGGACTTCAGGAAGAGACAGCAGCGGCCCTACACCCCTCTTATGATCAGTGGGACCCCTGTGGAGAGGGTGAGTAGCTTCAAGTACCTCGGTGTAAACATCTCCGAGGACCTGACATGGACTACACACATTCAGACTCAGGTTAAGAAAGCCAGGCAAAGACTGTACCATCTGCGACAGCTGAGGAAATTCAGGGTCCCACCAACAATCCTGAAAACTTTCTACTCAGGGGCCATAGAAAGTGTATTGACTCAGTGCATCTCAGTGTGGTATGGTAATTCCTCAAACCAGGACTGCAAAACTATGCAGAGAGTCGTGCGCATAGCTGAGCGCATCTCAGGGTCTGCTCTCCCCTCTCTGCAGGACATCTACTTCAAACGCTGTAAAAGCAGGGCTGCTAAAATCCTCAAAGACTCAACCTACCCCGGTAACCATCTTTTCTGTTTACTGCCATCTGGCAAGCGCTTCAGGAGCATGATGGCAAAAACTGAGAGACTGAGGAGGAGCTTCTTCCCCCAGGCCATCGGGCTCCTTAACACAAACTCAGTTTCATAAACATTTACAAGACTCATTATTAACTGTAAAACATTCACATTCTCATCATCCGTATTGCTGCTATGTGTACATACCCGGTACAACCCGTTTGCACATCCCTCCTGTTCATATTACTATTTATTAAGTCCCAATATACTGGTTTTGCTTATTTGTTTCATTTTATCTTATTTGTTTTGCACTTTTTATTCTATTGCACATTTGACTCTTTATTTCTCTTTTTTACCTATATTTATGCTCTTGTGTTGTGTTACTTTTATATAATTTTTATTTTTATTCTTTTGCACTGTCCACTGAGCGGACCTGATTTGATTACATTTCACTTCTGATTATACCCTGTATAATTTATTATGTGACGAATAAAGAAACCTTGAACCTTGAACCTATGTTATCTGCATGGTGGAGATGATCATGCCACGGTGCAAGACAAATTGGCTCAGAGCTGCTGAGCGTATGTAGCTGTTGCGGCCGTGTACCATCAGCAGTCTGCCAATGTGTTTGAACTGGGTTATGGAGTAATATGTTGCCAGAGACGCCTGCTTTCCATCCTTGAGCAATAGACAAGATGACATAATGCACTTCTATGAACTCAGTCACATATACTGTTACCCCTTTTTTTGTTAATAAATAAAATAAATGTTAATACATGTACTAATATATGTTTTCTTTGTGAAAAAAATGCTCATTAACATGCCAAGATTATATTTTCATATTTTACCTCAAAATAATAACAAAATTAAATATTTTTTTATGACCATTAAGTGTTGACATGATTATAATGACATTTAAGCACATTTAGCCCAAATTCATATTAACAGATTGCCTAAATGATCTTTAAAAATGTAAAAGATTTATATATATAAAATTAATTTTGTATAATTATTTTTTTATTTAAATTAAAAAAGCTAATTTATTTGTCTTTATGGTGACACAAAGTAAAACATATTTTATCAATTTTATATAATAAAATTAATATTCATATAATAATACAATTATATAAAATCAATATAAATTAAACCTTAAATTATGATGTTTAAAATTATCAATATTGCAATAATATTATATTTAATAATATTGAATATAAAAATGATACTGTATTACAGTAGTGAGAATCTAACAAGAGTTTTAACAATTAGAGTAAAGGGAATTTCACACAAAAATGAAAACACCTAAACATTCTGTTACTGAGATTTTTATTTTTTTGCAGGGAAAATATAATTCATAAAAAATGAATTAAAAGTGACAGGAAAAGACAATCTATGTTAATGAGAAATGCTGACATAATTTCCTCCATGGCCTGAGCACAGGGATAAGAAAGATGATTGCAGGAAAACATGAGAAGACTGTGAAAACAGTCATCTTTACTGCTCTCAAAGATCAATGTGCTTGGAGAGAGTTGAGCTTAAGTGGGTTTTGTCTCAGCTATTGGATGATGGGAGGACTTAAAACTCAACAGACTGAGAAGAGAAGTGGAGAGGACTGACCTATGGCACATGTTTTGTTGTCTGTATGTTGCTGCAACAATCGAATGATCTGAGCTTTCTGCGTGGGAGAGCAGCGACAGCAAACCACAGCAGGGCACTGACACGCCAGCTCAACAAATTAATGCTCGTAGTAGCGCAGACAGACCTGATGGGCCACACATAATCAGTGTGAGAAAATTAAATCTGATCATACATGATTTTGTTGAATATATGGAATGTCAAGTTGTTGCTTTTTTTACCTCTAGAGAGTCTCCTGAGATGACCAGCGCACAGTCGTGTTTCCTTCTGAAGGCATTCAGCTCCAGATGAGCCTCCTGTTGGACACCTGCCACAAAATCACCATAAAGAGTTCATACTAAATCCACCTCACTTAAAAATCCAGATAACCAGTGGTTCTGATCCTACCCATTTGAAAACGTGGATGTCTTGATTTCTAGAAACTAAGTGGGAAGTTTTGGCAATACACGTAGCAGTTTCCAGCTTGTCTCCGGTCAACATCCAGATCTGAATCAAAGAATAACCCAAGAGTTAATATTGACAAGGTGTTTGGGTGTTCACAAATTTTTGGCCACATATTGCATGTGTACCTTGATCCCTGCATTGCGGAGGAGCTTTAGTGTGGGCCAGACATCGGCCTGCAGCTGATCTTCTACTCCAGTGAGACACTGAATCTCCATCTCTCTCGCCAGACTCTCCACCACTGCCGCCACCTTCAGAGTGCGATCATGGATACTCAACTTTGCCTGATTATAACGACTCTGAACAGACATAAATGGATAAAATGGGTGCCAAGTTGTGAGGATTTTAAACTGGCCTTACTTCAGTAGCAAAAATGGTGTAGCTGTTAGTTAAACTGACTAGTTGCTTCAGTTCAGAAATCAGTTCAAACTGACCATTTTAATTAATACATTTCAAACTCTGATTCTATGATTTGTTTGCAACATCAACAACATCGTTGAAGGAGGTTTTCAAGTGACATTTTTGCATACGGTTTCAAAAATTTTGTTTATTACAAATAACACTACTGTTCAAAGGATTAGGTTAAGCAAGATTTTTTCTTTGAAATAAATTAATATATTTATTCAGCAAGGATGCATTAAATTGATCAAAAGTGTCAGTAAAGCTATTCTTAATATATATACATATATAGTATCTCACAAAAGTGAGTACACCCCTCACATTTCAGCAAAAAAAAAAAAAGATGTATCAAGGGACAATACTGCACAAATTAAACTTGAATATATTTTCAAGTAGTCAATGTGCAGCTTGTATAGAAGTACAAATTTACGGTCCTCTAAATATAACTCAACATATAGCCATTATTGTCCAAATATCTGGCAACAATGAGTACACCCTAGGTAAACATGTCAAAACTGTGTCCAAAGTGTCAATATTTTGTACGGGCACCACTGTTATCTAGCACTGCCTTAGTCCTCCTGGGCATGACATTCACCAGAGAGGCACAGGTTGTTGCTGGCATCCTCTTTCACTCCTCCACAATGACATCACGGAGCTGCTGGATGTTAGACACATCGTGCTTCTCTACCTTCCGCTTGAGGATGTACCACATGTGCTCAATAGGGTTCAGGTCTGGAGACATACTTGGCCACTCCATCACCTTCACCTTCAGCAGCAAGGCAGTTGTCATCTTCGCGGTGTGTTTGGGGTGGTTATGTTGGAAAAAAAAATTTAAAAGGGAGGGCATCATCTTCTGCTTCAGAATGTCACAGGACATGTTGGAATCCATGTTTTCCTTAAGGAACCGCAGCTCCCCAGTACCAGCAGTAGTCATGTAGCCCCAGACCATGATGCCACCACCACCATGCTTGACTGTAGGCAAGGCACAATTTTCTTGGTACTCCTCACCAGGGCGTCGCCACACATGCCACATACCATCGGATTCAAACAAGTTTACCTTAGACTCATCAGACCACAGGACATGGTTCCAGTAATTCATGCCTTTGTCCAGGTTGTCTTCAGCAAACTGTTTATAGGCTTTTTTGTGAGCCAACTTCAGAAGAGGCTTCCTTCTGGGACGACGTGTTGCAGTGTGTGGCATATGGTCGGAGCACTGACAAGCTGACCTTCCACTTCTGCAACCTCTAAGCAATGCTGGCAGCACTCATGCGTGTGTTTTTTGAAGCCAGCCTCTGCACCTGATGCACAGCACAAGGACTCAACTTATTTGATCGACCCTTGCGAGGCCTATTCCGAGTGAAACCAGTCTTGGAAAACCTCTGTATGTCCCTGGCCACTGTACTGTAACTCAGTTTCAGGATGTTACCGAACTTCTTAAAGCCTAGGCCATCTTTGTGGAGATCAACAATTCTAATTCTCAAATCTTCAGAGAATTATTTGCCATGAGGTGCCATGTTGAACATCCAGTGGTCAGTATGAGATAATTGTACTCAAATAACCAAATTGTAACTGCTCTAGAACAAGATACACACATTTGTATGGTCCTGTCAGCAGACAAAACATGAACATGATGGATAGGACATGTGGCTTTGTATACTTAAACAATGTATAGCTGTTATCACTTAGGGTGTACTCACTTTTGTTGCTAGCTTTTTTGACAATAATGAATGCAGGTTGAGTTATTTTCAAAGGACAGTACATATTTACTGCTATACAAGTTGCACATTGACTGCTCTAGTTTAATTTCTATAGTATTGTCCCTTGACAATACTAGAACTGGATCATCAAAGGTCAGCAGCAGTCACATTTGTTACGAACCCAGTATAAGTCATATTGGTTGGGTGCTTGTTTTTCTTTGTTTGTTTTGCAGGATGGAGTTAGGGTGAGTGACGTCATTATGGCTGAGGACTTACACCTGTGTTGGAGCTGATGCCGGCAGATTTAAGCAGCTCCCGTCAGTTGCAATGGGCTCGTCTTCCTTCTTCGTGCTGTTTTTGTCTCGTTTTACTAATTTAATCTTACTTTAATAAATGTAACTCCTTTAGTTCCAACGTGTTGTCTCCTTCTTTGTCGCGGGTTGCGAGCCAGCCGTGAAACATTGGTTAATAAAATGAGATTAGATATATTTGTGTTGTTTAACATATTTAATTATTGCAGGTTTGCGTCATATTCTGAGATTGCATTTCACTGTTTTAATTCATTTTGATGAATACCAAATCTGTTTCTTGCAAGTGGGATGAATTAATACATTCACATTGAGTCTAGATTAGAACTACAGTAAGATCATGTTCATACAGCGTACTGTCAGTCAATAAATGGAAAAAAGTAACTAGCGTTTCATTTTTTAAAAAGTAACTCAGATATTTTGTAGTAAATTAAAAAGTAATGCGTTACTTTACTAGTTACTTGAAAAAAGAAATATTATTACGTAACTCGCGTTACTTGTAATGCATTACCCCCAACACTGTATATATATACATGTACAGTATATATACTCATTTATGCTGTGCACTGTGTATATATATATATACACAGTGCACAGCATAAATGAGTACACCCACTCTAAAACTTAAATTCAGCAATTACTCTTTACTTAGATGACATGTTAGCGTTCTTTGGAGATATACTGTTCCAACAAGCCTGCTAGATCAATTACCAAAGAAGAATTGTAATATTATTCAGCAAAATACAATTTTCTTATCAAAGTTCTAAAATTTTGTGTTGCAAAAATGAGTACACCCTCCTAAATAAAAATAAGTGTATAGGTTTAAGGCTATTTTTGATCAACAGGTAAGTATATTGAATCAAAACTGTTAAAGACAAGTAATTTCCTGACAATTAAAAGCGTTTTATAGCCAACTGAATCATACTCAGACTTAATGCTGGCAGAAGTGGAACCACTTGGGAGAAAACTGCCAGGTGACTTATTTCTTAGCATAAAAGAGGACAATGTAACAAGAGGAATAACAGTATATAATCCTGAAGTATCAGAAGTAGCACCGACATTCAAATACAATGGACTTGTGACAAGGCTCCTGAAATAATGAGGTCTTCGCTTTAAGTTTTCATTTAGCGATGAGTGAACTTTTGCTAGAAAAAGAGCATAAGAAATAACATGCAAGTGTCTCAGAGCTATGAAAAAAGTGACACTTTATCTCACAGAGTATGACGCAGCCTGCAGAAGTGACATGCATGGTTGTTGTCACCACTAGAATTACCTACTGTAGCCAAAGCAAAATAAACTAATTTAACCTCTTCCAAGGCTCAGATTTACAAAATAGAGACTTCTGGAAATACATACTCTGGTCTCAAGAGACCAAGTCAATCATTTTGGATCCAAAAGCATCCAAAATGTTCTGGTGTTGCTAGAGGAGGAGTACAGTGAGAAGTGCTTGGTACCCACAGTGACGTTCAGTGATAGTAAAGCTTTTATATAGGGATGAATGAGTGCTGAAGGTGTGTGGGAGTTTTGCTTTATCAATGCTGTCATGAATTTACGCACTACTGTCTGATGGAATACAAAAACTTGAAACTGAAGATGCTACCCTCCTCTCATTCCCTGCATTATTGGGCATTTCTTTCAGCATGACAATTAAGATATTAATTCTCCCAAGGTGAAAATCCTTCGGTGGACATGTATTTCACTCAATCTTAATGCTCTTGAGCATCTGTGGGAGATTCTGTAGAGACGAGCTGAGCAAAACTCCCCATTAAAGACCAGAGCATTCAAGGAAGATGTCCTCCAGGAGTTAAACAGGACAGATGTCGAACTTTGTCATAAACTTGTACACTCAGTGCCAAGAGGATCAGATCAATATACTTAAAGCTCTGGAGGACATACTAACTACTATAATATTATACATTTGCTGAATTAAATCTAGGGTGTACTCATTTCTGCAATCCTTCATTTAAACAAAATTGGGTAATTTACTTATCTTACATAAAATATTGGCATATATTTTGTTGTTTTATTAATTATATGTTTAATACAATTCAATTTTACATCTTTCTATGAATAATATTAGTGATTATTTAGAAAATACATAATTTATATTTATTCAGAGGGGTTGTACTCTTTTATGCTGTGCATATATACATATAACTATTTCAAATAAATACTGTTCTTTAAAATGTTATATTCATCAAAGCATTTTAGAAAAAAAATATCAAAACCAAACAAATCATCAGTTTTCACAAAAAAATATTAAACAACTATGTTCAATCTTTGTTGAGCACCCAATCCTAAATGTGATGAATAAAATCAAGATATAATGAAATAACAACTGCTGAAAATTATTGAAAATGCTTTTCCATCAGAGGAATACATTATGTTTTAAGATAAATTAAAGAAGAATACAGCTAATATTTCACAGTAATTAGGGACCGAGCACCGATGGTGCGAGGACCCTATTGAATCTGCTCCGTTTATTATTAGGGACCGAGCACCGATGGTGCAGAGGACCCTATTGAATCTGCTCCGTTTATTATTATTATTAGGGACCGAGCACCGATGGTGCAGAGGACCCTATTGAATCTGCTCCGTTTATTAGGGACCGAGCACCGATGGTGCGAGGACCCTATTGTATCTGTGTTGTTTATTAGGGACCGAGCACCGATGGTGCAGAGGACCCTATTGAATCTGCTCCGTTTATTATTAGGGCCCAAGCCAGAAAGGCGCAGGGCCCTATTGTTTTCCTCCGGATTCTTTTTTTTTTTTTTTTTTTTTATCGACTATCCGGGCATTTTTGGGGGGCTTAACATGGTCAAAAACTCTTGAAAATTTGCACACACATTGGAACCCGCGGCAGTTAGGACGCCGCTGAGGCTGGGACCCGGGCGTGGCACAGAGGCTCTACGGCGCCCCCTGGAACACCATCAGAAAACTTGATGAATAGCTCACACATACTTGCACGTATTCATATGAAACTCGGTACACATATAGATCTCATCGAGCCGAACAACTTTTGCGCTGCATGTCATGGGCTCCGCCCAACAGGAAGTCGGCTATTCAGGGCTGTTTAAAAATCACATGCTCTGGAATTTGAAATACTCCTCCCAGGATTTTCAACACAGGAGCACCAAACTCGGTGAACGTGATCTCAAGACATTGGGGATGCTAAATTGCGGAGGGATTTTTGATATCTCAAACGGTTTGCCCGTGGCGAGGCGATGAAGTTATGGCGAGAATTGAGAGACAGGAAGTGTCTAATAAAGTCCACATACATTGTCTGATTTTGATCACAATTCAGTGGTTTGTTCGGTGTATGAAGCCGATCGCATCGATGTGACAATTATGAGGCAAAGTTATAGCGCCACCAACTGGCAGCAGGAAGTGTGTGATTTTTAAAATGCTTTGAATTCACCATCTTACTTTTACCCAATTTGCTTCAAACTTCATCAGAATACTGTAAAAACATGGCCGATGTGAAACTCTGAAGGGAATATTGATATCTAAAATACTGTTGCCATGGCAACGTGTCAAACCTCAATATTCTTTTTTTGGTGATTTTGAGGCTATCCGGGCATTTTTGGGGGGCTTAACATGGTCAAAAACTCTTGAAAATTTGCACACACATTGGAACTCGCGGCATTTAGGATGCCGCTGAGGCTGGGACCCGGGCGTGCCACAGAGGCTCTACGGCGCCCCCTGGAACACATCAGAAAACTTGATGTGTAGCTCACACATACTTGCACGTATTCATATGAAACTCGGTACACATATAGATCTCATCGAGCCGAACAACTTTTGCACCGCATGTCATGGGCTCCACCCAACAGGAAGTCGGCTATTCTATTGTTTTCCTTAGGACTCTTTTTTAGTTTTTTTTTGACTATCCGGACATTTTTGGGGGGCTTAACATGGTCAAAAACTCTTGAAAATGTGCACACACATTGGAACCCGTGGCATTTAGGACGCCGCTGAGGCTGGGACCCAGGCGTGGCACAGAGGCTCTACGGCACCCCCTGGAACACCATCAGAAAACTTGATGTGTAGCTCAAACATACTTTCACGTATTAATATGAAACTCGGTACACATATAGATCTCATCGGTTTGTTCGGTGTATAAAGCTGATCGCATTGATGTGACATTTATGAGGCAAAGTTATAGCGCCACCAACTGGCAACAGGAAGTGTGTCATTTTCAAAATGCTTTGAATTCACCATCTTACTTTTACCCAATTTGCTTCAAACTTCATCAGAATACTGTAAAAACACGGCCGATGTGAAACTGTGAAGGGAATATTGATATCTAAAATACTGTTGTCATGGCAACGCGTCAAACCTCAATATTCTTTTTTTGGTGATTTTGAGGCTATCCGGGCATTTTTGGGGGGCTTAACATGGTCAAAAACTCTTGAAAATGTGCACACACATTGGAACCCGCGGCAGTTAGGACGCCGCTGAGGCTGGGACCCGGGCGTGGCACAGAGGCTCTACGGCGCCCCCTGGAACACATCAGAAAACTTGATGTGTAGCTCACACATACTTGCACGTATTAATATGAAACTCGGTACACATATAGATCTCATCGAGCCGAACAACTTTTGCAACGCATGTCATGGGCTACGCCCAACAGGAAGTCAGCTATTCTATTGTTTTCCTTAGGATTCTTTTTTTTTTTTTACCGACTATCCGGGCATTTTTGGGGGGCTTAACATGGTCAAAAACTCTTGAAAATGTGCACACACATTGGAACCCGTGGCAGTTAGGACGCCGCTGAGGCTGGGACCCAGGCGTGGCACAGAGGCTCTACGGCGCCCCCTGGAAAACCATCAGAAAACTTGATGTGTAGCTCACACATACTTGCACGTATTCATATGAAACTCGGTACACATATAGATCTTATCGAGCTGAACAACTTTTGTGTCACATGTCATGGGCTCCGCCCAACAGGAAGTCGGCTATTCAGGGCTGATTAAAAAGCACATGCTCTGGAATTTGAAATACTCCTCCCAGGATTTTCAACACACGAGCACCAAACCCGGTGAACGTGATCTCAAGACATTGGGGATGCTAAATTGCGGAGGGATTTTTGATATCTCGAACGGTTTGCCCGTGGCGAGGCGATGAAGTTATGGCGAGAATTGAGATACAGGAAGTGTCTAATAAAGTCCACATACATTGTCTGATTTTGATCACACTTCAGTGGTTTGTTCGGTGTATGAAGCCGATCGCATCGATGTGACAATTATGAGGCAAAGTTATAGCGCCACCAACTGGCAGCAGGAAGTGTGTCATTTTCAAAATGCTTTGAATTCAGCATCTTACTTTTACCCAATTTGCTTCAAACTTCATCAGAATAATGTCAAAAAACGGCCGATGTGAAACTGTCAAGGGAATATTGATATCTAAAATATTGTTGCCATGGCAACGTGTCAAACCTCAATATATCTTCTGGTGATTTTGAGGCACTTAAGATGTTTAGAATTTCATAAAACTCAACACACACATCAGTATTAATTAAAGATAGACACTGGCAAAAGCTCATAAACGGGCGTGGAGGAGGCACTCTATAGCGCCACCTTTTGTCAAAACATGGGGGGTTAATTTTAGCTACAGTCACCAAACTCAGTACATATATTGTTCTCATCAAGCCGGACAACTTTCTAATTTACACTCATTAGCTACGACCAACAGGAAGCCGGCTATTTTTGTTTTAATGTCAATTTCTGGAATAATCAAGCTGCAAACTAATTCATACTCCTCCAAGAAGAAACAAGTAGTTCACACCAAACTTTGTCAACATGATGCCAAGACACTGAAGATGCTAAATTGCGAACGGCTTGCGGATAGCTTGAACGGTGTTTAAATAGTGGTTTATTAAAGTGAGGGTAAAAAAAGATAGCAGAAATTTTCTTATATCTTTAAAGTGCAGTTTACAAAAACTTTGAAACTTTTTACATGCAGGGAAAAAGTCATTCTGAGGAAGTATGGTTAGTTTCATGACTTTACAAAACTCTATGGATGATAAAAAACTATCATGCATTTCATCTCAGTCTACTCTCTTCTATGAGTGTGTGTATATGTGTGTGTGTGTGTGTGTGTGTGTGTGCAGGGCCGGCCCTGTGTGTGTGAAGTGGAATGGAGGGGGCTGTCTTTTCAGTGTGACAGTGAGGAGGGTTGAGGGAGGGAGAGGGAGAGGGAGAGGGAGAGACAGACAAACATGGCTTGCAGAGATTGTGTTCACACTGTGACCTGAATCAGATGGAAACAGAACTGCACTTCCTAACAGAGTGCTCCAAATACACAGATATATGGAGAGTGTACTACGACAAAATACAGCAGATCCATCCCACATTTACAACTCTTTCAGACCAGGAGAAACTAGCGTATCTGCTCGGAGAACACAAGGCCTGCTGTGTGTTTGCTGCTCAATATGTGTCTCTCTGTCACCACAGAAGAGAAGACACTCCACCTGAGAGAGAGAGAGAGAGAGAGAGACCTGCTGTGTGTTTGTTTCTCAATATGTGTCTCTCTGTCACCACAGAAGAGAAGACACTCCACCTGAGAGAGAGAGAGAGAGAGAGAGACCTGCTGTGTGTTTGTTTCTCAATATGTGTCTCTCTGTCACCACAGAAGAGAAGACACCCCGTCTGCCCTGAGCTGATGTTTCCAGCACATGTAGATTATATTATGACATATTACCCCTTTATATTACTTAAATGTATATTTTGCCTGTATAAATCTTATACTGTACCTTATTTAATTTTATTTCTATCACATACTTACAATAGTCATTCATTTTGCACTACATATTTAATACGGTTTAAATATTTGTTTTATTACTATTATTGTTTTTATTTTTATTTATGTTAATTCAAATGTGCACTACTTGTGAGCAGCCCAGCTGCAATTGCTTTGGCAATACAAATGTATAGTTTTTGTCATGCCAATAAAGCACACTTAAATTGAAAAATTGAGAGAGAGAGAGACTTTTAAACATATCTTTAATCACCAGAAAAAAATTATCAGTCATTTTTGGTTGGTGTTTTTTTGCATGGTATCATGGTATTAAAAAATTTGAGCAGGGTTTTTTTGCTTTACAAAGTCAAATGTAATACATAAAAAACATTCAAGTAGATTTCATCAATGATTTATATATTAGTTTAACAACTTATATTCATCAGTAATATAATTCATAACAATTCATAAATTCCTGTTTGACTTAATTTTTCTGGATTCTGTATTTTTATGACTTAATACAAATATACTATCAAAAATGGTGGTAATGAAATTAATGTATAAAGCTTTAACAATTTAATTAATGCCTTAAAATGTAATCAAATGAAAATAAGTTTTATCATTTTATGCTTTCATAAAGGACTGCACAATAGAGATTTAGTAAATTAAAATGAGGGGGAAATCATATTCATTAAATTTTTCTATTTGTTATTATTATTTTAGAAGTGGTCTACATTATAATACAATCGTAATTTCTGTCAATTTCTTCAAGTTAAAAAGCGGACTTTTATTTTGACGGGTAGAAGTGAAGGGCAGTAATACGTATTTTAATCGTCTAAACTTCCGCAAATCAGAGAAGAAGGAGAAGACGGGTAACGTAAAGTGAAGTTAGTGAAGATCTTTGCGTGTATTTGACAATGGTTGTCTCAAATAAAAGGAAGAAAGGATTATTAATTGTTCTCTCAATGTCAGTGAGGCTCTCAGCAGACGCTGTTATACACTGAGCGGCGTCAGCGAGCATATTTGAGTAAGTAACGTTACATGACAACCGCTCACTCAGAGAGACACGCAAAACAAACAGATTATATTTTTATATAGCAGTGTTTTTTTTGCTTTATTAATCACAGACACTAGACCATGTAGTGATTTGACAGCTCTGTTTTTGATTTATATATCAAATAAATAAATATTCAATGACAATATTGCCTTTTGAAGTTTAATCAGCCCTTTCACGATTTAAACAGAAAGACCTCTTGAAATTGTAAATGAAGACATTTCTTAAACCATTTAACGTATTTACAACTTTTTACAGCCTTCAATTTGATACAACTAAAATAAGGAGTTTATAAGGACCTGCGGGAGCCCTGTATTTAAGGTAGCCCATAGGGTGATATTGGTAGCCCGACTGGTATTAAACCAATATTCCCGGGACGACGTGCTAGTGATTTTGCTAGAATTGCTGGAATTGCGAATTAGGGTTAGGGTAACTATACGCTATACCCTGCTGTAACTATAGTTTAATAATATTGTTTTAAACATGAGTATTAGTACTAACAACATATTTTTACTGTATTTGTGTAAGTATTTTTTATTTTATTTTAGGTCATGGTATAGTAACAAAAGTACATTACCACATTTTTATTTATAATGTAGTAGTCAATTTGTAACATAATATTAACTAAGATTCATAAATGCTATAAAAACTATTGTTCATTTTAACTTATATAATGTTATAAGCTAAAACCTTATTGAAAACAGTTTGCTACACAAGTTTCATATATTGTTCTGTGTGTGTGTGTGTGTGTGTGTGTGTGTGTTAGTGTTGTCAAAAATATCGATATTTCGATAAATATCGATACTGAAATATCTGAACGGTACCAATACTAATTTTCCGAAGTATCGATACTCCGATCCTAGCCGAGCTGTCACTTTCACTTCTCTCCAAAGGCGCGTTGACAAACACCACACGTGACCGCAGTGCCTGTCTCGTGTCTCCTCTCATTCGCTCTGGTTAAATAGCAAAAGTGAAGTGAATAGAAAGATGGCGAGCGCGGCTTGTTTCTAACAAGCAAAATATGTTTGCTTCTTAAATCAGACGGACTGAGATGCAGCGATTACTACTTGGACGGACTTCTTAAAAATGCAAATCAACTCTGTCAGCAGGAGACGCTTAAATGCGGGAGAAATAACGTAATGTTAACGTTAGAGGTTTGCGCCCTGTAACGGCTGTAAACTGAGCATACAAACGCTGCTTTATCAGACATATAACATGCAAGATGAAATGAAAATGACATCAAACATTTCCTAAAGACAGTGTTCCTTCAAAAATACAGTGATATAAAAACACCTGCGCCTCATTTTGATTTCTAAACGTGGATTACGTGCTCATGTTATTCAACAAAGCCTTTTTGAAAAGTTTTGATATTGTGGTGGGTCGCCTCAAATAAATGTATGTATGTGAAACACATCCCACAGCACAACAACCTGAGCCCAGCTTCATTACTAATCACTTGAACTGTGTTTGTAGCCGGCGCCACTAACAGCCCGATATACAAACACAGTCCTGAAGTTACCTTCGGTCCGGGCGCGTGCGCACGATCAAACCTGATATGAGTGTTGTCTCGTTTTTTCACCGTAATTATTAAAATTAATATAATCTGACTGAGGAATCTTTAACTGTGAATCTTTAAATACTTTAACTGTTGTCAAATGTAAATTAACTTGTGCTCATTTAACTTCATTAAAAAAAGTATTACTTAAATTCTGCAATTTGTCTTCATGTCGATCCAGTGAGCATTGTTTTCGCGTGTGATGCACGCACGTTTGCGGTGATATGTGAATCCGGCATTAAAATCTGTTCATAAAATAATATTATGTATTAACCAGCATTTATGAACGATGAGCAATGCATTTGCTACAGTATATTTTAATCTTTGATAACAGTAGGTAATAAAAATACAACGGATCATGTTCGCTCTGGTCCAATGAAAAAAAATATTAACAGATAGAACTTTGGATTTTAATTAGTACATGTATTAGTAAATGTTAGTTTAAATATACTTTTAACTAAGATTAATAAATGTTTTGGAAGTATTTTTCATTGTTTATTCATGTTAACTAACGTTAACAAATATCTATTACCATTAACTTAAGTTCTACGATTAGTTAGATAGTTCAGTTCATTTTAAAAGTGTGGCCTAAAATAAAATAAATGTTTTATTAAAGTTTGGCATTTTCTTGTAGCACCAGAAAGAATATGAGACTCGACCTGCAACAAAAACAACACACTCACAACCTACACTAGACACTACACCTTGAACAAGTGCACTACCTCAAGACATTTTTGTTCATGTAAAATATACCTCATTGTCATGTTATATTTATCTAAAAAAAATAAAATAATTGACCCCCTTAATGTTGTGGCAGTTTTTTTCTCTCCCTGGTATCGAAAATGGTATCGAATATCGATATTTTTCAAGGTATCGTATCGAAGTTAGAAATTCCAGTATCGTGACAACACTAGTGTGTGTGTATGTATGTGTGTGCGCGTGTGTGTGAGAGAGAGAGGGTAGAGAGAGACTAACATTAATAAATGTTGTATAATTATTGTTCATGATAATTAATATAGTTAATGCTAATAACTGAAACCTTATTAAAAGGATTACCAAAGTTTTCTATTTTGTTTTGTGTGTGTGTGTGTGTGTCTTGATGGCTCGGATTAACCCTTCCATTAATGTATCCCTTAAATCCAAACTGCTAGAGGGTCACTGTAATGCATGTGCCTGCTAGGGTTGTGTCGGTGAGGAAATTTTCCCACCGGTTAATCGACCTGATGTCACACTGGTTATAATGGTATCACCATGGTGGGGGGTCGTTTGAGTTTTCCCTCTTTTCCCCTTTTCTTAGGTTTTAAATAGCCTGTAAGCACCGGTCGCGTTTTACTTTGACTTTGTTATCAGCGGCAATTCTGCGTCAAGCAGTGTTTAAATAAAATACAAATCAGCAAATACTGTGGAACCAAATAAATGAGAAACAAATGTTTTCTTTTTAAACATCACATCAGTGATGCCTAATAGATCGATCGTGAAGACAATGCTGGAAGATGCGCTTTAGGTCAGTGTTTCTCAACCAGGGGGGCGAGAGATAAAACTACAATATAATATATTCACTAATATTATGACTCGCCTGTTAAGTCATGTAAAAAATATAGGTTATAAATAAATAACAGTACCACCTCTCTACATATTCTGTGTTTCGGAGCAGCAAAACGTCTCTCATCACGTGTGAATACAGACTGAATAGCGGCTCAAAAAATGAGTTGGTAAAAATTTACAATAAATTATCTTAGGTTGACAGTAGCTAATGCATTAACTAACAATGAACAATATATTTTTACAGCATTTTTTTTTTATGTTAGTAAAAATAGTCAGGCATTATTAGATGCTTTATAAGTATTGATCATGTTAATTAATATAGTTAATGTTAATAACTGAAACCTTTTCGAAAGTGTTACTAAAGTTTTATATGTTGTTCTGTGTGTGTATGTATTGCGCAGACTTAATGGTTTGGATTGACCCTTTAATTGCTGTATCCCTTAAAACCAGACTGCCAGAGGGTTACTGTAAATGCATGTGTGAGAGAGAGAGAGAGAGAGAGAGAGAGAGAGATAGCTTCTGTTTAAACTGTGTTTCACAGAGTTGGTGGTTTGGATTAACCCTTTACTTGCCGTGTCCCTTAAAACCAGACTGCTAGAGGGTTACTGTAAATGCATGTGCCCGCTGGGCACCGCTTTCCTGATGCCACCGGGGTGGCGTTTGCATCGGCTTGGGCCCGCCATCGCTGCTTGCAGCTATATTTAGGGACCGAGCACCGATGGTGCGAGGACCCTATTGAATCTGCTCCGTTTATTATTCTTATTATTCTTCTTCTTCTTCTTCTTCTTCTCCAAACTTAATCGCATTTTAGAGGGCCTAAACATGCTCGAAAAGTCAGGAAACTTTGCACACGCATCAGAACTGGTGAAAATTTACGTCTGATATGGGTTTCAGAAGTAGGTGTGGCAAAATGGCTCGACAGCGCCACCTATAAATATTCAGCGGAGTGCGCCTCGAGCTACGTTTTACGTACATGTACGAAAATCGGTACACTTATGTAACTTAACAATACCTACAAAAAAGTCTCCAGGTACGAAATCAGAAACCCAACAGGAAGTCGGCTATTTTGAATTTTCTCGTCATATTTTGTGTCATTTTTGCCATTTTCAGGGGTCATACTTTAACGAACTCCTCCCAGAGATTTATTCAGATGAACACCAAAATTGGTCAGTGTAATCTAAAGCCCTTTGTGACGTTAAATTGCGAAGATCTAGAGTTTTCACCGGAGGGCGTGTCCGTGGCGTCCTGTCAAATTTTGATGTTTCGCCATGAAACAGGAAGTTGTTATATCTCAGGCATGCTATGTCCGATCTACACCAAACTTCACATGTTTGATAAGAATACTGACCTGAAGAGATCTAAGTGACCATATTCAGTTATAGTCATAGCGCCACCTGCTGGCAACAGGAAGTGACATGTTTTACTCTTTAACTAACTCCTCCTAGAGATTTAATGACATAAACATAATATTTCGGTCAGTCTAACCTAAAGGCCTTTGTGATGTTAAATTGCGAAGATCTAGAGTTTTCGTTAAAGGGCGTGTCCTTGGCAGCATCACAGATTTCGATGTCTCGCCATGGGAATAAAAGTTGTTGTAACTCAGCCAAACAATGACCGATCTGTCCCAGACTTCACACGTTCAATAAGAATCCAGGCCTGAACACATCTAAATATGAATATTCTATTATAATTAGAGCGCCACCTGCTGGCAACAGGAAATGACTTCTTTTACACTATCTTAAACATGCAATGTCCAATCTGCACCAAATGTCACATATTTGGTAAGAGTCCTGACCTGAAAACACCTAAAGGCCAAAAATCAGATATAATCATAGCGCCACCTGCTGACAACAGGATATATCATGCTTTACACTAACTCAAACATACCATGTTCAATCTGCACCAAACTTCATATGTTTGATAAAAGTATTGGTCTGATGATATCTACACGATAACGTTTAGTTAAAGACATAGCGCCACCTGCTGGCAACAGGAAATTATTTGTTTTACACTAACTTAAGCATGAAATGTCCAATCTGGACCAAACTCCACATATTTTGTAAGAGTCCTGCCCTGAAGACATTTAAAAGCCAATATTCAGATGTAACCATAGCGCCATCTGTTGACAACAGGATGTGTCAGGCTTTACACTAACTCAAACATACTATGTTCAATTTGCACCAAACTTCATATGTTCGATAAAGGTGCTAGCCTGAAGACATCTATATGTTAATGTTCAGTTATGGACATAGCGCCACCAGCTGGCAGCAGATTTGGCACATATAAATTACTTTGACATATTCCTCTATATTTGCTTTTTTAAATGCATATTGCTCACTGTTCCCTGTCTTTCTGAAGCCACCGGTTGGCGGTGCCGGGTGCGAGGTCCCTTCCATCGCTGCTTGCAGCTTTAATTATTATTATTATTCTTCTTCTCCAAACTTAATCGCATTTTAGAGGGCCTAAACATGCTCGAAAAGTCAGGAAACTTTGCACACGCATCAGAACTGGTGAAAATTTACGTCTGATATGGGTTTCAGGAGTAGGTGTGGCAAAATGGCTCGACAGCGCCACCTATAAATATTCAGCGGAGTGCGCCTCGAGCTACGTTTCACGTACATGTACGAAAATCGGTACACTTATGTAACTTAACAATACCTACAAAAAAGTCTCCAGGTACGAAATCAGAAACCAAACAGGAAGTCGGCTATTTTGAATTTTGTCGTCATATTTTGTGTAATTTTTGCCATTTTCAGGTGTCATACTTTATCGAACTCCTCCCAGAGATTTATTCGGATGAACACCAAAATTGGTCATTGTAATCTAAAGCCCTTTGTGACGTTAAATTGCGAAGATCTAGAGTTTTCATCGGCGGGCGTGTCCGTGGCGTCCTGTCAAATTTCGATGTTTCGCCATGAAACAGGAAGTTGTTATATCTCAGGCATGCTATGTCCGATCTGCACCAAACTTCACACGTTTGATAAGACTCCTGATATGAAGAGATCTAAGTGACCATATTCAGTTATAGTCATAGCGCCACCTGCTGGCAACAGGAAGTGACATGTTTTACTCTGTAACTAACTCCTCCTAGAGATTTAATGGCATCAACATAATATTTAGGTCAGTCTAACCTAAAGGCCTTTGTGATGTTAAATTGCGAAGATCTAGAGTTTTCGTTAAAGGGCGTGTCCATGGCGGCATCACAAATTTCGATGTCTCACCATGGGAATAAAAGTTGTTGTAACTCAGCCATAAAATGTCCGATCTGCCCCAGACTTCACACGTTCGATAAGAATCCAGGTCTGAACACGTCTAAATACGAATATTCCATTATAATCAGAGCGCCACCTGCTGGCCACAGGAAATTACTTGATTTACACTAACTTAAACATGCAATGCCCGATCTACACCAAACTTCACATGTTTGATAAGAATCCTGACCTGAAGAGATCTAAGTGACCATATTCAGTTATAGTCATAGCGCCACCTGCTGGCAACAGGAAGTGACATGTTTTACTCTGTAACTAACTCCTCCTAGAGATTTAATGACATCAACATAATATTTAGGTCAGTCTAATCTAAAGGCCTTTGTGATGTTATATTGCGAAGAGCTTGAGTTTTCGCTAATGGGCGTGTCCATGGCGGCATGACAAAGTTCGATGTCTCGCCATGGGAATAGAAGCTGTTGTTACTCAGCCATAAAATGTCCGATCTGCCCCAAACATCACACGTTTGATAAGAGCCATGGCCTGAGGACATCTACGTGCCAATGTTTAGTTATAGACATAGCGCCACCTGCTGGCAACAGAAAATTACTTGTTTTACACTAACTTAAACATGCAATGTCCAATCTGCACCAAACTTCATATGTTTTTTAAAAGTACTGGATGAAGACATTTACATGCCAATGTTCAGTTAAATATATAGTGCCACCTGCTGGCAACAGGAAATTTCTTGTTTTGCACTAACTTAAGCATGCAATGTCGAATCTACCCCAAACTTCACAGGTTTTATAAGAGCCATGGCCTGAAGACATCATGCCAATGTTTAGTTATAGACGTAATGCCACCTGCTGGCTACAGGAAATTACTTGTTTTACACTAGCTTAAACATGCAATGTTCAATCTTCACCAAACTTCATATGTTTGATCAAAGTTCTAGCCTGTAGACATCGACATGTTAATGTTCAGTTATGGACGTTGCGCTACCAGCAGGCAGCAGGTTTGGTACATATAAATGACTTTGAAATATTCCTCTATATTTACCTTTTTAAATGCATATTACTCATCGTTCCCTGTCTTTCTGAAGCCACCGGTCGGCGGTGAGCCGGGCGAGGTCCCTTCCATCGCTGCTTGCAGCTTTAATTATTATTATTATTATTATTTTCCAAACTTAATCGCATTTTTGAGGGCCTAAACATGCTCGAAAAGTCAGGAAATTTTGCACACGCATCAGAACTGGTGGAAATTTACGTCTTATATGGGTTTCAGAAGTGGGTGTGGCAAAATGGCTCGACAGCGCCACCTATACTTTTTCAGCAGAGAGCCCTCGGGCTGCGTCTCACGTACATGTACGAAAATCGGTACACTCATGTAACATAACAATACCTACAAAAAAGTCTCCAGGTACGAAATCCGAAACCCAACAGGAAGTCGGTTATTTTGAATTTTCTCGTCATATTTAGTGACATTTTGGCCATTTGCAGGTGTCATACTTTAACGAACTCCTCCCAGAGATTTATTCGGATGAACACCAAAATTGGTCATTGCAATCTAAAGCCCTTTGTGACGTTAAATTGCGAAGATCTAGAGTTTTCATCGGAGGGCGTGTCCGTGGCGTCCTGTCAAATTTCGATGTTTCGCCATGAAACAGGAAGTTGTTATAACTCAGGCATGCTATGTCCGATCTGCACTAAACTTCACATGTTTGATAAGACTCCTGATATGAAGAGATCTACATGACCATATTCAGTTATAGTAATAGCGCCACCTGCTGGCAACAGGAAGTGACATGTTTTACTCTGTAACTAATTCCTCCTACAGATTTAATGACATCAACATAATATTTAGGTCAGTCTAACCTAAAGGCCTCTGTGAAGTTAAATTGCGAAGATCTAGAGTTTTCATGGGAGGGCGTGTCCGTGGCGTCCTGTCAAATTTCGATGTCTCGCCATGGAAATAAATGTTGTTGTAACTCAGCCAAACAATGTTCGATCTGCCCCAGACTTCACATGTTCGATAAGAATCCAGGCCTGAATACATCTGAATATGGGTTTCAGAAGTAGGTGTGGCAAAATGGCTCGACAGCGCCACCTATACTGATTCAGCGGAGAGCCCTCAGGCTACGTTTCACGTACATGTATGAAAATCGGTACACTCATGTAACATAACAATACCTACAAAAAAGTCTCCTGGAACGAAATCCGAAACCCAACAGGAAGTCGGTTATTTTGAATTTTCTCGTCATATTTAGTGACATTTTTGCCATTTGCAGGTGTCATACTTTAACGAACTCCTCCCAGAGATTTATTCGCATGAACACTAAAATTGGTCATTGCAATCTAAAGCCCTTTGAGACGTTAAATTGCGAAGATCTAGAGTTTTCATTGGAGGGCGTGTCCGTGGCGTCCTGTCAAATTTCGATGTTTCGCCATGAAACAGGAAGTTGTTATAACTCAGGCATGCTATGTCCGATCTGCACCAAACTTCACATGTTTGATAAGACTCCTGATATGAAGAGATCTACATGACCATATTCAGTTCTAGTAATAGCGCCACCTGCTGGCAACAGGAAGTGACATGTTTTACTCTGTAACTAATTCCTCCTAGAGATTTAATGACATCAACACATTATTTGGTCAGTCTGACCTAAAGGCCCTTGTGATGTTAAATTGCGAAGATATAGAGTTTTCGTTAAAGGGCGTGTCCTTGGCGGCATCACAGATTTCGATGTCTCGCCAAGGGAATAAAAGTTGTTGTAACTCATCCATACAATGTTCGATCTGCCCCAGACTTCACTTGTTCGATAAGAATCCAGGCCTGAACACATCTAAATACGAATATTCCATTATAATCAGAGCGCCACCTGCTGGCAACAGGAAATGACTTGTTTTACACTAACTTAAACATGCAATGTCCAATCTTTACCAAACTTCACATGTATGACAAGACTCCTGATCTGAAAAGATCTAAGTGACAATATTCATATAAATTCATAGCGCCACCTGCTGGCAACAGGAAGTGATATGTTTTACTCTGTAACTAACTCCTCCTAGAGATTTAATGACATCAACATAATATATAGGTCAGTCTAATCTAAAGGCCTTTGTGATGTTGAATTGCAAAGAGCTTGAGTTTTCGCTAATGGGCGTGTCTATGGCGGCGTGACAAAATTCGATGTCTCGCCATGGGAATAGAAGCTGTTGTTACTCAGCCATAAAATGTCCGATCTGTCCCAAACTTCACACTTTTGATAAGAGCCATGGCCTGTAGACATCTCTGTGCCAATTTTTATTTACAGACATAGCGCTACCTGCTGGCAACAGGAAAATACTTGTTTTACACTATCTTAAACATGCAATGTCCAATCTGCACCAAACTTCATATGTTTTTTAAAAGTGCTGGATGAAGACATCTACATGCCAATGTTCAGTTAAATATATGGCGCCACCTGCTGGCAACAGAAAATTTCTTGTTTTACACTAACTTAAACATGCAATGTCCAATCTGCACCAAACTTCATACGTTTTTTAAAAGTACTGGATGAAGACATCTACATGCCAATGTTCAGTTATGGATGTTGCGCCACCAGCTGGCAGCAGGTTTGGTACATATAAATGACTTTGACATATTCCTCTATATTTACCTTTTTAAATGCATATTGCTCACTGTTCCCTGTCTTTCTGAAGCCACAGGTCGGCGGTGAGCCGGGCGAGGTCCCTTCCATCGCTGCTTGCAGCTTTAATTATTAGGGACCGAGCACCGATGGTGCGAGGACCCTATTGTATCTGTGTTGTTAAGTTGGCTTGGGAAAGCCAACTTACTGATATTCTATTTAAACTTATACTTATTAAGTTGGCTTGTGAAAGCCAACTTACTGAAATCCTATTTAAACTTCTTATTATTAAGTTGGCTTGTGAAAGCCAACTTACTGATATTCTATTTAAACTTCTTATTATTAAGTTGGCTTGTGAAAGCCAACTTACTGAAATCCTATTTAAACTTCTTATTATTATTATTATTATTATTATTAATCTTCTGAGACTAAATTTGCAATTCTATCTCCTCCTAGAGCTTTAACTCTACAGACTCCAAACTCGCACCATATCTCCGAACTATTCTGACTCGCGTTGCTATATCTTTTCTAACTGATCAGACTTATGATTTTCATAAAACTGAAGATTAAAAATCATAAAAATCCCATAGACATACATTGACGGAATGTTCAGATGAGCCAAGACTGTTCAAACTCCAACTGTCAAAAATTCAAATCTAAACAGACTGAAGCCCATTAGACTCAATCAGACTTCCCTTCTATGTACTATTTCTATCACATTCAAACTAATTTAAGCTTCCACTCTATCTAATACTATTTCTAATCTATCTAAATCATGCTAGCAACATGTTAATAATGCTGAAAACATGCTAGCAACATGCTAACAACATGCTAATCATGCTAGCAACATGCTAACAATATGCTAATCACGTTAGCAACATGCTAGCAACATGCTAATAATGCTAAAATCACGCTAGCAACATGCTAGCAACATGCTAATAACGTTAGCAACATGCTAATAACATGCTAATAATGCTAAAATCACGCTAGCAACATGCTAGCAACATGCTAATAACGTTAGCAACATGCTAATAACATGCTAATAATGCTAGCAACATGCTAATCATGTTAGCAACATGCTAGCAACATGCTAACAACATGCTAATCATGCTAAAATAATGCTAGCAATATGCTAGCAACATGCTAGCAACATGCTAATCATGCTAGAAACATGCTAGAAACATGCTAGCAACATGATAATCATGCTAAAATCATGTTAGCAACATGCTATCAACATGCTAGCAACTTTTAAAACTATTAAAACTTAAACTTTTAAAACTATTCAAACTTAAACTTTTAAAACTTAAACTTTTTTAAACTTTCCAAACTTTTTTAAACTTTTTAAAACTTTCTGGTCAGACTTTTTCAAGCCAACTTCAAAGTTTGTTCACAAACTTTTTCATCTAGTTATTATTATTATTATTATTAATCTTCTGAGACTAAATTTGCAATTCTATCTCCTCCTAGAGCTTTAACTCTACAAACTCGAAACTCGCACCATATCTCCGAACTATTCTGACTCGCGTTGCTATATCTTTTCTAACTGATCAGACTTATGATTTTCATAAAACTGAAGATTAAAAATCATAAAAATCCCATAGACATACATTGACGGAATGTTCAGATGAGCCAAGACTGTTCAAACTCCAACTGTCAAAAATTCAAATCTAAACAGACTGAAGCCCATTAGACTCAATCAGACTTCCCTTCTATGTACTATTTCTATCACATTCAAACTAATTTAAGCTTCCACTCTATCTAATACTATTTCTAATCTATCTAAATCATGCTAGCAACATGCTAATCATGTTAAAAACATGCTAGCAACATGTTAATCATGCTGAAAACATGCTAGCAACATGCTAATCATGCTAGCAACATGCTAATCACGCTAGCAACATGCTAGCAACATGCTAATAATGCTAAAATCAGGCTAGCAACATGCTAGCAACATGCTAATCATGCTAAAAACAAGCTAGCAACATGCTTATCACGCAAGCAACATGCTAGCAACATGTTAGCAACATGCTAATCATGCTAAAATCATGCTAGAAACATGCTAATCATGCTAGCAACATGCTAGCAACATGCTAATCATGCTAGCAAAATGCTAACAACATGCTAATCATGCTAAAATCATGCTAGCAACATGCTAACAACATGCTAATCATGCTAGCGACATGCTAGCAACATGCTAATCATGCTAAAATCATGCTAGCAACATGCTAATCAAGCTAGCAAACATGCTAATCATGCTAGCAACATGCTAGCAACATGCTAATGATGCTAGCAAACATGCTACTCACATGCTAATCATGCTAGCAACATGCTAATCACGCTAGCAACATGCTAAAATCATGCTAGCAACATACTAATCATGCTAGCTACATGCTAGCAACATGCTAATAATGCTAGCAACTTGCTAGCAACATGCTAATCATGCTAGCAACATGCTAGCAAACATGCTAGTCACATGCTAATCATGCTAGCAACATGCTAATCATGCTAAAATCATGCTAGCAACATGCTAATCATGCTAGCAACATGCTAATCATGCTAGCAACATGCTAACAACATGCTAATCATGCTAAAATAATGCTAGCAACATGCTAGCAACATGCTAATCACGCTAGCAACATGCTAGCAACATGCTAATCATGCTAAAATCATGCTAGCAACATGCTAATCACGCTAGCAACATGCTAGCAACATGCTAGCAACATGCTAATCATGCTAAAAACTTGCTAGCAACATGCTAATCACGCTAGCAACATGCTAGCAACATGCTAAAATCATGCTAGCAACATGCTAATCACGCTAAAATCACGCTAGCAACATGCTAGCAACATGCTAATCATGTTAAAATCATGCTAGCAACATGCTAATTATGCTAGCAACATGCTAGCAACATGCTAATCATGCTAAAATCATGCTAGCAAAATGCTAATCATGCTAAAATCAGGCTAGCAACATGCTAGCAACATGCTAATCATGCTAAAATCATGTTAGCAACATGCTATCAACATGCTAGCAACTTTTAAAACTATTAAAACTTAAACTTTTAAAACTATTCAAACTTAAACTTTTAAAACTTAAACTTTTTTAAACTTTCCAAACTTTTTTAAACTTTTTAAAACTTTCTGGTCAGACTTTCTCAAGCCAACTTCAAAGTTTGTTCACAAACTTTTTCATCTAGTTATTAAGTTGGCTTGTGAAAGCCAACTTACTGAAATCCTATTTAAACTTCTTATTATTATTATTCTTCTGAGACTAAATTTGCAATTCTATCTCCTCCTAGAGCTTTAACTCTACAAACTCGAAACTCGCACCATATCTCCGAACTATTCTGACTCGCGTTGCTATATCTTTTCTAACTGATCAGACTTATGATTTTCATAAAACTGAAGATTAAAAATCATAAAAATCCCATAGACATACATTGACGGAATGTTCAGATGAGCCAAGACTGTTCAAACTCCAACTGTCAAAAATTCAAATCTAAACAGACTGAAGCCCATTAGACTCAATCAGACTTCCCTTCTATGTACTATTTCTATCACATTCAAACTAATTTAAGCTTCCACTCTATCTAATACTATTTCTAATCTATCTAAATCATGCTAGCAACATGCTAATCACGTTAGCAAACATGCTAGCAACATGCTAATCATGCTAAAAACAAGCTAGCAACATGCTAATCACGCTAGCAACATGCTAGCAACATGCTAATCATGCTAAAATCATGCTAGCAACATGCTAATCACGTTAGCAACATGCTAGCAACATGCTAGCAACATGCTAATCATGCTAGCAACATGCTAGCAACATGCTAATCATGCTAGCAACATGTTAGCAACATGCTAGCAACATGCTAATCACGCTAGCAACATGCTAGCAACATGCTAGCAATATGCTAATCATGCTAGCAACATGCTAGCAACATGCTAATCACGTTAGCAACATGCTAGCAACATGCTAATCATTCTAAAATCATGCTAGCAACATGCTAATCACGCTAGCAAACATGCTAGCAACATGCTAATCATGCTAAAAACAAGCTAACAACATGCTAGCAACATGCTAGCAACATGCTAATCACGCTAGCAACATGCTAGCAACATGCTAATCATGCTAGCAACATGCCAGCAACATGCTAATCACGCTAGCAACATGCTAGCAAAATGCTAATCATGCTAAAAACATGCTAGCAAACATGCTAATCACGCTAGCAACATGCTAGCAACATGCTAATCATGCTAAAATCATGCTAGCAACATGCTAGCAACATGCTAATCACGCTAGCAACATGTTAATCATGCTAGCAACATGCTAGCAAAATGCTAATCATGCTAAAAACATGCTAGCAACATACTAATCACGCTAGCAACATGCTAGCAACATGCTAATCATGATAAAATCATGCTAGCAACATGCTAGCAACATGCTAATCACCCTAGCAACATGCTAACAACATGCTAATCATGCTAAAATCATGCTAGCAACATGCTAATCACGCTAGCAACATGCTAGCAACATGCTAGCAACATGCTAATCACGCTAGCAACATGCTAGCAACATGCTAATCATGTTAAAATCATGCTAGCAACATGCTAGCAACATGCTAATCATGCTAACAACATGCTAGCAACATGCTAATCACGCTAGCAACATGCTAGCAACATGCTAATCATGTTAGCGACATGCTAGCAACATGCTAATAATGATAAAATCATGCTAGCAACATGCTAATGATGCTAGCAACATGCTAGTCACATGCTAATCATGCTAGCAACATGCTAATCATGCTAGCAACATGCTAATCACGCTAGCAACATGCTAGCAACATGCTAGCAACATGCTAATCACGCTAGCAACATGCTAATCATGTTAAAATCATGCTAGCAACATGCTAGCAACATGCTAATCATGCTAACAACATGCTAGCAACATGCTAATCACGCTAGCAACATGCTAGCAACATGCTAATCATGTTAGCGACATGCTAGCAACATGCTAATAATGATAAAATCATGCTAGCAACATGCTAATCAAGCTAGTAAACATGCTAATCATGCTAAAATCATGCTAGCAACATGCTAGCAACATGCTAATGATGCTAGCAACATGCTAGTCACATGCTAATCACATTAGCAACATGCTAATCACGCTAGCAACATGCTAAAATCATGCTAGCAACATGCTAGCAACATGCTAATCATGCTAAAATCATGCTAGCAACATGCTAATCATGCTAGCAACATGCTAAAAACATGCTAATCACGCTAGCAACATGCTAGCAACATGCTAATCATGATAAAATCATGCTAGCATCATGCTAGCAACATGCTAATGATGCTAGCAACATGCTAGTCACATGTTAATCATGCTAAAATCATGCTAGCAACATGCTAGCAACATGCTAGTCATGCTAGCCTAACTTATTCGCTACTTTTAAAACTTAAACTTTTAAAACTTTTAAAACTTTTAAAACTTAAACTTATAAAACTAATAAAACTTAAACTTTTAAAACTTGAACTTTTTTAACTATTAAAACTTAAACTTTTAAAACTTATAAAACTTTTAAAACTTATAAAACTTTTAAAACTTAAACTTATAAAACTTTTAAAACTTAAACTTATAAAACTAATAAAACTTAAACTTTTTTAACTATTAAAACTTAAACTTTTAAAACTTAAACTTTCCAAACTTTTTAACTTTCTGGTCCGGCTTTCGCAAGCCAACTTAAAGTTTGTTCACAAACTTTTTTATCTAGTTAAGTTGGCTTGTGAAAGCCAACTTACTGAAATCCTAACCTACAAATTTGCAATTCTATCTCCTCCTAGAGCTTTAACTCTACAGACTCCAAACTCAGCACAGGTCTTCAGACTGTTCTGACTCGCGTTGCTATATCTTTTCTAACTGATCAGACTTATGATTTTCATAAAACTGAAGATTAAATATCATAAAAATCAGATAGACTTACACTGATGGAATGTTCAGATGAGCCAAGACTATTCAAACTCCAACTGTCAAAATTCAAATCTAAACAGACTGAAGCTCATTACTCAATCAGACTTCCCTTCTATGTACTATTTCTATCCATTTCAAACTAATTTAAGTTTCCACTCTATCTAATACTATTTCTAATATATCTAAATCATGCTAGCAACATGCTAATCATGCTTGAAACATGCTAGCAACATGCTAATCATGTTAAAATCATGCTAGCAACATGATAGTAACATGCTAATCATGCTAGCAACATGCTAATCATAGTAGCAACATGCTAATCATGCTAGCAACATGTTAAAATCATGCTAGCAACATGCTAAAATCATGTTAGCAACATGTTAGCAACATGCTAATCATGCTAGCAACATGCTAGCAACATGCTAATCATGCTAAAATCCTGCTAGAACATGCTAGCAACATGCTAATAATGCTAGCAACATGCTAGCAACATGCTAAAATCATGCTACTCATGCTAGCAACATGCTAATCAATAAAAGGTCAGACTTTCTCAAGCCAACTTCAAAGTTTGTTCACAAACTTTTTCATCTAGTTATTATTATTATTATTAATCTTCTGAGACTAAATTTGCAATTCTATCTCCTCCTAGAGCTTTAACTCTACAGACTCCAAACTCGCACCATATCTCCGAACTATTCTGACTCGCGTTGCTATATCTTTTCTAACTGATCAGACTTATGATTTTCATAAAACTGAAGATTAAAAATCATAAAAATCCCATAGACATACATTGACGGAATGTTCAGATGAGCCAAGACTGTTCAAACTCCAACTGTCAAAAATTCAAATCTAAACAGACTGAAGCCCATTAGACTCAATCAGACTTCCCTTCTATGTACTATTTCTATCACATTCAAACTAATTTAAGCTTCCACTCTATCTAATACTATTTCTAATCTATCTAAATCATGCTAGCAACATGCTAATCATGCTAAAAACATGCTAGCAACATGTTAATCATGCTGAAAACATGCTAACAACATGCTAATCATGCTAGCAACATGCTAACAATATGCTAATCACGCTAGCAACATGCTAGCAACATGCTAATAATGCTAAAATCACGCTAGCAACATGCTAGCAACATGCTAATAACGCTAGCAACATGCTAATAACGCTAGCAACATGCTAGTAACATGCTAATAATGCTAGCAACATGCTAATCATGTTAGCAACATGCTAGCAACATGCTAATCATGCTAAAATAATGCTAGCAATATGCTAGCAACATGCTAGCAACATGCTAATCATGCTAGAAACATGCTAGAAACATGCTAGCAACATGATAATCATGCTAAAATCATGTTAGCAACATGCTATCAACATGATAGCAACTTTTAAAACTATTAAAACTTAAACTTTTAAAACTATTCAAACTTAAACTTTTAAAACTTAAACTTTTTAAAACTTTCCAAACTTTTTTAAACTTTTTAAAACTTTCTGGTCAGACTTTCTCAAGCCAACTTCAAAGTTTGTTCACAAACTTTTTCATCTAGTTATTATTATTCTTACGAGACTAAATTTGCAATTGCTACTCCTCCTAGAGCTTTAACTCTACAAACTCGAAACTCGCAACATATCTCCGAACTATTCTGACTCGAGTTGCTATATCTTTTCTAAGCGATCGGGTTTATGCTAATCGTACAATTAGCGAAAAACCGCGCAAAAAAACGCATCGACAATGCATGGCGGCAAACTTCGACGGGTTGTAGCGCAGAGCGAGAATTTCGTAGAAACTTGTGAATCACATCATTTGAAGAGGCTATCAAGCTGAGCGAGATCATACCCCGCAGTGGGGTATAAGTTTTACCACTGGGGCGCAAGAGCCCCCCAAAATTGTCCCATAGACTTACATGGTGAGGGGACGGCCCATGAAATAGCATATAGGTTGAAACTACGATGGTAATTTACATAGTAAATGATCTATTGACTCTTTCTATCTACTGACTCTATCTATCTACTGACTCTATCTATCTATCGACTCTATCAATCTATCTATCTATCTATCTATCTATCTATCTATCTATCTATCTATCTATCTATCTATCTATCTATCTATCTACTGACTCTATCTATCTATCTACTGACTCTATCTATCTATCTATCCATCTATCTATCTATGCTAGCAACATGCTAGTCACTTGCTAATCATGCTGGCAACATGCTAGCAACATGCTAATAATGCTAAAATCATGCTAGCAACATGCTAATCATGCTAAAATCAAGCTAGCAAAATGCTAGCAACATGCTAATCATGCTAAAATCATGCTAGCAACATGCTAGCAACATGCTAATCATGCTAGCAACATGCTAATCACGCTAGCAACATGCTAGCAACATGCTAATCATGCTAAAAACATGTTAGCAACATGCTAATCACCCTAGCAACATGCTAGCAACATGCCAATCATGTTAAAAACATACTAGCAACATGCTAATCACGCTAGCAACATGCTAGCAACATGCTAATCACGCTAAAATCATGCTAGCAACATGCTAGCAACATGTTATTCACGCTAGCAACATGCTAATCACGCTAAAATCATGCTAGCAACATGCTAGCAACATGCTAATCACGCTAGCAACATGCTAGCAACATGCTAATCAAGCTAGCAACATGCTAGCAACACGCTAATCATGCTAAAATCATGCTAGCAACATGCTAATCACGCTAGCAACATGCTAATCATGGCTAAAATCATGCTAGCAACATGCTAATCATGCTAGCAACATGCTAGCAACATGCTAATCATAATAAAAACATGCTAGCAACATGCTAATCACGCTAGCAACATGCTAGCAACATGCTAATCATGCTAAAATCATGCTAGCAAACATGCTAATCACGCTAGCAACATGCTAGCAACATGCTAGCAACATGCTAATGATGCTAGCAACATGCTAGCAACATGCTAATCACGCTAGCAACATGCTAATCACGCTAGCAACATGCTAGCAACATGCTAATAATGCTAAAATCATGCTAGCAACATGCTAATCACGCTAGCAACATGCTAGCAACATGCTAGCAACATGCTAGCAACATGCTAATCATGCTAGCAAAATGCTAATCATGCTAGCAACATGCTAGCAACATGCTAGCAACATGCTAATCACGCTAGCAACATGCTAACAACATGCTAATCGTGCTAAAATCATGCTAGCAACATGCTAGCAACATGCTAATCACGCTAGCAACATGCTAGCAACATGCTAATCATGCTAGCAACATGCTAGCAACATGCTAATCACGCTAGCAACATGCTAGCAACATGCTAATCATGCTAAAATCATGCTAGCAACATGCTAATCACGCTAGCAACATGCTAGCAACATGCTAATCATGCTAGCAACATGCTAGCAACATGCTAATCATGCTAAAATCATGCTAGCAACATGCTAGCAACATGCTAATGATGCTAGCAACATGCTAGCAACATGCTAATAATGCTAAAATCATGCTAGCAACATGCTAATCACGCTAGCAACATGCTAGCAACATGCTAATCATGCTAGCAACATGCTAGCAACATGCTAATCATGCTAGCAAAATGCTAATCATGCTAGCAACATGCTAGCAACATGCTAATCACGCTAGCAACATGCTAACAACATGCTAATCAAGCTAAAATTATGCTAGCAACATGCTAGCAACATGCTAATCATGCTAAAATCATGCTAGCAACATGCTAATCACGCTAGCAACATGCTAGCAACATGCTAATCATGCTAAAATAATGCTAGCAACATGCTAGCAACATGCTAGCAACATGCTAATCATGCTAGCAAAATGCTAATCATGCTAGCAACATGCTAGCATCATGCTAATCACGCTAGCAACATGCTAACAACATGCTAATCGTGCTAAAATCATGCTAGCAACATGCTAGCAACATGCTAATCACGCTAGCAACATGCTAATCATGCTAGCAACATGCTAGCAACATGCTAATCACGCTAGCAACATGCTAGCAACATGCTAATCATGCTAAAATCATGCTAGCAACATGCTAATCACGCTAGCAACATGCTAGCAACATGCTAATCATGCTAGCAACATGCTAGCAACATGCTAATCATGCTAAAATCATGCTAGCAACATGCTAGCAACATGCTAATGATGCTAACAACATGCTAGCAACATGCTAATAATGCTAAAATCATGCTAGCAACATGCTAATCACGCTAGCAACATGCTAGCAACATGCTAATCATGCTAGCAACATGCTAGCAACATGCTAGCAACATGCTAATCATGCTAGCAAAATGCTAATCATGCTAGCAACATGCTAGCAACATGCTAATCACGCTAGCAACATGCTAACA
Source organism: Oxygymnocypris stewartii (assembly GCA_003573665.1). Taxonomy (NCBI): domain Eukaryota; kingdom Metazoa; phylum Chordata; class Actinopteri; order Cypriniformes; family Cyprinidae; genus Oxygymnocypris; species Oxygymnocypris stewartii. The sequence continues at coordinate 794,327 of QVTF01023765.1, read as the reverse complement.
ACATGCTAATCAAGCTAAAATTATGCTAGCAACATGCTAGCAACATGCTAATCATGCTAAAATCATGCTAGCAACATGCTAGCAACAAGCTAATGATGTTAGCAACATGCTAGCAACATGCTAATAATGCTAAAATCATGCTAGCAACATGCTAATCACGTTAGCAACATGTTAGCAACATGCTAGCAACATGCTAATCATGCTAAAATAATGCTAGCAACATGCTAGCAACATGCTAATCATGCTAGCAAAATGCTAATCATGCTAGCAACATGCTAATCATGCTAAAATAATGCTAGCAACATGCTAGCAACATGCTAGCAACATGCTAATCATGCTAGCAAAATGCTAATCATGCTAGCAACATGCTAGCAACATGCTAATCACGCTAGCAACATGCTAACAACATGTTAATCATGCTAAAATCATGCTAGCAACATGCTAATCACGCTAGCAACATGCTAGCAACATGCTAACAACATGCTAATCATGTTAGCAACATGCTAGCAACATGCTAATCACGCTAGCAACATGCTAGCAACATGCTAATCATGCTAAAATCATGCTAGCAACATGCTAATCACGCTAGCAACATGCGAGCAACATGCTAGCAACATGCTAGCAACATGCTAATCATGCTAGCAACATGCTAGCAACATGCTAGCAACATGCTAATCATGCTAAAATCATGCTAGCAACATGCTAATGATGCTAGCAACATGCTAATCATGCTAAAAACATGCTAGCAACATGCTAATCACGCTAGCAACATGCTAGCAACATGCTAATCGTGCTAAAATCATGCTAGCAAACATGTTAATCACGCTAGCAACATGCTAGCAACATGCTAATCATGCTAAAATCATGCTAGCAACATGCTAGCAACATGCTAATGATGCTAGCAACATGCTAGCAACATGCTAATCACGCTAGCAACATGCTAGCAACATGCTAATAATGCTAAAATCATGCTAGCAACATGCTAATCACGCTAGCAACATGCTAAAATCATGCTAACAACATGCTAATCACGCTAGCAACATGCTAAAATCATGCTAGCAACATGCTAATCACGCTAGCAACATGCTAGCAACATGCTAGCAACATGGAAATCATGCTAAAAACAAGCTAGCAACATGCTAATCACGCTAGCAACATGCTAGCAACATGCTAATCATGCTAAAATCATGCTAGCAACATGCTAATCATGCTAAAATCATGGTAACGACATGCTAGCAACATGCTTATCATGTTAACAACATGTTAGTAACATGCTAATCATGCTACCAACATGATAGCAACATGCTAATCATGCTAGCAACATGCTAATCATGTTAAAATCATGCCAGCGACATGCTAGCAACATGCTAATCAAGCTAGCAACATGCTAATCATGCTAAAATCATGCTAGTGACATGCTAGCAACATGCTAATCATGCTAACAACATGCTAATCATGCTATCAAAATGTTAGCAACATGCATCTATCTACTGACTTTATCTATCTATCTATCAATCTATCTATCTATCTATCTATCTATCTATCTATCTATCTATCTATCTATCTATCTATCTATCTATCTACTGACTCTATCTATCTACTGACTCTATCTATCTATCTATCTATCTATCTATCTATCGACTCTTTCTATCTATTGACTCTTTCTATCTATCTATCTATCTATCTATCTATCTATCTATCTATCTATCTATCTATCTATCTATCTATCTTTTTTATGTAAACTTCGTACTTCAAACTGCTAGCTTTTAAAACTAAGTCTATAATACGTCAGACTTTCCCAAGCCAACTTCGAAGTTTGTTCACAAACTTCTTTATCTAGTTTATTATTATTAGGGAACGAGCACCGATGGTGCAGAGGACCCTATTGAATCTGCTCCGTTTATTATTATTATTATTAGGGACCGAGCACCGATGGTGCGAGGACCCTATTGAATCTGCTCCGTTTATTAGGGACCGAGCACCGATGGTGCAGAGGACCCTATTGGATCTGCTCCGTTTATTATTAAGTTGGCTTGGGAAAGCCAACTTACTGATATTCTATTTAAACTTATACTTATTATTATTATTCTTACGAGACTAAATTTGCAATTGCTACTCCTCCTAGAGCTTTAACTCTACAAACTCGAAACTCGCAACATATCTCCGAACTATTCTGACTCGAGTTGCTATATCTTTTCTAAGCGATCGGGTTTATGCTAATCGTACAATTAGCGAAAAACCGCGCAAAAAAACGCATCGACAATGCATGGCGGCAAACTTCGACGGGTTGTAGCGCAGAGCGAGAATTTCGTAGAAACTTGTGAATCACATCATTTGAAGAGGCTATCAAGCTGAGCGAGATCATACCCCGCAGTGGGGTATAAGTTTTACCACTGGGGCGCAAGAGCCCCCCAAAATTGTCCCATAGACTTACATGGTGAGGGGACGGCCCATGAAATAGCATATAGGTTGAAACTACGATGGTAATTTACATAGTAAATGATCTATTGACTCTTTCTATCTACTGACTCTATCTATCTACTGACTCTATCTATCTATCGACTCTATCTATCTATCTATCTATCAATCTATCTATCTATCTATCTATCTATCTATCTATCTATCTATCTATCTATCTATCTATCTATCTATCTACTGACTCTATCTATCTATCTACTGACTCTATCTATCTATCTATCCATCTATCTATCTATGCTAGCAACATGCTAGTCACTTGCTAATCATGCTGGCAACATGCTAGCAACATGCTAATAATGCTAAAATCATGCTAGCAACATGCTAATCATGCTAAAATCAAGCTAGCAAAATGCTAGCAACATGCTAATCATGCTAAAATCATGCTAGCAACATGCTAGCAACATGCTAATCATGCTAGCAACATGCTAATCACGCTAGCAACATGCTAGCAACATGCTAATCATGCTAAAAACATGTTAGCAACATGCTAATCACCCTAGCAACATGCTAGCAACATGCCAATCATGTTAAAAACATACTAGCAACATGCTAATCACGCTAGCAACATGCTAGCAACATGCTAATCACGCTAAAATCATGCTAGCAACATGCTAGCAACATGTTATTCACGCTAGCAACATGCTAACAACATGCTAATCACGCTAAAATCATGCTAGCAACATGCTAGCAACATGCTAATCACGCTAGCAACATGCTAGCAACATGCTAATCAAGCTAGCAACATGCTAGCAACACGCTAATCATGCTAAAATCATGCTAGCAACATGCTAATCACGCTAGCAACATGCTAATCATGGCTAAAATCATGCTAGCAACATGCTAATCATGCTAGCAACATGCTAGCAACATGCTAATCATAATAAAAACATGCTAGCAACATGCTAATCACGCTAGCAACATGCTAGCAACATGCTAATCATGCTAAAATCATGCTAGCAAACATGCTAATCACGCTAACAACATGCTAGCAACATGCTAGCAACATGCTAATGATGCTAGCAACATGCTAGCAACATGCTAATCACGCTAGCAACATGCTAATCACGCTAGCAACATGCTAGCAACATGCTAATAATGCTAAAATCATGCTAGCAACATGCTAATCACGCTAGCAACATGCTAGCAACATGCTAATCATGCTAAAATAATGTTAGCAACATGCTAGCAACATGCTAGCAACATGCTAATCATGCTAGCAAAATGCTAATCATGCTAGCAAAATGCTAGCAACATGCTAATAATGCTAAAATCATGCTAGCAACATGCTAATCACGCTAGCAACATGCTAGCAACATGCTAATCATGCTAAAATAATGTTAGCAACATGCTAGCAACATGCTAGCAACATGCTAATCATGCTAGCAAAATGCTAATCATGCTAGCAAAATGCTAATCATGCTAGCAACATGCTAGCAACATGCTAGCAACATGCTAATCACGCTAGCAACATGCTAACAACATGCTAATCGTGCTAAAATCATGCTAGCAACATGCTAGCAACATGCTAATCACGCTAGCAACATGCTAGCAACATGCTAATCATGCTAGCAACATGCTAGCAACATGCTAATCACGCTAGCAACATGCTAGCAACATGCTAATCATGCTAAAATCATGCTAGCAACATGCTAATCACGCTAGCAACATGCTAGCAACATGCTAATCATGCTAGCAACATGCTAGCAACATGCTAATCATGCTAAAATCATGCTAGCAACATGCTAGCAACATGCTAATGATGCTAGCAACATGCTAGCAACATGCTAATAATGCTAAAATCATGCTAGCAACATGCTAATCACGCTAGCAACATGCTAGCAACATGCTAATCATGCTAGCAACATGCTAGCAACATGCTAGCAACATGCTAATCATGCTAGCAAAATGCTAATCATGCTAGCAACATGCTAGCAACATGCTAATCACGCTAGCAACATGCTAACAACATGCTAATCAAGCTAAAATTATGCTAGCAACATGCTAGCAACATGCTAATCATGCTAAAATCATGCTAGCAACATGCTAATCACGCTAGCAACATGCTAGCAACATGCTAGCAACATGCTAATCATGCTAAAATAATGCTAGCAACATGCTAGCAACATGCTAGCAACATGCTAATCATGCTAGCAAAATGCTAATCATGCTAGCAACATGCTAGCATCATGCTAATCACGCTAGCAACATGCTAACAACATGCTAATCGTGCTAAAATCATGCTAGCAACATGCTAGCAACATGCTAATCACGCTAGCAACATGCTAATCATGCTAGCAACATGCTAGCAACATGCTAATCACGCTAGCAACATGCTAGCAACATGCTAATCATGCTAAAATCATGCTAGCAACATGCTAATCACGCTAGCAACATGCTAGCAACATGCTAATCATGCTAGCAACATGCTAGCAACATGCTAATCATGCTAAAATCATGCTAGCAACATGCTAATGATGCTAACAACATGCTAGCAACATGCTAATAATGCTAAAATCATGCTAGCAACATGCTAATCACGCTAGCAACATGCTAGCAACATGCTAATCATGCTAGCAACATGCTAGCAACATGCTAGCAACATGCTAATCATGCTAGCAAAATGCTAATCATGCTAGCAACATGCTAGCAACATGCTAATCACGCTAGCAACATGCTAACAACATGCTAATCAAGCTAAAATTATGCTAGCAACATGCTAGCAACATGCTAATCATGCTAAAAACATGCTAACAACATGCTAATCACGCTAGCAACATGCTAGTAACATGCTAATCATGTTATAATCATGTTAGCAACATGCTAGCAACATGCTAATCATGCTAAAATCATGCTAGCAACATGCTAGCAACAAGCTAATGATGCTAGCAACATGCTAGCAACATGCTAATAATGCTAAAATCATGCTAGCAACATGCTAATCACGTTAGCAACATGTTAGCAACATGCTAGCAACATGCTAATCATGCTAAAATAATGCTAGCAACATGCTAGCAACATGCTAATCATGCTAGCAAAATGCTAATCATGCTAGCAACATGCTAATCATGCTAAAATAATGCTAGCAACATGCTAGCAACATGCTAGCAACATGCTAATCATGCTAGCAAAATGCTAATCATGCTAGCAACATGCTAGCAACATGCTAATCACGCTAGCAACATGCTAACAACATGTTAATCATGCTAAAATCATGCTAGCAACATGCTAATCACGCTAGCAACATGCTAGCAACATGCTAACAACATGCTAATCATGTTAGCAACATGCTAGCAACATGCTAATCACGCTAGCAACATGCTAGCAACATGCTAATCATGCTAAAATCATGCTAGCAACATGCTAATCACGTTAGCAACATGCGAGCAACATGCTAGCAACATGCTAGCAACATGCTAATCATGCTAGCAACATGCTAGCAACATGCTAGCAACATGCTAATCATGCTAAAATCATGCTAGCAACATGCTAATGATGCTAGCAACATGCTAATCATGCTAAAAACATGCTAGCAACATGCTAATCACGCTAGCAACATGCTAGCAACATGCTAATCGTGCTAAAATCATGCTAGCAAACATGTTAATCACGCTAGCAACATGCTAGCAACATGCTAATCATGCTAAAATCATGCTAGCAACATGCTAGCAACATGCTAATGATGCTAGCAACATGCTAGCAACATGCTAATCACGCTAGCAACATGCTAGCAACATGCTAATAATGCTAAAATCATGCTAGCAACATGCTAATCACGCTAGCAACATGCTAAAATCATGCTAACAACATGCTAATCACGCTAGCAACATGCTAAAATCATGCTAGCAACATGCTAATCATGCTAGCAACATGGAAATCATGCTAAAAACAAGCTAGCAACATGCTAATCACGCTAGCAACATGCTAGCAACATGCTAATCATGCTAAAATCATGCTAGCAACATGCTAATCATGCTAAAATCATGGTAACGACATGCTAGCAACATGCTTATCATGTTAACAACATGTTAGTAACATGCTAATCATGCTACCAACATGATAGCAACATGCTAATCATGCTAGCAACATGCTAATCATGTTAAAATCATGCCAGCGACATGCTAGCAACATGCTAATCAAGCTAGCAACATGCTAATCATGCTAAAATCATGCTAGTGACATGCTAGCAACATGCTAATCATGCTAACAACATGCTAATCATGCTATCAAAATGTTAGCAACATGCATCTATCTACTGACTTTATCTATCAATCTATCTATCTATCTATCTATCTATCTATCTATCTATCTATCTATCTACTGACTCTATCTATCTACTGACTCTATCTATCTATCTATCTATCTATCTATCGACTCTTTCTATCTATTGACTCTTTCTATCTATCTATCTATCTATCTATCTATCTATCTATCTATCTATCTTTTTTATGTAAACTTCGTACTTCAAACTGCTAGCTTTTAAAACTAAGTCTATAATACGTCAGACTTTCCCAAGCCAACTTCGAAGTTTGTTCACAAACTTCTTTATCTAGTTTATTATTATTAGGGAACGAGCACCGATGGTGCAGAGGACCCTATTGAATCTGCTCCGTTTATTATTATTATTATTAGGGACCGAGCACCGATGGTGCGAGGACCCTATTGAATCTGCTCCGTTTATTAGGGACCGAGCACCGATGGTGCAGAGGACCCTATTGGATCTGCTCCGTTTATTATTAAGTTGGCTTGGGAAAGCCAACTTACTGATATTCTATTTAAACTTATACTTATTATTATTATTCTTACGAGACTAAATTTGCAATTGCTACTCCTCCTAGAGCTTTAACTCTACAAACTCGAAACTCGCAACATATCTCCGAACTATTCTGACTCGAGTTGCTATATCTTTTCTAAGCGATCGGGTTTATGCTAATCGTACAATTAGCGAAAAACCGCGCAAAAAAACGCATCGACAATGCATGGCGGCAAACTTCGACGGGTTGTAGCGCAGAGCGAGAATTTCGTAGAAACTTGTGAATCACATCATTTGAAGAGGCTATCAAGCTGAGCGAGATCATACCCCGCAGTGGGGTATAAGTTTTACCACTGGGGCGCAAGAGCCCCCCAAAATTGTCCCATAGACTTACATGGTGAGGGGACGGCCCATGAAATAGCATATAGGTTGAAACTACGATGGTAATTTACATAGGAAATGATCTATTGACTCTTTCTATCTACTGACTCTATCTATCTACTGACTCTATCTATCTATCTATCTATCTATCTATCTATCTATCTATCTACTGACTCTATCTATCTATCTATCTATCTATCTATCTATCTATCTATCTATCTATCTATCTATCTATCTACTGACTCTATCTATCTATCTATCTATCTATCTATCTATCTATCTATCTATCTATCTATCTATCTATCTATCTATCTATCTACTGACTCTATCTATCTATCTATCTATCTATCTATCTACTGACTCTATCTATCTACTGACTCTATCTATCTATCTACTGACTCTATCTATCTATCTATCTATCTATCTATCTATCTATCTATCTATGCTAGCAACATGCTAGTCACTTGCTAATCATGCTGGCAACATGCTAGCAACATGCTAATCATGCTAAAATCATGCTAGCAACATGCTAATTATGCTAGCAACATGCTAACAACATGCTAGCAACATGCTAATCATGCTAAAAACATGCTAGCAACATGCTAATCATGCTAAAATCATGCTATCAACATGCTAATCATGCTAAAATCATGATAGCAAAATGCTAGCAACATGCTAATCATGCTAAAATCATACTAGCAACATGCTAATCATATTAAAATCATGCTAGCAACATGCTAATCATGCTAGCAACATGCTAATCATGCTAAAATCATGTTAGCAACATGCTAATCATGCTAAAATCATGCTAGCAAAATGCTAGCAACATGCTAATCATGCTAAAATCACGCTAGCAAAATGCTAGCAACATGCTAATCTTGCTAAAATCATGCTAGCAAAATGCTAATCATGCTAGCAACATGCTAGCAACATGCTAATCATGCTAAAATCATGCTAGCAACATGCTAATCATGCTAAAATCATGCTAGCAACATGCTAATCATGCTAAAAACATGCTAGCAACATGCTAGCAACATGCTAATCATGCTAAAATAATGCCAGCAACATGCTAGCAACATGCTAATCACGCCATCAACATGCTAATCATGCTAAAATCATGCTAGCAAAACATTCTAATCTTGCTAGCAACATGCTAGCAACATGCTAATCATGCTAAAAACATGCTAGCAACATGCTAATCTTGCTAGAAACATGCTGGCAACATGCTAATCATGCTAGCAACATGCTAGCAACATGTTAATCACGCTAGCAGCATGCTAGCAACATGCTAATCATGCTAAAATCATGCTAGCAACATGCTAATCACGCTAGCAACATGCTAGCAACATGCTAATCATGCTAAAATCATGCTAGCAACATGCTAGCAACATGCTAATAATGCTAGCAACATGCTAGCAACATGCTAATCACGCTAGCAACATGCTAGCAGCATGCTAATCATGCTAGCAACATGCTAGCAACATGCTAATCATGCTAGCAACATGCTAATCATGCTAAAATCATGCTAGCAACATGCTAATCACGCTAGCAACATGCGAGCAACATGCTAATTATGCTAAAAACATGCTAGCAACATGCTAATCACGCTAGCAACATGCTAGCAACATGCTAATCATGCTAAAATCATGCTAGCAACATGCTAGCAACATGCTAATAATGCTAACAACATGCTAATCACGCTAGCATCATGCTAGCAACATGCTAATCATGCTAAAATCATGCTAGCAACATGCTAGCAACATGCTAATCACGCTAGCAACATGCTAGCAACATGCTAATCATGCTAAAATCATGCTAAAATCATGCTAGCAACATGCTAATCATGCTAAAATCATGCTAGCAACATGCTAGCAACATGCTAATCATGCTAGCAACATGCTAGCAACATGCTAATCACGCTAGCAACATGCTAGCAACATGCTAATCATGCTAAAATCATGCTATCAACATGCTAATCACGCTAGCAACATGTTAGCAAACATGCTAGCAACATGCTAATCATGCTAAAAACAAGCTAGCAACATGTTAATCACGCTAGCAACATGCTAGCAACATGTTAATAATGCTAAAATCATGCTAGCAACATGCTAATCACGCTAGCAACATGCTAGCAACATGCTAGCAACATGCTAATAATGCTAAAAACAAGCTAGCAACATGCTAATCACGCTAGCAACATGCTAGCAACATGTTAATAATGCTAAAATCATGCTAGCAACATGCTAGCAACATGCTAATCACGCTAGCAACATGCTAATCATGCTAGCAACATGCTAGCAACATGCTAATAATGCTAAAATCATGCTAGCAACATGCTAATCACGCTAGCAACATGCTAGCAACATGCTAATCATGCTAGCAACATGCTAGCAACATTCTAATCACGCTAGCAACATGCTAGCAACTTGCTAGCAACATGCTAACAACATGCTAATCATGGTAGCAACATGCTAGCAACATGATAATCACGCTAGCATCATGCTAATCATGCTAACAACATGCTAATCACGCTAAAATAATGCTAGCAACATGCTAGCAACATGCTAATCATGCTAAAATCATGCTAAAATCATGCTATCAACATGCTAATCACGCTAGCAACATGTTAGCAAACATGCTAGCAACATGCTAATCATGCTAAAAACAAGCTAGCAACATGTTAATCACGCTAGCAACATGCTAGCAACATGTTAATAATGCTAAAATCATGCTAGCAACATGCTAATCACGCTAGCAACATGCTAGCAACATGCTAGCAACATGCTAATAATGCTAAAAACAAGCTAGCAACATGCTAATCACGCTAGCAACATGCTAGCAACATGTTAATAATGCTAAAATCATGCTAGCAACATGCTAGCAACATGCTAATCACGCTAGCAACATGCTAATCATGCTAGCAACATGCTAGCAACATGCTAATAATGCTAAAATCATGCTAGCAACATGCTAATCACGCTAGCAACATGCTAGCAACATGCTAATCATGCTAGCAACATGCTAGCAACATTCTAATCACGCTAGCAACATGCTAGCAACTTGCTAGCAACATGCTAACAACATGCTAATCATGGTAGCAACATGCTAGCAACATGATAATCACGCTAGCATCATGCTAATCATGCTAACAACATGCTAATCACGCTAAAATAATGCTAGCAACATGCTAGCAACATGCTAATCACGCTAGCAACATGCTAGCAACATGCTAATCATGCTAAAATCATGCTAAAATCATGCTAGCAACATGCTAATCATGCTAAAATCATGCTAGCAACATGCTAGCAACATGCTAATCATGCTAGCAACATGCTAGCAACATGCTAATCACGCTAGCAACATGCTAGCAACATGCTAATCATGCTAAAATCATGCTATCAACATGCTAATCACGCTAGCAACATGTTAGCAAACATGCTAGCAACATGCTAATCATGCTAAAAACAAGCTAGCAACATGTTAATCACGCTAGCAACATGCTAGCAACATGTTAATAATGCTAAAATCATGCTAGCAACATGCTAATCACGCTAGCAACATGCTAGCAACATGCTAGCAACATGCTAATAATGCTAAAAACAAGCTAGCAACATGCTAATCACGCTAGCAACATGCTAGCAACATGTTAATAATGCTAAAATCATGCTAGCAACATGCTAGCAACATGCTAATCACGCTAGCAACATGCTAATCATGCTAGCAACATGCTAGCAACATGCTAATAATGCTAAAATCATGCTAGCAACATGCTAATCACGCTAGCAACATGCTAGCAACATGCTAATCATGCTAGCAACATGCTAGCAACATTCTAATCACGCTAGCAACATGCTAGCAACTTGCTAGCAACATGCTAACAACATGCTAATCATGGTAGCAACATGCTAGCAACATGATAATCACGCTAGCATCATGCTAATCATGCTAACAACATGCTAATCACGCTAAAATAATGCTAGCAACATGCTAGCAACATGCTAATCAAGCTAGCAACATGCTAATCACGCTAGCAACATGCTAGCAACATGTTAATAATGCTAAAATCATGCTAGCAACATGCTAGCAACATGCTAATCACGCTAGCAACATGCTAATCATGCTAGCAACATGCTAGCAACATGCTAATAATGCTAAAATCATGCTAGCAACATGCTAATCACGCTAGCAACATGCTAGCAACATGCTAATCATGCTAGCAACATGCTAGCAACATTCTAATCACGCTAGCAACATGCTAGCAACTTGCTAGCAACATGCTAACAACATGCTAATCATGGTAGCAACATGCTAGCAACATGATAATCACGCTAGCATCATGCTAATCATGCTAACAACATGCTAATCACGCTAAAATAATGCTAGCAACATGCTAGCAACATGCTAATCAAGCTAGCAACATGCTAGCAAAATGCTAATCACGTTAGCAACATGCTAACAACATGCTAATCATGCTAGCAACATGCTAAAATCATGCTAGCAACATGCTAATCATGCTAGAAAAATGCTAGCAAACATGCTAATCACGCTAGCAACATGCTAGCAACATGCTAATCATGCTAAAATCATGGTAACGACATGCTAGCAACATGCTTATCATGCTAACAACATGTTAGCAACATGCTAATCATGCTAGCAACATGCTAGCAACATGCTAATCATGCTATCAACATGCTAATCATGTTAAAATCATGCCAGCGACATGCTAGTAACATGCTAGCAACATGCTAATCACGCTAGCAACATGCTAATCATGCTAAAATCATGCTAGCGACATGCTTGCAGACATGCTAATCATGCTAACAACATGCTACCAACATGCTAATCATGCTAGCAACATGCATCTATCTACTGACTTTGTCTATCTATCTATCTATCTATCTATCTACTGACTCTATCTATCTATCTATCTATCTATCTATCTATTGACTTTTTCTATCTACTGACTCTCTATCTATCTATCTATCTATCTATCTATCTATCTATCTATCTTTTTTATGTAAACTTCGCACTTCAAACTGCTAGCTTTTAAAACTAAGTCTATAATACGTCAGACTTTCCCAAGCCAACTTCGAAGTTTGTTCACAAACTTCTTTATCTAGTTATTATTATTATTCTTCTTCTCCAAACTTAATCGCATATTAGAGGGCCTAAACGTGCTCGAAAAGCCAAGAAACTTTGCACACGCATCAGAACTGGTGAAAATGTACGTCTGATATGGGTTTCAGGAGTAGGTGTGGCAAAATGGCTCGACAGCGCCACCTATAAATATTCAGCGGAGTGCGCCTCGAGCTACGTTTCACGTACATGTACGAAAATTGGTACACTCATGTAACTTAACATTACCTACAAAAAAGTATCTTGGTACGAAATCAGAAACCAAACAGGAAGTCGGTTATTTTTAATTTTCTCATCATATTTTGTGTCATTTTTGCCCTTTTCAGGTGTCATACTTTAACGAACTCCTCCCAGAGATATTTCCAGATGAACACCAAAATTGGTCATTGTAATCTAAAGCCCTTTGTGACGTTAAATTGCGAAGATCTAGAGTTTTCATCGGAGGGCGTGTCCGTGGCGTCCTGTCAAATTTTGATGTTTCGCCATGAAACAGGAAGTTGTTATAACTCAGGCATGCTATGTCCGATCTACACCAAACTTCACATGGTTGATAAGAATCCTGACCTGAAGATATCTAAGTGACCATATTCAGTTATTGTCATAGCGCCACCTGCTGGCAACAGGAAGTGACATGTTTTACTCTGTAACTAACTCCTCCTAGAGATTTAATGACATCAACATAATATTTAGGTCAGTTTAATCTGCAGGCCTTTGTGATGTTAAATTGCGAAGAGCTTAAGATTTCGCTAATGGGCGTGTCCTTGGCGGCATCACAAATTTCGATGTCTCGCCATGGGAATAGAAGCTGTTGTTACTCAGCCATAAAATGTCCGATCTGTCCCAGACTTCACATGTTCGATAAGAATCCAGGCCTGAACACATCTAAATACGAATATTCCATTATAATCAGAGCGCCACCTGCTGGCAACAGGAAATGACTTGTTTTATACTAACGTAAACATGCAATGTCCAATCTGCACCAAACTTCACATATTTGTTAAGACTCCGGACTTGAAGAGATCTACATGACCATATTCAGTTATAGACATAGCACCACCTGCTGGCAACAGGAAGTGACATCTTTTACTCTGTAACTAACTCCTCCTAGAGATTTAATGACATCAACATAATATTTAGGTCAGTCTAATCAAAACGCCTTTGTGATGTTAAATTGCGAAGAGCTTGAGTTTTCGCTAATGGGCGTGACCATGGCGGCGTGACAAAATTCGATGTCTCGCCATGGGAATAGAAGCTGTTGTTACTCAGCCATAAAATGTCCAATCTGCCCCAAACTTCACACGTTTGATAAGAGCCATAGCCTGAAGACATCTACGTGCCAATGTTTAGTTATAGACATAGCGCCACCTGCTTGCTACAGGAAATTACTTGTTTTACACTAACTTGAACATGCAATGTCCAATCTGCACCCAACTTCACATATTTTGTAAGAGTCCTGTCCCGAAAACATCTAAAGGCCAATATTCAGATGTAATCATAGCGCCACCTGTTGACAACAGGATATGCCAGGCTTTACACTAACTCAATCATACTATGTTCAATCTGCACCAAACTTCTTATGTTTGATAAAAGTATTGGTCTGAAGATATCCAAATGCCAATGTTCAGTTAAAGACATAGCGCCACCTGCTGGCAACAGGTTTGGCACATATAAATGACTTTGATACATTCCTCTATACTTACCTTTTTAAATGCATATTGCTCACCGTTCCCTGTCTTTCTGAAGCCACCAGTCGGCGGTGCCGGGTGCGAGGTCCCTTCCATCGCTGCTTGCAGCTTTAATTATTCTTATTATTCTTCTTCTTCTTCTTCTTCTTCTTCTTCTTCTTCTTCTCCAAACTTAATCGCATTTTAGAGGGCCTAAACATGCTCGAAAAGTCAGGAAACTTTCCACACGTGTCAGAACTGGTGAAAATTTACGTCTGATATGGGTTTCAGAAGTAGGTGTGGCAAAATGACTCGACAGCGCCACCTATAAATATTCAGCGGAGTGCACCTCGAGCTACGTTTCATGTACATGTACGAAAATCGGTACACTTATGTAACTTAACAATACCTACAAAAAACTCTCTAGGTACGAAATCAGAAACCCAACAGGAAGTCGGCTATTTTGAATTTTCTCGTCATATTTTGTGTCATTTTTGCCATTTTCAGGTGTCATACTTTATCGAACTCCTCCCAGAGATTGATTCAGATGAACACCAAAATTGGTCAGTGTAATCTAAAGCCCTTTGTGACGTTAAATTGCGAAGATCTAGAGTTTTCATCGGAGGGCGTGTCCGTGGCGTCCTGTCAAATTTTGATGTTTCGCCATGAAACAGGAAGTTGTTATATCTCAGGCATGCTATGTCCGATCTACACCAAACTTCACGTGTTTGATAAGAATCCTGACATGAAGGGATCTAAGTGACCATATTCAGTTATAGTCATAGCGCCACCTGCTGGCAACAGGAAGTGACATGTTTTACTCTGTAACTAACTCCTCCTAGAGATTTAATGACATAAACATAATATTTAGGTCAGTCTAACCTAAAGGCCTTTGTGATGTTAAATTGCGAAGATCTAGAGTTTTCGTTAAAGGGCGTGTCCATGGCGGCATCACAAATTTCGATGTCTCGCCATGGGAATAAAAGTTGTTTTAACTCAGCCATGCAATAACTGATCTGCCCCAGACTTCACACGTTCGATAAGAATGCAGGCCTGAACACATCTAAATACGAATATACCATTATAATCAGAGCGCCACCTGCTGGCCACAGGAAATGACTTGATTTACACTAACGTAAACATGCAATGTCCAATCTGCACCAAACTTCACATATTTGTTAAAACTCCTGACCTGCAGAGATCTAAGTGACCATATTCAGTTATAGTCGTAGCGCCACCTGCTGGCAACAGGAAGTGACATGTTTTACTCTGTAACTAAATCCTCCTAGAGATTTAATGACATAAACATAATATTTAGGTCAGTCTAACCTAAAGGCCTTTGTGATGTTAAATTGCGAAGATCTAGAGTTTTCGTTAAAGGGCGTGTCCATGGCGGCATCACAAATTTCGATGTCTCTTCATGGGAATAAAAGTTGTTGTAACTCAGCCATACAATGTCCGATCTGCCCCAGACTTCACACGTTCGATAAGAATCCAGACCTGAACACATCTAAATACGAATATTTCATTATAATTAGAGCGCCACCTGTTGGCAACAGGAAATGACTTCTTTTACACTATCTTAAACATGCAATGTCCAATCTGCACCAAACTTCACATATTTGGTAAGAGTCCTGGCCTGAAAACACCTAAAGGCCAAAAATCAGATATAATCATAGCGCCACCTGCTGACAACAGGATATATCATGCTTTACACTAACTCAAACATGCCATGTTCAATCTGCACCAAACTTCATATGTTTGATAAAAGTATTGGTCTGAAGACATCTACATGCCAATGTTTAGTTATAGACATAGCGCCACCTGGTGGCTACAGGAAATTACTTGTTTTACACCAACTTAAACATGCATTGTCCAATCTGCACCAAACTTCACATATTTGGTAAGATTCCTGGCCTGAAGATATCTAAAGGCCAATATTCAGATGTAATCATAGCGCCACCTGCTGACAACAGGATGTGTCAGGCTTTACACTAACTCAAACATACTATGTTCAATCTGCACCAAACTTCATATGTTTGATAAAATTGTTAGACTGAAGACAGCTACATGTTAATGTTCAGCTATGGACATAGCGCCACCAGCTGGCAGCAGGTTTGACACATATAAATGACTATGACACGTTCCTCTATATTTACCTTTTTAAATGCATATTGCTCACCGTTCCCTGTCTTTCTGAAGCCACCGGTTAGCGGTGCCGGGTGCGAAGTCCCTTCCATCGCTGCTTGCAGCTTTAATTATTATTATTATTATTAGGGACCGAGCACCGATGGTGCGAGGACCCTATTGAATCTGCTCCGTTTATTATTAGGGACCGAGCACCGATGGTGCGAGGACCCTATTGAATCTGCTCCGTTTATTATTCTTATTATTCTTCTTCTTCTTCTTCTTCTTCTTCTTCTTCTTCTCCAAACTTAATCGCATTTTAGAGGGCCTAAACATGCTCGAAAAGTCAGGAAACTTTGCACACGCGTCAGAACTGGTGAAAATTTACGTCTGATATGGGTTTCAGAAGTAGGTGTGGCAAAATGGCTCGACAGCGCCACCTATAAATATTCAGCGGAGTGCGCCTCGAGCTACGTTTCACGTACATGTACGAAAATTGGTACACTTATGTAACTTAACAATACCTACAAAAAAGTCTCCAGGTACGAAATCAGAAACCCAACAGGAAGTCGGCTATTTTGAGTTTTCTTGTCATATTTTGTGTCATTTTTGCCATTTTCAGGTGTCATACTTTAACGAACTCCTCCCAGAGATTTATTCGGATGAACACCAAAATTGGTCATTGTAATCTAAAGCCTTTTGTGACGTTAAATTGCGAAGATCTAGAGTTTTCATCGGAGGGCGTGTCCGTGGCGTCCTGTCAAATTTTGATGTTTCGCCATGAAACAGGAAGTTGTTATATCTCAGGCATGCTATGTCCGATCTACACCAAACTTCACATGTTTGATAAGAATCCTGACCTGAAGAGATCTAAGTGACCATATTCAGTTATAGTCATAGCGCCACCTGCTGGCAACAGGAAGTGACATGTTTTACTCTGTAACTAACTCCTCCTAGAGGTTTAATGACATCAACATAATATTTAGGTCAGTCTAACCTAAAGGCCTTTGTGATGTTAAATTGCGAAGATCTAGAGTTTTTGTTAAAGGGCGTGTCCATGGCGGCATCACAAATTTTGATGTCTCGCCATGGGAATAAAAGTTGTTGTAACTCAGCCATACAATGTCCGATCTGCCCCAGACTTCACACGTTCGATAAGAATCCAGACCTGAACACATCTAAATACGAATATTTTCATTATATTTAGAGCGCCACCTGCTGGCAACAGGAAATTACTTCTTTTACACTATCTTAAACATGCAATGTCCAATCTGCACCAAACTTCACATATTTTGTAAGAGTCATGGCCTGTAAACACCTAAAGGCCAAAAATCAGATATAATCATAGCGCCACCTGCTGACAACAGGATATATCATGCTTTACACTAACTCAAACATACTATGTTCAATCTGCACCAAACTTCATATGTTTGATAAAAGTATTGGTCTGAAGACATCTACATTCCAATGTTTAGTCATAGACATAGCGCCACCTGGTGGCTACAGGAAATTACTTGTTTTACACCAACTTAAACATGCATTGTCCAATCTGCACCAAATTTCATATGTTTGATAATAGTACTGGTTTGAAGACATCTAAATGCCAATGTTCAGTTATGGACATAGCGCCACCAGCTGGCAGCAGGTTTGGCACTTATAAATGACTTTGACGTATTCCTCTATATTTGCCTTTTTAAATGCATATTGCTCACTGTTCCCTGTCATTCTGAAGCCACCGGTCGGCGGTGCCGGGTGCGAGGTCCCTTCCATCGCTGCTTGCAGCTTTAATTCTTATTATTCTTCTTCTTCTTCTTCTTCTTCTTCTCCAAACTTAATCGCATTTTAGAGGGCCTAAACATGCTCGAAAAGTCAGGAAACTTTGCACACGCGTCAGAACTGGTGAAAATTTACGTCTGATATGGGTTTCAAAAGTAGGTGTGGCAAAATGGCTCGACAGCGCCACCTATAAATATTCAGCGGAGTGCGCCTGGAGCTACGTTTCACGTACATGTACGAAAATCGGTACACTTATGTAACTTAACAATGCCTACAAAAAAGTCTCCAGGTACGAAATCAGAAACCCAACAGGAAGTCGGCTATTTTGAATTTTCTCATCATATTTTGTGTCATTTTTGCCATTTTCAGGTGTCATACTTTAACGAACTCCTCCCAGAGATTTATTCAGATGAACACCAAAATTGGTCAGTGTAATCTAAAGCCCTTTGTGACGTTAAATTGCGAAGATCTAGAGTTTTCATCGGAGGGCGTGTCCGTGGCGTCCTGTCAAATTTTGATGTTTCGCCATGAAACAGGAAGTTGTTATATCTCAGGCATGCTATGTCCGATCTACACCAAACTTCACATGTTTGATAAGATTCCTGACCTGAAGAGATCTAAGTGACCATATTCAGTTATAGTCATAGCGCCACCTGCTGGCAACAGGAAGTGACATGTTTTACTCTGTAATTAACTCCTCCTAGAGATTTAATGACATCAACATAATATTTAGGTCAGTTTAATCTAAAGGCCTTTGTGATGTTAAATTGCGAAGAGCTTGAGTTTTCGCTAATGGGCGTGTCCTTGGCGGCATCACAAATTTCGATGTCTCGCCATGGGAATAAAAGTTGTTGTAACTCACCATGCAATAACCGATCTGCCCCAGACTTCACACGTTCGATAAGAATCCAGGTCTGAACACATATAAATATGAATATTCCATTATAATCAGAGCGCCACCTGCTGGCCACAGGAAATGACTTGATTTACACTAACTCAAACATACTATGTTCAATCTGCACCAAACTTCATATGTTCGATAAAGGTGCTAGCCTGAAGACATCTATATGTTAATGTTCAGTTATGGACATAGCGCCACCAACTGGAAGCAGGTTTGGCACATTTAAATGACTTTAACATATCCCTCTATATTTGCAATTTTAAATACATATTGCTCACCGTTTCCTGTCTTTCTGAAGCCACCGGTTGGCGGTGAGCCGGGTGCGAGGTCCCTTCCATCGCTGCTTGCAGCTTTAATTATTATTATTATTATTATTATTATTCTTCTTCTTCTCCAAACTTAATCGCATTTTAGAGGACCTAAACATGCTCGAAAAGTCAGGAAACTTTGCACACGCATCAGAACTGGTGAAAATTTACGTCTGATATGGGTTTCAGGAGTAGGTGTGGCAAAATGGCTCGACAGCGCCACCTATAAATATTCAGCGGAGTGCGCCTCGAGCTACGTTTCACGTACATGTATGAAAATTGGTACACTCATGTAACATAACAATACCTACGAAAAAGTCTCATGGTACGAAATCAGAAACCAAACAGGAAGTCGGTTATTTTGAATTTTCTTGTCATATTTTGTGTCATTTTTGCCATTTTCAGGTGTCATACTTTAACGAACTCCTCTCAGAGATTTATTCAGATGAACACCAAAATTGGTCATTGTAATCTAAAGCCCTTTGTGACGTTAAATTGCGAAGATCTAGAGTTTTCATCGGAGGGCGTGTCCGTGGCGTCCTGTCAAATTTCGATGATTCGCCATGAAACAGGAAGTTGTTATAACTCAGCCATGCAATGTCCGATGTGCACCAAAATTCCCATGTTTGATAAGACTCCTGACCTGAAGAGATCTAGGGGACCACATTCATATAAATTAATAGCGCCACCTGCTGGCAACAGGAAGTGATATGTTTTACTCTGCAACTAACTCCTCCTAGAAATGTAATGACATCAACATAATTTTTAGTTCAGTCTAATCTAAAGGCCTTTGTGATGTTAAATTGCGAAGAGCTTGAGCTTGAGCTAATGGGCGTGTCCATGGCAGCGTGACAAAATTCGATATCTCGCCATGGGAATAGAAGCTGTTGTTACTCAGCCATAAAATGTCCGATCTGCCCCAAACTTCACTTGATTGATAAGAGCCATGGCCTGAAGACATCTACGTGCTAATGTTTAGTTATAGACATAGCGCCACCTGCTGGCTAAAGGAAATTGCTTGTTTTACACTAACTTAAACATGCAATGTCCAATCTGCACCAAACTTCACATATTTGGTGAGAGTCCTGGCCTGAAGACATCTAAATGGCAATATTCAGATGTAATCATAGCGCCACCTGTTGACAACAGGATATGCCAGGCTTTACACTAACTCAAACATACCATATTCAATCTGCACCAAATTTCATATGTTTGATAATAGTACTGGTTTGAAGACATCTAAATGCCAATGTTCAGTTATGGACATAGCGCCACCAGCTGGCAGCAGGTTTGGCACTTATAAATGACTTTGACGTATTCCTCTATATTTGCCTTTTTAAATGCATATTGCTCACTGTTCCCTGTCATTCTGAAGCCACCGGTCGGCGGTGAGCCGTGCGAGGTCCCTTCCATCGCTGCTTGCAGCTTTAATTCTTCTTCTTCTTCTTCTTCTTCTTCTTCTTCTCCAAACTTAATCGCATTTTAGAGGGCCTAAACATGCTCGAAAAGTCAGGAAACTTTGCATACGCGTCAGAACTGGTGAAAATTTATGTTTGATATGGGTTTCAGAAGTAGGTGTGGCAAAATGGCTCGACAGCGCCACCTATAAATATTCAGCGGAGTGCGCCTCGAGCTACGTTTCACGTACATGTACGAAAAT
This sequence comes from Oxygymnocypris stewartii, assembly GCA_003573665.1. Lineage (NCBI taxonomy): Eukaryota > Metazoa > Chordata > Actinopteri > Cypriniformes > Cyprinidae > Oxygymnocypris > Oxygymnocypris stewartii. The sequence continues at coordinate 773,146 of QVTF01023765.1, read as the reverse complement.
CGGTGCACTTATGTAACTTAACAATACCTACAAAAAAGTCTCCAGGTACGAAATCAGAAACCCAACAGGAAGTCGGCTATTTTGAATTTTCTCGTCATATTTTGTGTCATTTTTGCCATTTGCAGGTGTCATACTTTAACGAACTCCTCCCAGAGATTTATTCGGATGAACACCAAAATTGGTCATTGCAATCTAAAGCCCTTTGTGACGTTAAATTGCGAAGATCTAGAGTTTTCATCGGAGGGCGTGTCCGTGGCGTCCTGTCAAATTTCGATGTTTCGCCATGAAACAGGAAGTTGTTATATCTCAGGCATGCTATGTCCGATCTACACCAAACTTCACATGTTTGATAAGAATCCGGACCTGAAGAGATCTAAGTGACCATATTCAGTTATAGTCATAGCGCCACCTGCTGGCAACAGGAAGTGACATATTTTACTCTGTAACTAACTCCTCCTAGAGATTTAATGACATCAACATAATATTTAGGTCAGTCTAATCTAAAGGCCTTTGTGATGTTATATTGCGAAGAGCTTGAGTTTTCGCTAATGGGCGTGTCCATGGCGGCGTGACAAAATTCGATGTCTCGCCATGGGAATAGAAGCTGTTGTTACTCAGCCATAAAATGTCCGATCTGGCCCAAACTTCACAGGTTTGATAAGAGCCATGGCCTGAAGACATCTACATGCCAATGTTTAGTTATAGACATAGCGCCACCTGCTGGCTACAGGAAATGACTTGTTTTACACCAAATTCAACATGCAATGTTCAATCTGCACCAAACTTCATATGTTTTTTTTAATTACTGATCTGAAGACATACCAAATTTTTAGTTCAGTTATCTATATAGTGCCACCTGCTGGCCACAGGAAATTCATTGTTTTACAGTAACTCAAACATACTGTGTTCAATCTGCACCAAACTTCACATATTTGGTAAGATTCCTGGCCTGAACACCTCTAAAGGCCAATATTCAGAGGTAACCATAGCGCCACCTGTTGACAACAGGATGTGTCAGGCTTTACACTAACTCAGACATACTATGTCCAATCTGCACCAAACTTCACATGTTTGTTAAGAGCCATGAACTGAAGACATCTACATGCCAATGTTTAGTTATAGACATAGCGCCACATGCTGGCTCCAGGAAATTACTTGTTTTACACTAGCTTAAACATGCAATGTTCAATCTGCACCAAACTTCATATGTTTGAAAAAAGTGCTAACCTGCAGACATCTACAAGTTAATGTTCAGTTATGGACATGGCGCCACCAGCTGGCAGCAGGTTTTTACATATTATGACTTTGACATATTCCTCTATATTTACCTTTTTAAATGTATATTGCTCACCGTTCCCTGTCTTTCTGAAGCCACCGGTCGGCGGTGAGCCGGTTGCGAGGTCCCTTCCATCGCTGCTTGCAGCTTTAATTATTAGGGACCTGCGAGGTCCCTTCCATCGGCTGCAGCTTTAATTATTATTATATTATTATTATTTTCCAACTAATCGCATTTTTGAGGGCCTAAACATGCTCGAAAGTCAGGAAATTTTGCACACGCATCGGAACTGGTGGAAATTTACGTCTCTATATGGGTTTCAGAAGTGGGTGTGGCAAAATGGCTCGACAGCGCCACCTATACTTTTTCAGCAGAGATGCCCTCGGGCTGCCGTCTCACGTACATGTACGAAATCGGTACACTCATGTAACATAACAATACCTACAAAAAAGTCTCCTGGAACGAAATCCGAAACCCAACAGGAAGTCGGTTATTTTGAATTTTCTCGTCATATTTAGTGACATTTTGGCCATTTGCAGGTGTCATACTTTAATGAACTCCTCCCAGAGATTTATTTGGATGAACACCAAAATTGGTCATTGCAATCTAAAGCCCTTTGTGACGTTAAATTGCGAAGATCTAGAGTTTTCATTGGAGGGCGTGTCCGTAGCGTCCTGTCAAATTTCGATGTTTCGCCATGAAACAGGAAGTTGTTATAACTCAGGCATGCTATGTCCGATCTGCACCAAACTTCACATGTTTGATAAGACTCCTGATATGAAGAGATCTACATGACCATATTCAGTTATAGTAATAGCGCCAGCTGCTGGCAACAGGAAGTGACATGTTTTACTCTGTAACTAACTCCTCCTACAGATTTAATGACATCAACATAATATTTAGGTCAGTCTAACCTAAAGGCCTTTGTGATGTTAAATTGCAAAAATCTAGAGTTTTCGTTAAAGGGCGTGTCCTTGGCGGCATCACAGATTTCGATGTCTCGCCATGGGAATAAAAGTTGTCGTAACTCAGCCATACAATGTCCGATCTGCCCCAGACTTCACATGTTCGATAAGAATCCAGGCCTGAACACATCTGAATATGGGTTTCAGAAGTAGGTGTGGCAAAATGGCTCGACAGCGCCACCTATACTCATTCAGCGGAGAGCCCTCGGTCTACGTTTCACGTAGATGTATGAAAATCGGTACACTCATGTAACATAACAATACCTACAAAAAAGTCTCCTGGAACGAAATCCGAAACCCAACAGGAAGTCGGTTATTTTGAATTTTCTCGTCATATTTAGTGACATTTTTGCCATTTGCAGGTGTCATACTTTAACGAACTCCTCCCAGAGATTTATTTGCATGAACACCAAAATTGGTATTTGCAATCTAAAGCCCTTTGTGACGTTAAATTGAGAAGATCTAGAGTTTTCATCGGAGGGCGTGTCCGTGGCGTCCTGTCAAATTTCGATGTTTTGCCATGAAACAGGAAGTTGTTATAACTCAGGCATGCTATGTCCAATCTGTACCAAACTTCACATGTTTGATAAGACTAATGATATGAAGAGATCTACATGACCATATTCAGTTATCGTAATAGCGCCACCTGCTGGCAACAGGAAGTGACATGTTTTACTCTGTAACTAACTCCTCCTAGAGATTTAATGACATCAACACATTATTTGGTCAGTCTAACCTAAAGGCCCTTGTGATGTTAAATTGCGAAGATCTAGAGTTTTCGTTAAAGGGCGTGTCCTTGGCGGCATCACAGATTTCGATGTCTCGCCAAGGGAATAAAAGTTGTTGTAACTCATCCATACAATGTTCGATCTGCCCCAGACTTCACATGTTCGATAAGAATCCAGGCCTGAACACATCTAAATACGAATATTCCATTATAATCAGAGCGCCACCTGCTGGCAACAGGAAATGACTTGTTTTACACTACTTAAACATGCAATGTCCAATCTTTACCAAACTTCACATGTTTGACAAGACTCCTGACCTGAAAAGATATAAGTGACAATATTCATATAAATTCATAGCGCCACCTGCTGGCAACAGGAAGTGATATGTTTTACTCTGTAACTAACTCCTCCTAGAGATTTAATGACATCAACATAATATATAGGTCAGTCTAATCTAAAGGCCTTTGTGATGTTGAATTGCAAAGAGCTTGAGTTTTCGCTAATGGGCGTGTCTATGGCGGCGTGACAAAATTCGATGTCTCGCCATGGGAATAGAAGCTGTCGTTACTCAGCCATAAAATGTCCGATCTGTCCCAAACTTCACACTTTTGATAAGAGCCATGGCCTGTAGACATCTCTGTGCCAATTTTTATTTATAGACATAGCGCCACCTGCTGGCAACAGGAAAATTACTTGTTTTACACTAACTTAAACATGCAATGTCCAATCTGCACCAAACTTCATATGTTTTTTAAAAGTACTGGATGAAGACATCTACATGCCAATGTTCAGTTAAATATATAGGCGCCACCTGCTGGCAACAGGAAAATGTCTTGTTTTACACTAACTTAGACATGCAATGTCCAATCTGCACCAAACTTCATACGTTTTTTAAAAGTACTGGATGAAGACATCTACATGCCAATGTTCAGTTATGGATGTTGCGCCACTAGCTGGCAGCAGGTTTGGTACATATAAATGACTTTGACATATTCCTCTATATTTACCTTTTTAAATGCATATTGCTCACTGTTCCCTGTCTTTCTGAAGCCACAGGTCGGCGGTGAGCCGGGCGAGGTCCCTTCCATCGCTGCTTGCAGCTTTAATTAGGGACCGAGCACCGATGGTGCGAGGACCCTATTGAATCTGCTCCGTTTATTAGGGACCGAGCGCCGATGGTGCAGAGGACCCTATTGAATCTGCTCCGTTTATTATTATTATTATTATTCTTCTTCTCCAAACTTAATCGCATTTTAGAGGGCCTAAACATGCTCGAAAAGTCAGGAAACTTTGCACACGCATCAGAACTGGTGAAAATTTACGTCTGATATGGGTTTCAGGAGTAGGTGTGGCAAAATGGCTCGACAGCGCCACCTATAAATATTCAGCGGAGTGCACCTCGAGCTACGTTTCACGTACATGTACGAAAATCGGTACACTCATGTAACTTAACAATACCTACAAAAAAGTCTCTAGGTACGAAATCAGAAACCAAACAGGAAGTCGGCTATTTTGAATTTTCTCGTCAGTATTTAGTATCATTTTTGCCATTTTCAGGTGTCATACTTTAACGAACTCCTCCCAGAGATATTTCCAGATGAACACCAAAATTGGTCATTGTAATCTAAAGCCCTTTGTGACGTTAAATTGCGAAGATCTAGAGTTTTCATCGGAGGGCGTGTCCGTGGCAGTCCTGTCAAATTTTGATGTTTCGCCATGAAACAGGAAGTTGTTATATCTCAGGCATGCTATGTCCGATCTACACCAAACTTCACATGTTTGATAAGAATCCTGACCTGAAGAGATCTAAGTGACCATATTCAGTTATAGTCATAGCGCCACCTGCTGGCAACAGGAAGTGACATGTTTTACTCTGTATCTAACTCCTCCTAGAGATTTAATGACATCAACATAATATTTAGGTCAGTTTAATCTAAAGGCCTTTGTGATGTTAAATTGCGAAGAGCTTGAGTTTTCGCTAATGGGCGTGTCCTTGGCGGCATCACAAATTTCAATGTCTCGCCATGGGAATAAAAGTTGTTGTAACTCAGCCATACAATGTCCGATCTGCCCCAGACTTCACAAGTTCGATAAGAATCCAGGCCTGAACACATCTAAATACGAATATTCCATTATAATCAGAGCGCCACCTGCTGGCCACAGGAAATTACTTATTTTATACTAACTTAAACATGCAATGTCCAATCTGCACCAAACTTCACATATTTGGTAAGGGTCCAGGCCTGAAAACATCTAAAGGCCAAAATTCAGATATAATCATAGCGCCACCTGTTGACAACAGGATATATCATGCTTTACACTAACTCAAACATACCATGTTCAATCTGCACCTAAATTCATATGTTTGATAAAAGTACTGGTCTGATGATATCTACACGATAACGTTTAGTTAAAGACATAGCGCCACCTGCTGGCAACAGGAAATTATTTGTTTTACACTAACTTAAGCATGGAATGTCCAATCTGCACCAAACTTCATATATTTTGTAAGAGTCCTGCCCTGAAGACATCTAAAAGCCAATATTCAGATGTAACCATAGCGCCATCTGTTGACAACAGGATGTGTCAGGCTTTACACTAACTCAAACATACTATGTTCAATTTGCACCAAACTTCATATGTTCGATAAAGGTGCTAGCCTGAAGACATCTATATGTTAATGTTCAGTTATGGACATAGCGCCACCAGCTGGCAACAGATTTGGCACATATAAATGACTTTGACATATTCCTCTATATTTGCTTTTTTAAATGCATATTGCTCACTGTTCCCTGTCTTTCTGAAGCCACCGGTTGGCGGTGCCGGGTGCGAGGTCCCTTCCATCGCTGCTTGCAGCTTTAATTATTCTTATTATTATTATTCTTCTTCTTCTCCAAACTTAATCGCATTTTAGAGGGCCTAAACATGCTCGAAAAGTCAGGAAACTTTGCACACGTGTCAGAACTGGTGAAAATGTACGTCTGATATGGGTTTCAGAAGTAGGTGTGGCAGAATGGCTCGACAGCGCCACCTATAAATATTCAGCGGAGCGCGCCTCGAGCTACGTTTCACGTACATGTACGAAAATCGGTACACTTATGTAACTTAACAATACCTACAAAAAAGTATCCAGGTACGAAATCAGAAACCCAACAGGAAGTCGGCTATTTTGAATTTTCTCGTCATATTTTGTGTCATTTTTGCCATTTTCAGGTGTCATACTTTAACGAACTCCTCCCAGAGATTTATTCAGATGAACACCAAAATTGGTCAGTGTAATCTAAAGCCCTTTGTGACGTTAAATAGCGAAGATCTAGAGTTTTCACCGGAGGGCGTGTCCGTGGCGTCCTGTCAAATTTTGATGTTTCGCCATGAAACAGGAAGTTGTTATATCTCAGGCATGCTATGTCCGATCTACACCAAACTTCACACCTTTGATAAGAATCCTGACCTGAAGAGATCTAAGTGACCATATTCAGTTATAGTCATAGCGCCACCTGCTGGCAACAGGAAGTGACATGTTTTACTCTGTAACTAACTCCTCCTAGAGATTTAATGACATAAACATAATATTTAGGTCAGTCTAACCTAAAGGCCTTTGTGATGTTACATTCCGAAGATCTAGACTTTTCATTAAAGGGCCTGTCCATGGCGGCATCACAAATTTCGATGTCTCGCCATGGGAATAAAAGTTGTTGTAACTCAGCCATACAATGTCCGATCTGCCCCAGACTTCACACGTTCGATAAGAATCCAGGCCTGAACACATCTAAATATGAATATTTCATTATAATTAGAGCGCCACCTGCTGGCAACAGGAAATGACTTCTTTTACACTAACTTAAACATGCAATGTCCAATCTGCACCAAACTTCACATATTTGGTAAGAGTCCTGGCCTGAAAACACCTAAAGGCCAAAATCTGATTATAATCATAGCGCCACCTGCTGACAACAGGAATCATATCATGCTTCACACTAAACTCAAACATACCACTGTTCAATCTGCCCCAAAATTCATATTGTTTGAATAAAATTATGGTCTGAAGACATCTACATGCCAATGTTATGTATAGACATAGCGCCACCTGGGGCTACAGGACATTTACTTGGTTTACACCAACTTAAACATGCATTGTCCAATCTGCACCAAACTCTCACATATTTGGTAAGATTCCTGGCCTGAAGACATCTAAAGGCCAATATTCAGATGTAAATCATAGCGCCCGCCTGCTGGACAACAGGACTGTCTCATGCTTTACACTAATTCAAACATACCAAGTCAATCTGCACCAAACTGCAATAGTTTTGATAAACATTATTGGTCTGAAGACATCTACATGCCCAATGCTTTAGTTATAGACATAGCACCACCTGGTGGCTACAGGAAATTACTTGTTTTACACCAACTTAAACATGCATTGTCCAATCTGCACCAAACTTCACATATTTGGTAAGATTCCTGGCCTGAAGACATCTAAAGGCCAATATTCAGATGTAATCATAGCGCCACCTGGTGACAACAGGATGTGTCAGGCTTTACACTACGCAAACATACTATGTTCAATCTGCACCAAACTTCATATGTTTGATAAAAGTGCTAGACTGAAGACATCTATATGTTAATGTTCAGTTATGGACATAGCGCCACCAGCTGGCAGCAGATTTGGCACATATAAATGACTTTGACATATTCCTCTATATTTGCCTTTTTAAATGCATAATGCTCACCGTTCCCTGTCTTTCTGAACCCATCGGTTGGCGGTGCCGGGTGCGAGGTCCCTTCCATCGCTGCTTGCAGCTTTAATTAGGGACCGAGCACCGATGGTGCAGAGGACCCTATTGAATCTGCTCCGTTTATTATTATTATTATTATTATTATTATTCTTCTTCCTCTCCAAACTTAATCGCATTTTAGAGGGCCTAAACATGCTTGAAAAGTCAGGAAACTTTGCACACGCGTCAGAACTGGTGAAAATTTACGTCTGATATGGGTTTCAGAAGTAGGTGTGGCAAAATGGCTCGACAGCGCCACCTATAAATATTCAGCGGAGTGCGCATCGAGCTACGTTTCACGTACATGTACGAAAATCGGTACACTCATGTAACTTAACAATACCTACAAAAAAGTCTTTAGGTACGAAATCAGAAACCCAACAGGAAGTCGGTTATTTTGAATTTTCTCGTCATATTTTGTGTCATTTTTGCCATTTTCAGGTGTCATACTTTAACGAACTCCTCCCAGAGATTTATTGGGATGAACATCAAAATTGGTCATTGTAATCTAAAGCCCTTTGTGACGTTAAATTGCGAAGATCTAGAGTTTTCATCGGAGGGCGTGTCCGTGGCGTCCTGTCAAATTTTGATGTTTCGCCATGAAACAGGAAGTTGTTATATCTCAGGCATGCTATGTCCGATCTGCACCAAACTTCACATGTTTGATAAGAATCCTGACCTGAAGAGATCTAAGTGACCATATTCAGTTATAGTCATAGCGCCACCTGCTGGCAACAGGAAGTGACATGTTTTACTCTGTAACTAACTCCTCCTAGAGATTTAATGACATCAACATAATATTTAGGTCAATTTAATCTAAAGGCCTTTGTGATGTTAAATTGCGAAGAGCTTGAGTTTTCGCTAATGGGCGTGTCCTTGGCGGCATCACAAATTTCGATGTCTCGCCATGGGAATAAAAGTTGTTGTAATTCAGCCATGCAATAACCGATCTGCCCCAGACTTCACACGTTCGATAAGAATCCAGGTCTGAACACATATAAATATGAATATTCCATTATAATCAGAGCGCCACCTGCTGGCCACAGGAAATGACTTGATTTACACTAACTTAAACATGCAATGTCCAATCGGCCACCAAGACTCACATATTGTGGTAAGACTCCTGACCTGAAGAAGATCTAAGTGACCATTTTTCAGTTATAGTCATAGCGCCACCTGCTGCAACAGGAAGTGACATGTGTTACAACTCTGTAACTAACTCCTCCTAGAGATTTAATGACATCAACAATAATTTTAGGTCAGTCTAATCTAAATCCTTTATGATGGTTATAATTGCGAAGAGCTTGAGTTTTCGCTAATGGGCGTGGTCCATGGCGGGCGTGACAAATTGATGTCTCGTCCAATGGGAATAGAAGCTGTTGTTACTACTTCAGCAGAAAATGTTCCGATATCAGCCCCAAACTTCACACGGTTGGATAAGAGCCATGGCCTGAAGACATCTACGTGCCAATGTTTAGTTATAGACATAGCGCCACCTGTTGGCTACGGGAAATGATATTGTTTATACTAACTTAAACATGCAATGTCCAATCTGCACCAAACTTCAATATTTTGTAAGAGTCCTGGCCCTGAAGACATTTAAAGGCCAATATTCAGATGTAACCATAGCGCCATCTGTTGACAACAGGATGTGTCAGGCTTTACACTACTCAAACATACTATGTTCAATCTGCACCAAACTTCATATGTTCGATAAAGTGCTAGCCTGAAGACATCTATATGTTAATGTTCAGTTATGGACATAGCGCCACCAACTGGAAGCAGGTTTGGCACATTATAAATGACCTATAACATATCGCTCTATATTTGCAATTTTAAATACATATTGCTCACCGTTCCCTGTCTTTCTGAAGCCACCGGTTGGCGGTGAGCCGGGTGCGAGGTCCCTTCCATCGCTGCTTGCAGCTTTAATTAGGGACCGAGCACCGATGGTGCGAGGACCCTATTGAATCTGCTCCGTTTATTATTCTTATTCTTCTTCTTCTTCTTCTTCTTCTTCTCCAAACTTAATCGCATTTTAGAGGGCCTAAACATGCTCGAAAAGTCAGGAAACTTTGCACACGCGTCAGAACTGGTGAAAATTTACGTCTGATATGGGTTTCAGAAGTAGGTGTGGCAAAATGGCTCGACAGCGCCACCTATAAATATTCAGCGGAGTGCGCCTCGAGCTACGTTTCACGTACATGTACGAAAATCGGTACACTTATGTAACTTAACAATACCTACAAAAAAGTCTCCAGGTACGAAATCAGAAACCCAACAGGAAGTCGGCTATTTTGAATTTTCTCGTCATATTTTGTGTCATTTTTGCCATTTTCAGGTGTCATACTTTAACGAACTCCTCCCAGAGATTTATTCAGGATGAACACCAAAATTGGTCATTGTAATCTAAAGCCCTTTGTGACGTTAAATTGCGAAGATCTAGAGTTTTCATCGGAGGGCGTGTCCGTGGCGTCCTGTCAAATTTTGATGTTTCGCCATGAAACAGGAAGTTGATATATCTCAGGCATGCTATGTCCGATCTACACCAAACTTCACATGTTTGATAAGAATCCTGACCTGAAGAGATCTAAGTGACCATATTCAGTTATAGTTATAGCGCCACCTGCTGGCAACAGGAAGTGACATGTTTTACTCTGTAACTAACTCCTCCTAGAGATTTAATGACATCAACATAATATTTAGGTCAGTCTAACCTGAAGGCCTTTGTGATGTTAAATTGCGAAGATCTAGAGTTTTCGTTAAAGGGCGTGTCCTTGGCGGCATCACAGATTTCGATGTCTCGCCATGGGAATAAAAGTTGTTGTAACTCAGCCATACGATGTCCGATCTGCCCCAGACTTCACACGTTCGATAAGAATCCAGGCCTGAACACATCTAAATACGAATATTCCATTATAATCAGAGCGCCACCTGCTGGCCACAGGAAATTACTTATTTTACACTAACTTAAACATGCAATGTCCAATCTGCACCAAACTTCACATATTTGGTAAGAGTCCTGACCTGAAAACACCTAAAGGCCAAAAATCTGATATAATCATAGCGCCACCTGCTGACAACAGGATATATCATGCTTTACACTAACTCAACATACCATTTTCAATCTGCACCAAACTTCATATGTTTGATAAATGTATTGGTCTGAAGACATCTACATGCCAATGTTTAGTTACTGACATAGCGCCACCTGGTGGCTACAGGAAATTACTTGTTTTACACCAACTTAAACATGCATTGTCCAATCTGCACCAAACTTCACATATTTGTAAGATTCCTGGCCTGAAGACATCTAAAGGCCAATATTCAGATGTATCATAGCGCCACCTGTTGACAACAGGATGTGTCAGGCTTTACACTAACGCAAACATACTATCTTCAATCTGCACCAAACTTCATATGTTTGATAAAGGTGCTAGACTGAAGACATCTACATGTTAATGTTCAGTTATGGACATAGCGCCACCAGCTGGCAGCAGGTTTGACACATATAAATGCCTATGACACGTTCCTCTATATTTACCTTTTTAAATGCATATTGCTCACCGTTCCCTGTCTTTCTGAAGCCAATGGTTGGCGGTGCTGGGTGCGAGGTCCCTTCCATCGCTGCTTGCAGCTTTAATTAGGGACCGAGCACCGATGGTGCAGAGGACCCTATTGAATCTGCTCCGTTTATTATATATTATTATTATTATTCTTCTTCCTCTCCAAACTTAATCGCATATTAGAGGGCCTAAACATGCTCGAAAAGTCAGGAAACTTTGCACACGCAGTCAGAACTGGTGAAAATTTACGTCTGATATGGGTTTCAGAAGTAGGTGTGGCAAAATGGCTCGACAGCGCCACCTATAAATATTCAGCGGAGTGCGCATCGAGCTACGTTTCACGTACATGTACGAAAATCGGTACACTCATGTAACTTAACAATTACCTACAAAAAAGTCTTTAGGTACGAAATCAGAAACCAAACAGGAAGTCGGTTATTTTTAATTTTCTCGTCATATTTTGTGTCATTTTTGCCCTTTTCAGGTGTCATACTTTAACGAACTCCTCCCAGAGATTATTCAGATGAACATCAAAATTGGTCATTGTAATCTAAAGCCCTTTGTGACGTTAAATTGCGAAGATCTAGAGTTTTCATCGGAGGGCGTGTCCGTGGCGTCCTGTCAAATTTTGATGTTTCGCCATGAAACAGGAAGTTGTTATATCTCAGGCATGCTATGTCCGATCTACACCAAACTTCACATGTTTGATAAGAATCCTGACCTGAAGAGATCTAAGTGACCATATTCAGTTATAGTCATAGCGCCACCTGCTGGCAACAGGAAGTGACATGTTTTACTCTGTAACTAACTCCTCCTAGAGATTTAATGACATCAACATAATATTTAGGTCAATTTAATCTAAAGGCCTTTGTGATGTTAAATTGCGAAGAGCTTAGAGTTTTCGCTAATGGGCGTGTCCTTGGCGGCATCACAAATTTCGATGTCTCGCCATGGGAATAAAAGTTGTTGTAATTCACCATGCAATAATCCGATCTGCCCCAGACTTCACACGTTCGATAAGAATCCAGGTCTGAACACATCTAAATACTGAATATTCCATTATAATCAGAGCGCCACCTGCTGGCCACAGGAAATGACTTGATTTACTACTAACTTAAACATGCAATGTCCAATCTGCACCAAACTTCACATATTTGGTAAGACTCCTGACCTGAAGAGATCTAAGTGACCATTTTCAGTTATAGTACATAGCGCCACCTGCTGGCAACAGGAAGTGACATGCTTTTACTCTGTAACTAACTCCTCCTAGAGATTTAATGACGTCAACATAATATTTAGGTCAGTCTAATCTAAACGCCTTTATGATGTTATATTGCGAAGAGCTTGAGTTTTCGCTAATGGGCGTGTCCATGGCGGCGTGACAAAATTCGATGTCTCGCCATGGGAATAGAAGCTGTTGTTACTCAGCCATAAAATGTCCGATCAGCCCCAAACTTCACACGTTTGATAAGAGCCATAGCCTGAAGACATCTACGTGCCAATGTTTAGTTATAGACATAGCGCCACCTGCTTGGCTACGGGAAATTAATTGTTTTATAGTAACTTAAACATGCAATGTCCAATCTGCACCCAACTTCACATATTTTGTAAGAGTCCTGTCCCGAAAACATCTAAAGGCCAATATTCAGATGTAATCATAGCGCCATCTGTTGACAACAGGATATGCCAGGCTTTACACTAACTCAATCATACTATGTTCAATCTGCACCAAACTTCTTATGTTTGATAAAAGTATTGGTCTGAAGATATCCAAATGCCAATGTTCAGTTAAAGGACATAGCGCCACCTGCTGGCAACAGGTTTGGCACATATAAATGACTTTGATACATTCCTCTATACTTACCTTTTTAAATGCATATTGCTCACCGTTCCCTGTCTTTCTGAAGCCACCAGTCGGCGGTGCCGGGTGCGAGGTCCCTTCCATCGCTGCTTGCAGCTTTAATTATTATTATTATTCTTCTTCTCCAAACTTAATCGCATTTTAGAGGGCCTAAACATGCTCGAAAAGTCAGGAAACTTTGCACACGTGTCAGAACTGGTGAAAATTTACGTCTGATATGGGTTTCAGGAGTAGGTGTGGCAAAATGGCTCGACAGCGCCACCTATAAATATTCAGCGGAGTGCACCTCGAGCTACGTTTCACGTACATGTACGAAAATTGGTACACTCATGTAACTTAACATTACGTACAAAAAAGTATCTTGGTACGAAATCAGAAACCAAACAGGAAGTCGGTTATTTTGAATTTTCTCATCATATTTTGTGTCATTTTTGCCATTTTCAGGTGTCATACTTTAACGAACTCCTCCCAGAGATATTTCCAGATGAACACCAAAATTGGTCATTGTAATCTAAAGCCCTTTGTGACGTTAAATTGCGAAGATCTAGAGTTTTCACCGGAGGGCGTGTCCGTGGCGTCCTGTCAAATTTTGATGTTTCGCCATGAAACAGGAAGTTGTTATATCTCAGGCATGCTATGTCCGATCTATACCAAACTTCACATGTTTGATAAGAATCCTGACCTGAAGAGATCTAAGTGACTATATTCAGTTATAGTCATAGCGCCACCTGCTGGCAACAGGAAGTGACATGTTTTACTCTGTAACTAACTCCTCCTAGAGATTTAATGACATCAACAAAATATTTAGGTCAGTTTAATCTAAAGGCCTTTGTGATGTTAAATTGCGAAGAGCTTGAGTTTTCGCTAATGGGCGTGACCATGGCGGCGTGACAAAATTCGATGTCTCGCCATGGGAATAGAAGCTGTCGTTACTCAGCCATAAAATGTCCAATCTGCCCCAAACTTCACACGTTTGATAAGAGCCAGTGGCCTGAAGACATCTAAGTGCCAATGTTTAGTTAAAGACATAGCGCCACCTGCTGACAACAGGATATGTCATGCTTTGCACTAACTCAGCCATAAAATATCCGATCTGCCCCAAACTTCACAGGTTTGATAAGAGCCATGGCCTGAAGACATCTACGTGCCGATGTTTAGTTATAGACATAGCGCCACCTGCTGGCTACAGGAAATTACTTGTTTTACACTAACTCAAGCATGCAATGTTCAATCTGCACCAAACTACACACGTTTGATAAGGGCCATGGCCTGAAGACATCTAAGTGCCAATGTTTAGTTAAAGACATAGCGCCACCTGCTGACAACAGGATATGTCATGCTTTGCACTAACTCAGCCATAAAATATCCGATCTGCCCCAAACTTCACAGGTTTGATAAGAGCCATTGCCTGAAGACATCTACGTGCCAATGTTTAGTTATAGACATAGCGCCACCTGCTGGCTACAGGAAATGACTTGTTTTACACCAAATTCAACATGCAATGTTCAATCTGCACCAAACTTCATATGTTTTTTTAAATTACTGTTCTGAAGACATATACCAAATTTTAAGTTCAGTTATATATATAGTGCCACCTGCTGGCCACAGGAAATTCATTGTTTTACAGTAAATCAAACATGCATTGTCCAATCCGCACCAAACTTTACATATTTGGTAAGATTCCAGGCCTGAAGACCTCTAATGGCCAATATTCAGATGTAACCATAGCGCCACCTGTTGACAACAGGATGTGTCAGGCTTTACGCTAACTCAGACATACTATGTCCAATCTGCACCAAACTTCACAGGTTTGTTAAGAGCCATGGCCTGAAGACATCTCTTTGCCAATGTTTAGTTATAGACATAGCGCCACCTGCTGGCTCCAGGAAATTACTTGTTTTACACTAGCTTAAACATGCAATGTTCAATCTGCACAAAACTTACCATGTTTTAAAAAAGTGCTAGACTGAAGACATCTACATGTTAATGTTCAATTATGGACATAGCGCCACCAGCTGGCAGCAGGTTTGACACATATAAATGACTATGACACGTTCCTCTATATTTACCTTTTTAAATGCATATTGCTAAACGTTCCCTGTCTTTCTGAAGCCACCGGTTGGCGGTGCTGGGTGCGAGGTCCCTTCCATCGCTGCTTGCAGCTTTAATTATATTTGGACTTTATTTCTTGTACTTGCAAATTTCTTGTAATTGTGACGTTTTGTTGTTATTCCAAATATATGTGCAAATTGATATCTTTCAGTGTGTCTTTTCTGCATGACTTCTTTTCTTGTCATTGTAAATTTACATCTCATAGTTGCAACTGTTTGGTTATTTTTTATATTTAGAGATTGTAATTGTGACTTTTTATTGTTAATGCAACTTTTTCTTGCAAATTTGTGTGACATTGTATTTCACATTGTGACTTCTTTTCTTGTCATTTCAACTTTATATCTCATTTGTTGGGATTACATTTTTAAGTTTAACTCTGAGGCGATATCGGACATCCATGCTTTCTCCTGTAAAAAGACAAAATAGTTTCCCTATCTGTCGGTCACTACGAGTTATGTCGTGACGACATAGGGGATTTACTTGGAAGCCCCGAACATCTCTGACTAAGAGAAAACGCCAATGAAATTGGCTAGTGGATTTTGCATACCTGAGCCACTCCCCGTGCATACGGGTATAAAAGGGCGACAGGTGCATCCACTCATTAGATTTTTGCTTCGGAGCCGAGTGGATGAGAAGAGTGCTGATCTACACAAAGCCGTTCATCTTTGTTTTGTTCCCGGTTGGCGTAACGGTGCGATCAGCGGAGTCCCTCTCATCAGCGATTCCCCTGGGCACTTCAACTGAGCTGAAGCTGTGTTCGTGGATGACTCATGCGTCTGTTGTGGGCGTATGAGCATGATTTCGCTGCGATCTCGCCTTTCCTTTATGAAAGGATTGGCACCCTCTGCCGCCACCCGTGCTGATCTCTCTGGCTCGAGCAGAGGATCGCCGGCTGACGCTCTGGGAGATCTGAGGGTTACAGTAAGAGCCTCTCCGCCGGGCACGCCCCCACGGACCTCTTACTCCTCACGCAGCGAACATACCGTCCGGTTCCCGGGTGATTTCGCTGGTCTGTCCCACGGGGCGCCCAGCATTTCATTCGGTGCGCCATCTGTAGATAGGATGTCGATCGCAGCATCGGGGGATGGGTTCACGTCCTCTGAGGATGAAGGTGCGGTGGGGCTGCCCCCCTCGGGTGTTGTCGCCACCGCCGCACCGGACCCAGAGCTGACGGCCATGCTTGCCCGGGCAGCCGTGAGCAGCGGGCTGGAGGTCAACAGACCGCCCAGTCCCGAGCCCTCACGGCTGGACGATTGGTTTCTCGGAGCGGGGCGCGGCTCACAACCGCGCCCTGCCCTGGTGCCTTTCTTCCCGGAGGTGCATGAGGAGCTGACGAGTTCGTGGATGGCCCCTTTCACGGCCAGAAGCCGCTCGTCCGCCTCCTCCGTCCTCACTACCCTCGACGGCGGAGTGGCCAGGGGGTACACGGGCATTCCCCAGGTGGAGAGAGCGGTCGCGGTGCACTTGTGCCCACGAAACGCCGCCACTTGGAGGAACCGTCCGCGTCTCCCGTCCAAGGCCTGTAAACTGACAGCCGCTCTCGCGGCCAAAGCTTACAGTGCTGCGGGCCAGGCAGCCTCCGCCCTGCACGCCATGGCTATCCTGCAGGTTCACCAAGCCAAGGCGCTCAAACAGGTGCACGAGGGTAGTACCGACCCGGGGTTGATGCAGGAGCTGCGCACGGCGACTGACCTCGCTCTACGAGTGACGAAAGTCACGGCGCGGTCCCTCGGGAAGGCGATGTCCACCATGGTGGTCCAGGAGCGCCATCTCTGGCTCAACCTGGCAGAGATGAAGGACGTTGACAAAGCACGCTTTCTCGACGCCCCATCTCCCAGGGAGGGCTGTTCGGCGACACCGTCGAGGGCTTCGCCCAGCAGTTCTCGGCGGTACAGCAGCAGACCGAGGCGATCCAGCACATCCTGCCCCGGCGTGAGGCACCATCCACCGCTGCCCCCGGGGCCAGGCCTCAGTCTGCCCGTCGCCGTGGGCGCCCTCCTGCGTCCTCCAGAGCTGCTCCGCCCCAGGCCGAATCGACACATAGGCCGGTGCGTCGAGCCTCTCACAGGAGAGCGGCGCCCCCCGCGTCCCAGCCAGGCCCCAAGTCGTCCAGGAAGTCGACGAAGCGGCCCTGACGCGGGCGACCCGGAGATGTTGGAGTTTGCTCTTTCTCAGGAGACGGCGAGAACAGCGCCGCTCCTTCCCCCGGTGGAGGGCCGGGAGGAGAATCTACTGTTCCGCCGCTGGTCCAAGGGCCAGCGGTACCCACCTTCTCAAAGAAAGAGCAATTTCCAATTCCTCCGGGTTCTCAGGTCCATGGGACGACAGTGTGCGACGCCCTGCCTCCTCACTCTCGCCCACGACCCATTTTGCCAGTAGCCAAGAGAGTACTGTTTGGGGACGACATTCCTCCCCACGCACCTCTGGCCAGTCCCGTTCGGGACCCAGGGAGTTCGGTGAGGATGCCTCAGAACGCACCGCCTTCTGTGCCATCCACCCCTACTCCCTTTCGCTGCACCACCACAGGTACGTCGATTGTGCCGTTGGAGCCGCTTGCACAGCGACTGGAGGCGTGGCTCACGCTGCCCAGCCTGTCTCGCTGGCTCACGCGCACAATTCGACTCGGCTACGCGATTCAGTTCGCCAGGCGACCTCCCAAGTTCAACGGCGTTCTCGAGATGTCGGTGGCAGTCCGGAACGCCCCTGTCTTGCGCGAGGAGATTGCTGTCCTCCTGGCAAAGGATGCAATCGAGCCGGTCCCTCCAGCCGAGATGAGGCAGGGGTTTTACAGCCCTTACTTCATCGTACCCAAGAAAGGTGGTGGCCTTCGGCCAATCCTGGATCTGCGAGTCTTGAACCGGGCTTTGCACAAGCTCCCGTTCAAGATGCTGACGCACAGGCGCATGATCAAATGCATTCAGCCCCAGGATTGGTTTGCAGCGATCGACCTGAAGGACGCTTACTTTCACGTTTCGATCCTTCCGCGACACAGACCGTTTCTACGGTTTGCGTTCGAAGGTCGGGCATGGCAGTACAGGGTCCTCCCCTTCGGGCTCTCCCCGTCTCCCCGTGTGTTCACGAAGGTTGTAGAGGGCGCCCTTACCCCGTTACGGGAAGTGGGCGTCAGGATCCTCAACTACCTCGACGATTGGCTTATCCTAGCCCAATCCAGAGAGCAGTTGGGCGATCACAGGGACTTGGTGCTCCGGCACCTCAGCCAGTTGGGGCTTCGGGTCAACTGGGAAAAGAGCAAGCTCTCCCCTGCGCAGAGAATCTCTTTTCTCAGTGTGGAGTTAGACTCGGTGAGTATGACGGCACGCCTCACGGAGGAACGTGCCCAAGCAGTGCTGAACTGCCTGAGTTCCTTCAGAGGCAGGAATGTGGTACCACTGAAACAGTTTCAGAGGCTCCTGGGGCATATGGCATCCGCAGCTGCAGTCACGCCGCTCAGATTGCTTCATATGAGACCACTTCAGCACTGGCTACACTCCCGGGTCCCGAGGTGGGCATGGCGCCGCGGTACACTGCGAGTAGGTATCTCCCAGCAGTGTCGCCGCTCCCTCAGCCCCTGGACAGACCTTGCCTTTCTACGGGCCGGGGTGCCCCTAGAACAAGTGTCCCGGCATACTGTTGTCACAACAGATGCCTCCAGCACGGGCTGGGGCGCTACATGCAACGGGCAGGCAGCCTCGGGGCTCTGGACAGGGCCCCGACTGCTTTGGCACATCAACTGCCTGGAGCTGTGGGCAGTGCATTTAGCCTTGCGGCAGTTCCGGCCACTGCTGTTGGGCAAGCATGTGCTAGTCCGCATGGACAACACTGCGAAAGGACCTCCTTTCTCAGGGACTCGGCACCATATGGCACTCGCGTCCAGATCTATGGAACCTCCATGTGTGGCTCCTGGATGGGACGCGGCAGACTTGACTGGTCTACCACCGGCGGTGGTAGAGACCATCATTCAGGCTAGAGCTCCTTCAACAAGGCAAACCTACGCACTGAAATGGAGTCTGTTCGCGACCTGGTGTTCTTCTCGCCGAGAAGACCCCCGAAGATGCACGATTGGAGTAGTGCTTTCTTTCCTGCAAGAAAGGTTGGAGCGTAGGCTGTCACCCTCCACCTTGAAAGTGTATGTAGCCGCTATTGCGGCTCACCACGATGCAGTGGACGGCCGGTCCCTGGGAAAGCATGATCTCATCGTGAGGTTCCTGAAGGGGGCCAGGAGGATGAATCCCTCCAGGCCTCCCCTTGTGCCCTCTTGGGACCTCTCTATCGTCCTGGCTGGACTTCAGAGGGGCCCCTTTGAGCCGCTGGACTCAGTCGAGCTGAAGTTCCTGTCTCTTAAGACAGCGCTCCTGACCGCGCTCACTTCCATCAAACGGGTCGGGGACCTCCAGGTGTTTTCGGTAAGCGAAGAGTGCCTTGTGTTCGGGCCGGTCTACTCTCACGTTGTCTTGAGACCCCGGCCTGGATACGTGCCCAAGGTTCCCACCACGCCCTTCCGCGATCAGGTGGTGAACCTGCAAGCACTGCCCTCGGAGGAGGCAGATCCAGCCTTAGCGTTGCTGTGTCCCGTAAGAGCATTGCGCATATACGTGACCCGCACCCGGAGCATCAGAAGCTCCGAGCAGCTCTTTGTCTGCCACGGAGGGCAGCAGAAAGGGAAGGCTGTCTCCAAACAGAGGTTGGCCCACTGGATAGTGGAGGCCATTGCCTTGGCATACCAGTTGCAAGGCAAGCCGTGCCCCCTGGGGGTGAGGGCTCACTCCACCAGGAGTGTTGCCTCCTCCCATGCGTTGGCGCATGGCGCCTCTTTGGCAGACATCTGCAGAGCTGCGGCCTGGGCGACACCGAACACCTTCGCAAGATTCTACAATCTCCGCGTTGAGCCAGTTTCTTCCCGTGTGTTGGGTAAGTAATGGGCGGGAAGAACTGGCCGGTGTCACGCTTGCTGCGCCATTCCCCCTCACCCGGGGATACGAGCGCCTTTTTCTCCCCCAGTTCAGTTCCCCGGACGGTGAACCCTGGTGGAATCCTCCAAGCACCCCCGGCAGTCAGACTGGGCGGAGCAGTCTGACGCCAGGCCCAGTACTGGTGTTAGCTCGCCCGGGTCTCCGGTCAGCCCCTGTACTGGGCTAGGTGGCCGTATGGCCTGATTCCCCTTCGGGTAATCCCATATGTGTATTCTTCCATGGTAAGGTTTCCCTCACGGTAAACCCGTGTCTTCCCTGTGACAGAGCTTCTGTCAGGTTCTGCTGGCAGCCCTCCTCCCTACTCCTAGGTAGGATCTGCCCCAGAGTCCAGTCGTATGTAGTACTGCCCCAAGCCTGGGCCAGTCCATATCAGTGTCTCCACATGTTACCTCCCTTCGGGCAGGATGTGACCTCCGTTGCGCCCTTCTCTGGAAGGCTCGCTTCCCTGCCGTTACGACAAGCTGTAAACAACAAATAGGAAAGACCTGAAGCTGTCTTTCACTGAAGGTCGAAATCCCTTCCGATTCCGTGGGGAAAGGAACAGCGGCTTGGCTATCTCCAGCAGCGATGTACTCAGTGGTCCCGGTGGGCACCAAGGTTAGCGAATTTGCACTGGAGCGGTAGGAAGGTTGCAACCTCTTGCATGGCATTTGTCTGTCACGCACTCGCTTGTCAACATCTGCATGCCACAAGGTTGTGACGGGGTTCAGCTTGTGGCGCTTTCCATAGGACCCCTATGTCGTCACGACATAACTCGTAGTGACCGACAGATAGGGAACGTCTAGGTTACGTACGTAGCCCCCGTTCCCTGATGGAGGGAACGGAAACGTTATGTCCCCATGCCACAATCTTGAACCATCGCTGGTTGCCAGGGACTCGTCTCGGCTCCTCAGCGTAAAACCTAATGAGTGGATGCACCTGTCGCCCTTTTATACCCGTATGCACGGGGAGTGGCTCAGGTATGCAAAATCCACTAGCCAATTTCATTGGCGTTTTCTCTTAGTCAGAGATGTTCGGGGCTTCCAAGTAAATCCCCTATGTCGTCACGACATAACGTCTCCGTTCCCTCCACCAGGGAACGGGGGTTACGTACGTAACCTAGACGTTTTTTCCCCATTGGCAATTGGCAAAGTTGTGACGTTTCTATCATCAGACTACTTTGTTGTTATAATGTGTTAATGGTGGAGTCTCGAGTTTTGTTTTGAAAAAATATTCCCTGGATACCAATGGCAGGGATTAGCAGAAGAACGATAATCTGTCAGATCTGATTCATTACACATTGAAATTCAGTCTCATTAATGCAAGGAGAGCAGAACAGAAACATTTGACCTTGCTACTTAAAAATAAAGCCCAGAATCCACTAGCATGATGCTAATTCAGACTGGGGTGTCCCGGTTTTTGTCCTGTTAATTAAGACAGTCACAAAGAGGCTAATTAGGACAATCCACATTTATTACAATCGCTCCCATGTGAAGCTGGTCTCAAATTGGACTTAAATTGAAGGACTGGTGAAAATGTGATTGATGTACATAGATAGAGATCTGCTCTTTGATCATGAACCTTTTAAAAAGATGGTCTTGGATCATTTATTGTGCAGCACTTCAGGGACTAGCCCATAAACTGTGGTTTGATTTCAAATCCTCTTTTATTCCTCATTTAATTATTTAAGGCTGAGTCTGATAACTTTGTAAACAGAGCAAATTACAAAGTATTTGTACATAAAAGGATGTAGTGATGAGATTAACACTTATTGAAAGTCAACATGATTACGTCAAAACCATTGTTCATCATAATAAGGGAGTCAGATGTGAAATTGGTCCAAGCTGTGATCTGACAGTTCAGTCCCAAATAAAAAGATACATTCTGCTAAACAAGTGACAAGAACTAGTGACATTTCCTAATGAAATGCGATGGCGGAGATGGCGAAAGGGTGAGAGATTCTTGTACAGTAGATTTCACAGTAAAGTCCTCTGAGAAAATGGCATCAAACAGAATTTTTTTTTTGGTAAAGTGAATGAGATGTTGAGATCAGCAGGATTCCAGTTATTACAAAGTGTTGGCATCATTGCAGTCTTTCCCAGACTGAAAAATAGGACACTAATAGAGCTGCATGATATATTGATACCTACTATATCAGTTATTATCAGACAATGTTTTTAATTTACTGGTTTCGGTTGTTATGTTATCTTTCCTCTATTTATACATATAGATACTATAGCCTTTTCTGTCATTTAACATTCTTTAAAAATATTAATAAATTAATGACACTTATATGTAAGCTTCAGCAAATCACAAAATAATTGAACTTTTTTTATATTGTAGGCTATGCTATAATCTTATTAGTACTCATATTCTGTGTTACGAGATATACGCTCAGAATTACGAGAAGAAAAATCCCAGAATTGTGAGACATAAAATCAAAATGATTTGTTTATGTCTAGCAATTATCTAGCATTTAATGTTTTTTTTCTCCAGAATTGCAAGAAGCAAAGTAAGAATTTTCTGGGCAAATAAGCGTTAGAGCGCAATTCAATAATAGCGCCAATGGGAGGAGAAAATTCTGCGTGTGATTTACTGATATTGCGCACATTAAAAAACACAGATGCAAAGTCTCATTTCCATAATTACCAGCACAATCTACTAGGAGCACCACAAATTACCAAATGCTTTAAAGGGGACCAATTATTCTCCTTTTTACAAGATGTAAAACAAGTCTCTGATATCCCCAGAGTGTGTATGTGAAGTTTTAGCTCAAAATATCCGACAGATAGTTTTTTATAAAATAAAAAAAAAACTATTGTCAAATAGTTTGCATCACTGGATATTGTTGGTCGTTTACCGTCTGTGGTTCTCAAATTTTTAATACCAAATACTAAGACAGAACTGCTTGTGGTTTCAGCAAACCCATCGTTTCATTACAATTTCACCTTCCAATTAGGCTCATCAACAATAACTCCTTCAAAAACAGCCAGAAACCTTGGAGATGTGATTGATGATGATTGAATGATGATAAGCTGAATTTCACAGACCACATTACTAAAACTGCCCGGTCCTGTAGATTTGCATGATATAATATTAAGAATATCAGGCCCTTTCTCTCGGAACATGCAACACAACTCCTTGTTCAGGCTCTTGTTCTGTCCAGACTTGACTATTGCAATGCTCTCTTGGCAAGTCTTCCAGCCAGTTCCATCAAACCTCTACAATTAATCCAAAACGCTGCTGCAAGATTAATCATTAATGAGCCGAAAAGAACGCACGTCACACCTCTGTTCATCAATTTGCACTGGCTACCAATAGCTGCTCGCATTAAATTCAAGGCATTAATGTTTGACTACAGAACCACCTCTGGCTCTGCACCCCTTTACCTAAATTCATTACTTCAGACTTATATGGCCTCTAGAAGCTTGCGTTCTGCAAGTGAACGACGCATTACTGTACCATCCCAAAGAGGCACAAAATCACTTTCACTGACTTTTTCATTAACTGTTCCCATCTGGTGGAAAGACCTGCCTAACTCAATCCGAGCAGCTGAAGCCTTACCCATCTTCAAGAAATGGCTAAAAACACATCTCTTCCATCTTTATTTGACCCTCTAACTCTAGCACTCTCTATTCTAATTCTATTTGATTCTAATCTGTCTTCTTTTTATAAAAAAACACAAACATTTGACCCTCTATCAATTGCATATTTATTCTCTAACTGCTAGCTTTTCTTGTAAAACTAACACTAAATTTAAGTTTTCTATATTTTACATACTAGTTTTCTGAAAAAAATCCTTCCTACGTGTATTGCATTAGGCTATCCAGGACTTGTAATGGCACTTGCATGTTATTGCTCTTTTGTTGGTTTTGATTGCTTCTATAATGTCTTAATTTGTAAGTCGCTTTGGATAAAAGTGTCTGCTAAATGACTAAATAAAAAAATTTAAAAAAGTACTTAATATTGTTAATATATTAATATTAATATTGTTTTAAAATCACTGATCTATATATAATGATATATTATAGATCAGTGTTTAAAATACATTTTTGTTTAATTTAGTGATTCCTCTGCATACCACTATATATATATATGCAGGGTGCTGGTCATATAATTAGAATATCATCAAAAAGTTGATTTATTTCACTAATTCCATTCAAAAAGTGAAACTTGTATAATGTATACATTCATTCCACACAGACTGATATATTTCAAGTGTTTATTTATTTTAATCTTGATGATTATAACTGACAACTAATGAAAACCCCAAATTCAGTATCTCAGAAAATTAGAATATTACTTAAGACCAATACAAAGAAAGGATTTTTAGAAATCTTGGCCAACTGAAAAGTATGAACATGAAAAGTATGAGCATGTACAGCACTCAATACTTAGTTGGGGCTCTTTTTGCCTGAATTACTGCAGCAATGCGGCGTGGCATGGAGTCGATCAGTCTGTGGCACTGCTCAGGTGTTATGAGAGCCCAGGTTTCTCTGATAGTGGCCTTCAGCTCTTCTGCATTGTTGGGTCTGGCATATCGCATCTTCCTCTTCACAATACCCCATAGATTTTCTATGGGGTTAAGGTCAGGCGAGTTTGCTGGCCAATTAAGAACAGGGATACCATGGTCCTTAAACCAGGTACTGGTAGCTTTGGCACTGTGTGCAGGTGCCAAGTCCTGTTGGAAAATGAAATCTGCATCTCCATAAATTTGGTCAGCAGCAGGAAGCAGGAAGTGCTCTAAAACTTCCTGGTATACGGCTGTGTTGACCTTGGACCTCAGAAAACACAGTGGACCAACACCAGCAGATGACATGGCACCCCAAACCATCACTGACTGTGGAAACTTTACACTGGACCTCAAGCAACGTGGATTCTGTGCCTCTCCTCTCTTCCTCCAGACTCTGGGACCCTGATTTCCAAAGGAAATGCAAAATTTACTTTCATCAGAGAACATAACTTTGGACCACTCAGCAGCAGTCCAGTCCTTTTTGTCTTTAGCCCAGGCGAGACGCTTCTGACGCTGTCTGTTGTTCAAGAGTGGCTTGACACAAGGAATGCGACAGCTGAAACCCATGTCTTGCATAAGTCTGTGCGTAGTGGTTCTTGAAGCACTGACTCCAGCTGCAGTCCACTCTTTGTGAATCTCCCCCACATTTTTGAATGGGTTTTGTTTCACAATCCTCTCCAGAGTGTGGTTATCCTTATTGCTTTTACACTTTTTTCTACCACATCTTTTCCTTCCCTTCGCCTCTCTATTAATGTGCTTGGACACAGAGCTCTGTGAACAGCCAGCCTCTTTTGCAATGACCTTTTGTTTCTTGCTCTCCTTGTGCAAGGTGTCAATGGTCGTCTTTTGGACAACTGTCAAGTCAGCAGTCTTCCCCATGATTGTGTAGCCTACAGAACTAGACTGAGAGACCATTTAAAGGCCTTTGCAGGTGTTTTGAGTTAATTAGCTGATTAGAGTGTGGCACCAGGTGTCTTCAATATTGAACCTTTTCACAATATTCTAATTTTCTGAGATACTGAATTTGGGGTTTTCATTAGTTGTCACTCATAATCATCAAAATTAAAAGCAATAAACACTTTAAATATATCAGTCTGTGTGGAATGAATGTATACATTATACAAGAGTGCCAAGAAGCTCTTTCAGAAGAGCAATTTCGGAAACAAATGAGATACTTACTTTGTCTGGAGCTGACATTCACAAATGTGCACGCGCAGCGTCACAAATGGGCGGGACTTTTTCCCCTCAGTGACGTGAACAGAGGGATAATCTGAAACAGCTCGTTCTGAGAGATTGTTTATGATTTTGTAGATTATAAAAAAATGAGTGGGTGGATTTTTACCATTAAAGGCTGGTTGTTTTCACACACTGCAGCCACACAACTGTGTTCAAACACCTTATAAATGTGGTTTTTGCATAATAGGTCCCATTTAGACATGCATTTTTTTGGCCTTGAATAATGGTACAAATATTAGTAATTTGACTAGCGCAAACGTTAGTAATTCACATTGCATTATTTATTTTAATACTGTAATCTCATTAATTGTGTTTGAAAGTGAAACTCCCACAAATGCACATTCAATAAGGTCAGGCACAAAAATAACTGTCCATGCCTTTTCAGAGCTAATTATTCACTCTCGCCTCTGACAGCACTATTTTAATGCCAAAAGACGGTTAGCACTGGCACAAGCTATTAGTAAATCTGTCCCAAAGTCTCAATTTTCTTTTTAATTTCTGTGGCAGACACAGATGCTTTCATGACCAACAGAAATGTAAGTCGATATTCACTAATAATCTTCCCCTCCAGTGAGCTGTTAACTGTGAATCACTAAATCAGTGAGCAGGTTTTCTGAATTGGGTCAACCAACTCATAAAAAAATGTACTGAAAAAATGTACTGAAAATAATTATTTGCTCATGAATGGGACAACATGTTTCGAACAACATGAGGATACAATATGTAAATCTTTTTAATTAATACCATACAAGGTAACATTTTCAGTCTGATGTGCGATGTTTCACTGACTGAACAGCTGAGAAGTGTGTGAAAAGTGAAAGTGACATACAGCCAAGTATGGTGACCCATTGGAATTTGTGCTCTGCAATTAACCCATCAGAAGAGCACACACACAGCAGTGAACACACACACACACACACACACACACACACACATGTTGGTTTTTATGGTTTACGGGGACTTTCCATAGGCGTAATGGTTTTTATACTGTACAAACTGTATGTGCTATTGCCCTACACCTACCCTTCACCTAAACTTAGCCCTCACAGGAGACGGTGCATTTCTATTTTCCCCCCAAAAAACTTACTCTGTATGATTTATAAGCGTTTTGAAATATGGGGACACTGAAAATGTCCTCATAAATCACCTTCTCCTTGTAATACCTATGTCATACCTATGTCATTATACAAATTTGTGTCCTCATAAACCACATAAACATGCACACACACACACACACACACACACACACACACACACACACACACACACACACACACACACACACACACACACACACACACACACACATCAGTGAACACACACCCAGAGCAGTGGGCAGCCATTTATGCTGCGGCGCCCGGGGAGCAGTTGGGGGTTCGGTGCCTTGCTCAAGGGTACCTCGTTGTGGTATTGAGGGTGGAAAGAGCGCTGTACATTCACTCCCCCCACCGTTAATTCCTGCCGGCCTGAGACTCGAACTCACAACCTTTGGATTACGAGTCAACTCTCTAACCATTTGGCCACAAAAAGAGATATGCAGTCTGTTTTTGCCCAGCAAACCTTCTAAGATCACTACTCAGACATTCTGATATCCACACATCTGATATCCTGTCTGAGCACATTAACCCACCTCAGTGAATTTCTCTAGAGGTACAGCATCAGCTGAGCATCACAGTTTGGCTCCAGAGTCGTGGGAAGACATCAAGTCAATTACTCCACTACAGCATCACTTTAACAGGATATACTGCCATAGACAAATGAACTAGTCTGGTGTAAAGTATACAACGTTGTTTGCTGCATAGCGAACATTCTAATTTACATTTGCACTCAAATTAACCCTTACCAAGTTTTTCATAAGAAAATAGTCAAATGTAGTGCTTTTGTGACATTTTGCCTTCATCAACAGCAAGAGGGGAGCTCTGTGCATGTCACTTGTGCTCTGATAATTGTTTCAGTCTGTGTGGATTTGACAGTTGCTGGAAAGAAAAGATACTTTGATCAAGAGTTGAAAAGAGGAGGCTTTGAAGAACTCGAAATTAATGATTTGTTTGGTCGTGATTCAGTACTTTCATAAGAGAAGATTACATGTTCTTAGTGCCACTGGATATTTATGCCTCTCGGATTATGGTTGTACATTTAATTAAATTGACAAATCTCTTATTGATGAGCGTCTTAAGTTATAAATAATGCTTTAGGATTCCATTTCAGAACTGAATTAGGCTCATAAAATAATGCCACATGTTGAAAATTTTATTCCCAACCACTCAGACTATCAGACAGATGGCGAGATGTAGTTCTTCTTCAATGTGTTATTTAATGGGTTCAGACCTGGGATGTTAGGCCTTCCAGAGGATTATGAGATGGTGGTTCCTTCTGGGCTCAGGGTTCGTCTAGAGTTGTGTTCTTATTTTTTTTTCTTCTTCCTTGATTAGTTTCCTTCACAGCTTTTAGGATGTGGACACGATACATGACTGGTCCATTTTGGCTGCTTCAAGCGACAGAAGTTCCCCCTCTAGGGAACTCAAAACTGGGTCCTGGTGGACACTTTGGGGAAACGCTGTCTGCATGACCGGTACCCGAAGCATGTGTAAAACAACTCCAATCCTATTGGTCCACGTGGCCGTGACGTCATAGAAGGGTACCCGAAAGTATAAAAGGGTACCCGCTGAATACGTCACCGACTTTTGTTGTCTTCGGAGCCGTCTGTCTGTTGAACGTGTGTGAAACATCATCCTGGTGAGTCGATTCAACATTCATAGAGGTCACAATGAGTTCAAAGTGGCAAAAAACTCTTCACTCCTTTTATACGAAAAAGTCAAGCAGCATAAGTTGGCATGTGGTATCCGAATAGTGTTGCACAATGTTGAGTGACTCTGCCTATTGCTCTTGTTAAATAATTAGCAATTCATTTTTGTGTTAATTATATGGAGAAAAAAAGCTGCATGGAATAACATCTTTCTTTCTTTCTCCTCTCTTTCTTTCCTTCTGTTTTATAATCATATATAATAACATAATCATAAAGCATATTAAGCAAAAATGTGTGATTAAAAATAAAACCTGTCAATTAGACAAGGGTTAACTGAAAAAAAAACAGTTATAACACTAGACATTCCATCCCCCCCACTTTTGAAAATATGGCTACGCCCCTGGCCTTATCTGAAGGGAAGGTTATTTAAGGATAGCTGTATCCAGCCACCTAGTGTTATGGACGTTGCTTGCATCAGGCTTTGATCTGGACTAGGGGGTTTTATGTGTTCGCTTCTTGGCGAATCATTACTATGGTCTGGATCTTCCTATTGTGAGCCCCTGGTCAATATATCGGTGAGCTCGCTAGGTCTCGCTGAGCCCTCACCTAGATAGCGCTATATCCCCTGCTAGGGTTGTAAGTAGGGCTGAAACGATTCCTCGAGTTACTCAAGTAACTCGAATACAAAAAATAATTGGGGCAAATTATGTGCCTTGAAGAATCGTTTTGCCCATTTACTAGGGATGCACTGAATTTTCGGCAGCCTAAAATATATGCCGCGTAACATTAGTATATTTGTTGCTATTTGCCGTAGAGCTGCTGTGCTGTGACATGCTGTGGTATAGATCTGTGGAACGCTGGTAAAAATCTCTTTCACTGATCTGCTCCTCCTTATCCTCTGCTCACATGCGCTGATAATACATGTTTACTTGATATTTCTTTACACAGAATTATAATTTATATTCCTTTCCCACTTTTTTACCCACTTTTTTTATATTAATTTCCCACGATTTACGCGATGAATTAATGTATGAATGGATGACAGAGATGCGGGTTTTGCTTTACCACATACACACACTGAAGTGCGCGTGATGTCTCAATGAGGACATAAACACACGAACAATATCCCCAGATCTGCTCTGAGAGTCACTTCATGAGCGTTTCACCGTTTAATTTGAGTAAAAGCGTTTCATATCCTCATATCATATACACACAGAAATGTAAAGGTATCATGGCAACCCGTCAAAATAAAAGTCAGTTTTTTTTTTAATATTTGTTCAGCAGAATGTACATAACACTACTATTAAAATTATTCCAACATATTTTAATTTTAATAGTAAATTCCCTTTGTTTGCCAAAAAAGTTAAATTTTCACAAATTTTAAGATAAATGAAATTGATGTGTTATACCTTCATTTGATAACCAGATACACAACACAGAATTTCTGAGGAAAAAGACAACATTTAATTTGACTATTTAAAAAACTAATAACAATAAAACATTGGGTGAGAGAAAATAAAACATAACTTGTAATTTTCTTCAATCATATATTTATTATAACACCTAAAATACATTGCATGTAAAAAGTGTTGAATGGTGTACATTGTGTGTACATGATCAGGATGGTACAACCTCCGCAGCATTTTGAGAAAGAAAAAAAACCCTGTTTGCAGGACTATACATTATTTGGATAATTAGTCAAACACAACAACAATTATGTCTGATTCTGTTGCATAGAACTGAATAAAAATAGTATATTGATATTTAATATATTTTCTGTCCAATTTTCTTTCAATAAAAGTGTGGTTATTTTATTGGCTTGTGTTTTTTAAATTCCGTGTCATTAAAATTGAATAAAATCAAAAGCCTTACAAAATTGCTTTATAGTATTTAATACAATTAATAATTATTACAAAGCGTTTTCGACCAAAGTCATCCGAAATTCTCGGTTTTGGCCCAGAATTTTCATTTTGGTGCATCCCTACCATTTACTGTAACTACATACAGAGCACTGTTTGCAACCACATGCTCATTTAAAACTGTAACTACATACAGAGCACTGTTTGCAACCACATGCTCATTTAAAGGATTACACACACACACACACACACACACACACACACACACACACACACACACACACACACACACACACACACACACACACAGACACACACACACACACACACCAATATGCAGAGAGACATTTAAGAGGGTTTATTCTCCAAATAACTTTAAATTCATGTTGCTGAAAAATATGTTAATGTTACATGTATGGACTCTTGTTTTTGTTCCACATTCCACAGCTTCCTGTTCACTAAGTTTTGCCTCTTACAAAAGCCACAATTCTTCTAAGAAGGCTTATGTCATGCTTGAGCATTAGTTAGGATCGAAGGTGGAAGTTAAGTTGCACAATGTTTATTTATTATTATTTTTTTTTTAATACTATTATTTTTATTTATGTCTTAGTTTTAGGTTGTACTATGCTTACCTTATTTGTACCTTACCTTACCTTATTTGTATTAGCATTTTTTATGTAATATGGCAATTAAATGCACTAAATGGATTTAGTTTTCAGTAATTAATATATACTATTTCATCAGTAAAAATAAAAACAATTCTAAAAAGGAAATAAATTACTTGTTAATTTTAAGAGATTTGTCTTATTTTCTCTTGTATATTTAGGATTGCTCTTTAAAAAGAAAAAGTAGTTCTTATCCGATTACTCGATTAATCGATGGAGTTCTTGGTAGAATACTCAATTACTAAAATATTCAATAGCTACAGCCCTAGTTGTAAGTAGATAGCCCACTCTTGCAGTGGTGTAGTGGTGCCTGGAGAAGTTGGTATACTCTTAATTTACGCCCCGATTTTTTTTTTTAAAGGGCCCGGCAAAGGATGAATGACCTGTGTCATAAACAGTGATGTATAAAACTAGTCTTGCATATTTAGTTCACTCCAAAATGGGTCAGTAATATTTGTACACTGTTACTTACCTTCTGCTGCTTGAGTAAGGATCATGAAAATAATATTATCCACAGAAGAGATACAGATTTCGCAAAAAAATGTAAATGGTTGTTTAAATTATGTATATAATATTATAATATCAATATATCGATCGATATACTCCTTATCGAATCGTATCATTTTTTGAGGTATCGGGAAATATCATATCGCTGGGTATGAGAATCGATATCGTATCGAATCGTGACAAACCATCCGATTTACACCCCTAGTGTGTATATATGTTGGAGGTTTTGTGTCATTCGGGGCTTCAGTCTTGCTTTTGCTGTTACATCTTCATGCCTCAGGTTATCTTGTGTTTTTGCCTTGTTTTTTCCTGTTTTCGATTATTGTTTGGATCATTAAAAGCTGCACTTGGATCATTTTTTTTCTCGAGTTATCCCATGAGAGCTTTAGAGAGTCGTTATGCTGAGACCTCCAATCTTAAGAGTTCCCCTAACAAGAGTGAAGACTTCCTAGGTACATGGCTATCTGAGCATTTCTATGTACTAGCTTAGGGACTGCTCCCCTTCTCTGGGATTTTAAGTAGCGATCTCCCTGAGCCCTTGCCTAGATGATGCCATCTCCCCTGCTAGGGTCATAAGTAGATAGCCCATTGTAATGATAACATATAATATATATATTGTTATAAGGGAAACAGGTCAATTTAGCTCAAAGGGAATCATTAATGATTTTATAGGGAATTTGAACAGACTCACTGTTTCACGGCGATTCACCGAACAAGCCGTATAACAAACTCTGCACTGGATATTAAAATCCCAAAATATAGTGAAAACACTATTAAATAGCACAGTAACAAAATCGACAGATTAAGGCATTAACTTATGAGCACAAAACACAAGATATTTCTCTTTTCAATATAAACAAGACTTTATTTATATAACTCTAAGACATGTAAACTAATCTACACAAGCATTCACACATTCACGCGTTGCGGAAAGAGAGAAAGTGAGGAAAGGATTAGATTAAGAGAATGAGAATTTGATATCCCACGTTTACAGCAATATGTGCAATTGCATAAACCTGAACAATCATCAATCACATATTTAACACTTGCATTGACTTTTTCAATGAGGCTAAAATCTATTTTCAATATTACACCAGTTTCAGCAAAAGTCTGGGGTTTGTACTTGCAGCTTTTGTGTTTAAAGATTCCCCTTTGTCCTCCGTCTTTGCGGGAAAGGGTTTCTCCGAAGTCGCTGATTGGCTTAGAGTTCAGGAGTCGTTGAAGTGGGCGTTGGCTCTTGGCTGCTGCATTGTTGAGTTTTTGGGCTGGTTGTCCTTGGCAAACGCAACTTAGCACACAAACTCACGGAAAGAAAATAAACTAAAGTAAAAGAATAAAAGGATGTAAAGAGGCTAGGTGGCTTTTCTTCTCATCATGGTAGCAACTGGCTTGTGGTCCAGAGCACATGGCTGGAGAGAGAGAGAGTTCATTTTTCCAGTGAGAGAGGGCGTTCAAGGGAGAGAGAGAGAGAGTTCATTTTCAGGAGAGAGAGGAATTCAAAAAGGGATTCAAGAGCGCGGAGAATTCAAGAGAGCGAGGAGAAGTGTGTCCTGGGTATTTAAACTCTTCTTTTAGACACCCCCCAATGGTTGTCTTGACCAATTAGATCCCATGCTGGCTCTGGGTGCCGCTTTGTTTCTTCACCCAATCAATAAATCAACATGTCATGTTCAGTCACATTGCCCGAATTTTACATTCTCTTGCAAAGTATCCTTTTGAATGTGATTTCTATAACCAGAATATGATGCATTTGACAGGAAATCAATCAAAAGAAATGATTAAAGCTAGACTTATGACACTCATACATACCAAACATGACATTAACCCTTAAGGCTTACGCTATTCAATACTAATTAAAAGCACAACAAACACAATGATTAAAACAAGGATATTCAAATTTGTGGGTCACATACATAATATGCAGTTATGCATAGAAATGATTAGTTTCATTAACCATGAGAATGAAAGTATTTTAAGATGATTCTCAGGTCTTTTCAGCCGGATTCTTTGTCCTGTTGCAGGCTGTATTCAGACGGGCTGGAGCTAGGGTCTGATTTATGACTTCCTGCTGTTGTCTTGTGGAATTCGGCTCCTCATGTTTCAACCATGCTTCGATCGAATCTTGATTTGTCTGATTCGGTCCTTGATATACTACACACCCCCCTTCGTTCGGCAAGGTGTTTAGCAGAAGACATCATCGAGCGCTGGAAAAACAAAGGCAGAAGAAGCAGACAAAACACAGCAAACAACAAGACAACACCTCCATGACAGTTACTGTACTGGTGCCGGGCATTAGGTTATTCAATTTTGGAAATTATTGTTTTAATTCTTCGATCAAATTTTGCGACTAGATTTGTGTGTTTCTTCTAAGTTGTCTTAACTTAAGAATGTTCACATTTAGTTTCTAGTGAACTAATTTGTGGTAAAATGAATCGACCTATCGTGCATGGAGCTCTCTGGCTTTCCTTCAGTCTAGAGTGGCTTGCGGATATTAGGTGTAGCGAGTCAATCCTAATATCAACTGGACGTGGCTCTAAGGAGGTATAACCTGTCTCTGTCAGTCACATGAGGTCTCATTTCTAGATAAAAGTCGATATCTTGAAGGTGGGCCTGGATGGTGTGGCCCCCTGTGGAGTTCGGGTTGAACTTGCTGACGTTTTTAGACAGCTTATCGAGGTCTTTGATGGTCATCCCAGGTGCAGCTCCAAGGTCTGCTTGGATGGGAGGTTTTCTTTCGTTGACAGGAAAGAGTTCTGTGGCGAAGGCAGGTGAGATTTTGGGTTGTGGCCCTTCGCTTCTTTCGCTGTATACGAGTTCTTGGACATGGGACTCTGCTCTGCTCAGCAGTGGTGAGGCTGAGTGTTGTTTCTCTCGCTTTGGCTCTTGCTTCTGCTCATAAGCATGTTTGAGTCCTCTTCTGACCATGTAGAGCTGATCGTTGGTATCGTCTAGTTGTTGGGTCAGATTGTCCATTTTAATTCTGTACCTTTCAAGGTGGTCTTTCAGGGCACTTATTTCAGCATTCTTGTTGCTGATGTCATGCTTGGCTTTCTCTAGTAGCTGGTTGGCATACTGAAGTCTGTTTTCCAGGTCTTTCTGGGCAGCCTTTGCATGTTGTTGATCAGGTTGAGCTGCTGTCAGGGGTGCTTGGAGCTCCTTAACTTGTTCCGTTGTTTCCTGCTCGCTCTCGTTGGGTGCTTTGAGTTGATCTTGAACTTTCACTTCCAGCTTGTCTATGCGACGTTGAGCACATGTCAGTTCCTCTTGAAGGTGGGTGATGTGCTTGTCGCTCAGTTTCAGCTGGGTCGTGAAGGCATAGCTTAGGGAGCTGGTAATTTTGACTAGCTCTTCATGGTTGTTATTCTGGCTTGAATCTTGTGTCAGGAATCTTCTCAGGACTAGGATTATTATTAAAAATAATAACAGTTCAAACGTCTTGGGGGTGAGGCTGTCTGTCGTGCCTCTCAGCCAAGTGTTCACATCTTCCCCTTGGGCAAGGGGGTCTGCAGTCTGCGGCATGTTGGCACGCTGGGGAGAAGAGAGGCTGACACAGATCTGTGTGGAGTGGAAGCTTATGTGTGGTGCGACAACTAAGTGTTATGTCAGTGGTTTGAACCACTGGTGAAATGTGGTGATCACTGTGTTGGTCTCAGAGTATCTAGGTAGACTAGCGATGTGAAGACTTCGTCACTCTAATGAGGAAGAGGGAAAAGAGACAAAAAAAGGTGAAAAACAAATTTTATTAAAATAAACAATTCCTTTTCTATTTTTTTCAAAATGAGGAGAATTCCTTTTTTTTTTTTTTTAATGTTGTTATCAAGGAGGCAAACAATATTATTAAATCTTTGTCTTAGACAAACAAATATAATAATAATAATTCTGATATCTCTTTTCTTAGTCTGACAGAATTGACAACGCACACCTTACAGTTGGATCGCTCACCAGGGAGGCTGCGAAGGCGACAGTTGCTCAACACTTATCTCTATTAAAATTGATCTCAGCGTTGCAGGAGTTGTTAAAATTTGGATTGCGTTTTAAATATAGGGAGGTTAGGAAGAACAAAAGAAGGTTTGATTGCAATCAAATTCGTAAGGATGATTCACCTTTTGACAGGATTGTGTATCTCATACACTTAGAATTGATTGATGGTTCTTACAGGTCCCTACAAATGTGAAAAGTGAAGAGGAAAGAAAGGAGGATAGAACAGGAGGGAAGAGAAAGAGACAGTGAGTTGAGTGGATCGGTCCACTAGCAAGCAGTTATGCCCGACTATGCGTATAGTGTTGTTTTCAGTTGCTACACAACTATCAACAAAAATAAATTTTGGGTAAAAGAGATTTGTCTCTCTAATTTATTTGAACTTGAATTGTACTTGAAAACACAAGATATTTCTCTTTTCAATATAAACAAGACTTTATTTATATAACTCTAAGACATGTAAACTAATCTACACAAGCATTCACACTGTAGTAAAATTACCAGTTTAATATGGAGCTATTGTTTCAGCTCCGGGAATTAGTTATTAAATATTTAATATGCTCGATTAAGCCCTATTAATATTTCTTTACAGTTTACACCTTATTAAGTGCTTGTCCAGCAATCACTAAAAAGTACATTCTGTTAATCTAATTAAAATCTCGCTTACATTCCCCGTGGCCCCAGGTAATGATGAACGAGATTAATAATTACTCGTTTTGAGCTAGGTTGCGTTATCTTTAGGGCAAATAAGGATAAAAATACTTAAAATCACATTCCAGAGACACTTGTTTATAAAATGGAAAAGGTTTATTCGTGATATTGCTATTCTAACATAGATGGATTACCTAATAAAGCATAGACATGCACACACATACGAGAGTTTTGATTAAGGTTTAAAGAATGACATTCTTTCCTATTTCATAACTTAACCAACCAGCCAAAAGATCACGAACGAATGTCTTTGCTTCGTTACTGCATTCAGATCATATTTTAACCAGTTCAGTCAGGATTAGGAATTCAGTTTGTACTTGCTTGGATGGGTTTAAAAGCAGGCTCGAAGTTGGTTCGTTTTCCCGCGGGAGTTCTTTGTTTCGGGCGTCACGTGTTCAGCTCGGGCTCCTTCGGTTGTTCTCGTGTGGAGACTTGAGATGGCTGCGTGACGTCACCGGGGAAAGCTCTCCTCCGCAATCGTTGAATTCGTGGCTCCGTTACGGCTTTGGCACAGTCTTAGACCCCCTCCGATGGTTGGTTTCGTTGGGAGAGTCCAGCGGGCCGGCTTCCAGGTCAGCCTTGCGCGCGTTTGAGCGCGCCGAGTTCAGGAGCACCAGAGAGTTGCAAGAGGGAAGAGAGGGAGGCGCGCCGCTCGCGCGTCGTTTTAAACAGTCCGTTTTTTGGACATCCCCAAAGGCGGCTGGTCCAATCAGAGCGTCGGTACGGGGCGGAGCCCCGCCTGCCCGGCTGGTTTTTGCAAAGCCCCTTTCACGTGAGAAAAGAATAACTTTTGATCCCTGTATTAAAACTTTTATCAAGTTTACACATTTATAATATCACCACATTCGTTATCGTACTGATTCATGAAATTTTGCAACCATTCATAAAAGTCTAAACACTGCAGCCTACACATTCCAGGTTAACGCACGATTAGAAATCAGCCCACGTTTTCCTAATAAATATTCATATTCCACAAGCATATGAGAGAAAGAGCACACATTAATATCCATATATTTCTTTGTGGATGCTTTGAAAGTCATGAAATGAACGAATGTCTTTGAGAAGCGTTCCCGCACATTCCTTTTGTTCCACAACAGGAAGAAAACGCGCGCTTTTGCGCTGAGGCGGAGGAGGGGCTTTTAGAGGGCTGCTGATTCTTTAGCTGCCCCCCTTCTGGTGACTTGTAGAGTTGAATTCCTGCCGCTATATGTTAAAACACATTCACGCGTTGCGGAAAGAGAGAAAGTGAGGAAAGGATTAGATTAAGAGAATGAGAATTTGATATCCCACGTTTACAGCAATATGTGCAATTGCATAAACCTGAACAATCATCAATCACATATTTAACACTCGCATTGACTTTTTCAATGAGGCTAAAATCTATTTTCAATATTACACCAGTTTCAGCAAAAGTCTGGGGTTTGTACTTGCAGCTTTTGTGTTTAAAGATTCCCCTTTGTCCTCCGTCTTTGCGGGAAAGGGTTTCTCCGAAGTCGCTGATTGGCTTAGAGTTCAGGAGTCGTTGAAGTGGGCGTTGGCTCTTGGCTGCTGCTTTGTTGAGTTTTTGGGCTGGTTGTCCTTGGCAAACGCAACTTAGCACACGAACTCACGGAAAGAAAATAAACTAAAGTAAAAGAATAAAAGGATGTAAAGAGGCTAGGTGGCTTTTCTTCTCATCATGGTAGCAACTGGCTTGTGGTCCAGAGCACATGGCTGGAGAGAGAGAGAGTTCATTTTTCCAGAGAGAGAGAGGAATTCAAAAAGGGATTCAAGAGCGCGGAGAATTCAAGAGAGCGAGGAGAAGTGTGTCCTGGGTATTTAAACTCTTCTTTTAGACACCCCCCAATGGTTGTCTTGACCAATTAGATCCCATGCTGGCTCTGGGTGCCGCTTTGTTTCTTCACCCAATCAATAAATCAACATGTCATGTTCAGTCACATTGCCCGAATTTTACATTCTCTTGCAAAGTATCCTTTTGAATGTGATTTCTATAACCAGAATATGATGCATTTGACAGGAAATCAATCAAAAGAAATGATTAAAGCTAGACTTATGACACTCATACATACCAAACATGACATTAACCCTTAAGGCTTACGCTATTCAATACTAATTAAAAGCACAACAAACACAATGATTAAAACAAGGATATTCAAATTTGTGGGTCACATACATAATATGCAGTTATGCATAGAAATGATTAGTTTCATTAACCATGAGAATGAAAGTATTTTAAGATGATTCTCAGGTCTTTTCAGCCGGATTCTTTGTCCTGTTGCAGGCTGTATTCAGACGGGCTGGAGCTAGGGTCTGATTTATGACTTCCTGCTGTTGTCTTGTGGAATTCGGCTCCTCATGTTTCAACCATGCTTCGATCGAATCTTGATTTGTCTGATTCGGTCCTTGATATACTACACCATTCTATGTGGTCTGGGCAGCTTCACAGGTAAGTTTACCGGGGGGATTTAGTTTTTGATCCTGTAGCCCCTTCCTAGGGATATAGCAATCTGATGGTAGCTATTGGCACTTTTCCACTGGATGGTACGGCACGGTACGGCTCAGTACAGCTAACTTTTGGGGGGTTTTCCACTTGGTACACTACCTGGTACCTGGTAATTTTTTAGTACCACCTCATCCGAGGTTCCAAGCGAGCCGTACCATTACCAAAACGTGATGTGTAAACTCTGCTGATCACTGATTGGCCGGAGAAAATCGTCACTGCCTGCGTCATTGAACTTGCGGCACTAGACACAACAGACCTGCTAGATTTAAATCACCACAGTAAGCGAAGGATCGAACGCAACTATTTTGAATGAACGCACCTTTCTTTTAATTTGTTTTGTTGTCTATTGAGGAAGTACAGACGTTCCTTTCGTTGATAGCCGAGGAGCGGAATTAAAACGTTTTTCAGGAGTTACAGCAGTAGAGGCGGCGCGACTATAACAACACGTGAATAATCCCGACAACTCTAAAGCGGTAATAAACTACAGTGGAAATGCAAACCGAGCCGAACTAAGCTGTGCCGTTCTGAACTGTGCCGAGCTGAGTCGTACCATGCAGTGGAAAAGTGCCATATTTGACTGCTCCCCTTTAAGTTTTAAGATAGTCTTTCCCTTGGTCTGGGAAGCTCTTTAGGAAGGTCCTTTTTTTATAAGACTCTTTGGATATAGCTATCTACGGATAGCTGTATCCTAGCTGGGATTGTTGGTAGCAATCTTGAGAACTCCTCTAGGCTTCCAGCCTCTCAGTGGTCATATGTATCTGGCTACTATCGCTCACATAGCATAGCTATCTGAGGATGGCTGTGTTCTTAGCTTGGTTAGGGTGTTCAACCTTCTCTGGTAACGGGTTCCCTCTTTTTACCAAGTTATGTGAGCGGCCCGAGGCGTCAGTGGCTTGGCCCCTTTCTGAGGAAAGGTTTGGTGTATGTCTGTCACCTCCTTGGTGCTCTCTCACCAGGTGGACAGTAGGGCTGTCCAATTAATCGCATGCGATTCTCATGTGCATCTCATCAGTAAAGCCGGCTTCGTGATTGGCGGTAAATCTCCATCACCTGTTTTCAAATGGAGAGGCAGTTAATACACAGAGCCGTAGTTCACTGACAAGCTAGGCAATATCGCGTTCAATACAGCAGAAGAATCGCCTTTGATTATGAACTCGATATCATGTAGATTGTCAGTAATATGATTATATTACTCCAATTTTACAGTCTCTGCACTGGCTACCTATTAATTTCCGTATCAGTTACAAAATATTATTACTTGCCTATAAGGTCCTAAATGATTTAGCTCCTGCGTACTTAACTAATCTTCTATCACGCTACAATCCAACCCGCTCCCTAATGTCGCAAAACTCTGGACTCTTGGTAGTACCTAGGATAGCAAAGTTCACTAAAGGAGGTAGAACTTTTTCATATTTGGCTCCCAAACTCTGGAATAGCCTTCCTGATAACATTCGGGGTTCAGACACACTCTCTCTATTTAAATCTAGATTAAAGACAGATCTCTTTTGCCAAGCATTCATATAATGCATCTCACAATCTTGCACTGCAGGTATATCTGATATAACGCACATTATTATGCTTTACATTTACATTACATTTACATTTATGCATTTAGCAGACGCTTTTATCCAAAGCGACTTACAGTGCATTCAGGTTATACATGTTTTGTCAGCATGTCAGCATGCTTTAGCTTGGGTTGAACAGATAATTTTTGCCTGGATGGAACAACAGCTACACTAATTGTCTTTATTTGTTTCTCTGTTTCTGCCACGGGATTAACATACCGTAGTAACTAGGAATTACACAAGCTTCAGTCTGGATCCAACCCTTAAATGATCTGAGATGACGAACACCTGAGAAGAGATGATGCCAACCCCTCAGAGGACGCCAACCATCAGCGATTTATACTGAATTAACCAAATTTTGCCATAAGTTAATTATATTGAGTTTCTACAATATAAATCTATTTTAGAAACTTAATTTCCTTTGAAGTTGCTTTGCAACGATTGTATCGTAAAAAGCGCCATACAAATAACCTTGAATTGGATTGAATTAATTTCCTCTAATTTTCTGTGACTGCTAAGTGAATCTCATGGGTGTGTATGTGACTTTTGTTGATTAGAGGTTTGTACTGATTGTTTTTTTTTTGTATGAATAAAGAGGGGAAACAAACTGCCTGTCAAAACTGTATTCATTAGCATCAATAATCATTGTCACAAGTGGCCATTTTTTGCTTCTGTGATAAACACTAAACCCATTTGGGTGAAACGGCCACTGTATGCTTGAATGATAATAGGTGAGGAATACAGTTTATGAGGAGCATTCTGGGTCTGTGCAAAAGACTCAAGAGAGCAGCAAGAGAGTAAATCAGAGGAAACAGCTTAGACACCATCGTTCCTCTTAATCAACCTTCATAAATGTCTCTGTCTTAGCAGTAGGAAGTTTTGTATTTAATCACAAACTGCTACTTACTTGCCTCAACACTTTTCACAGTTTTCATAACATTTTCATCCATCTACTCTGTATAAATAATTCAGCATGTTATGGTTTATTTAAACCAGTGATATGCTTTGCAAAAACTGATGGGTCATGTTAAGGATAGTGTATATTGATTGCAACTTGTGAAAGGCAACACAAGCAAATTAATTGATATCCAGTGCTTGTGCGGGTTATTGTATGTCCTTGGGAACTAGGAATAATTCAAGCACAACTTTGCAGCAAATATTGCAAAAATAAGTTTTTATGCAAATAATCTTGGTAAAAGCACTCTGAGTGCATTTTTATGTACAATTTTACATTGTTTGCTATGCTTAATAACCCAATGATGTATGAGGGTGAGAAAACCCCATAAACGGTTATTTTGCATGTAAATGCCCTGGCCTTGTCAATAGGAAGCCCTACAATATGTAGTTTAATAAGCAGGTAACAGTATACGTTACACCGATGACAAGCTTTTCATGACACTTCTAAGCCTCCATACAGACGAGCATAGTATTCAGACTCTGTTCCTATTCAGATCTCATCAATATTGCAGCAACACTCTCC
Source organism: Oxygymnocypris stewartii (assembly GCA_003573665.1). Taxonomy (NCBI): domain Eukaryota; kingdom Metazoa; phylum Chordata; class Actinopteri; order Cypriniformes; family Cyprinidae; genus Oxygymnocypris; species Oxygymnocypris stewartii. The sequence continues at coordinate 731,151 of QVTF01023765.1, read as the reverse complement.
TGCTGCTGGTGGGCTCCACCATCATTATTAATTTAGCTTTTCTTTTTTTCATTTTTCAGTCTCTTGCTGCTGTTATACAAGACTTTATGCTGACTCCGGGGGTGCTTTGCAGATGCTCAGTGTTTCTTGGCTTCACATAGTTGAATATATATCTTGACAAAGGGTTTTCCCACAACATTAGTACATTACATCAACATTTGTCCTTTAAGGCAATTGACAAATTGACATTGACAAACACTTTAATAATTCACACAGTCCGACCGCATGTGCTCTTACCACTTACCTTTAAATTCATTCTCACATACAGCTGAATGTAATTGATGAAGTTTGGCTGCTTTTGTTTATAGGCTAGTGCTAAATGGCCAGAATGGTGCCACCTTGATATTGACATTTCAATAGAAATTGACCATTGTATTTCTCCGGCGTCACTGATGGCCCAGTAATATGCACCAGTGTCATCGCCTCATCTGTGTACTGAGGGAAGAAAATTGTCAGGTACTCGATATCGATCCTGATGTCAAGCATGCAGATTGTCTTTGTTGTGCAACGCGTGTTGAATTGTAAGCCTGCCATATTTAAAATTCTCAGACTGAGAAAAACTGACTCTGATGTAGCTTTTAACATATTATGACTGAAGTACATTTGTTAGACATCTCATGTGTCTTTGTAATGAATGTTTTGTTGCACCAAATTGCAGATAATACATTATTCATTATGTTAATTCATTACTCTTTATCATGACTCATTATTTAAATTATTTGCCCATTATCAAACTCTTTTTATTGTCTCTGTTGATTCTTCATTTATTTTATAGTAAATGTTGTAAGATGCTTTAATGAGTGCATTAAACTAACAAAATACTTAATTATTTGTATGGACTGCTACTGACAAAATACCTAAAGTTCATTTTTACTTAAATATTTAAGTAAAATCACAGTTGTAAGTATGTGCTTGATTCGTTGCACAGAAATGATTGGGTTCATTCCTTCAGAAATCAGACTGCACTCTGCATGTTTTAACTCACTAAAAAAAATCAGCTCCTAAATGTTCTTTAGAAAATCTGACTAACTTACAGTTATGCTTATGACTAAGTCATAAAGAACCAATTTATAAGAGACTTTAATTTTGTAATCAGTCTACACCAGTGGTTCGTCTTCGGGAACTTCGAGCTGCATCGGAGGACGGCTCTGAATAAAAGTAAAATCTGTCCATGAATGGGCGAGACGTCACGTGCGAGTTTAATGACCAGCTGGTATAAAAGCACGTGCGGTGAAACCGGCCTCAGCTTTCTGTCTTATTTTGAGTCTTATTTTGTGTTGTCTGTCCCAAAAAAAGAAAAGCATGCCTAAAAGTCAGTTTACGGCAAGAAAAATAAATCACATTACAAGCAGTGTGTTCCACTCTGCGTACGCTATTTATGCGCAGGTGACACACACAGCTTGTGTGTGGTTTGCTTGGGAGTGAGGCATGCGGAGGCGGCTCTCGAGGGGGCTGATTGCCCGCACTGCGAGAGGATCCCTCTACGTTTGCTTCGCTCCCGAAAGGCCCCCTTCCCCCTTCTGCTGAGGCGGTGCGGCGGCAGTGCTCGTGGGGTTCGCAGAGAGATCTGATGGAGGGATCGGAGACGAGCGAGTCTCTATCTTCATCCTGACCTATCATATCTGATGACCGCTCCCCGAGTTTGGAAGACCACCGGGTGGATACTCCCCTCAGGCAGCGGCCGCGGAGTTTATCTTGTCTTCTTCCGAGGAAGTTGATGTGGGAAACACTGGGAGAATCACTCCCTCTCTTTCACTCCAGTATGAGGAGCTGGTGGAGGTGATCACTCGTGCCGTGGCCAAGCTGAATCTCGACTGGCCAGCCGAGCGCTTAAGTGAACCGCAGAAAGGCAAATTAGAAGAACGCTTTCTGCGGTTTAAAACGTCACCTTCACATCGGAGCCTGCCTTTTTTTACCGACCTTCACACTGAGGTATCGAGGTCGTGGGGAAAACCTTTCTCGGCCCGCCTCTTCATCCTTTCCTCAGATTACTATGGTAATGTGGGGGGGACAAGCGAGCGCAGTTACAGAGTGATGCCGCGGGTGGAACAGATGCTTGCAAGCTATCTGTCCCTCGATCTGGCATCGTCTCTGAAGGCTCCGACCCTGCACACCAAGCCGCTGCGAGCATCATCAGCGCTGGTGGGCAAAGGATATGTGGCAGCAGGTCAGGCTGACTCATGCTTGCACACCATGGTGGTATTGCAGGCTTACCAGGCTGACCTGCTCAAAGAGTTAGACGAGGGTGAGGGATTTAATGCGGAGGATATAAGTGAACTTCGCAAAGACGCGCCACCATGGAGACCGCTCGAGCCATCCTTCCAAAAAAGGATGGAGGTTTGCGTCCTATTTTAGATTTGCGGCAACTGAACCATTCAGTCAGCAGACTGAAGTTCAGGATGCTCACAATCAGACAGGTCGTGACTCAAATCAGGTCTGAGGACTGGTTTGTTTTGATCGATCTAGAAGACGCATACTTTCATATCTCCATCCTTCCCACTCACAGGAAGTTCCTAAGGTTTGCTTTCGGGGGCAAAGCTTACCAATATTGGGTTCTTCCTTTTGGCCTAACACTCTCACCCCGCACTTTTATGAAGTAAGTGGATGCCACGTTAGCTCCGCTGTGGCAATGAGGCATCCGCATACTCAATTACATCGACGATTGGTTGATTCTCGCTCAATCAGAGCGGATGGCTGCTCAACATTGAGACACATAAAAGCGATGGGCTACGTGCCTTAGACATGTGGAGACAACCTTGGTTCTTGCTTCAGGGTCCGGTGTTGGGAGCTCCATGTCGCCACGTAACGCTAGCGACGGATGCATCCCTCACCGGTCGGGGAGCGATCATGAGTGGTCACCCTGCTCGCGGTCTGTGGAGTGGTCGTCACCTCGACTGGCTGTGTTTCAGGCCCTGAAACATTTTCTTTCTCCCAGACCTAAGAGACCACCATGTGTGGGGCGCACTGACAACACAGCGGTGGTCTCTTACATCAACCACCAAGGAGGTCTGCAGTCGCACCCCCTGTACAGGCTGGTGCACCAGATCCTTGTGTGGTCCCAGGGTAAATTCCTCTCACTGAAAGCAGTCTACATCCCTGGGTATCTCAACGAGGAAACTGTATTCCCTGATGTGGAGACTCTTCACTTCATGGTGCTGAGATCGCCAGCTCGACACAGTTCACTGCCCAGTAGGTACAGTGCTGGAGTTCCTGCAGGCCCAACTCTCCACAGGGTTAGCCCACTCCACCTTGAAGGTTTATGTGGCGGCGATTTCGGCCTACCATGCCTCTCTTGGCGGACAGTCGGTGGGTAAAAACCCCGATTACACGTTTCTTCCGTGGTGCACTGAGACTAGGGCCTGAGAGTGCGGTCCCAGATTCCTCCTTGGGACCTGGCATGTGTTGTTGAACGCTCTCTATAGGCCTACCTTCGAGCCTATTGAGGAGATTTCCGATCGCCATCTCACCCTGAAGACCGTGCTGCTTCTGGTAATCTCTTCTCTAAAGGGATCTACAGGCCATGTCAGTGGCCTCTACTCATTTGGACTTTGTGCCCGGGATGGCCAAAGTCTTTTTGTACCCTTGGGCAGGGTATGTCCCAAAGGTCCCTACGGTCACACCACAGCCTGTCGTATTGCAGGCTATTAGTCCTCCTCCCTTTCGGTAGCCTTACCAGCAAAAGCTTAGCTGTATGTGTCCAGTGCGAGCACTGGACCCATACGTCTACAGAGCTGCCCTGTGGAGAAAGGCGGACAAACTGCTAATATGCTAGGGTCCCCTTAAAAGAGGTCTTCCTGCTTCCAAGCAGACACTCAATCGGTGGATTGTGGATGCCTTAAACATGTGCTACGAGTCCTCTGACCTCCCCTCACCGATGGGATTCAAGGTTCATTCCACTAGGAGTGTGGCAGCCTCCAAGGCCTTCTTTGTGGGTGTCCCATTGCAGGACATCTGCAACGCTGAGGGATGGTCTACGCCCCTGATCTTTGTCAGGTTCTATGGCCTGGACATACGGGCCACCCCAGGCTCTTCCGTTCTCTCGCCCTAGATGTGCTCTGCAGGGATACACACTGGGCAGGGACTGGTAAGTCTGTCAGCGTGGGTATCTCATTCCACAAGTGTCCTCTGATGCAGCTTGAAGTTCCTGAAGAGGAACGTCTTAGGTTATGTATGTAACCCCGGTTCCTCGAGGGAACGAGACACTGCGTCTCGGAGCAACACTTCCGGCATCCCTGCCAGTGCTAGCTGCATTCCAGTAGCTGACGCCGGTTTCACCGCACGTGCTTTTATACCAGCTGGTCATTACGTCACCTCGCCCGTGATGTCTCGTCCATTGAATCCAGTCACAGAGTGAAGTGTTTAGGCCGAGGTCTGAGAGTTTGACAGCTAGCTTGGTGGGGACTATAGTGTTGAAAGCTGAGCTATAGTCAATGAATAACAGCCTGACATAGTTGCCATTTTTGCTGTCGATGTGAGTGAGGGAGGAGTGCAGTACCTGGGAGATGGCATCATCAGTAGACCTATTTGGCCGATAGGCAAACTGAAGAGGGTCCAAAGTAGCAGGGATGGAGGAGCAAATGTGTTTCTTTAAAAGTCTCTCAAAAACCTTCATGACTGTCGATGTGAGGGCAACTGGACGATAGTCATTCAGGCAAGAGGGTTTACTGTTCTTAGGCACAGGGATTATGACAGATTGTTTAAAGGAGGTGGGAACAACAGAGGTAGCGAGGGACTCATTAAATATGGAAGTAAACAAACCAGCAAGCTGATCAGCACAGGACCTCAGAACGCGGCCAGTAATCCCATCAGGACCTGCTGCTTTCCTGACGTTCACTCTCTTTAGTTCCCTCCGAACGTCGTCCTCTGAAAAGGTGATAGCATAATCATCGCTGCTCTGTCTGCTGCTTCCTGACGTGCTGATCGGCAGAGTCGCGCCGCCGTTACATTCAAATCGGCCGTAGAAAGTGTTTAGCTCTTCGGCCAGCAACGGATCTGCTCTCACCTCTGCGGAGGAGTTATTTCCAGAGGAACATATGGTCTTCAGTCCCTGCCACATGCGTCGAGAGTCATTGAGCTGGAAATGTGACTCAATTCTCTCCCTGTACCGGCGTTTAGCGGCTCTTATTGCACGACGGAGAGCGTAGCACGATGCTTTGTACTCGCTCATGTTTCCTGACAACAGACCGGCGTTGTATGCGGCAGTACGATGGTTAACCGCATCATGGATTGATCTGTCCACCCACGGTTTCTGATTAGAAAATGTCCTTATTGTTACCGTTTCAGTGGCCTGTTCAGTTAGCGTGTTTACAAAGCTTAATGCTACATCCGTGAATTCGCTGACGTCATATGAACTCGCCCGGAACATGTCCCAGTCGACGTCATCAAGAGATGCCTGTAGCATAGCTTCAGAGTGGGAGGAACAGCGCGTCACTTCCCTCTCCACCGGCGGTTCATAAACGATCCTTTGTTTGTATTCCGGTGTGAGTAAAATGGCGGCATGATCTGATTTGCCAAAAGCCGGCAGTGAGTGGGCTTTGTAGGCATTTTTGAGCGGAGTGTAGCAATGATCGAGTGTATTCAGTCCTCTGGTTGGACAGGATATATGCTGATGAAAGTTCGGCAAGACCTTCTTGAGGTTGGCTTTGTTAAAGTCTCCGGCGATGATGAAGGCAGCGTCAGGATGTTTGTTGTTATATCCGCTGAGCACATCGTGAAGATTGGGCAAAGCCAAGCTAGTGTCTGCCTGTGGTGGAATGTAGACAGAAGTAATGACGATTGATGAAAATTCCCGGGGCAGATAGAATGGGCGGCAGATAATAGAGATGTTCCAGATGAGGCGAGCAGGAACGCCACAGATTGGAGATATTCTTGGGGTCACACCATTTCTTGTTAATCATGAAACACACTCCAACTGACACAGAACAGCCGGTTCCCCAACCCAACCAATCACAGCTCACCAATTCACCTGAGTATTAATCATCACCACCTGCAAGTCGTTTCATCACTCAGCACCCAGCACTCATAAGCACCAGCACCAGCTCACTTGAGTGTCCAGTCTCGTTCAGACATTGTTGGACTCAAGCATCGATACTCTCCATTGACTTTTTTCTATTGTTCATGTTCGCTAACCTTCTGTGTCATCCCCAGCGTGTGATCCTCGTCCTCTGTCCTCCTCCTCTCTTCTCCATCATCCTGCTCCAGTCCAGGATTCCCCGCATTTGTCTCCATCCACGATCTCCTGGAACTGGAAGAAACCGATCACCGGTCTGATCTGCTCATCACCTTTGAAAGTATCATCATACCCATTACTCACCTGCTTCCTGCTGTTCATCTGGATACTGTCAAATAAACGTCACCAATTAACATCTCCCTTTGTTTCTGTGAGTCCTTCCGTAACACCACCACCTTTGGTTTTTCCGGCCTCGGCTGTTCTGTCCATCCGTAAAACAGAGAAGTTATCAGACGGCGTTACAGCGGTGTCCGGGACCGAAGTATCTCCAATGGCCACGCTGGGTCCGTGGATAAAGTGTCCTGAATCAGGTTAGTGTAGCGCTGTCCAATGTCCAAAAGTGTTCTTCTGTCGTACATAATCATTGCAGACGATACACGAATAAAAAGAGAAGTAAAAAAGTAAAAAATAGGTAAAAAAACACATAAAAAGCACAATTCTGAGCAGAGCTAATTCACAGGTGTCTGAACTCAGCAGCGCCACCGGAAGGAGGCAGCGCCACCGGCAGGAGTTACATACGTAACCTATGACGTTCTCAACCTTTTGGCTCCAGGGTGACCACATGTCCTCTTTCTTCAAAATTTCTGAATTGCCTAAAATGTCCAGGATTTGGCTTTGTTTACCTATTGAAGTGCTCATTGTAGTCATCATATATTATATGTATGTGTATTTGCATTGCTTTGACCATATACAGTATCTCACAAAAGTGAGTACACCCCTCACATTTCAGCAAAATGTTTTTATAATTTCTCAAGTGACAATACTGCACAAAATAAACTTGGATATATTTTAGAGTAGTCAATGCTGGCATCCTCTTTCACTCCTCCATAATGACATCATGGAGCTGCTGGATGTTAGGAGCATGGTGCTTCTCCACCTTCCGCTTGAGGATGCCGCCCACATGTGCTCAATATGGTTCAGGTCTGGAGACATACTTGGCCACTCCATCACCTTAACCTTCAGCAGCAAGGCAGTTGTCATCTTGGCAGTGTGTTTGAGGTGGTTGTTATGTTGGAATCCATGTTTCCCTCAATGAACTGCAGCTCCCCTTTACAAGCAGTAGTCATGCAGCCCCAGACCATGATGCTACCACCACTATGCTTGACTGTAGGCAAGGCACAATTTTCTTGGTACTCATCACCAGGGCGTCGCCACACACACTGGACACCATCTGAGTCAAACAAGTTTACCTTAGACTCATCAGACCTCAGGACATGGTTTCAGTAATTCATGCTCTTGACCAGGTTGTCTTGAGCAAACTGTTTGCAGGCTTTTTGTGAGCCAGCTTAAGAAGAGGCTTCCTTCTGGGACGACAGCCATGTAAACAGACTTGTTGCAGTGTGTGGCATATGGTCTGAGCACTGAAAAGCCGACCTTCCACTTCTGCAACCTTTAAAGCAATGCTGGCAGCACTCATGCGTCTGTTTTTTGAAGCCAGCTTCTGAATCTGATGCACAGCACAAGGACTCAACTTCTAAGATCGACCCTTGCGAGGCCTGTTCCGAGTGAAACCCGTCTTGAAAAACCTCTGTATGACCATGGCCACTGTACTGTAACTCAGTTTCAGGGTGTTACCGAACTGCTTATAGCCTAGGCCATCTTTGTGGAGAGCAACAATTCTAATTCTCAAATCCTCACAGAGTTCTTTGCCATGAGGTGCCATGTTGAACATCTAGTGGTCAGAATGAGAGAATTGTACTCAAATAACCACATTTTAACAGCTCTAAAACAAGATACACAAATTTGTATGGTCCTGTCAATCAGACAAAACATGGACATGATGAATAGAACATGTGGCTTTGCATGGTTAAACAATGTATAGCTGTTATCACTTGGGGTGTACTCAGTTTTGATGCCAGCTTTTTTGACAATAAAGTCTGTATGTTGAGTTATTTTCAGAGGACAGTAAATCTCTACTGCTATACAAGTTGCATATTGACTACTCTAAATTATATCCAAGTTTCATTTCTATAGTATTGTCCCTTGAAAAGATGTGAAATGTGAGGGGTGAGTCCCCTTTTATTGTTGCGATATTGTAGATCCTACCTTATTGCAAATAAAGATTGGTAAATTATGTACAATGCCTGCACGTTATTGGTCAAACTTTCTAGTTAAACTTCCTCAAAAAGCAATAATTTCTGGTTTGCGCCCGTAGCCAGATTATTTTGATCTGAAATAGATCTGTCATTACAGCAACAGTTTCTCACAATCAGAGTATGAGCTGTGTGATTCTGAGTAGAGTGAGGAGTGGATTTTTTAAAAGTCGGAGCGTCATGGTTTTCATTCGCTCCAAGAGCGCTCCACCAACGCTCCATTACGAACACAATTCAAGGCCAACGACCCGTAATATAACTGCATATTTATACAGAATTCACATGTTAATCATATTTAGCTAGCTAGATAGAAAAGGATCACTCAAATCAGAAAGAATCTGAAGGCTATGATGACTTCAGTGGACATGAGCGGGAAGTTGCAGTTGAATATTTTCAGCTGAAAGCATGATTTACTACAACACTTATTCACACGCAATCACTCTCTCAATAATGCATTGAAACAAATGTAACCTTACAGCACTACTTCATTGGTATCCGATTTCGAATGAGCAGAACTTTGCAAGAAATGCGTTGATCTCTAGGTAAAATAACTGACGAAAACATATTGTTATTTTCATCACAAACAAACTGCACTGCAAAAAGCAGCACTAGTGTTCCAATAAGCCACTTTGAAACTCTCCTGTTATTTTATTAATTGTATTTTTGTTATGAACAGAACTGTCATATTTCAAATATACTGAAATACTTGAGACGCGGAGCGGTGTTTCTGATATCAGTGAGCGCGGAGTCAAATAATGTAAAAATTGTCCTTTGACTATGTTCTGGCCTGCCATCTAGTGGCGAAATTCATTTTTGGCCCGAAGCCAAACTTACTTGCCGACCCCTGCACTAGAGAATTTCACAGTTCAGAGATCCTCTGAAACCCTCTACTTCCCCAGCTCCACCTGTACAGATCTGCTATGGATTACTATATATGCTATTTTTGCAGCAGCAGTATGTCTTAAATACTCACAGCAGCATATTGGAAGTAGCATGTTCCAGCAGCAGCAATAATCTACAACAACAGCAATAACCAACAGCAGCAGCAATTCAGCAGCAACAGCAAAGCAGATCTATTCTGCCAAGATCAAATACATTAACACTGTCGTATCAATAACATGCTAAAATCTTCAGAGAGTTGTCTTGATAGAAATATGATATCCAAGGCCCAATTACTTCTCAAGTTGTTTGTCGGTTTTTTATTCACAATTTCTACCTAACAATTTTACTCACAATTTCTACATGTTTTAGAGCCTCTACATAGGAGACTAGAAAAAATGTATATACATAAAATGTAAAAAAAGAAAAGAAAAATCCTAAATGTATAAAATGCTAATTTTATGAATTTACATGTCTATTCCAGGTCTATAAATCACAATAAAATTTGGATTCTTCATATATTTTCCAGTATAGTAGGAACTCTGGTTCTTGAAAAAAAGAAGGTTATTAAAAGTTATTGAGGGAGGACAATATTATATTTAGCCAAGCCTTAGTTAGTTATTTTAATGCTTGTTTGGTCTTATTTTTTATATTGAGGCCCCCTTTGAAGTTTTAATGAGGCCCCCTTGTTTAGACCCACTGGTCACTGGTTGGCCTGCATATTTTGTACTGTAGATTCAGTAGAAGTAAAGTAGTTGAAACTCTGTATTTTAGTAGTTTTCCATTCACATCTCAAGATAAGATTACATGTGCAAGAAACTTTACCTGCTTTTCTGAATAAGCCCTGTTTCTTAATTACCAACCCTTTTACTAATTTGAGAGAAAGGGTGTGAGGTCCAAATCACGGTTTATTAATCTGCTTTTGTGAGCACTCTCACTAATGTGCCGCCATGCACTGAGGTTCATCCTCTGCCCTGCCCCGCTGAAAGAGATGTTCTCCTCCGGACATTACCCTGCCCTGCCAATATCGTAATTATAGTAATATCCTACATGGAGGGAGGCTGCAGAGTCTAAATGACTTCCACATCATGGACAACACATTGCAAAGGCACTTTCCTCCACTCTGGCCAACATTTGTTTTGGTTAGACCACGTGGGCCACCGGTGCCTATGACAAAAGACATGCCTTTATGAAACTAAGAAGCTTCTACTAAGGTCAGTGGTTGTGAATCACAAAGAACATAAAAACAAATCTCTATGCAGATCAGAAGCTTATTTGACCTTTTGTGTCCCTTTAAGGCCGTCTAGAGAATATCTAAGTTTAATATGTATCTTAATGCACTGGGAATGAGCCAAATGCATGAGTACAGCGAGAGCTTTGAGAAGCTCTTCTCATTCATCTATTAGTTTCATTCAGCTGTTCTTGTATTCATTCATAATCCTTTGCACTCTTTGGTTTATACAAGAACATCCGCTCTATTCAAGTTCAGAGGCGATTATTGAAAGTGTTCTAGCACCTATAAGAATTACGGCAGTGAAAAGCACATTAAATCAATCGTCACCTTGTGCTACGAGAGGCAGTGAGTTAAGACCTGTGTGCTTGTCTTCAGTGACCACTGTGATGGGGTTAGTCAAGCTTCGACTAAGATTATGGAGGAGCTCGCCCTGTTTCACCAGAAATAGCTCAACCCGATAATCCCCTAACTGAGCAGAGGTGACATGAAAGGTGTAAGGATTAGCCATCGCTGAGTGCCGCCTGCTTCACAGGTCTCTGAGTCAGGCAGAAATGTAACACCAGTAACCCTGCGTGCAGTTTCATTTGGTCTTGTGTTTTACCTTGCAGAACTGCTATCAGAGAGGGAATTGTACTGTGAAAAAGAGGGCTTGCTCACTACCTGCGTGCTCATTTACTGTCGAGGATTCATGGTGGGAAATAATTCTTGTTTTCTAAGTAGTAATTGATTCTGTGATCACAGGATTGATCACTGTTTGTGTTCATTTATTTGTATATTTTGGCAAATTTTATTATGCTTTCGGCTATTCAAAGTTTATGACTCACAATTTTGCACATTTATATTGATGGGCTGGATATTGACACAGATTCCCTGATTCATTTCAGTTTCACTTTGATTCTATTTGATTCTGATTAATTTATGTGTTTTAGTTTTATATACAATTTGATTACATATGCAAGACTTTCTCTCTTGCTGTACAGGGACATTTTCTTGCTGATTACACTTATTCTTAGGAATGGATATTAATGAAGATATATTGATTCAATTAAGATTCACAGTGATTCTATTTTATTCATTTTTTCTGTTTGATTCCACTTCTCGAGTGCTATAATGTCCAATTTGCCTTATATAAAAATAGTTTCTCTCTCTGTACAGTAAACTTTTTCTGACTAATTACACCGATGTTTACAGCTAGTTTATAGATTTAGCAGAGAGAAACAATTTATATATAAGGCAAAAAAGCCCTATAGGCTTTTGAGTTCAGTGTATTTCAAAGCCAAAAATGCCTTAGAAGAAAAAGAGAGGCAATGCATGTAACATTAGGAGTGAGAAAATCTAGTTTGTCTCTGGAGCTTGGCTAAGAAACAGAATAATGCTTGACACAGCTAACAAAGAGTTGCAATCGGATGAGGAGCAGTGGAGAAATTCAATCACACCGTTTCTTATTCGCATAGAGAGAGCTAGAGAGGAGAGAGGAGGGAGCTGAAGATATAGCAACACTAATGCAATCAACATCAGCTGAGTCAGAGCTTTGGCCTGGGATAAGACTCCACACCAGCCGTCTCCATCCACCAGTAAAAAGGACACTCAAAGCACGCACACGCACACACACGCACACACACACACACACGCACACACACGCATGCACGCACGTGCACACACACACACACACACACACACACACACACACACACACACACACAAACAAACACCTGCTCTCATAGATCATAACGTGATCATCCTCAAAATCTATTCCCCCAGGATTTGATTAATGTTATTTCAAGCTCTTTGCCCAGTCTTCCATGAGACACTTCAGTCATGCTTTCTTGAGACTAAACTTAACAATGCAGTAATAAATAATGCAATAACCAGCAGCATGATATTTAGAGCAGACCATTCAACTTCCTGTTAATTTCAGTGAACAGCGATATTTTAATTTGTTAAAACTGGAATGTAAAACTTCAATGTAAAATATTCAGCCCTTTAATTCAAAGATTAAAATCTATTCAAAGAAATATTCCCTAACAAAGGTGTGAGAATTTAAATAGATTTGACCACACATTTAGAAAAAAAATTAACAGGAAGATTGACAGGAAGAGGATATTTTGGATCTTTTGAAGACATTCTGGGAAACAAAATGTTTTTCATTGTGATCCATTTTATTTACATTTACATTACATTACATTTATGCATTTAGCAGATTTTATTTTATATACTGGTAAAAAGGTATCTTATTTACCCCTAAATTATATTCATACCTTAAAGGTATATATTAGTTCTTTAAAATTACACTTTTGTACCTTAAGTGTATTAGCCTCAGTGACAGACTCTTCTTTGAGAGTGTATACATTTATGGGTCATTTTGGAATGAAATAAAAATGCATTATTAAAAACAGCAGTTATATAATTTTCTTTACATTTTACTCTATTTTAATTATTGGCCACCTCAATTTAAATTTAGAACCTGAATCTGCATTATCAGTTTTTGTCTAATAATGAGAAGTTTTGTATAATATATATTGACATTTTTTTTGTGCAAAATTCGGTAAGTAGCTGCAAGTATTTTTTTCTGGGAAAAAAAATCATGATTTTTGTCTCTATATTTGCTTTCCTGGGTCATCAACATCATGCATCTTGGGCAGATCCTGCTGGGAAGCTGTTAATTAGCCGGATCTCTGTCAAAGCTTTGCCTGCCTGGTAGCCTTTAAGATCATGCATTAAGAGGTTTTAAAGCTACTTAGTCTCACATTAGAGAGATCTCATTGTTTGGATACACCTCGCTTTATTGTATTTCATACTCATTTGTTTAGTAAAAGGAAAATGTGTTTTCAACATACTGTAGTGTCTAATGAGACAATTAGAGCCACATATTCACATTATCATGTCCATGTTATTCTTTTCTCAGTAGTGATACCTCCTCATAGCTAGGGCAGGATTACAGAGGCACACACCCCGGGGCCCCGGGTTCTCAGGGGCCACATGCAGTGAGATCACAAATAATTAAAACAGAGGCGTCCCTCTTAAAAGTAAAACCGGACTTAACCACCTCTGCCACAACCATGACTCAGTGCTCCCGGTTTGTTTCATGTATTTGTAAGGGCCCCATAGAAATTAGTAGACATTTTTGTGGGTAAAATGTTAGTATGTATACGTGGAATTTAGTATTGTCTATCTGTCTGTCTGTATATCTCTCACATAATGTAGGCTACTATATACTCCTGGCTGGACCCCAACATCATTACGGTTAAACCAAGGTTTAAGTGCAGTCACTCTAATGTTTCCAGTCAGCTTTCATTCGTGACTCCTTGCTTCTTCTTTTTAGGTGTTGCTGTACCTCTAAAAGAAGCGTTGTGGACCCTGACACAGTAGCAGCGGTCCCATTGGGCGTAGTGACATCTTATTAAAACGGCACCACGTAATCCCACCAACACCCTCCCCTGCTTTAAATCCGCTGGTCCGATGCAGTTCCGTAGACGCACAGCCTCCTCCTCCAGCAGAGCAGCGCCGCGGCTCGTGTTCCTCCGGTAACATGGTGTGCAGCGCGCGGCAGTAGTAGACAGTATCGCTGGACCGTAAGAGACTGCTCTCATTCCAAAACATATCAACACATCGAGGGAAACTTCGCCTTTCTTGGATACGGTAAGCCTGATATGATGGCCATTCAACGCGCCTTGCTTACTTGCAGTAAAATATTAATATTTTGTTATTCTTAATGACGGAACGTTGGCTCTCCTCTTGCAGTGAGCATCCCATCTTAAGCACGCGGAAAATAACGAGCTGCTTGGGACACTGAGAACGATTGAAAGTAAAGACTGCAGTTGCAAAAAAGCGACTAAACAAATATAATTAAAAAAGAAAAACACAAATAACGCGAATGTAAAATAACGTAGCCTATTATTTCTGCTCCATTGATTCACAACACGGGATTGGGGTCATTTTGCACCCTCCATGTCGTGTGAACAGCACTTTATGAATGCATTGATAGGCTTGTGATTATGACGGATGTAAGGAATGTTTAGATGGGTCAGGGGTCGCGCTCGACGGATGTGCGCGCTTCCAGTTATTCTGTTAGGACAGTCAGGCGATGCTATTGTTCAAACTGCGCTTCTGAAGAGCTCGAGGAAGCGGGACATGGATCCTGCGCAGGAAACCCTCGGCTGCTGAGATCAGTCAATAGCTCGAAAAGTGGTCAAAGCAAAGATATTCTGAACCTGAAGCAATTATCTACAATGTAAATGGAATTATTATAAAGAGTAGCATACTGTTCGGCAACGTGCATCACGCTGCAGTAGACTCCAAAAGCATTATGTTAATCAACAATATTCTCGAAAAAAGTGACATATGATATTTACTTGTGCTGTAGCACAAGAGAGTCAGTGTAGGCTACTGCATAGCTTATTTTATGACGCAATATTACGATGCTTTTAATATAACCAGCTAATTATTTAATCGATTCGATTAAAGATAGGCCTATATAAAGAAGTATACAGTAGGCTGTATATTATAGGCTACTGTAATAGTTAGTGTACCATTGGGTACTGTACAATATTTACGAAACACCTTACCAACAGACAGCAAATGTATTGCTTCACAGTAAAAAAATAAATACATTTTAATATATACATACAAATAAATGAAATGTCATTGGATAGTTCTAGTCCAATTTATGTGTATATTTATATACATATATACACACACACACACACACACACACACACACACACACGTTGATTTTTTATGGTTTACGGGGACTTTCCATAGGCGTAAAGGTTTTTATACTGTACAAACTGTATGTGCTATTGCCCTACACCTAAACTTAGCCCTCACAGGAGACGGTGCATTTCTACTTTCCCCCCAAAAAACTTACTCTGTATGATTTATAAGCGTTTTGAATTATGGGGACACTGAAAATGTCCTCATAAATCACCTTCTACTTGTAATACCTATGTCATACCTATGTCATTATACAAATTTGTGTCCTCATAAACCACATAAACATGCACACACACACACACACACACACACACACACACACACACACACACACATATATATATATATCAAATTACATGTTATTGACTTTTATATGTGCATATTTTTTATGTTCTATGGACCCACAGGTCCTTGGTGTCCCACATTGACTTAAAAAAAACAATCCTTTAAAAAACAACAACATAAAAATAATGTTTAGATTTTTTTTAACAATCTTAGATCTTGTGTGCATTTTGCTGTAAGGTTTTTATAAATAACCAAGATAGAATTGTTACACAGCTTTTTTTCTAATAAGATGAATGTTTATATTGATTAAACACTACTGTGAAGACAAAAAGACAAAGAACAACATAAATGTATTATAAACTTAGTCCATATTACAAGTCAAAGTTTTGTATGATGAACAGATTACATTTAACCACTGTTGGGGGAAAAGCAGCATAATCATTTTTCAAAAGAATCTCTAGTTCTATGCTCGGTAAAAAAGTAAAATCATATGGGTTTGGAACAGCGAGTGAATAATTACATAATTTAGATTTTTGGATGAACCATTTATTTGAAGATTGTGCTTTCCTTTGAAAGTTACTTTGCATCTAAGTGTAGACTGAGAAAATAGAAGACGAGTGACTCAAGGGCTCTGTAGATTCTGCATGCCATTAACAGCACCATTTAAATTATGTGATCAGTGCTTGAGACACATGATGCATTGCCTCTGTGAGGCTAGAATCTCCCGTCGGGGCTTTTCCTTGGATTTCTCTTAGAAATCTCGTGGTCTCATTGGCTGTCTCGTTAGTTCTCACTCAGCTATTTTCTTTAGTGGTTTGAAGCACATGATCCCCTTTGGCTTTGATGAAAGGCTGAATGAAAGGTGGATCTCATCCACTTTGTTCTTTTTCAACAATAAGTGACGGCATATGTACTCACTGCAAAGAAGCTGTGGTTTGCTGCAAATAAAATGTAACTTTATGACATATGTTAGCGGAAACACAGGTCCATAAAACACCACATTACAGGCTTGTGAGTTAATGGACAGTAATGATAATATTAGTCATGGCACTTAATCTGAGAAAAAGATGTCGTTCATGCTAGTTGTTAGAATAAAATACAGTGCCCTTTGTAATTAAGATATGGAAATCAGATCGGAGGAGCTATTACTTTCAATGCAGCAGGGAGACTGCAATCATAAAGGCCTACAGAAATTTTTAAAGGCATTTAAAATATTGAGAATTTCAGATTTCAGTTTTTTTTGCTTTAGTGTGACTCAGCGTTATACTGCTAATTTAAAACACCTTTCACCTGACCACTGCGTTCCACTCAGCCCAATTGTGGCTTCGCTGTGGGATGTGATTGTGAGTTTGAGAAGCTTTTCAAGGGAGGATGTGGCTTTTGCCCCCCTCTGAGAATTATTGCTTCCTTTTTCCATAGTATACCCAAA
Source organism: Oxygymnocypris stewartii (assembly GCA_003573665.1). Lineage (NCBI taxonomy): Eukaryota > Metazoa > Chordata > Actinopteri > Cypriniformes > Cyprinidae > Oxygymnocypris > Oxygymnocypris stewartii. The sequence goes on along the minus strand of QVTF01023765.1, from coordinate 714,250 downwards.
TCTAGCCTTGCCCCACGCCTTCCATTAGGCTGCTGAAAGGAAGGCCAATTACTCCCAACTGCCGTGCTGTGGTTGATTCTAAGGAGCTCTCTCAGAAATGCTATGTTGTTCTACAGGGAGAGTGTGTGTGGTAGGATGTGTGTTTTTGTGTGCTCAAGTGTTTCTTGGTGAGCCTCTGTATGTGAGTAAATGTAATCAATGTCATGCTGTTTTTTAAGTTTACTGGCTGCATAGAAATTTAAGAGCACATCAAGTCTGTGGCTAGTGTTAAAAAAGCAAGAGTTCCCTGCTTAAGTATGGTAACCTCCAGAAATCTGATATTAAAGGGAGCGAAATGTGAAGTTGTCTCAAGTACTTCTTCTGTCTCCTGTTCTGTGAGGTCGTGCTGACCGGCAGTTCTTCTGTATGTCCAGTCTGACATAGTTTTAGCTCTTTCAGTGGATCTTCCCACTGTTCAGATGGACTGGCTTGTTTTCAGCATGAACTGGGCCTTGGTGAGTCAATTCCTTTTGCCCGTCATGTCTTTGACGACCTTTCTTTGACACTGGGGAGTTAGGAGGAACTCTTGAACTTGATGAGAGTCATACTTGGTGTTTTGGGATGACTTAGCTGTAGACAGAGATAAGAAGAGGACAAGCAAATATAAAGTCACTTGCATTGGGGCTTCCTCGTTTGAGAAATGTAGAGACCAACACAGAAGTTCACAGAAAGAAATTAGAAAAAGAAAGCAGTGTAGTGGATTCAAGTTGCAATATTGATCATTTAACTTGAGACAAACTGTCAATAAAAGAGTTCTGAGATTATTTAACCTTGAATATTTTCACATACAGAAATTATATTTTTTATTTTAATTTAATATGTTTTTAATTTATTTTTAGAAATGAACAAATATGATTTTTTTTCCTGCATGGGGATGGTGCCTCATGTACGCCGCTATGTTGAGATCACATGACCGACTAAATACTACATACTAAATACTGACAACCTCCCCATTACTGAACACTTTTGCTTGTTGAATGAATTTTAATACCCTGGTAAATTGGTCATTTCTACAATGCCGTACACAATGCAAAACCTTTTATTGTTGCGTGGTTTGTCGTCCATGCCACTAGGTGACAGTATAAAGTTCAAGACCACTGTTGTATTAGTTGTTTAGGAAGATGAATGAAAACCAGTGAAGCTAAAAAAATGAGAACTGAAATGCTGATAAAAAATGACTCTTTGAACATTACGTGATTATTTTTTCCAATGCAGCTGTAAGTTTCTATTTCTGAAAAGCTTGAGTATCTGGCAGAGGTGTATTTAATTAAAATTGGAGCTAAACTCGGCAGGACTTAATACTGCTATAAAGTAAATCACAAGGACTCTTATTACTTTGAAATATTGTAATTTAAGATTTATTTATATATAAATATTGGAATGTATTACTTCTACAATAACTCTATTTATGAAGCTTGGAAGTTAATCCTTTAGACTCTAAATGGATTAACAAAAAATTATGAGAGAATATTAAAAATAGATTAATTTGTGTTCTAAAGACAGAAAAAAGTATTATAGGTTTGGAAGAACATGAGAGCAAGTCAATTATTTTTGTGTGAACTATTCCTTTAAGAAAGGAAGACCAAGAATGATGACACTCCAAATCAGACAACGCTAAATTTGGTTTGAGTACTGCAATGAAAAACACAGACATCAATGGTTTATATAAAATATGAACATGTAATCATACTGTTTTTGCATTAAAATGTGAAGTTAACAAGTAGGAGACAATGGAAACATTTATTTTCTAATAATAACTTATATCAATCTCAAAAGAATGATGTTCTCATATGTCTCTATGTCTTAATAACTGTCTATTAACACCTCAAAAAGTGCAGATATTGTAAAATCTTATCTAAATTTGGCATAAGACACTCACAGATGTCATAAAAGTACGTTAAGTTACCTTAAAAACAAAAACGTTAAAACAACCCAATGCCCTTACCCAGCGGTCTCAACCCAGCATTTGGGTTGAAAAAAAACAGCGTTTTTTTAGAGTGCAATGTCAGTTAGAAAAGTTTATTTATTTAGCACATTTATCTCAGCAAAGCTGACCAAAGTGTTGAAAAAAGTCAAAGATAAACATAAAATAAACAATACAGATTATACAGTAAAACAATACAACATAGATTAAATCCAAATTTAAATTCCTGAGAATAAAGATGTGTTTTCAACTTCGTTTTAAAAGTTGTAATAGAAGGTGCAAGGCGGATGTCCAGTGGCAGTTGATTCCAAAGACGGGGGGCAGCAATTGAAAAAGACCCGTCACTCTTTGTTTTAAAGCGTGAACGAGGGACAGCTAAGAAAGCCCTGTCAGAAGATCTTAGAGATCTGGAGGATGAAAGAGGAGTAAGATGATCTGTGAGATAAGATGGGTCTTGACCATTAAGAGCTTTAAAAACAAACAACAAAAATTTTAATTGAATTCTAAAATGGACAGGAAGCCAGTGAAGAGAGGCTAAAATTGGGGTAACGTGATCCGTTTTCTTTGCCCTAGGCAACAGCCTTGCAGCAGCATTTTTGTACCATCTGTATGCGTGCAATGGATGATTGAGGAAGACCCACATATATTGAATATATATGATATAATGAATTACAGTAATCGAGGCGGAAGGTAATAAAAGTATGAATGACCTTCTCCAGGTCATTAAAAGGCAAAAATTATTTCAATCTTGAGATGATCTTGACAACTGTATTCATTTGCTTAGTTAGGCAAAGTTAAGAGTCCAGAATGACATCAAGATTGTCAGTATTCCCAAAGGATCTATGGATACTAATATACAAAATGAGAGCAACCGTTAAAGTTCAATGCAGGCAATTAGTTTTCACACACCCTTGGTCTGAGTCATGCCAAGATCGTTTTCTTGTAGACTAGTTTTGGTCAACACGGTTTACACAGGCACAACCTATTACAGGATTAAAGTAAGCCATGTGGCACATTTGATCCCAGGCATGGGGATCGTGGGGGTTCGCTTCCTGCTCTGAGACTGTGTGCTCTGCTACATGATAGCGGTTGAAGGAGAAATTTGTGCTGAGGGGGGAATTTGCATTCTGACGAAAGGGGATGTGTATTTTTAGTCTTGACCTCATCACAACAGGAAATGGGATAGCGGGCTCCTTAATGTCTCAAAAACATACATTTTTAGACTTTTCTATTTCCCTGTCTCCAAACCTTTAACACAGTTTCCCAAGCCCTCCCACTAAACAATAGATGGAACAGATTTTCCTTATTTGGGAATATCACTGCAGTGGTTTGAAGCATATAGATTTGTTTTTACCAATTTGACTGTATAGCCTTATTGTGAACAACTCTGTATAATTGTTATTAAAAATGAATGTATTGCTGTCACACTTATCAAAATGAATCCTTATTATATCGTCTCTTAACCATGAGTTTGAATCTAAATCGCAGGTGTGACAGGAAAGAGTTACTTGTCTTGCTGTTCTGTCAGGTGCTGAGGTTGGCAAGTCAGGCTGATGTCTGGACATCCATAAGTGTCAGCATTTTGAAGATCTGGCCATGACTGGCCACTTTGTTTTGTTCATCGGAGACCTGCGAAGTGAGAGATCAGTTCTCCTTGACCTGAATACTATGATGACCTGGGAAATTAAGGTGTGGTGAGAATAATTACGATGTGGGATGGAGGATGTCCTCTGAGTCTGGCATATTTCAGTGTGTAGTGTTAAAAATGGGAATGTGCTGCGCTACATTCTGCTTCCATTAATGGAAACTTCACAAAAATCAGTTGTACATTCTGGTGTGACAAAAAAAATCCAAAAATCACAGAATACATTGGGACCAGATATCTCCTAAAGAGGCTAAGGAGGATTTACATTTTTTGCTTGTAATCTACTAATATAGGTTATTTAATGTTTGATTGTTGGGTATTAGTGGTTACCTGCTTTTTTTGCCAACACCAGTTTGTCTGATATATGTAAGTAATGTGGTTAAATGATAGCATTTAAATGTAAGGGACCAATTCTCACTATTAACTGTTGCTTAGCATGCCTATTATTAACATATTGGCTGTTTCTTAGTACGTATAAAGCACATATTCTGCCTGACCATAATCTACACCCCTGACCCTAATCCTACCCAATACCTAAACTTAACAACTACCTTACTAACTATTAATAAACAGCAAATTAGAAGTATATTGAGGCAAAAGCCATAGTTAATGGTTTGTTAATAGCGAGAATTACACCTTAAAATAAAGTGTGACCCACATTTCTAATTATAAATCACTATAAATATTTGAAAATGCCAATACACTAGAGGTGCATCTCAATAAATTAGAATGTCATGGAAAAGTTAATTTATTTCAGTAATTCAACTCAAATTGTGAAACTCTTGTATTAAATAAATGCAATGCACACAGACTGAAGTAGTTTAAGTCTTTGGTTCTTTTAATTGTGATGATTTTGGCTCACATTTAACAAAAACCCACCAAAGCTCAACAAATTAGAATATGGTGACATGCCAATCAGCTAATCAACTCAAAACACCTGCAAAGGTTTCCTGAGCCTTCAAAATTATCTCTCAGTTTGGTTCACTAGGCTACACAATCATAGGGAAGACTGCTGATCTGTCCAGAAGACAATCATTGACACCCTTCACAAGGAGGGTAAGCCACAAATATTCATTGCCAAAAAAGCTGGCTGTTTACAGAGTGCTGTATGCAAGCATGTTAACAGAAAGTTGAGTGGAAGGAAAAAGTGTGGAAGGAAAAGATGCACAACCAACCGAGAGAACTGCAGCCTTGTGAGGATTGTCAAGCAAAATTGATTCAAGAATTTGGGGGAATTTCACAAGGAATGGACTGAGGCTGGGGTCAAGGCATCAAGAGCCACCACCAAAAATGCACATGAGCTGAAGGCCACTGTCAAAGAAACCTGGGCTTCCATACCACCTCAGTAGTGCCACAAACTGATCACCTCCATGCCACGCCGATTTGAGGCAGTAATTAAAGCAAAAAGAGCCCCTACCAAGTATTGAGTACATATACAGTAAATGAGCATACTTTCTAGAAGGCCAACAATTCACAAAAAATGTTTTTTTTGTTGGTCTTATGAAGTATTCTAATTTGTTGAGATAGTGAATTGAGTGAATTTGTGGGTATTTGTTAAATGTGAGCCAAAATCATCACAATTAAAATAACAAAAGACTTAAACTACTTCAGTCTGTGTGCATTGAATTTATTTAATATATGAGTTTCACAATTTTAGTTGAATTACTGAAATAAATGAATTTTTCCACGACATTCTAATTTATTCAGATGCACCTGTATACTATAAAACCTGTCAATTGATCATTCTTGGGCCAATAATCTCAAACCATTTTATTGATTATATAAAAAGGGCCTGGCCCTTATATAATATAAATAATAAATAAAGCAGTTAAATGATAGCAAATTATGAAACGAGACATTTCATACAATAATTTACCCCTAAAAATGTATTTGTTTATGTTTATGTTTATTACCTGTTGACAAGGGTGTTTGAATATTTGTACACTGAACAAAATTATAAATGCAACACTTTTGTTTTTGCCCCAATTTTTCATGAGCTGAATTCAAAGATCGAAGACTTTTTCTATGTACACAAAAGGCCTATTTCTCTCAAATATTGTTCACAAATCTGTCTAAATCTGTGTTAGTGAGCACTTCTCCTTTGCCGAGATAATCCATCCACCTCACAGGTGTGGCATATCAAGATGCTGATTAGACAGCATGATTATTGCACAAGTGTGCCTTAGGCTGGCCACAATAAAAGGCCACTCTATAGTCCAGTGTACTTTTAAGGATACGGACCGAATTGCGTCGGTACTACAGAGTATCAATTCACATTAAATCATTCGGTTCCAAAATTTGGTACCTGAGAATGCATTTGAGAGAGAGAGAGAGACCCTGTGACATGATGTCACCCCTGCAACTCTTTAAAACACAACACACAGGGCAAGCCGAAATGTTCTGAAGTGTGCTTACATTCATATGGTTTCCGCGAAACTCTAAAGCGCGGAATGCCATGGAATCAGTACATTTTTGGATGAATAAAAGGTCTGTCACTTTAATTCGAATCATGATATGAACTAGTGTATGTGAATATTAAAATCCAAAAGACGGTTTAAATATGAATCCTGCATGTTCCGTTAGCCTCAGTATGTATGTATGGCGGAGACACGGATTTTGATTACAAAACAAATACTGAAGCACACGTGAGCTCGCAGTGATTTCGGCCTCTTCATCTCCGACATGAACACATGAACTTACATGCTGTGAGAGTCACTTCATGAGAATTGTGTCGTTTAATTTGAGAAAACTAACATCGTATCATACTGTATACACACAGAAACTTCATGACAACCTGTTAAAATAAAAGTGCGGTTTAACATGTAACAGAAATATATTACTCTTGTATTACTTTTGTACAGTATGATGTATGTCTTTATATATTCAATTTACTGACAAATTGAAATAAAACAATTAAATCATAAAAATTATTATTACAACCACATTAACAACTTAATTGAAGAAAAAATAAAATTAGTATTAAAACTTTTTTAAAGGTGTATTCACACAATCTTTCTACCATGTATTAATTTTAACCGTATACCTCTGTTTGTTTGCAAGAAAATAGAAGGGTTTCATTTTAATTTGATTAAAAAGAAATAAATGTTTCATGCCTTTATTTATTTATCAGAAAATATAAAACAAGAATTTCTGAAAAAAAACGTTGGGTACCGGTACCGAATTTCAGTACCAATATCGGTAGCGTGCAATGTGCAAATGTGCAAGGTACCCAGCCTTACACACCTGTGAGGTGGATGGATTATCTCAGCAAAGGAGAAGTGCTCACTAACACAGATTTAGACAGATTTGGGAACAATATTTGAGAGAAATAGGCCTTTTGTGTACATAGAAAAAGTCTTAGATCTTTGAGTTCAGCTCATGAAAAATGGGGGCAAAAACTAAAGTGTTGCGTTTAGAATTTTGTTCAGTGGGTATGAAGCCCCTAAAAGGAAATAGTGATGTTAAAAAATTAGATGGGTGGGAAAAATTATATTTCATTGCTTTCTCCTGAGAAACTTTGTGTTTGATCATAAAACCATTGGAACTTTTGGCAATAATATGAGAAAGAAAACTATATTGAGAGAGTTTTGAAAGTGTTCCTGTGGCTTAGTGGTAGAGCATTGTGTTAGCATCACAAAAGGTTGTGGGTTCGATTCCCAGGGAACACACATACTGATAAAAAACTGTATACCCTAAGTCGCTTTGAATAAAAGCTTCTGCTAATTTTATATTTCAGTGCTTTTTGCAAGCAAATACAAAGTTTCCCAGGTGAATGCAATACTTTTGGATTGAACAAAAGTGGATATTAAAGAATCTGTTATAATGTACATATATTGTCTGATCCATTGGTCTGAAATATAAATGGGTATATCAATAATTTCTACAAACATATTCTTTACATTATATTCTTTTTCAACATGACCACAGCTTTTTATTGTTAATTACTGAAACTCAGTATGACACTGGACTAAGGGCCTTTATGTATTCTATCCAAAAGGAACATCCTCAAAACAAAGCTGAATAAAGCTCTATAATGATCACCCACAAGCTTGTTTAGGTTATTTGTTTACATTTAAACATGCCAGCCTGAGGATGTGGACCCCTCGGCTGAGTCTTGGTTCCTCTGGTTTCTTAGGTTTTTAGTCTTACTAAACATCTTAGGGAGTTCTTCCTTGCTACTGTCGATGCCGTGACTTTTCTGCTGGGGAATTCAAAGCACTATTCTATGTACATATGCTTTGGAATGATTTGTATTGTCAGATTGGTTATATATAGTTTAAATACATTTGAATTGAAATGTGGCATAAAATCCCTGATGTGATTTGGCTGTAGCCACAGAGACTACAGCTGGTGCTCATCTACTAATGCTCTCTCCACTGTCTGCTTTCTCATTCCTCATTAGTGGATTCTGAAATGTTGTTAATGGAGGCTTAGGGAACATGTCCGTAGTCTGGCTCAATGTGGCAATTGGAACAAGCGTCTGTCAGAAGAACAGATGTGATTTGTATGTCTAGCAGTTGTTAAATGCCTGAAGACCACCAGAAACCAGGTTAGCAGAATTCACAAGCTCAGACAAGTGACTGCAGGCTGAGCTACAAAGTGTAGAGATGTTCTAATCAGCCATGGTGTTTTATACCTTTGTCAGCCGGATAACCTGTTCTTCTTGCCTTAAGGAAACCTCACCAACATCTGGCCTTACTAAAGCAGAGCAAGAATGAGATAAAAATTAATTATTTGAAACTATAATAATAACTGTAATAAATCCCTAACTGTAATAACAACTGTATTTTTGATCAAATAATTGCAGCCTTGGTGACCATAAGAGACTCGCCAAAGCATTCAAATTGTAATTATTCCAAACTTATGAGTGGTAGTGTATGTGGCTTTTTTAATTATATTTTGAGACAAACGTATTAGTCATTCCTTTGTTAATTTTGTTCACCCAAAAATGAAAATCCTGTAAAAATTTAAATTCATTTTGAAAATTAATTACTTACATTCATATTGTTTAAAACCCGTAAGACCTTCATTCATCTTCAGAACACACATTAAGATATTTTTTATGAAATCTGATAGCTTTCTGGCCCTGCATAGACAGCAATGCAACTACCATGTCCAAAGCCCAGAAAGGTAGTAAGGACATTGTTAAAATAGTCCATGTAACACCAGTGGTTCAATCATAATTTTATGAAGCGATGCACATTTTTTATTAAATCCAAAATATCTTAATTTGTGTTCAGAAGATGAACGAAGGTCTTACGGGTTTGGAACGACATGAAGCTGAGCAATTAACGACAGAATTTTCATTCTTGGGTGAAATATTCCTTAAAGGTGGTCAGCACTACTGCAGTGCATTTTATTATTTTTTATGACAGCACTCTCAAGTACTTAATGCTGATTTCTTGTGTAATGGCTGCTAAACTACCTAACTGTTGCCCCAGGCATCCAATTTTCTCTCTAAATCTCTAAAACATGTAAATAACTTGATTATAATTTTATCTTCAGTGATTCATTCGATACTACATTTGAAGTTAATATATTCTACTTCTATATTCTATTCTGGACTAAATTGCAATTTTGTCACTGCACATTTTAAACATGTTTCAAAGCCAACAGAAATATTTATAAAATGACATTAACATATTAAGTACTACTAAAGTTAATCTAATTGCATATATATTTACACTTTAATAGATTTTAATTTAATTGTAATTCAAATACGTAATTGTGTGTTTATATTGTTCTTAACATCGTTTGTAGGAGATTTGGCTTGTATTCCGATATTGACAGGATGATGTCTTTAAAAACTGAATTGCTCACAACCTTGATCACCTCCTTCACTAATAAAATCAGACTCTATGCAAAAAGCTATTTGTGTTCCTCGAAATCCCAGTCAGTGGGATTTACAGCTGCAGAGGGACTCACGCAACAGGTAACTCCGGAGGGATGAATGATGTGCTGCCTTCGCTTCACTCCACTGCATTGCACGTCCCAGAGGAAAAATGGGAAATCCAAAGCAGAAGTTACATTCTAATTACGTAGCCTCCATAATTTAGGTTCTCCAGATCTAAAATGCAGACCACAGTGCAGGAAATTGCCATAACCCAAACCCTTAAAAATGGGTATACTGAAACCGAGCCCTGTCTGTTTCTCTACCCCGATCGTGACTAATGACCTTCATGACCAGTTTGAGGAGATACTGTCGATCTCAGGAATGGGCAGCAGCAGGTGGCTCCATAGCCCTGCGAGATGATTTACGTATGTGTTTGTGTCTTCTCGCGGCTGAACCGTCAGCCAGTGCTAGACTGGTTGGCAGGAGACTGCCACCAAATCTGGCAGCAGAAACTCCCAAACCAATCCCTCAGCAACTTCAAGCAGATGGACGTTTGAGGAAGAAATGTATGGATTTGTTAAACATCAGTAGATTTGCAGAGGTTTTGAAGCAATAATCTAGGGTGAAATTGTGCTAATTGTAATATTTTGATAAGCACTGCCATATATGTTTAATTCATCTACAATAACAGAATAGTAGACCTTCTGTGTGCATTGTGTCAGCTGGCTGAGCAGAGTAAGGTGTTATCTGAATTATTCTGTGCTTGTACAGCTGAGAGATTATCCAGCTGACACATCTCTGTGTTGATGTTATTTTCATATAAAAGGCACATGGAGACTAAACTAGGATACATTTTCTCGTCAACTCTGTCTCTGTAATCTTGTCCAAATTCCCTGGAGTTTCATATTAATATGAAGTGATAAGAGTAAAGTGACATTTCAAATGGCTAAAAGTTATTAAATTGCGCAGTGCAGCTGGTTGCACTGAAGTATTTATTTTTAAAGTCAACATGAAAGGACATTCACAAACTATGCTTTTTTTTTGCTTATGTAATCTGACCTTTCTGAGTCAAATGGGATATAATAAAAAAATTTAGAGTGAGAGTTGATTTAATGCATCAGGAATTGATTGGATCATGCAAAGTGAGAACAAGTTGTAGAGGGGTTTCTGTTGGCTGAACTTTAAGCTACATTGATTTGCTATTTGTCAGCTGAACTGGAATTGGAAAAATATATATTTTAGTTATGAGTTGTGAGATTAAAGTCTAAATTGAGAAAAAAAGGTGATGTACTGCAAAATAACTGCAGTACGTTTGCGTTTTTTGCAACATATAAAACCAGACATGAACTGTTTTTAATAAATCATTCAAAAAGACTCTGTCTGTTCAGTCTGATGAATCCTTTTCTGAATTCTGAACTCATACAGGTCTCTCTCTAGCTGATTCAACATCTAACTCTTTTAACACCAAGGATGATAACTATAACTATAACTAGGGGTGTGCAATATACCGGTAGACAGGATTAACCAGTACAAATGTGTAAAAGTACAGATTTGATAGAGATTTTGTTTATATGCATTGAATGATAAAATACACACACTTTTATGTGTAAACACTTAAGTGAAAGCAAACAGCTGAGAAAGGAAACATGTGTTCCAGTATATTAGATTCAGGCAGCACTTAAAGTCACAGCAGTCTAATATTCCTGCTGTCTGTCATTCATTCATGTTAATCAAACAACAAAAGAGAGTAAATGTCTCTCTGCTCTTGACTTTTTTTAACTAACAATAACTAACGACTTAACTAAGAATAAGTATACATTTAATTTACAAAGTGAAGAATATGCAGTGATTTTATACATTGATTACTTTTATATATTGTTTACTTTATAAAATGTTCTACTCTAGTTTTTCATCCTATTGCGTGTAATTGTTTCTTATACTTTTCAATAACTGTTTGCTTGTCTTCATTGACCAAGATTTGTTTAGGCGAGTATTACTTTATTATGATATTGACACGATATTGATATTGATATTGACATGATATTAATTATTATGATGATGACAAGAATTATGAAAGACATTATTTAATGCAAAAATAACTATATCCTGATATATATCATTACTGTGAAATAAAATTACTCATATTGTGATATAAGATTTTACATCACCCTAACTATAACTGTAAAAGATATAGTTGTAAAGTTACTATAATATAACAATAGACAAGGCCACACTAGTGATAATGGCATTGTAGAACAATATCATTGGAATCACATTGACAATTCTTTTTTCCAGCTGATGAATGATAAAATTTCCAGCTGATGAATGATTGTCAGCCAATTAGAATCCACCCTGCGTTTAAACAGCTCAAGCATTAAAGTGGCAGATGACAACTGCAGCACACTTATAATAAACACAATGTTACAATGTGCGTTGATGTGGATGGTAATATGTTATCTTTATAGTCTATATCTTTATCGTTATTGGTGTAAACAGTCCTTTAAATGGTAAGTTACTACTCTTAGTGATGTCCTTTTTTAAATATACATGTTTCAAATTTTAATACATGTGCATCAAGAAACGTAGCTCAGTAACACAAATAAAACAGTCTTTATCATTGCAGCATTTTAACCTTTTTAACACTGACTGTAGTTTGTAACATCTATGTAGCTTAAATAAGTCCTTAGGTTACTTTCAGTGCCTGTGTCTGTAATTTAGCAATCATTCAGATGTTGCTTTTTGGCACTCTGTAAAAGATATCATCACTTTATACCCTTTGGGAAAACAATGGCACGAAACCTAATACATACTCATTCTATTTAAGCTACTGCCTGATGGGTCATTAGACAAATGCTAAACCTTTTTGTTGTCTCCTACTCCCTTACACATTATTTCCACATTGGGAAGAGATCCCGAGGGGCTGAGAGTCAAACTCATGGTCTAGGTGCTCTATAGGTGTTGATCTCTCACAGCTCCAGTTGCCTTTGTCAAAGAGAATTTCTCACAGTTAATTGTGATCAATGTTTATCTTCCAGCACAGAGCTAACGAACATCTTATCTGAATTTTAATACACATTTAGAGAGATTTCAGGTCAAGGGGTTTCTTATCTGTGCAGTATTTCAGAACAGTGTTTCAGTGGAAGTAGATAAGCTGACTTTTATGATTGCCATTGCATTGTTGCGGTATTTCTGTGTGTGTGCATTCACTATCTTTACAGACTGCACAGGAAAGTTTGGAAGCCAAAATAACAAGATTAATTATGTTTTGACCTGAGTATGAGGCAGATGAATAGATGATAGGATTGGCACTTGCAGGCTCCATATAAAGTGTATACGACGTAAAAGCTCCTGCCAACTACGCATCAATAAGGTGACATGTAATAAAGCTACAGACTTAGGTCAACAAGCTGTTCAGAGGTCCTATTGTTATTGAATTTCACATCTATAATGAGCAACTCTAAATAGGCAAACCTTGATTAGTCCCTGAAAATGAATTTTTCATGAATGTGAACATCCCAGTGGTCTTGAATTCTTTGAAACTGAATGCTTGACACAGCCTTTAAACACTGCTTTTCTATCTTGGCTTTTGCTTGCAGCATAAAAGGTAATCTATCTATTAATCTGTCTGTCTGTTGAATTTGTATTTTTTTATTAAAATAAATAAATTAAAACAAAACATAAAAAAATTAAATCTGTCTTTTAGAGGCGAAACTGAATTTATGCATCACTGTCACGTTTCTGTTGTGTCTTGCTTTGCTCCTCTTGACCTAGTTTTCCTGTGTTCCCTTAATAGTTAATTAGCTCACACCTGTTTCTTTTTCTCCCTGATTGCCCGCCTAGTATTTAAAGCCTGTGTTCTCCCTTGTCACTTTGTTTGCTATTGTTTTGATCTATGTGATGTGCTACCCCTCACTCCTGGATACTTGTTTCTTGTTTGGATTTTTATTAAAATAATCTGTTTTGATTATTCTCCTTCGTCGTGTGGTTTACTAGCACAGCACCCGTGACAGAATAGCAGACCAACAAAGTGAGTAATATTAGTCGCGTTTGTCTTTCTATTTAGTTTTGTTTATCCCCTCTCCCAGAATGGACTTTCCAGCCGTCCAACTCCTGTGCCTGGAGCAGAAGGACCATTCGCTGGAGGACCATACCAGGGACTTTCTCGATCTGGCGTGTCTTACCCACTTCCTGGACCGCTCGCTTTGTGTTTTTTTTTACATCACCAGCCTGAGCGAGCAGTGTAAGGCATGCCTGCCAGCGAACGGTCCCAAAGAGGAAGATTTCGCCGCTCTCCTGGAGTGGGTGCTGGAGAACAATTGATCTCCACTCACTGTCTGCCCCTCAGAGGAGGATATCTCCACCCCCACTTCCAAACCATAGACCAGCCAGCCGTCATCCCGTTGCACGGAGCTACTGCCTGAGCCCACTGCAGACGGAGAGCCTGCCTGAGCTCATCCGCGTCATGACAAAGACTTTCAATGAGCTCGGGCTCGAATGGTCTCCGCTGAGGAGCCATCTCACAGCAGGCTGGAGGAGTGTTCTCTCACGGGGCGCTATCAAGCCCCCTGCCAACACTCGTCCCCCTTCTTCCCTGAAGTTCATATGAGCTCACAATATTGTGGCACCCTTCCCACTCATCTCCCATTCTTCCTTCTGCTTCCGCTGCTCTCACATCAGTTGACGGCACTGAAGAGAAAGGACACAAGCGCCTGCCCCCTCTGGATGAGTCCAGGGACGCGCATCTCTGCCTGCCCACGTCTATCAGATGAAAGGTGAGGGTGAGCCATCCGTCCAAGCTGTGCATCTACACTTGCTGGACGTGCCTACTCGGCGGCTGGTTAAGTGGCTTCGGTGCTGCACTCTGCATGGGCGTTCGTTGTCCAGCCTGGTAGTGTTAGAGTGCCACCTCTGGCTCATGATGGCGGAGATGTAAGAGGCGGACAAAGTTCCCTTCCTCTACGCTCCGGTTTCGTCAGGCAGCCTGTTTGGACCAGCTGTGGAGGGCTTTGTGGAACGCTTCACGGAGGCTCAGAAGTCGTCTCAAGCGATGCGACACTTCCGTCCGAAACACACCAGCTTTTCTGCTGCTTACATTCGCCCCAGTCCTGCGCTGACTCCACAGACAGCCAAACCAACGCCAGCCACCCCTGAGCCCCGATCTCCTGAGGGTCGGCGAGATAGAGGGTGCTCATGCTCGGCACGACGCTACCCCTTGCCCAAGATCGCCTTGGATCCGACGCCACAGAAGTCCTCCTGATCAGCCAGGCAGAAAGAGGAGGGGCCCAATTATCTCTACCGCCAGACCACCCCGCAAGCAGCCTTTAATGTGCCTCTTGCCACCGCGCTTAGCGCTGGGTGCAGAGGTTTTTGGTTCCCCAGGGGCCCACTTTAGCACCCAGGCGTCCGACCACTGTGATAGCGGACAAAATAAAACACATACATTTTCAAAAAGAGAGCAAAAGTTTTTTTTCTGCCTACCATAATCGTCCTGCCCTTATGCAGCCAGTTTTTACAGCCGTTTCAACCTCTTGCCACGTGGGCAGAGGCCTGGCAGGCCATCCCCGGTGTGTCAGAGTGGGTAATGACTACGGTAAGATGAGGTTATACTCTCCAATTTGCTCGAAGACCACCGTGCTTCCGTGGTGTGCTCGCCACCACAGTGTGCAGTGAGGATGCTCAAGTCCTCAGTGCAGAGGTGATGAATCTGCTGGGAAAAGGAGCCATAAAAATTCCTCCATCCCAGAGCGAATCAGGCTTCTACAGCCGTTACTTCCTCGTCCCCAAAGACGGTGGCCTGCGACCTATTAAGACTCTTGAATTACGCAATTATGATAAGGTTGTTCAGGATGATCACTTTGAAACAGATCCTCTTGCAAATATGCCCAAGGGACTGGTTCATGTCACTGGATCTAAAAGATGCGTAATTTCACATCCAGGTAGTGTCCTGTAGTGACGAATTTACGTCATTCAGAATCAGCACTAGCACGTTTCCTTCACTCGCTTCGCCTTTCTTCTCATCTGTGCTCATTTAAATTTAACCATTGTCTTTTTAAAGCTCCGTAATCATATGAGGCACTATGCTATTTTACCATAAATAAACTGACGAAACTAATACGTTTGTTACTGGCTACTGTATAAGTTGATAGGCTATAAAAAAAAGGCTGTTTTGTATTTTGAATTCGCGCTCATGCTCCTGAATATATTTTCCAGTTCGCACACATCTATTTTTTTAGTCGCAAATGCGAGCAAGCACTGTCGAGCAGTGTGTTTCCTGTGAACTCCGTAGACTAAGCAGTATTGCGTTTAAGAACACGTCCTTTAGGTATTACTTGCAGCGAAGATTAAAACAAAATGCCATCGAATCGTTTATGAAGACAGTCAGAACCTTCAGAGGTACATATAATTAATTAATTCATAAATTAATTTGTATAATTCCATCAGCACTCGTTTAAAACCTCCCAGCTTTTCCGCACTGTTTTCACTCAAAACGAAACTCTGCTGCTGCGCGCACGTGAGACTGTTACTGAAAACTGTGCTTTATGCTGAACAGTATTTATTTAACGTGAGATGTTCAAATGGTGGTAATCGCATACGGTTTTAATGATAATTAAAATATGAAATGGTGATACTAACCGTGGGGAATTTTATCATGATTTATCGTGACATATCGTCATTAACTTTTTTTCAAATCGTTACATCCCTAGTCACGACAGATGCTTCCAACAAGGGTTGGGGAGCGCTGTGCTAAGGCAAACTGGCCTTTGGTCCGAGAAGGAGTCGGGCTTGCACATCAACTGCCTAGAAACGCTAGCAGGGTGCCATGCCTGTCAATTCTTCCTGCCGGACATAAGGGGACACCATGTGCTAGTATGCTCAGACAGCAGGTCCGTGGTGTCATACATAAATCACTATGGCGGCCTCGTCTCGAAGAGACTCTGCTCACTGGCGAACGACCTTCTTGTGTGGGCTCAGAACAATCTGTGCTCACTGAAGGCGACGCATGTGCCGGGCAAGATGAACCATGGAGCAGACATGTTGTCAAGGAACAACGTCTCCTCAGGGGAATGGACACTCCACCCGCTCGCGGTTCAGAAAATTTGGGAAGTCTTTGGCAGAGCTCGAGTAGACCTCTTCACCTCTGAAGACAGTTCTCACTGCCCAATCTTTTTCACAAAGAGCACGGATGCCCTGGCCCACGAGTGGCCCAGTCTTCCGCTCTATGCTTTCCCTCCAATTGCTCTACTACCGCAGATACTCAGGCGAGTCAGGGAGCATTGGCACAAACTTATTCTAATAGCCCCCCTCTGGAGGAACCAGCCGTGGGTGTTATTCCAGCTGCTCGAAGCAGCTCTGTGCCCGATCCCCTTAAGACGGGACCTCCTCTCTCAAGCGAACGGTACGCTGTGGCATCCACGGCCCGAGCTATGGGCCCTGCATGTGTGGCCGCTCAACATGAGTCTTTCGGCCTCCCAGAGCGAGTCCTAAACACGATGGCAGAAGCTAGAGCCCCGTCGGCTCGACTCCTTAATGCTCTGAAATGGTCTGTTTTCTCGACTTGGTGTCAAGACCGCGTCTTAGATCCGGTCACCTCCAATGTGTCAGTGGTTCTCTCATTTCTGCAAGAGATTCTGGTTAAACAGCGCTCCTTATCCACCGTCAAAGTTTACGCAGCAACCATAGCAGCTTTCCATGCCCCTATAGCTGGCCGATCGGTGGGCAGAGATAGTGTGGTGGTTCAATTTTTACAAGACGCCAGGAGAATGAATCCCCCGCGTCCTCGTACATCACAATGTTTACTAACAGAAAAAGGGTCTATACCAGTTTAGTATGCCAAAATTACAATTGAAGGGTGTATTTATTAAGTACATTTGTAGAATACGTAGCATGAAATAAATGTATTTCAAATACATTTTTGTATATTTATTTTTCACCAGGGTACTTTAATTTCCCTGTATGCTGTTTGATGCCAGTACCAGTGTAATAAATTAGACTGCAGTAAGCATGAGTGTACGTCTCAGTATAAACAGCATTCCTTTCCAATAGGTGGCTGTCTATTTTCTTTCAATGTCATGATCTGTTCCTGGTTTGTGAAATGCTTCAGTTAACTCTCCAGTCCAAATGTTTTATAAGTTAAGATCTTGATTTCATATGTCAGCTCTCAGTTACATTAGTAAGTTAAGCTGCTATGTATATTCAAAGAAGCACTTAGCTCATTTAAAGTGGAATGTGAAATAGGTTTTGTGTACTTTTGTGCATGTGTCCTTCTCTCATCTCTATTCTTTCCTCTTGTGCTCTGATGCTGTGCCAATGTGGATGAAGGCTGCTGGTCCCTTTCTGTGTGACCCACATAACCATAAGTGCTTCTAAAAGCCTGAGTTCCTCTAAGGAGATGTGCTCAGTTTTGATCTCGATGTAACACTTTTTTCAAACACTCATCTCTGTGTCATCTGACTCAGGCAAAGTAACTTGATAACTGTGGGTGTTTACAACTGTGTGTGTTTTTTCTTCACGATTTAGCAATGCTTACTAATGCAAGCATCACTATTGCTCTTATTTAGATAGTATTTTTCCATATAAATAAGAATTCTGTCATCATTTACCCATCTTCATGTCATTCTAAACATTTATGATTTTCATAGACTTTCAACACAGATACTTTTTTAACTTGGACCTGTAAGAAATCACCTAGCAAACACCAAACATCCTTGTAGTAACTAAGTGCATAGAAACTGGCTGCATTAAGGCCCGTTCACACCGGGACGAATTTCGCGCGCGTTATTCGCCGACGTTTAACGCCTCGTGACTAAACAAAGGGCGCCAATGTGAGTGTGCACACCGACACGAAAAACGCCACGCGTAAAAGCGTCCTTTTTTTTAAACGCCTCGGGTTAGTTTTTTTAGTTTGACGCGCCGCGTCAAAAACTATCCAACCAATGAGATTGGCGCTTTTGCTCACGTGTCTGGAGCAGCTGAAGTTACAGTAAAACACAACTTGGGGGCGCTCAAACACAAAACAGTCTTGCCGAGCACTAGGGTTGTGACGGTGAGGAAATTTTCCCATTACACACGATGGGGAGTTACATTACAATACCCTGTAAGCGTCGTGCGTGTTTTATACTTTGACTTTAATATCAGCGGCAATTCTGCGTCAAGCACTGTTTAAATAAAATAAAAATCAGCAAATAAATGAGAAACAAATGTTTTTTTTTTAAAACATCACGTAGAGCAGGGATGCCTAATAGATCGATCACGAAGGCAATGCTGGAAGATCACGCTTTAGGTCAGTGTTTCTTAACCAGGGGGGCGAGAGATAAAACAACAATATAATATATTCACTAATATTATGACTGGCATGTTAAGTCATGTAAAAAAATATATAGCCTATACATAAATAAATAACAGTACCACCTCTCTATATATTCTGTGTTTCGGAGCAGCACATATTTCTCATCGTGTGGAATACAGACTGAACGGTTGCTCAAAAACGCTGTATAATCATATGATACGCAAACTACAGCTCTCAGTTGGATAAAAGAAGCCAGTGTCACACTAGTACACACAAGTTTTGATGGACGACTATTGTAATCAAGGAAAAGATGATTACAGTGACAGGATCGTGCATTAGGCGCGCGTTATGTCCATTATAAATGATGCGCAAACGAATCATGTATGTGCTCTCGGCTCACTCATATTTCTGCTTGAACAGACAGATAGGCTAACAAATAAAAGTGTAGTCTGCATACAATTTTATTTATTTTATTCGTCTTGTATTTATTGACAGAAAAAAGTCATTAACATTTTGCTGCCAACACGGAATAAAGTGTCACAGAGAGAAACATTTTTTATATAAAAATTGTAATCCTTATTTTTATTCGTTTTGTCAGGATATAATTCGTTTATTCTAACATTCAGCCTACAACACAATAGGAAAAAAATGTAGGTTTAGCCTAATATATATTTTATAAGTCTTGTCAAAACACTAAATTAATTTAACATCTTGCTGTTAACACATTGAAAAGTGCAGCAGAGAAAAATAAATAAATTCGACACAGTCTGTCATTTAAAATGATAGAATAAGCATAATACAAAAAAAGAAAAACGAGTTGAACGTCCTTCAATGACATCGCATTCACACTCCATCTTTATTCTGATCTGTCACTCATCACAACCTGCCAGTTCTGTTTGAGAGCTGTATATTATATCTGCATCGTTGCACATTCTTTGCTCAGACCCCGCAAATAAAACGAAGCACTGGTTCATACATGTCATGCAGCGCGTGCATAACGGTCCTGAGTGCAGCCTGTACCGGAGCTCGATAAGAATAAAGCGCAGATATGCTGTTCTGAAAGGACGTATGGGAACGGGATATTGTTAGACCGCCCGCTCCCAAGGTTCAAGGTTCTTTATTATTTGTCACATACACAATCATACAGGGTATAATAAGTAGTGAAATGTTAGTCAGGACAGGTCCGCTCAATGGAAAGTGCAAAAAAAATAAAATAAAAATAACATAAAAATAACATAAAATCAATAAAACTAT
Organism: Oxygymnocypris stewartii; assembly: GCA_003573665.1. NCBI lineage: Eukaryota > Metazoa > Chordata > Actinopteri > Cypriniformes > Cyprinidae > Oxygymnocypris > Oxygymnocypris stewartii. Next base: position 694,269 of record QVTF01023765.1, on the reverse strand, counting down.
GAAACATAACACGAGAGAATATATATATATATAAATATGGTGAGAATGAAAATAGGAACAAATAATAAAATAAAATAAGGAGTAAGATGTGCAATGAGATAAAGTGTGCAGTGCAAGAGAATGTGCAAATAGGTTGTACCGGGAATGTACACATAGCAGCAGTGTGGATGATGGGGAATAATGGATGTGTTACAGTTTATTAAATTGAGTCCTGTGGATGTTATGAGACTGAGTTTAGGAGCCTGATGGCCTGGGGGAAGAAACTCCTCCTCAGTCTCAGTTTTTGCCATCATGCTCCTGAAGCGCTTGCCAGATGGCAGTAAAATGAAAAGATGGTTACCGGGGTGATTCGAGTCCTTGATGATTTTAGCAGCTCTGCTTTTGCAGCGTTTGAGGTAGATGTCCTGCAGAGAGGGGAGAGCAGACCCTGAGATGCGCTCAGCTAAGCGCACGACTCTCTGAAGAGCTTTGCAGTCCTGGTTTGTGGCATTATTATACCACACTGAGATGCACTGAGTCAGAACACTTTCTATGGCCCCTGAATAGAAAGTTTTCAGGATAGCTGGTGAGACCCTGAATTTCCTCAGCTGTCGCAGATGGTACAGCCTTTGCCTGGCTTTCTTCACCTGTGTTTGGATGTGTGCAGTCCATGTCAGGTCCTCGGAGAGGTACTTGAAGCTGCTCACCCTCTCCACAGGGGTCCCGCTGATCATAAGAGGAGTGTAGGGCTGCTGCTGTCTCTTCCTGAAGTCTACAATCAGCTCTTTGGTTTTGCTCACGTTCAGAGAGAGACAGTTGTCCTGGCACCATGATGTGAGTCTCTCCACCTCATCCAAGTATGCGGCCTCATCATTGTTGGAAACGAGGCCCAGAACCACAGTATCGTCAGCAAATTTAACAATGGAAGTGGAGCTGTGTGAGGACACGCAGTCGTGGGTGTATAGAGAGTATAGCAGGGGGCTCAGGACACAGCCCTGTGGGGCTCCTACATTCAGGGTGATAGAGTTGGAGGTGAACTGGCCGACTTTCACCACTTGTGGTCTGGCGGTGAGGAAATCTTGAATCCAGTCACAGAGTGAAGTGTCTAGGCCGAGGTCTGAGAGTTTGACAGCTAGCTTGGTGGGGACTATAGTGTTGAAAGCTGAGCTATAGTCAATGAATAGCAGCCTGACATAGTTGCCATTTTTGCTGTCGATGTGAGTGAGGGAGGAGTGCAGTACCTGAGAGATGGCATCGTCAGTAGACCTATTTGGCCGATAGGCAAACTGAAGAGGGTCCAAAGTAGCAGGGATGGAGGAGCAAATGTGTTTCTTTAAAAGTCTCTCAAAAACCTTCATGACTGTCGATGTGAGGGCAACTGGACGATAGTCATTCAGGCAAGAGGGTTTACTGTTCTTAGGCACAGGGATTATGACAGATTTTTTAAAGGAGGTGGGAACAACAGAGGTAGCAAGGGACTCATTAAAGATGGAAGTAAACAAACCAGCAAGCTGATCAGCACAGGACCTCAGAACGCGGCCAGTAATCCCATCAGGACCTGCTGCTTTCCTGACGTTCACCCTCTTTAGTTCCCTCCGAACGTCGTCCTCTGAAAAGGTGATAGCATAATCATCGCTGCTCTGTCTGCTGCTTCCTGACGTGCTGATCGGCAGAGTCGCGCCGCCGTTACATTCAAATCGGCCGTAGAAAGTGTTTAGCTCTTCGGCCAGCAACGGATCTGCTCTCACCTCCGCGGAAGAGTTATTTCCAGAGGAACAGATGGTCTTCAGTCCCTGCCACATGCGTCGAGAGTCATTGAGCTGGAAATGTGACTCAATTCTCTCCCTGTACCGGCGCTTAGCGGCTCTTATTGCACGACGGAGAGCATAACACGATGTTTTGTATTCGCTCATGTTTCCCGACAAAAGACCAGCGTTGTATGCGGCAGTGCGATGGTTAACCGCATCACGGATTGATCTGTCCACCCATGGTTTCTGATTGGAAAATGTCCTTATTGTTACTGTTTCGGTGGCTTGCTCGGTTAGCGTGTTGATAAAGCTTACTGCTACATCCGTGAATTTGCTGACGTCAGCTGAACTCGCCCGGAACATGTCCCAGTCGACGTCATCAAGAGACGCCTGTAGCATAGCTTCAGAGTGGGAGGACCAGCGCGTCACTTCCCTCTCCACCGGGGGTTTCTGAACGATCCTTTGTTTATATTCCGGTGTGAGGAAGATGGCGGCGTGGTCTGATTTGCCAAAAGCCGGCAGGGAACGAGCTTTGTAGGCATTCTTAAAATGGGTGTAGCAATGATCCAGTGTATTCTGTCCTCTAGTTGGACAGGATATATGTTGGTGGAAGTTTGGCATGACTTTTCTGAGGTTGGCTTTGTTAAAGTCCCCAGCGATGATGGAGGCAGCGTCAGGGTGTTTATTGATGTAGCCGCTGAGCTCGTCGTGGAGTTTGGACAGGGCCAAGCTAGTATCTGCCTGTGGTGGAATATAAACGGCAGTAACGATGATCGATGTAAACTCCCGGGGCAGATAGAATGGGCGGCAGATAATGGAGAGATGTTCCAGATGAGCCGAGCAGGAACGCGACAGAATGGAGATATTCCTGGGGTCACACCATTTCTTGTTAATCATGAAACACACTCCACCACCTTTGGTTTTTCCAGCCTTGGCTGTTCTGTCCATCCGTAAAACAGAGAAGTTATCAGACGGCATTACAGCGGTGTCCGGGACCGTCGGCGTGAGCCATGTTTCGGTCAAACAAAGGATGTTACAGTCTCTAATGTCCCGTTGGAAACTAATCCTGGCTCTAAGATCTTATTATCCAAGGATTGGACATTAGCGAGCAGAATACTCGGTAGAGGAGGACTGTGAGCCCTTTTCTTCAGTCTGTTACGAATTCCAGCGCGTCTCCCGCGATGTTTCCTTCGCCTCCTGGGATTATTGAGGTGGCCTTTGTTAACTTCGGTGGTCCGAAGTATCTCCAATGGCCACGCTGGATCCGTGGATAAGGTGTCCTGAAGCAGGTTAGTGCAGTAGTGCCCAATGTCCAAAAGTGTTCTTCTGTCGTATATAATAGTGCAGACGTTATGCGTGTAAAAAGAGAAAGTAAAAATACGTACAAAAGTATATTAAAGCACAAATTGAGCGGAGCCATCCCTAACGTCGACTGTACAACGCAGCGCCGGAAGTGGAAGAGGAGAAAGACTATCAAATTGCACCAGACTTACTGACCGTTACCACGTTATATTCAGGAAATTAATCCCGCGGCGAAATCTGGTTATCAATTATAACCCCAAACACAATGTTTGATTTAAAATACAGGTAAAAATCAATACTGTGATGCATGGCTCTCGTTCGTTCGGTGCACTGCATTGAGCAGCAGCGTTCAGTTTTAATTGCAGTGTCCTCTAACTGAACTAAATTATTTTTATTACTATAAAAACAATCTAAACGACGGTGAGATCTACACTGCCGGGAAGAAATAAGAAGACAAAGAAGATGCAAGGCAAGATGAATGTAGAGCTGCTGGTCTCGTTGGTGTCTGAACACAAGTAACTTTATGACAAATTTGTATGATTTTGATAAGCGCGTAAATACTTGCTCTCTTCTTCTGAGTGACAAGCGAGTGTCAGAAGCGTAAAGTTGCGCAGCACCACCTTGTGTACCGGGGTATTTCTGTTTCATCTAATGACATCTAATGTCAGGGAATGAATTTGCATGTTCACTCGGCTCATCGTCAGCGAAAATCGCTTGGGTGTGAACACAAAAAACGCGTTGAAAAACACTGGCGAATAACGCGCGCCGATATTCGTCCCGGTGTGTACGGGCCTTTAGACTGCATTTTCCACCAAAATAAAAGCTTGATGGTTTAACGATTGTAGAATAAATAAATTAAGACAGCCATATTATTTTATTTTACAGTATAAAAAATATAAATATATATTTTAATATAATTTTTATATTTTCAAATTTTACAGTGAAATTTTACACTTTATTAATATGACCTATTTCAATAATAACATGTACATATTATTTTATAGTCATTAATTGAAATATAAATGCATCAAATACTCATTTTGTATTTTACAGTAAAATATTTATAAAATAATTTAGCATAATAATAATGATTATTATTATTATTATTATAAATATAATTTTATAATATTAACTTTAAAATAACAAAATGATTGTTTAGGAAAATATCATAATAATTTAATTTTAATATAAAAATATATTGTATGACTATAATTTTATAATGTAAAATAATAGTAATAATAATGATAATAATAACAATTACATTAGTTAACATGAACTAAAAATGAACAATACTACAGCACTTATTAATCTTTACATTTATTAATCTACATTTACATTTAGTCATTTTGCAGACACTTTTATCCAAAGCGACTTACAATTGGTTGTAATGTTAATCTAAGCTTTAACAAAGATGAATAAATAGTGTACTAAATGCATTGTTCATTGCTTGTTAATGTTAGTTCTTGTCTAGGCCATATATCTCCTTTCTCCTCCTGGCCAGCACGTGCTGCCCCTTCAAACTCCTGGCTATCCAATGTTCTTCGTCATGTTCTTCGTTCATCGGTCTGAACTCAGGGCAGCAGAGAGAAAATGGCACAATTCAAACAATCCGTCAGACCTGAGTATCTATCAGTCTTTGCTTTCATCTTTCTCTGCTGAAGTCCACACTGCCAAGGCTTCATACTTCCACATCAAGATCAACAGTGCATCTGACACATGCAATCTCTTCAAAACATTCAACTCTCTCCTCTGTCCCCCTACACCACCCCCCACCACCTCCTTAACAGCCGATGACATTGCCACTTTCTTCACAAACAAAACTAGCTCAATCAGTAGCCAGTTCTCAGCTCAACACATGCAGGAACTCAAACCAACCACATCTATTGCTAAAACTTCCCTTTTTGCCTTTTGTCCCCTCACCGAGGCATAAGTATCCAAACTTCTCCTCTCCAGCCACCCTACAACATGCCCTCTTGATCCAATCCCCTCACACCTTCTCCAAGCTATCTCTCCTTCACTCTTACCAGCACTCACACACATCATCAACACATCTCTACTAACAGGCACCTTCCCCAATGCATTTAAGCAGGCTCAGGCTTCTTTCCACTGCTAAAACAAACTACATTAAACACTTCACTTACAGATAGCTACAGACCGGGTGTGTCTGACTCGTCCTTTAAAAGTGAAGCTGTGGGCTCTTTGATCGCTCCCTGGTGGCTGGCTGCAGTACAGGACATAAACACCGCCCTCCCCATGTAAACGAATGGGACTTCAGTCAAAATATAACAAAAATTCATTACACTTCCAATACAATTTTCCGAAATATGGTTTTGGTCACTTAAGGTAGTTATCATGCTGATATATGTTCAATTGTTCATTTTTGTCATAAGTTTGATTTTAGCTAGTAATTTGATGCTATAAAAACGGGGCGTGTCGTTATGGTTGATTGGGTCTGTGGGAGTTTGGGCTGGAGTTTGATTCTGCGGATCCACCTCGCGACACTACTGCGCAGACTCTGGCTCCAAACGAACCTCTACTGCGCAGACTCGGGCTCCAAATGACGTCATTTACTCAAGATGGCAGCAGCCATACTGAGATGTATTCACTTCACTTTTCTATAGTGGAAGGAAGCGGTAGATGCGTCAGTCCATCTTTTTTACAGTCTATGCTACAGACCTGTCTCTCACCTTCCATTCATAGCGAAAACGCTTGAACGAGTTGTTTTCAACCAGTTATCCTCATTTCTGTCAGACAATAATCTACTGGATGCTAACCAATCAGGATTCAGACATGGACATTCAACTGAGACTGCGCTACTCACAGTCACTGAAGCCCTGCGAACTGCAAAAGCTGATTCCAAATCACCAGTTCTCATTCTGCTAGATCTATCTGCTGCTTTTGACAATGTTAACCATCAGATTCTCCTGACCACCCTCTCATCACTGGGCATCACAAGGATTCCACTTTGCTGGTTTGAATCATATCTCAATGGCAGGTCTTTTAAGGTGGCCTGGGGAGGGGCGGTATCCACAGAACATCAACTGGTCACTGGGATTCCTCAGGGATCGTTTCTTGTACCCCTCTTCTTCTCCACAAACATTACATCACTGGGTCCCATCATACAAGCACATGGTTTTTCATACCATTGCTATGCTGATGACACACAGCTCTATCTCTTGTTTCGACCAGATGATCCAACGGTAGCTGCACGGATCTCAGGCTGCCTGACGGACATCTCGGCATGGATGAAGGAACATCACCTACAGCTCAACCTGGCAAAAACCGAGCTTCTTGTCTTCCCTGCCACTCTAACTCTACAGCATGATTTCACCATCCAGCTAGGTTCTTCTACAATTACCCTATCAAGTTCAGTCAGAAATCTTGGTGTAATTTTTGATGAACAGCTGACTTTCAAAGACTCCAAAACTGCTCGATCTTACCGGTTTGCATTGCACATCATCAGAAAGATCAGGTCCTTCCTTACACAGCATGCAGCACAACTTCTTGTCTAGGCCCTTGTCATTTCAAGACTGTACTACTGCAATGCTCTTCTAGCTGGACTTCCATCATGCACAATCAAACCTTTACAGACGATTCAGAATACAGCAGCACGACTGGTCTTCAGCGAACCCAAAAGGGCCCAAGTCACACCTCTCTTTATCTCCTTGCACTGGCTCCCGATTGCAGCTCGCATCAAGTTCAAGACACTGATGCTTGCATATAGAACAGCCACAGGCTCAGCACCTTCCTACTTCCACTCCCTTATGACAATCTACATCCCCTCAAGAAGTCTGAGATCTGCGAGCGAGCGTCGCCTTGTGGTGTCATCACAGAGAGGCACAAAATCACTCTCCAGAACGTTTTCATTCACTGTTCCTGGCTGGTGCAATGAACTTCCCACCCCTATCTGGAATGCTGAATCCCGGACAATTTTCAGGAGATACCTGAAAACGAATCTCTTCTGTCATCACTTGACTTCATTTAAAAAAAAATAATAAAACCTTCACTCTCTTTCCTTAACTTTGGTCTCTTTCCCTTAACCTCTTACTGTCTGGCTATAATTTGCTCTGAACAATGCCTAGAAATGTTGTATTACAAGCACTTCCTGTGTCTGTTTGCCTCTTTATAATGTATCGCTTATTGTATTCCTCAATTGTAAGTCGCTTTGGTTAAAAGTGTCTGCTAAATTAATAAATGTAAATGTTAGTTAATACATTAATTAATGTTAATCAATGACACCTTATTGTAAAGTGTTACCATTATTATTATTATTATTATTATAATTTTATAGTCATATTGATATATAATTACAAAATGTTTGACCAAATTTTGCACCCTTACTATTTTTGAATTAGGCCTTTTGCACCCTTAAGATTTGTTTTAATTTTTATCAGAAAAATCTAAATGTATTTTTAAATCTAAATGCTGGGATGGGCTACAGGACAATAGGCAAACAGCTTGGTGAGAAGGCAACAACTGTTGGCGCAATTATTAGAAAATGGAAGAAATTCAAGATGACTGTCAACCTCCCTCGGACTGGGGCTCCATGCAAGATCTTGCCTCGAGGAGTATCAATGATCTTGAGAAAGGTGAGGGATCAGCCTAGAACTACACGGGAGGACCTGGTCAATGACCTGAAGAGAGCTGGGACCACAGTCTCAACGGTTACCATTAGTAAAACACTACACTGTCAGGGATTAAAATCCTGCAGCACGCACAAGGTCCCCCTGCTCAAGCCAGCACGTGTCCAGGCCTGTCTGAAGTTTGCCAAAGACCATCTAGATGAACCAGAGGAGGCATGGGAGAAGGTCATGTGGTCAGAGGAGACCAAAATAGAACTTTTTGGTATGAACTCCACTTGCCGTGTTTGGAGGAAGAAGGATGAGTACAATCCCAATAACACCATCCCAATTGTGAAGCATGGGGGTGGCAACAATATGCTTTGGGGGTGCTTTTCTGCAAAGGGGACAGGACAACTGCACCGTATTGAGGGGAGGATGGATGGGGCCATGTATCGTGAGATTTTGGCCAACAACCTCCTTCCCTCAGTAAGAGCATTGAAGATGGGTCGTGGCTGGGTTTTCAGCATGACAATGATCCCAAACACACCGCAAGGGCAACTAAGGTGTGGCTCCATAAGAAGCATTTCAAGGTCCTGCAGTGGCCTAGCCAGTCTCCAGACCTGAACCCAATAGAAAATCTATGGAGGGAGCTGAAACGCTGTGTTGCCCAGCGACAGCCCCAAAACCTGAAAGATCTGGAGAAGACCTGTATGGAGGAGTGGGCCAAAATCCCTGCTGCAGTGTGTGCAAACCTGGTCAAGAACCACAGGAAACGTCTGACCTCTGTAATTATAAATTAATTTGGAATTCATTTTAATTTAATCTCTGTAATTTGATTTCTGTACCAAATATTAAGTTCTATTTTTCTATTGTATCAAATACTTATTGCATGCAATAAAATGGAAATTAATTATTTAAAAATCATTATTTAAAAAAACAATGGGATTTTTTTTTTAGATTCTGTCTCACAGTTGAGGTGCACCTATGATGAAAATGACAGATCTCTCCATTCTTTGTATGTGGGAAAACTTGAAAAATCGGCAGTTTATCAAATACCTATTTGCCCCACTGTATATATGCCCGTGTGGACATGCATGGGTCACAGAGGTCATCCCATCTCCTGTGATTATCAGGCTTACACGCTCAGAGCGGGTCCTAGTTGCTTTTGTTTATTATGATCAAGCGGTCTGCCTACAGTACGCTGGCAGGGATGCCAGGAATTTCTTTATGTATCTCTCGTTAGGGTGGAGGAGGGATGGTGTAATAGCGGCATACTACAGCCGACATGTCGGAAAGCTTGTTAACGGAGGCGCAGGTCATACGCTGGTGGAGATTCTCACAGCGCATGTGTCCATCTGTCTGCTTATGCCATATTTTACTTGCATATAATCTCTTAGATTTTGGGTGTATCAAACAAATGTCATTGTTGTTTTCATGTTTCTTAATGTCTGTTCATATAATGCAAGGAATCCTAAAGTTTTTGTCAGCCAAACCCCTTTGACATAAAATATTTACTTGAAATATCTCTGAGGAAGGTAATATTTCAGTAATTTAACACATTCACATGTACACAATTTTCTGATGTCAGTTAATTGTCACATTGACATGCAGGTAAACAAATAAAGTACTTCTATTTTTAGAGTTCACTTGTTTAAATTATCTTAATTTTACATTTAATTAATTATTAGCTTTTTATCAATTAGCAAACCCACTGAATTCTTACATTGTTCATTTTAAGAAACCCTGGTTTAATGTAATGTTTAATGCATTTCCATTTTAAAAACTGAGTATATTTTCTTCCTCTAGGCTTTTTTATATAAATTTGTTAAATTTAATGGTAAAATGGGTTAAAAGAAGTTAGATAAAAAGTAATCTAAAAAAATGAGTAACCTAGATTATGTTGCTAACTACAGATTTCATCATGTAATCTGTAATCAGTTATATACAGTACTGCAATTAAGTATTCTACTCAGCACTGACAATACAGATATTAGAACAAAAAAAAAATATTTGAAGTCAATTCATCAAAAGCTATCCTTCTGTTAAAAAATAGGCTGCTTACTGACATAGTTCCTCATAATTCATTACATACTAAACAGTAAAGTGTGTGTGTGTGTGTGTGTAAATACAGTATATATATATATATATATATTCAGTCAGTGGAATGTTTCATTCTGTGAGGCTGGGGTTACGACAGAGACTTGAAAATGGTACAACAGCAGTTTAGATAATTTCCCAATGCCATCTCCCCTCTTCTCGTGATCATTTCCTGTCCTCTCTCTTCTGTCCCATCAAAAAAAAGTGAATTTATGCATTTAGCAGATGCTTTTATCCAAAGCGATTTACATTACATTACATTTACATTAATGCATTTAGCAGACGCTTTTATCCAAAGCGACTTGCAGTGCATTCAGGTTATACATTTTTTGATAGTATGTGTGTTCCCTGGGATTTGAACCCACAACCTTTTGCGCTGCTAACGCAATGCTCTACCACTGAGCCACAGGAACATTAAAAAGAAATGGAGAAAATATGCTAGTAAAAAGGCCAAACACCTCTCCATACACACCCAGCCAGTGCTCTCCATCTCTCTGAGATCAGCTGAAGTCCCTGCTGGCAAGAGGTATGAAATGACATCTACAATGTGAGCTGACAGAAGGGACCTCACTCACCGAGGACACAGCCTCATTCTTATTTTTACCTCTTTCATTAGCATCTTTTCTCCATCTTCCTCTCGCTCTCTCTCACACTCCATCTTCCTCTTGCTCTTTCCCTCTTTCTCTTTATCCAACTTCCTCTCTCTCTCTCTCTCTCTCTCACTCTCTCTTTCTTTTTCTCAGTCTGTTCTTGTTATTATGTCATCTCTTGAGTAATGTGAAGCAGATTCATTGATTCAGGTCAGGGCTCGACCCCTGCTGTCTTTATTAAAAACCATACCTGACAGCTGGATGAATCGAGTCCTGCTGTGTAATGCTACGCTCAAATGTTAAACCAAATCTAGAAATGGCTTTAGAGTCTTTTCAGACTCTGATGTCACATCAGGATTGTTTAGCAGCTAAACCGTGATTTGAAATCTGCATTTAGATTTACTCTGTTGCTCTACACTTGTGGAATGAGATTGGCAAGCAGCCTTTAGCATCTGTAAGCTCTAGAATTTGATGGATTGGGGATTTCAGTGCAGTGTTTTTCGGGAGAAGGTCTGTCCTTTGGCTCGTAGGAGATGTTCTTGTATATCATCAAAATTCCAGCGCAAGGATTCATTTTGTGAAGTGTGTGAGTGGAAGTTGTAATTTCTTTCCTCACTACCACACAGAAGGGGAAAAAGACTTGAAAAAAATTGAAAATGGCTCTGTTCCAAAAACATAGTGAGCTGCCTTATTGTCTACCTTCTAAGAAAGCATATTAACCTCATGGAACCCCCTACTGATTGACCTGACTGAATTGGAACACTATAAATGCAGCGACACAAATAGCGCTCCAATAGAGATTGCCATTAACATGTTGCTAAATTATGTGACTATTCTGATAAGCATAACATTTATTTTTTGTCATTTTAAACCAAGCGCAAACCCCACTCCCCATTTGTTTGTATTGGTCAACTCAATCATGTAGTTACCTGTCAAGGAAAGGTCAGACTTCATGGATTCAACTCAGAGCACAGAAAGAAGAAAAAATCCAACCATGACAAACAATAATGCTACTTATCAGGATGTGCTACCAACACAATACCAAGTTTAAGGTTAGGGATAATAAGGTAAGCAGGGCTGCACATAAGGTTTTCAGTCTGGTTCTCATGAGAGCACCTGCAGATTTGGTTTGGTGTGAGTCACTTAGTATGACTCATTAAATATAACTATAAAAATGAAATAATTAATATGCATGCATGCGGCCAAAATACACAATACCATTGTAAAATATAATTTTATGTAACTATAAAAATATAATTCCTATTTGAAATTTTGTTTTTTCTTTTCAGAATAAAATATACTTTTAATACACATTTTTCTCAATTCACTGTCAATTTATTGTCTTTGTTATTTATTTAGTGTGATCAGTTATATCGAAGTTCCCTTCAAACATATTGGCAAACTAAGGAGCAGATTTACTAAACAGGGCAAATTAGCATTAGAGTGCAATTCCATGAAAGTGCGACGGGAGGGGAAAATTCTGCGGGTGATTTACTAACAATGCGCATTAAAGAACACAGACGCAACAAGATCATTTCCATAATGACCAGCACAAACTACCAAGAGCAGCACAAATTACTGCCTGCTTTAAGACATGCATTATTGGGTGTTAAATAATGCCGCAAATACCAGATATTGGATAAGCAGTGAACATTAGTAAATTGCATTGCGTAATTAATTATAACACTTTCCTCCCATAAATTTTGCGTCTGAAAGGGAAACTGTAGGCTACTTTTTTAGTGCCTAAAGACAGTTTACTCTGGTGCTATTAGTAAATCTGGCCCTAAATTGTAAAATGGACTGTGGGCCAGTAAGACTAATGTGCAATGAAACGAAAATAAAACAAATAACAATAGACTTCTAAATCTACTTTAAATGATAAATGAATTGATTTTATCCATCTCTATAATGTATTGTCTATTGATCACTAAGGGGTTTTCTCAGCAAACATTGAAATGCTGTATGTATGTTATTAATTTGATTAAAACTGTTAATCAGTTGACAGCCTTGAATTTTTCATAACATTATGGGATTGCTTTCCCCACAAGGGATACATCCTGAAATGGTGGTGTATTAACAGCCGGCGTAATTATGCTATTTTCTTTTTGTAACAGTTGGGCGGCTATGATTTCTTAAAATGCTGCCAACAGAGACAAGTCAATAGGTTTTGGAACAGGACTTTTGGGAAAAAAAGAGAGAGAGAATTTAAAAAGGGAGATGGTTCATGCAAAGGTTGCGCATTTAGAATGAAACTTGAGAGGATTTAAAATGGTCTTAAGCAAATGAAATGAAGGAAGGGATAGAGCTGGCAGATTATAAAGGAAGAGACAGAGAAAGTGATTGCGGCTGATTTAGAAAGATCAAAAGTCGCTTGTCGGGTCAGATTGATTCTCTGATTACCTCTTTTTCTCATAAATGGATGAGAGATAGAAACGCAGGAGTTGGGAGAAAAATCAATTCTGTCATCCTCATTCCTTTGGCTTTTTATAGATGCAGGAATAAGATACTCTTGTTATGAGATTCATCTTTTGGCTCTTTTTCTCCCCTCCTCTGATGCACTCTAACTCCCTCCTTTCATTTCTCTTTTCTCATCTCGGCCTTGCACTTTTATTTCACTGGTGTGCAGTGGCTCATTCACTCTCCGCTCTCTTGCTGGCAGGGATTTTAATGAGGCTTTTGTGTTTCAGATATTCAACCTCTTTAGCCCTCAGGCTTTCCCACACAACAAAAACAACTCTGGGGCGAATTCAATGAACAGTTGCGGCACTTTTGAATGCTGTACACTAAGTGTTCACAATCCTGCACTAAATGCACTGATCATTTAAATGTAGTATTTTTGTCAAAGCAAACATGGCTACTGATAGCTGTGCTTGAAAAAAAAAAAATTATGCTGTGCTGACCGATACTTCAGGTGCCACTATACTTACACCTGGTGGTGCGGATGCAGCATTGAGCAGACGAAAGGCAAACTTTTCGCCTCTGTCTTTTTCCCTGAGAGCACGGCATTCCTCTCATTTTCATCCATCCTTTCATCCCTCCACAGTTGGATTAGCAGTCCAGATGTTGCTGACCCACATAGAGTAGAGGTACAGCTGTCTGCAGGATGGGGTGGGAAGGCTGTCCTGGATTTTAACAGTCAGAAAAACCACTAACACATGTGGGACACTGTGGAGAGAGAAAGGATTACCCCTTAAGACCAAACATCTAGAGGGAGAAACAAGAGAAACTGCAAAGAACAAGAAAAGGAGAAATTCAGTTTGAGGTTCCGAGTCAGTGTGCCTCGGGATATCCGAATCTCTTGTATCTGCTGTCATCAGAGGTTTTCAAGAGCACTTGTCCCACTTCTATGTCAAAAATAAGCTCTGTTTGTAATTAGTTTTTTTGTTCACTTTTGTATTTGCAGGCTTTTCCAGATTAACTTTTTATTGCTCAGAGGTTTCTCGTTCATAACACAGGAGGCTTAAAGGCAACATGAAATCAGATATGATCCCATTTACTTTTTTCATGCTCTTGCCTGGTATTACAGTGAATGATTTCTCGGTGTACATTAGGTAAAGACTTTTATAATATTTTTTTCTACTTTAATAAATGCTGTCTTTTGAACAAAGTAACCTGAAAAAAGTAACACTGTTTCTGTAAAAACATTAAGCAGCACAACTATTTGACATTGATAGTAATAAGAAATGTTTCTTGAGCAGCAAATCAGCGCATTAGAATGATTTCTGAAGAATCATTTGACACTGATTGACATGTATGATTTTGCTAACACAGGAATTAATTAAATTTTAAAAATATATTAATAATCTAGAAAACAGATTCAGTATCTCACAAAAGTGAGTACACCCCTCACATTTCAGCAATTGGTTTTAAATAATTTCTTAAGGGACAATACTGCACAAATGAAACTATGATATATTTTAGAGTAGTCAATGTGCAGCTTGTATAGGAGTACAACTGTACTGTCCTCTAAATATAACTCAACATATAACCATTATTGTCCAAATAACTGACAACAAAATTGAGTACACCCTAAGTGAACATGTCAAAACTGTGTCCAAAGTGTTTTGTACCATTGTTATCTAGCACTGCCTTAATCCTCCTAGGCATGGAATTAACCAGAGCTGCACAGGTTGTTACTGGCATCCTCTTCCACTCCTCCATAATGACATGACAGAGCTGCTGGATGTTAGACACATGGTGCTTCTCCACTTTCCGCTCGAGGATGCCTCACATGTGCTCAATATGGTTCAGGTCTGGAGACATACTTGGCCACTCCATCACCTTAACCTTCAGCAGCAAGGCAGTTGTCATCTTGACAGTGTGTTTGGGGTGGTTGTTATGTTGGAATCCATGTTTCCCTCAATTAACTGCAGCTCCTCTGTACAAGCAGTAGTCATGCAGTCCCAGACCATGATGCTACCACCACTATGCTTGACTGTAGGCAAGGCACAATTTTCTTGATACTCATCACCAGGGCGTCGCCACACACACTGGACACCATCTGAGTCAAACAAGTTTACCTTAGACTCATCAGACCTCAGGACATGGTTCCAGTAATTCATGCTCTTGGCCAGGTTGTCTTGAGCAAACTGTTTGCAGGCGTTTTTGTGAGCCAACTTCAGAGGAGGCTTCCTTCTGGGACGACGGCCATGCAAACCGATTTGTTGCAGTGTGTGGCGTATGGTCTGAGCACTGACAAGCTGTCCTTCCACTTCTGCAACCTCTAAAGCAATGCTGGCAGCGCTCATGCGTCTGTTTTTTAAAGCCAGCTTCTGAACCTGACGCACAGCACAAGGACTCAACTTTTAAGATCGACGCTTGCGAGGCCTGTTCCGAGTGAAACCCGTCTTGGAAAACCTCTGTATGACCATGGCCACTGTGCTGTAACTCACTTTCAGGGTGTTACCGAACTTCTTATAGCCTAGGCCATCTTTGTGGAGAGCAACAATTCTAATTCTCAAATCCTCACAGAGTTCTTTGCCATGAGGTGCCATGTTGAACATCCAGTGGTCAGTATGAGAGAATTGTACTCAAATAACCACATTTTAACTGCTCTAAAACAAGATACACAAATTTGTATGGTCCTGTCTAGCAGACAAAAACATGGACATGATGAATAGAACATGTGGCTTTGCATGGCTAAACGATGTATAGCTGTTATCACTTG
Organism: Oxygymnocypris stewartii; assembly: GCA_003573665.1. NCBI lineage: Eukaryota > Metazoa > Chordata > Actinopteri > Cypriniformes > Cyprinidae > Oxygymnocypris > Oxygymnocypris stewartii. The sequence goes on along the minus strand of QVTF01023765.1, from coordinate 678,824 downwards.
GGGTGTACTCAGTTTTGTTGCCAGCTTTTTTGACAATAAAGTCTGTTTGTTGAGTTATTTTTAGAGGACATTAAATCTTTACTGCTACACAAATTGTACATTGACTACTCTAAAATATATCCAAGTTTCATTTCTATAGTATTGTCCCTTGTAAAGATATACTAAATTGATTTCCGACATGTGAGGGGTGTACTCTGTTTTGAGAGATACTGTATATTGAATTTCTCAATATGGATGTTTTATTGTATTTTTTAGCAAATAAATGCTGCCTTGGTGAGCATGAGATTTCACTGAAAACATAAAGAAATCTTACTGACCCCAAACTTTTAAATAGTAATAATAGAATTGAGAATAGCATAAAAGACAGTTCGTGCTCAAATCTCTGACTTCTGAGAGTAGACTTGCTGAGTGCGATCTTGGCTAATCTAAGCATAGTTTGAGAGCTTGCTGAAAACCCTAGGGAAGATTATTAGAGTGTTTTTTTTTTTTGCTAGAGAAATTATAAGAAGCAGGATATTTAACCTTCTTTCCAAGGAGAAACATGCTATTTAAAAGATCTCACTGGTAATTTTCCCTTTGGGATTGGCCAAGGGACATTTGTGTGAGAAAATGTGAGTGGATGAAGTCATTTCATTCTTTACACATTGCCCTCATCTTCCTCCAGATGTATTTTGTTCCATTCTTCTTGGCTGGAGCTAAGGACATTTTTTAGGCAGGCTCGGTTCAGCCTTCTTATATGAAGTATAATGAGTGTAGAGTGCTAAAACTAGTGTGACATGTCCCAGTGTGAGTGATGACATTCAAGCCCTGGGGAACCGCACTCCTTTCAGTATATCAGCAAGGTGTCTGCTACGCAGAGAGAGAGACATGTCGCTTGACATGGCACTGATAGCTAGTTGGAGTTTTTTTCTGGCACAGATGAAAACACAGTTACTTCGTCCTGTAGTTTCAGTTTTATATTACCTCTCCGTTTTCTGGTTCCTGTAGAAGGCAATTATCCAAAGGGCTGGTTAAGGCACAGAATGAGACGGCATAGTGGAAACAACATGTACGGCACAGAACCCTTTGCATGTCTGCTGGTCAGTCCAACACCAACACTCAGCAGAGATGCTCTTTCATCACCAGTGGGCCTGCCGCCAGTGTAAGCCGCAATTGCTCTGCATTCTTGCCATTGTTGTTATTTTTTTCTTTCCCATCAGCTCTCCCCCACCCACATTCCCTTGTTGGCCTCGTTGTGATCCCTGTGCTAAATCATTTGCTGTAGCTTCAACCCTAAATGGCTAAGTCTGGAGATCAGCCTCAAGCTATAAGTATAAAGTGTTTGGGACATATAACCACAGGACTCAGCTAAGGTTAAATACTTTGAACCTTAGAGTCTGATGAAGTGGGGACAAAACCAATGACATTATTCAGATGATATCCTGTGGTGACCTTTTGATTTTGCAAAGAAAAGAATGTATGAACTTGTAAATGTAAAGGATCAGCCAATTTTGGGAAAATGTTTTGATTTTTCAGATAAAATTACAATTGCTCTTAAAAAACAATTCAGTGCTTGTTTATAAGGCTGGGCATTTTGGCCAAAACTTTTATGATTATATATCACTGTAACAATTCTTAAAAGTATTTAATAATAATAATATAACAGTAATTTATTTTATAATAAAACTGCAATATTACAATACTGACATTTATAGATAGATTATTATTTGTTTATTTTATTAAACACTGAACAGTGGAGTCCTTCTCATTACAAGTTTTGGAAGATGAGCATTGCATGTTGCATTCACAAATGCTTGATCTAGGCACCCCAATACAGAGCAGATGCAGTTTGTGCAGAGCAGCATTTACTGTGACCTGAGCTGCTTTGAGAAACTGAAAACACCGGCTCATGAGCTGCCCATATGTAAATGAACACAATGCTTCACTCTGAAATACGTTTAATTACATTGCAGTCTTTCCGTCATGTTCAGATTCATTTTGATTAATTGTGCAGCACTCATTGCAATGCAAAATTGTTAACTTTAACACATTTAAGCCGACTTACCTAAATGGATAGGTCACCCCAAAATGAAAATTGTCATAATTTGCTCACCCTCATGTCATTTCCAGCCTGGCTGTCTGGAACATAAAATAAGATATTTGGAATAACTGCTTTTTGGGGGCTGTTTTTATTGCAGACTTCTAGTTATGCCCCCAAACTGAAATCTGAACTGTATCTCGGTTGTTTCCTAAAACAATTACTTCTCCCCCAGATCATGCATCTGGAGATCTAAAAAAAACTAATTAAATTAGGTTTTCCTCATCTGATCCCTCTCCGCTGGGGTTTATGTCTCTCTCTCTCTAGAGAGTACATGCACTCATCATGGCGTAGGAAAATCAAATCAGACAGACTGTTATCATCCATAATCGTGCAAAAATTAACATCCCTGAAAGTGATACAGTTTGGAGGATGTTCTTTTTCTCTATGCTTATGTAAGATAATTTAACTTAAACTCAAACCGGGCTTTTGCCTCTATCACATACAGTCAGATAATCTTTCTTCATTGAGCTCATACTGCTCCCTGTGTGTTTGAGATAAATGTGCCTAGTGCTCAGTGCTAGATGCTTTCATATATCTTGGAGAGTCTTGTTTGTGTGTACTGATCCTCATCCAGTGTTTTTACTGTCTCGGATCGCTGCCCATCTCGCAGTAATTGTGGGTGGCTCTGTTATTAATTAGCGCAGGTAGCTAACTGTGTTCTCAAAACAACATGAGAGAACGGCTGTTTTTCTGCCTCACATTTGGACCAATTAATTTGTACATTTCCTTTTGCAGCATTACAGGCGTTTAGGTATTTTTATCAGAGCATTTTTTGTGCCCAGGAAGTGAGAATGAGTCAGCTCAGAAGAGTACTAATTCACTAATAGATATGTTCATACAAACACATATACGAACACACATTCGCACACAAACACACTGTCTCTGATTATCCATGCAATGTCAGGGGAGATATTAGAGTTCACTAAACCCTGATGGGTATCACACCAGAGCAAGAGAGTTCAAACACACATTGTTATGATTTGGAAGAAGCCTGTGGTTTTTAATTAGCTTAAATTTCATGTTCACGATGTCGTGATGGCGTCTAATCACTTGACCCCTGGCCTCATAACTAAAACTCTTTCTTACCACTTGAACTTGTAACCTAGTTTAAAATGTTTTCAGGTCTCACCTTATTGGCCCTCGTATCATTTTTTCCAACAGGTCTGACCCGGGGCCTTGGTGTTGTCACCGCGCACAGAGAGACGTATCATCATGGGAAAACAGAACAGCAAACTCAGGCCCGAGATGCTAAATGACCTGAGGGAGAATACAGAGTTCACTGACCACGAGCTGCAGGAGTGGTACAAGGTGGGAACATCTTGAGACATGCACAGGTGCCCCTAAAAAGTATCTGGTTACTAAAGCCACACAAAAAGTTTTAATGTCATTGCATTAGCAAACAAAATATCATACCAAGCATCAACATATTATGCTAGATCTTTTCTCAGAACTTATTACACTACTGAGACATTTTGCATTTACTTTTTTGGTTTTCATTGTGCACATGTATAAATGTAAAGGTATTTTATTTATTTATTTATTTATTGCATCTTGAAAATCTCCACTTGATTTGATAGTGTGTTTTCTAATGCAGTGACATTCATACATTTTTAAGTGCACAGCAAAAAACGTTTACTTTTAAAAAAGTATAATTGTTATTTTCCAATAAAAATATATAAACTTTACAAATGACAAAGATATCAAGTTTTTTCTGAAAAACGTATCAAAATTAATTGAGTTTCTACATTAAAAAAAATAAATAAAAAACATTTGCCAGTGTGGTAAGAATAATATTACATTTAATTAATTTTGTTTCTCTGACCCCACTGGCAGATATTATTTATTGTTTAACTCATAATTTCACTTAATTTTCATACATTTTCTTTCAGATATTTTACATATCCCAAGTCATTTTTCTTTACAAGACAATGCGTCTTAATTAAAGAATATTTAGATATATGTACTGGAAAGCAATACAAACCCAGGTGAAAAAAAGCACACTTCCATAATATACTTAAAATGCTTTTAGTATATTAAGTACAAAATTAGAGTGCAAAAATAGAGCACTTTAAGTATATTATGGAAGTGCACCTTTTTTCACCTGGGAAAATACTAAGTAGGAAAATCATATTTGCAGTTGGTACCTTTGGTCCAAACACTTATTGGGGCCCCATACTGTACATGGAGGGTCAATTATTAGACTTATAAAGAGACATTCATGCCATGTACCTTTAGGCAGGAACAACAGTTCCTGCCTGGGACAGTAGCCTTAAAAGGTGTTAAAGGGCAACTTTGAACCTTCTACCCCTAAAAGGTGCATATTGACACACTGGAGTAGTATTATGTACCCTTAAGGTACTACTAAAAACATTTTGTAGGTACATAAAATGCAAAGTTGTCCCTTTAAAGGTACTGACGCAGTGACAAACTACAGTATTGTATCTCTAAGATAAAGTTTTTGCACATTTTTCCCCCATGAGAATATTGGCCTATGTGTTGTTTATACATAGATTATATGCATATTTGAACATAAAAACAGTCTCCCCCTCACAAAATATGGTTAAATGTAGCATGTATGTACTGTATGTCTCTATAAGTGGTGGTCATGGGAAATTACTTACTTATCCTACCCTGCAGGATGCCTCAGATGAGACATGAATTCCGCTTGTACAAGAAGGTTAAGGGCCAATGTATTTCTATATGTATGGAAATTTGATCTGCTCTATTTTGAGCCACAGTGGCCCTGGGACTGAAAAGAGCAAATCATATTGTGCATTCAAATGCTGTTGAAAATGACTGTAACATTTAGTTTGCAGACACTTTATGTACTGTTGATGTAGAATTTATGAGCTGACCAAATTACTTTCTATAACAGCACAAGAATGACAAAATACACAAACTATATAATTACATTAGTGTTGAAAACAGTTCCTATGTTTATTAGGAAGCAAAAAAGACAGAAATAGGAAATTGTTTGGTCAGTCCATTTTAGTATTAAAAAATCACTTTAAAACACATCATGTTGTAATTTCTGCAAGTAGGAATTTCCCAGGGGGACATGAATGCAGCAATAGACCTTCCCACTTGGTATAAACCGACAAACACTTGGCAGATTGTGAAAGTTGAAGACTTAAAGGATTAGTTCCCTTTCAAATTAAAATGTGCTTATAATTTACTCACCCCCCATGTCATCCAAGATGTTTATGTATTTCTTTCTTCAGTCGAAAATAAATTAAGGTTTTTGATGAAAACACTCCAGGATTTGCATCCATATAGGTAGCTACAATGGACTCCAAATGGTTGAAGGTCAAAATTATAGTTTCATTGCAGCTTCAAATGGCTATAAACGATACCAGACGATGAATAAGGGACTTATCTAGCGAAACAATCTGTAAAAAAAAAAAAAAAAGTATATGCTTTATAAACACAAATTCTCACCTTGCTCTGTTCTGCGATGCGTGCTTTAAGTAATACGTAATGATGTTGAAAGGGTCACGCTTAATGTAGGCTCCATCTCATCTTCTCCTCCAAGTGTAAAATCGTCCGAAATCGCTGTTTTACCTTGTAAACTCGTTGAGTTTTAACTCCTTTTTTGTAAACGGTGTTTGACTTAGTATTTGCACGTTCAACTTGTAAATACTGACTCGGTTCTTCCGCCCTACGTCAAGCGTGACCTTTTTAACTTAATTAAGTATTACATGAAGCGCGCACCGTAGAACAGAGCAAGGCGAGCTTTTTTGTTTATAAATCATATACATATATATATATTTTTTTTTTAAATGACCGATCTTTTTGCTAGATAAGACCCTTATTCATCGTCTGGTATCGTTTATAGCCCTTTGAATCTGCACTGAAACTGTAATTTTGACCTTCAACCATTTGGAGTCCATTGAAGTTCACAATATGGATAAAAAACCTGAAATGTTTTATTCAAAAACCTTTATTTATTTTTGACTGAAGAAAGAAATACATAGACATCTTGAATGACATGGGGGTGAGTAAATTATAAGGACATTTTTATTTGAAAGTGAACAAATCCTTTAATTGGAAATTACAGCATCATCATGATAATTTATTTATGAGTTTAGGGGTTTTGGGATGCTTTTGTCTGACCTAAGATGTCATATTCTAATAAAGGAGTCTCTTAAAGCATGCTACTTATGGCAATATACGTTGTTCACTCTAAACAGGGGTTCCTGAAAGACTGCCCCAGTGGGCATTTGAACGTTGAGGAATTTAAGAAGATCTATGCCAACTTCTTCCCATACGGTGATGCCTCTAAGTTTGCTGAGCACGTCTTTCGTACGTTTGACACCAACAACGATGGGACCATTGACTTCAGGGAGTTCATCATTGCTCTGAGTGTGACATCACGGGGAAAACTGGAGCAGAAGCTTAAATGGGCCTTCAGCATGTATGACCTGGACGGCAACGGTTACATCAGCCGCGAGGAAATGCTAGAGATCGTGCAGGTCAGTGGCATTCTGGGACGCTTGCGCTAAAGTCTGCAGCTTAAATCCACTTCTAGCATAAAACAAATGTATGCATATTGCATACATACACTAATTTTCTCACTGCAATGATGCTTTTATGTTTTTTGGGACTTTAGATGTTTGATGCTAATTACTAATTGTCAAGTTTAGTTAGTGTGCTCAATAATCCTCAACGTTTGGCCAGTTTGTCTCCCAGCCTGACCAGCTGACAAGCACCCAAACTACCAAAACAGTCCAGCCTAACCAGATTGGGCAGGCTGGGAGACCAGCGAACAGCCTTAGGGTGACCATTGGGTAGGGATGGGTATCGTTAAGGTTTTAACGGTACTACTACTCTTATCGATACTGCTTATCGATCCGGTGCTTTAACGGTATTCTTATTGGTACTTTTTGTTATTTATATATATACATACATATATACATACATACATACACATATATGTATGAAATATATATTTCTATGATAGATTAGCAGCTTAATTAACATGGCTTTATATTCTGAAATGTTAAATAAATATTTCATTAAATAAATATAAAACATCAATTTGTAAATGCAGCAGTGTGCAGGAATTTTTTGTTTTATATACATAAGATAAGATAGAGTAAGAACATGAACAAAGAAACAAAGTTAAACAAACTGACAAATATACCATTTATTGTGTGTGTATTTGATCGTTTGGACGCGCCCAAAGCTTGGAGCGCGCCGCGCACGCACACACACACACACGCGCGCAAACACACACACACACTCACACACACACACACACACACACACACTCACACGCACGCACACACACACACACGCACACACACTTCAGCCTGAGGAACAGCGTCTCTCGTGTGGATTGTACTTCCAACATTTCATTATCAAACATGTCCAGCAATTTAGTAACTGTAAAGACGGCATTTTACAACAATCGACAGACGATTGATCTGATTCTGACGTTAAGTTTTGGTCAGGGAGGAACGAATGCGCGCCGCTGTGAAGAGAAGGAAGTTGTGTTAGAAGAAACACGGCTATAATCTTTAGAAGCTAAAAAAAACATTAAATAAACTCAGTTTAATATAACAGCCACAGGCCTAAAGTGTAAGCATGTTTTAATGGTTAGTTCTCTCTTCTATCATAAACAGGGCTTATGTTGCGCGTGCTGAACTCATCCACGTGAGCGATCGCGCTTCTGATTTGGGAATAGCAAAAATGCATCATAGACAAGAGTTTGAATATTATTGCATATAAAAACAGCTGGTGACTCTGGCGGGATATAATTTGCAAGATAATGTGTATATATATAGCAATAATAAATGTATGTGTGTTTTCTTAATTTCTCCAGTACCGATAGCAGAACCGTTAACGTCAGAGCTTATCGATACTCCGGTCTTTTATAATTTAGCCCCGAGACCGATTAAATACCGAGTTTCGTTACCCATCCCTACCATTGGGATGTGAAATCTGTTCAGAAATCTGCTCACCTTTTCTTTCAAGCAAAGTTTTCAGCAAGGATTTGTGATTTATAAAAGGTCAGGCTTATTGAGCATACTACATTTACATTTACATTTAGTCATTTAGCAGACGCTTTTATCCAAAGCGACTTACAATTGGGGAGTACATAAAGCGATTAATCTTGAAGAGGCAGACATACAGAGGAAGTTCCAATAACACTAAGTCTCAGGCATTGTTCAAATAAGTACAAGCTAGCAAGGGAAGGAGAGAAAGATAAAGAGAAAGATGAAGATTTTGAAAAAGTGAAAAAATTTTTTTTTTTTTTTTATGTAGTCAAGTAGAGTTGAAAGAGATGAGTTTTCAGTTGTTGCTTGAAAATTGACAGGGATCCAGCATTCCGGATGGGGATGGGAAGATCATTCCACCGGCCAGGAACGGTGAAAGAGAATGTTCTGGAGAGTGATTTTGAGCCTCTCTGTGATGGTACCACGAGGCGTCGCTCACTAGCAGATCTCAGACTTCTGGAGGGGATGTAAATTCGTAATAGTGAGTGGAAGTTGGTGGGTGCTGAGCCTGTGGTTGTTCTATATGCAAGCATCAGTGTCTTGAACTGGATGCGAGCTGCAACTGGTAGCCAGTGCAAGGAGACAAAGAGAGGAGTAACATGGGCTCTTTTGGGCTCGTTGAAGACCAGTCGTGCCGCTGCATTCGTGCCGCTGCATACTAGTCTTATAACTATAAATCTTGACTCAAAATATCCTCCTGTTCACTGACTTCTGTACTGACTTTGTGTCCTTATGTCAGATGAAAGAAAAACACTTGAAGAAGTGAAAGAATCAAAATGCTTGAAGGAAACAGATGCAAGTTTTAATTTATGTTGAGCATTTCGTTTTACCCACCCAATATATTACTTATTAACAGTGCAGCCATAGCCTTTCATACTCCTCTGATTCAGCCTGTTTCAATATTTTTCTTCTTTCATGTGTGCGAAATGATTAATCAGATCAGAGTTGATAATTAAGAGACAACTATTATATATTTTTACTATTTCTGATGTATATAGTATGCATATTGTGTATATGCTACACCATCTGATTGTAAAAAAAGTAGCATTTTATTTAGACTAAATTACATTAAATTACAAGAAAGTATTGTGCTTCAATTCTGCACACAGGCAGACATTCTCCTTCTACACCAGCAGTCACTTCTAAGTGTACATACAGTACAAGTCTGCACAATTTGTAGAAAGCACAGAGATGAGCAGCCTGACCCCTGGTGGAGAGATCAAATACAAACATTAGTGCGCTGTCCCAGATGATTGCTCCCCTGTCAGTCTGTGCTGTGTGAGTAGAGGAGCTATTAGCATGTGCTTAGCATGCTCAGTTGGTACCAGTCTCCCTCAGCAAGGCTAGGCAAAGCTCCAGTCTCCGCGATGCCTCTTGACTAGCAAAGCCTGTGGGGAAGATCGTAAAGTTGGGGGAGGGCCGTAGCGCCGGCGTTGGCTCTCTTCTCTGTCGGATTAACAAGTTAAATTTAACCGGGGTTTATCCCCATGTGTGCAGAGCGGCGAGATTATCCGCAAACTCATGGAGGTTACAGTTGGCTGGCACTCAGAGATTGCAGCGTGTTGCATATTTTATCACGGCGGCTGCTTTTAAAAGGTGGAGGACTTATCCAAGCATCAGCAGTCTGCCCAACTGTGATTCTCATTATCCCTCAAAAACATTACATAATTGATTGACTTCCCTGATTTAGTGGGTATGGCAGGTAAATGAGCTGAAAAAGCCTGTGAAGTTTCCCTGCTCGAGTTTGCTTTCTGCTTCATGGTTCGTGGTGAACCTCAGTGCAGGAAGAAATTACTAATGGAACAGAATATTGGATAAGCTGAACCTGTGAAGGCCAGATAACTTTGGTCCACTGATATTTTAACTTGGTTCATTATTCATATCTCTTACAGGCCATTTATAAGATGGTGTCATCGGTGATGAAAATGCCTGAGGATGAATCCACACCAGAGAAGAGGACAGATAAGATATTCAGACAAATGGACCTGAACAATGATGGTAAGATGTGTACCAGTTTTTGACAGTTTGAATTAATTTTGAATTGAAATCACAAAAAATGGCCTGGTGTGATTATTAAATAGCAAAAGTGTGTGATTTAATTAAATAAATGTATAGTCTTTGAACATCAAGAGCATGTCTAGGCCTCACGAAAGGCAGTCTTAAGTAAATAAATAATATATATATCAAGTATATAAATCATAAATAGCTATCTATATAAATAAGATAAATACAAAAATAATATATACAATACTTGTGTACAAAATACAGGTGTAAAAAAATATTTTTGTAAGAAATTAATACTGGTGTGTGATACAGCAAAAAATAATAATAACTTTATTCAGCAGGTATGCATTAAATTGATCAGTCAAGTGGCAGCAAAGACATTTATAAACATCTATAAGCATATTCTTTTGAACTTTCTATTCCTCAAAGAAAACAAATGGTTCACATTTTCCAAAAAATCAATCCATCCATCCATCTATCTATCTATCTATCTATCTATCTATCTATCTATCTATCTATCTATCTATCTATCTATCTATCTATCCATCTATCCATCCATCCATCATCTATCTATCTATCAATCAAAGAAAAGTAAAGTTAATTTAAACTGTAATAATGTTTCAGAATATTACAGTATTTTTTATAAAATAAATTCAGCCTTGGTAAGCATAAGAGACTTCTTTCAAAAACATTAAAGAAAAATCTTACTGAAAAAAATTAACTTTTGAATGGTAGTGTATATGCAAATTACTAAATTATAACAGAAATGAATTTATTAAATGTAAATTACCTTCCAGTAATTAAAATCAGTAATCACTAGCATGAACTCAGCATTATATTAAAACAATACCTTGACTGCTGCATACTAAAAGGTTGACCAAAAATTCACTTTCAAGTTGAACTTCTATCATATTACAATATTTAAAAAACAAAAATATCAGGTCAAGTCTTGCAGTGTCTTTTCTTTTTCTCCCCACCATTTCTGTCTTCCCATTCTAGGCAAGCTGTCTTTGGAAGAGTTCATAAAAGGTGCCAAAAGTGATCCCTCCATTGTGCGGCTACTGCAGTGTGACCCCAGCAGCGCTTCGCAGTTTTGAGTCGCTCCAGACAAGTGGCACTCAATGCATGAAAGCTCTTATATCTCATTCTTCTTTGTGTTCCAGACGGAAGAGTTTTAAGAAAAAAATATGCAACAGTTTTACTTTCCGTTTTTCCCAGAAAGGACATGCGTACATCTGAAGAACAAATACAACACCTGCACGGACATTTTCTGTCTGCTGCGTGTCATCCGTCCTTGTCTCTGCAGAAGCTGATGGAGTTCTCGACTCCAAAAAATATATAAAAAAGCGGCTGATCATGTTCCAGGGTCCAGATTTTGGAAAGGAATGTTCCTTTTGGAATCGTGCATGCGCTCTTGATCTTCACCACCCTTCTTGTGTTTAATATCTGTGCTGTTTTGTTTTTCTTCCCCATTGTTTTGGGAGGGCACAGTTCCCCATCTACTTTTTACATTGATATTTAAGTGTATATACAGTATAAATGCATATAGAAACATGTTAGGACTACAAAGGAAGGCAGTTATAGACGTATTTTTACTCACATGCATCTTACGGCAGTATTATGTAGCTTCAGGCAGTGTCCAAAACTTTGCCTCCAATTGACCCGATGGACTGAATGTTGGGATTTTTCTGCTCTGGCGCTCATGATCTTTATTTTACAAAGAGAAGGCTGAGGATCCCATTTTTTTATTCTGTTCATTTAATTTTGTTGTTGCTGTAAATATGTGGTTTGCTTCCATATTTCGTAATTTATTATTTGCATTTTTATGGTGTTTATTTGACCAAGAGTGATTTTATTATTGTTGAACCGAAACGTGAGACACTTGGTGATCTATTATGCCGTTTGGAGTAAGTTGTTAGTCATTCAAGGCTTTTAAATGCATTGTGAGAAATTTTTGCATCTGGGGACACATTCCGCTGAATGGAAGACACTAGTAGCACATATCATTTGAAGCGCTTCATCAGTGTGTGTGTGGTAATGCACATTTGTATGTACGCAAGAGTGACGGTTTGCATGTTTTGGTGTATGTATGCATCTGTGCTAACTTTATAGTATCACTTTGTGCAGTTCAATACGATATCTTTGTATGCAAGTAAGTTTTTGAATCCCGATTTGAAGCAGCAAACCCATCACACCTTTATCCTGCATAATATGGTACTCAAAATCACAATCTTAGGTTTCCATCAACAACATAGACAGGAATGTACAATGCCATAATTTAGAATCATGTCTCACCTTTAGATAAAGAATTTGAATACTGAAAGCGATCACTAAGGGCTTATTTCCATTCTTGAATGAACAGGTGTAAGGAGAAGGCCACTGATTTGTTTTGTATTTTTGTTTTATGCAACGACTGACATTCCATGCCCTGAATTGTCCAGGTGATCCTGCTTTTGTAACATGCAGTGTTAGCTTGTGAACTCCATACATGCCCACTCTCAAAACATGTGTAGCTCTCTCACATTGCTGGCATCCATGTTGCTTCCATATTTGTACCGAGACCATATTTGATGCTGCACCCTCTATGGCAACTTTCCTCTATTATGTTGCATGAAAACCTCATGCGAGGACAAAAATGATTGTCCCCTTTTACTGACATTGAAAAATATACTTCTGTGTTTAGAATGTCGCCTGAGAGTGATTCTTACACAATGTTCATACTGTACACGTAATGCTCTGTCAGTAATTTATTGATCAACCTGGTTATGTGATCACAAAGTGTGCTGCATTCAGAGTTGAATTAAGAAAGCCTTGAAAATTACAATACAATTCCTGATTTTGGATTGAAGGTAACGAAATTTAAATAGAATGTAAGAAACCTACATTCAGGAACATTGAGAAAAGCCATGACTTGACATATTTAAAATTAATTTATTAATGATAATAACATGGCAGATAGATAGATATTTAATCATATTAAATAAATATTTTTTTGTAGATCAGGGTGGACAAACACTTAATTTTCCAGAATGCAACAGAAATCGAGAGTGCTTTTTAAATTGAAAGTAACAACCAGGCTTCACAATTTTTGTTTAGATATCAATATGAAATATGAATATAAAGAGATTCAAATGCTAATTAAAATTAAGTGAAATTCAAAGAAACTCATATTAACTCGATCATTTTTAAAGTAAAAAGTAATGATGGCTTCACATTGTTTGAAAGTCTTGAAAAAAAGTTGATGATAGACTTTATATTGTTTGATAGTAAGCTAAGATATTCGCCAATTATACAGTTTAATAAACATAGGCTGTTACATTATTTAGTACGTTTATTAATAATTAAACATATTAGTAAACTTGTGGAAAGTTTACGATTATTAATTATTATATATATTAGTACGATTGTGTGGAAATTCTGCCGCCAATGTAGCCTATTTAAAACCTGAAATAAGCACACTTTCTCTAGACAGCATAAACCAGTGCTTCCCAAACCTGTCCTGGCCCCCCCTGTCCTGCACCTTTTGTACGTCTCCCTTATCTATCACACCTGATTCCACTCATCAGCTCGTTAGTAGAGACTGCAAGAACTAAATTGGGTGTGTCTGATTAGGGAGACATACAAAATTTGCAGGACAGGGGGGCCTCCAGGACAGGTTTGGGAAGCGCTGGCATAAACGTTTTAAACATGTATGTTTGTATTAACACAAAGTGAGGATACATGAGTGGCAAAACAGATCCGGCCTGTACAAGCATCGATGTAACATTTCTTAAGAGAGGTTTCAAAGGCATTTTATCCCTGAATTATGGCAGAGCCACGGTCCGGTTCATAATCAGATCCAGATACTAGACCTCTCCAGCGCCGCGCGGTTGAACGGGGATGCGGAGGGGAGCTGGCGGTACTGACCGGAGGATGCGGAGCGGAGCGGTGGCCTGTGCCGCTCTGGGAGTCTAATAACGGACAGCTTCCGTTCCTCGTCTCCTTGGCAACGACGGGACGGGGGTGAGCGGGGCTCGGTCGCTCTCAGGGTTTTCATCTGAAATGGAGCACAGAGAGTACAGTATGAGTCACCGAACACACACTCTCTCACACACACAGTCAGTGACACGCTCAAGCATCTATTAACCCTATAGGACCACATGAGTTGTCAGATGTACAACTGAAGACTCACAGGATGAGTCCACATACGCCAAAGAGCTGATTATTTTATTAGTGCAAATCTGAGCTCCCTTGGGTATCAGTGCAGAGCCGGCCAGCACATACCAATCTGCTCTCATCTTGTAAATGTTGTTTGCGGAGGCACCAGGGCAGACCGAGGTAGGAGATGGAGACCTTAAATAAGCGGCAAGAGAAAACCATCTCCACTGCACTCAATAGTATCAGTGGGATCCACAGGACTATCGTGGTGCTCTGAGAAAGAGAGAGAGAGAAATATAAAGAGCCTTCATTTATTGCATATTTACTGAATACACTATGTGATTGTGACCAGTGCACATTTTTACTGTTTACAGTTTTTCCCATCAGAACAATTTGGCATCCCCAGCCTTGCTGTAGCCTTCCTTATACCTTTTTGTTTTGTTTTGTACAAACAACAAGAGAGAATAACCAAATATGTCAGGGGAAAATATAAAACAAAATAGATATCTACATTGTTGCCTACATCTTGGTAACACTATATATTCCTAACTACATTGGTTAACATAAACTAACAATTGAAAAATACCCCAGAATCATTTCTTAATCTTAGTTTCATTATTCATTTAGTAACATTATTCAAATTAAAAGATAATGTGGAGCTTTTCACGTTTGTTCTCAGAAGCAGAAGTCATTATTAGTTGGTAGGTGAGCAGAAAAGATCACAAATGTATTTTATTATTCTTATTTTATTTTGTTTTGTTGGCATTTTCGTTTGCCTCATAAAATAAAAAATAATGTTAGTGTTATACATCAAATAATAATAATCATAAAACGTTGCTAGAATTATGATTGACTGTTAAAATATCATCACAGTCTGTGAAAAGAGTGCATTATGTAATGGACATGAGCTAACATGAGCTAACAATGAACAGTTCTATTTTCATTAACTAAAATTAAAGATTAACAAATGCTGTAACAGATGTATTACTCATTGCTAGTAATGTAAAGAATTAACTAATGTACTAACGCTACATGACAGTAGTTAATGTTACCTTATTGTAAAGTGTTACATCCTAAACTATCGCAGAGGCCTATTGCTTTGTATTGTAGTTTTACTTTTAGATATTTTTTCCAAAAACATTTTAAGGTCATTTTTTAATATTTAAAACATTTTGACATAATGAGCAAATATAATAATTAACATAATGAGCAAATATAATAATAAATAAAGCAGTCATATATTTGTATCACTATCCTGTGCTAACACTGTATCATTACATCACCTTCTACAAAAATATCAATCTTAGCTTATTTTTGTAAATGATACTGTACATTATACTCACCTATATATCTACACATCATATAGTATTTTATTTTATGTTTTAAACTAACCCACATAAAGTCACCTTGATATCTGGTGTGGATGCAGCATCATGCAAAAGCAAAAGCTTACAGCTGCCAGTGCCACTGAAACAGGTTATTTACAGTTATCCATAATTAGTTTATTCCATTAATGTCCAATAATGGTGGGGTTAAAGTCATTTTTTGGTTGATCATCTGATCTTGGAACCAATTAGGCTACTGATATATATTAACGTAGGCTAAAACATTTTGAACATTCATATTACTATTAATTTATCTGTGTGTAAAACGTTTTTAATGAGGAAGAATTTATTAAGTGCACTTTTAATGAGCATGACTCACATTGTGAACAAAGCGATCTGGTCCAACGTGCTCCTTTGAACAGCTTGAATAAAAATGAAGCTTATGACAGAAGAAAGGTTTTTTCCTACAAATGTGCACATTTTTTATTTTAAGTTAATGAGCACAATATGATGAAATCCAGTGGAAGAATATTGCATCAGAAAAGCTCCCGTTTAATACTGACAGCTCTGGCAATTCCAATAAACCGCAATTAAGCCATTAAAAAGGTTCATATTGAAGTTTCGATATTTAGACAGTTTATAATCACACTCTCATGAAATCAACAGTGCATTTAACCAAGAGCCTGGAATCTTTTTCAGGCTGACGAGAACTTAGTGAATAGAGAATATAGACCTTAGTCAGAGTATAGTGCCGTATTTAATTTTTGACAAGAATGAAAACAACGTTGTGAGGGACAGGAGTACAGTGCGTTTAATGGATTTGTACTATAATTTACCAACATTGTTCAGTTGACAAAATAACTTTCCATAACTTTTACGAAACATCACGAAACAGTTTTGAAATCTGTGAGTCGTGAAAATTATGTGATATAGTAGGCCTACCTTTATACTTTGAAAAAGCTATAAAGCACTTAATTTTCAGTAGCGATTTCCCTGACTAAGGTCTGTTGTTACATATTGCATACAAATAAATGTTTTTAAGCCCTCATTTCAGTATGGCGAAAAATTGAGTGTGAAATACATTTACATTTATGCATTTAGCAGACGCTTTTATCCAACGCAACTTTGGGCTATAGGCTATAGTTTTTTTCCAGTATGTGAGTTCCCTGGGAATTGAACCCACAACCTTTTGCGCTGCTAACGCAGTGCTCTACCACTGAGCCACAGGAACATAACATATACATGTATTTTCATATTCTTTTACGATGTTTACATTGCAAAGCTTTGATAAAATGATATTATTTATTCATAGAGTCATACATTGGATTGTTACTTAATACGTTTTAATGTGACAGGGACAATTGAACATCTAGCTGAACTTTAGCTACTTAACATGAGCTTTAGTTTGAATTTAACTTTATGTTTAATATAAGCTTAACTGAGGTAAATTAGTTCTACTGTAGAACCCTTGTTAAATAACTGGTGAACCAGACACCTATTTAAAATGTATATGCTATTTTTCAGTAGTCATACATTATTTTCTCTCATTTCTCCTTTGGTACTTACAAAAATACGTGTGGGGTCAAAGGGACAGTCATTGGCGATGGTTAGATGACTCCTGCCATCACTATATCCGCAGTAAGAGAGTAATCTCTTGTCGCCATGAATGATGGTCTTTACCAAGGACACCATCAGTCCAATGACTGAAGCGGCAGCCACTAGAACAGCTACAGCACTTGACACAAACAGTGACCAGGTCTACAATAAAAGAGAGAAGTTTTAGCAATATTAGCAAAGAACAATCAACTCAGGTTGCCAGCCAAAGGATTTGTCCTTGCAGGCTTCTCTGTATAACAGGGGTTTTGTCAATTCTGAACTGTGAAGGCACATGCAAGCTCTCTGACAAGCCAGTGATCAAACGCTAGCGAGTTCGACACAAGCCCTGATGAATGAGAGAGGAAGCAGGTGTGTGCCACTGAGGCAGAAAGACGCAAGAGAGAGAAAAACGTACGGAGAAAACTGACAGAGAATTCTCAAACACATAAATCAATGACAGCAATTTCATGGGCTTGTTCTCTTTTATTCATGAAATAAACTTTTTGAAGTTCCTCGGGTATTTGAGCAGCCATGGTGGACCAACATATGATGATATTTGCATTTAATACAAATCCAGCTTTTATCTAAAGCATGGGTGCTATTAGAACATGATGTTCATGAAAAAAAGAGCAGAATTTCATAAAATACAAAATTATACTTTACATAAACTGAAGCTTAACTTTAGGACAAAAAGTATTTTTATAATTAATATTATATTTAATTATAATAGTAGTAATAGTAGTAGTAGTAGTAGCAGTATAGTATGAAAATATTTACAATTTAAATTCTGTGTGTGTGTGTGTGTGTGTGTTTGTATATATATATTCATATTTCACTTCATAATAAAAAATAAGCATATTATTATATGATGATTATTATTATTATTACTACTACTATTATTATTATTATTTTATTTATTATTATTACTACTACTACTATTATTATTTTATTGTATAATAATATGCTAATTGTTTTTATTATGAAGTGAAACATGACCTGAGATATGAGAGGTTTCTTGGCCTTCATCTGTTAAGCATTACAAGAGAATGTGTGTGGGTTTGTTTACAAATTTAAAATTACAGTTAAAAATTAAATAGTTTACTAGAAATGTTTACTTACCAACCCCCTGTTCTTCTTGTTTTTGGACAGAACAATAGTTAATATCCCAATAATGACACCCTATGGATAAACATAACACATTAATCAAATTTATTCTTGGCCCAGAAAATATCTGAAATATATATATATATTAATAAAATAGCTACGTTTAAAAATGAATTAATGCCATTGTTCTAAAAAACATGAAATGAAAACAAATCAAATTTCTTAAAGAACAAATAGCACAAGCATACAGTGCTCAGCGTAAATGAGTACACCCCCTTTGAAAAGTAAAATTTTAAACAATATCTCAATGAACACAAAAACCATTTCCAAAATGTTGACAAGACTAAGTTTAATATAACATCTGTTTAACTTATAACATGAAAGTAAGGTTAATTATATAACTTAGATTACACATTTTTCAGGTTTACTCAAATTAGGGTGATGCAAAAATGAGTACACCCCACAACAAAAACTGCTAAATCTAGTACTTTGTATGGCCTCCATGATTTTTAATGACAGCACCAAGTCTTCTAGGCATGGAATGAACAAGTTGGTGACCTTTTGCCAGATCTATCTTTTTCCATTCTTCAAGAATGACCTCTTTTAGAGATTGGATGCTGGATGGAGAGTGATGCTCAACTTGTCTCTTCAGAATTCCCCATAGGTGTTCGACTGGGTTCAGATCAGGAGACATACTTGGCCACTGAATCACTTTCACCCTGTTCTTCTTCAGAAATCCAACAGTGGCCTTAGATGTGTGTTTAGGATCATTGTCATGTTGGAAAAGTGCACGACGACCAAGGGCATGGAGTGATGGTAGCATCTTCTCTTTCAGTATAGAGCAGTACATTTGTGAATTCACGATGCCATCAATGAAACGCAGCTCCCCGACACCAGCAGCACTCATGCAGCCCCACATAAGGACACTGCCACCACCATGTTTCACTGTAGGCACCATGCATTTTTCTTTGTATTCCTCACCTTTGCGACGCCATAGAGTTTTGAAGCCATCAGTTCCAAAAACATTTATCTTGGTCTCATCACTCCAGAGTATAGAGTCCCAGTAGTCTTCATCTTTGTCAGCATGGGCCCTGGCAAATTCTAGGTGGCCTTTTTTGTGCCTGGGCTTTAGGAGAGGCTTCTTTCGTGGACGGCACCCATGCATGCCATTCCTCTGCAGTGTACGCCGTATTGTGTCACGGGAAATAGTCACCCCAGTTTGGCTTTCTACTTCTTTAGATAACTGCAGTGAACTTGCATGTCGATTTTCCTCAACCCTTCTCATCAGAAGACGCTCCTGACGAGGTGTTAACTTCTGTGGACGACCTGGATGTCTCTGTGAGATGGTTGCAGTTCCATCTTTTTTAAATGTTTGTACCACTTTTGCTACAGTATTCTGACTGATAAGTAAAGCTTTGCTGATCTTCTTGTAGCCTTCACCTTTCTTGTGTTCTTTCTCAGGTCTTGTGACATTTCTCTTCCATTGCTGACAGCATGAAATTGGAAGGGGTTTTCTTTAAGTAACACCCTTTTATAGTCAACTGTCACCTGTCTAATGAATAATTAGACTCACCTATGGTTAAATTCTTGTTAAATTAGACATTTGTAGTCTAAAATTTAGCTTTGCTCCAGAGACTTTCAGTGGGGTGTACTCATTTTTGCATCACCCTAATTTGAGTAAAACTGAAAATGTTGTTCTCTAAGTTATATTATTAACCTTACTTTCATGTTATAAGTTAAACAGATGTTATATAAAACTTAGTCTTGTCAACATTTTGGAAAATGTTTTTGTGTTCATTGAGATATTGTTTAAAATGTTACTTTTCAAAGGGGGTGTACTCATTTACGCTGAGCACTGTATATTTAATGTAACATATTTCACAAAAAGAAGTAATGGTTCTGAAAACCTATTAACTTGTTAACAGTAAGATTCTTTACTGTATACGATGAAAAACTCTAATGAACATCTCATGTAATTTTACAGTAAAATACAGTTTTTGGAAGTGTGAAAAGAATGTATAATTTACAGTGGAAAAACCATTAATTGACTGCCAGAATTCCTTGCGTTACATTTCACATTTGATGTTTTCTTTTCCATTGAAATAACTGTTTCTTCTTAATTTTTTCCTTACCAGTTATGTTCATCATTGGATGTATGTTACATATAATGTTGTTAAATTAATGTTTATTGCATTATTTCAGTATTCCAAGTCAAATTACTGAATCTACACATAGGAGCCTGATAAAATGCTTATTTTCAAAGAAAATTTCAAACAGCACTTTGAGGCTTTTGCATCTGAACTCTTCAAATATTCCTCTGGTTGATCAGCTAATTGCCCACTTTAGCTCACCAGCAGGCCCGTTGCCAGGGCGATGACGTTTGAGATGGCGCTTTCCATGGCCTGTCCCCGCTGGAGGCTGAAGTGTCTCAGCACCACACCATGAACCAAAGCACCCAGCAGGAAGTTCACATGCCCTACTAACACCATACTAAGGCCCATCTTCATCAGCCCCTTCTGCTCCTCCAGATTGCCACAACATACCCCTTAGGATGGAGAGCGAGAGAGCTGATGGGATACCAAATGGAGCCAAGAACTCTGTGCTGAATGTACTGTCAGTCTTTGAATGTATAGCCTTTCAACAACATAAACACTGAGTTAAGACTTGGAGAGAAGACAAGGGTCGTATTTTGACATGGCTGTGCTGACAAACGTTACATATATTTTGCTGCTGTGCTCTGGAAAGGGCTGTGAAAGCTGAAGGAAAGATTAGAAGTGGAGCAGAGCGATGTGGGTGCACATAATTTCACAGCAAACACAACGATTCTGCTGATCCACTGAGGACAGGGTTTGGGTTGCAGGAGAGATGTCACCTCAGTTAATCATTACACACTCTGTACACTTGGCACAGCAAACTCAACAGATAATGGTTAGACTTTTGGGAAAAGTAGAACGTTTGTGACAGTGCTGATGAGGGAGAATCTACAGTGATCATAAATTTAAAATATGATGTTCGAAGTAATGTCGTTTAGCCTGTTTTTTGTTTGGTACAAACATAAACAGACCTTCTATAAGCCACATGCTTTACAACACATGAAACAGACTGTGTATTTAATCATAATAAATCATAAAACTTATATAGCATTTCTGGGTACTCAGAGCGCTTAATTTAAGAGACAAATGCATATTGAGTACAACTATTAATTATAGCTTTGTCAGTATTACAAACAGAACGAAAATTACCTGTCATTCAACACAGATGTAAATTAATTTAGGGTGTATGAAGATGTATTATAGTTGTCTAAGTAACTCACCTGAATTCCCCATTTGAAAAATGTCCAGTCTAGTTTAAGTCCTCGTTTAGGTTATGGCACTTCTGAATATATTACAGAAGAGAGGAGCTTTGCCATCTGTCACTACTGTTCCGATCACACATGTGTTTGTGTGCAGACTGAAGGAATGTGCCCCGGATATTCCCTCAGAGGCTGGGCAGTCTTTATGGCTGGTGAGTTTGTACATAATTGGTCATTAATTAGTTTACCTGTTTTAGTATTCTGAATAATATTCAAACAACTGGATTTGGTTGGTATTAATTTATTATCCTGTGCAATTATGAATTCCATTATGTAGATTCTCTCCCCAAGAGAGACACAGACACAACAAAGGAGAGAGAAAAAATGCTTCTTTTGGAGAACAAAATGTTGATGAAACAGATTTGAAACAGGTTTAATGTTTGATGAACTATGACATACGGATATATGGATATATGTGTGTGTGTGTGTGTGTGTGTGTGTGTGTGTGTGTGTGTGTGTGTGTGTGTGTGTGTGTGTGTGTGTGTGTGTGTGTGTGTGTGTGTGTGTGCGTGTATACAACATGAATTTCGGAAATGTTGGGACATTATTTAAATTTGAATAAAATGAAAACTAAAAGACTTGCAAATCACATGAGCCAATATTTTCTTTACAATAGAGGATAGAAAACATAAAAAACGTTTAAACTGAGAAATTTTCCATTTTTATCCACTAAATGAGCTCATTTCAAATTTGATGTCTGCTACAGATCTCAAAAAAGTTGGCACGGAGGCAACAAAGGGCTGAAAAAGCAAGACAAGTTGAAAATATTCAGCTGGGAGAACATCTAGCAACTAGCGCCATCAGAATTTTGATTAGCCCCCAAAATAAGGTGACCAGATGTCCCGTTTTTCCTGAGACAGTCCCGTATTTCAGCTCTATTTTAAGTGTCCTGCAAGAACGTCTCCGGTTACTGTCGTAACCTCGGTTCCCTGAGAGCGGGAACGAGACATCAGGGAGAAATTCTCCGTTATGGGAACTCCTTCCCTCCAACCTTTCCTGAAGTCCTATTGACTCACGCCAGTCCAATTGACTGGCCAATTATTGCGAAGCATGTAAATAATGACGAGCTTGAGGCAGTATAAATGCGGAGCCCGCAACAATTACGTCAGAATCTGAACTGAACGCCACTTAACTGGAGGAGCAGTTATGATAGTAACCGGAGACGTTCCCTTATAGAGTTTCACGAGACATCACAGAGAAATTCTCCATTATGGGAACGATATTCAATCCTGCCATGAGAAAGGCTACGGGCAGCCTGTACAAGTTACACTCTAGCGAGATAGAACACACATCATTCCCACCAATAGCGGTGCTCGTTGGGCGGGCTCGCAACTGATAGGTGGAGAAAAGCCAATGAGCGTCTAAACCCAAGGTATACTAAATTTGTTTATCTGGTCAGTGATAATGTGGGCTGCACTGAGTACAGGGCAAAAAACAACAAAAACAATATCATAGAGGGCTGCACAGAGTAAATACTGTGCGAGTATTTACTCTAGAGTAAATAGAGGTAGCAAAACATGAATCAGTTACTCACCGACAGCACTTGGGAGGCTAAGGACTGAATGTCCAGCTTGTAAAACCTGGCGAAGGTATTCTGAGAAGACCAGCCGGCTGCCAAGCATATATCCTGAATAGACATACCTTTTGACTATGTCCAAGAGGAGGCGATAGCCCTTGTTGAGTGACCCCTAATGTGCAAAGGGCATTCCAAACTTTGGCTTGTATAAGCAGCCTTGATACCATCCACAATCCAGTGGTAAAGTCTCTGTTTTGACACGGCCCGGCCCTTCGCACAACCTCCATAGCACAAGAAAAGCTGGTCAGATTGCCGAAAGCTAGCCGAACGGTCGATGTAAGTCCGCAAAGCCCTGACGGGGCACACCGAAGTCTGAGCGTCTGCATCACGTGAGGCTGATGACTCGGAAGACAGGGCAGATAGTGAAACGGTTTGCGTTCTGATGGGGGTAGATAGTGATTTAGGCACGTAGCCCAGTTTCAGACGGAGAGTGACGCTGCAGTCACCGGGCCCGAAGCGAATACAGCTGTCCACGGAAAACGTGTGTAAATCCCCTATGCACTTAGCTGAAGCGAGGGCAAAAAGGAGTGCAGTTTTGAGAGATAGCTCCTTCAAATCAATGGATGTTACAGGCTCGAATGGTGGCTGTGAAAGAGCTCTGAACACCACCTCTAGGCCCCAGGGTGGGACTGAATGCGGACGCGGGGGATGCAATCTTCTCGCTTCCTTAAGAAAACTCACCACCAGCACGTGCCTACCGATCGATTGCCCACCCTGCGGGGAACGAAACGAGGTAATAGCTGCCACATAGACTTTCAGTGTTGATGGTAGAGATCCACTATCCAGCCTGTACTGTAGAAAACTCAGAACATCTGACTTGGTGCAAGTAGCTGGGTCGATATGAGCCTGACCGCACCATTTCACAAACGCTCCCCATTTTAAGGCATACAAACGTCTCATAGAGGGTGCTCGTGCCTCCGAGAGAGTGTCGAGCACACGAGAATGCAGGGCGCTCAGCCCCTCTGATATCCCTGAAGCAGCCACACATGGAGGCTCCACAACTCCGGGTTCGGGTGCCACACCGAGCCGTCCACCTGGGATAGTAGATCTCTCCTGATGGAGATCGGCCAGGGCGATGCCACTAGCAATTCTGTCAGGTCTGGGAACCAAGGCTGGTTCGGCCAGTTCGGGGTGATGAGTATCACTGAAGCCCGCTCCTCCCTGCTTAACACCAGTGGCAGTATCTTGATCGGAGGAAACGCATACAGCCTGGCTGCTGGCCAGCACGATGTCAGCGCGTCCCCTTCCAGCGGGGAGTGAGACAGGGAGAAGAACAGTGCACATTCTCGCTCGTGGCGAACAGATCCACCTCCTCTCTCCCATAGCGGTTCCAAATCATCAGAACCGACTCTTGGTGCAACCTCCACTCTCCTTGAAGAATCCCCTTCCTCGAAAACATGTCCGCCCGGCGGTTCAGGAGACCGGGGATGTGCGCTGCTCTGATGGAGAGGAAGTGACAATCCGCCCATAGCAGGAGGTTCGTTGCCTGCTTGCACAGAGCTCTGGAGTGTACGCCGCTTTGGCGATTTATATACGAGATGTTGTCGGTGCAAATCAGTACATGCTGCTGTTCTAGCTGCGGCCGAAAATCCTTTAGAGCTAAGAAGCCTGCTTGTGAAAAATAGTTTCCTTTTCACCTTTACAGAAATCACAAGAGTAACCAATTTCTAATTTAAAGCGTTCCAGCACATGTTTAACTGGGTATTTTCCATGAATTATTTTAAATAAAATTCCATCATTGTTTAAGAGCTGACTAACTACAGTAATATAATATTGTTTTCAATCCAGTAATCAAAATATAAAGATTTATTTTTGTTTAAGATGTCTTTGTTGTTCCAAATATAGTACCTCTTTTGGCTTGCTCCTTAAACGTGCACTAAGCGATTTTTGAAAAACGCTTTTGACCGCAGTGTCTGACCGAGTCCCAAAACACACTTAAGTTGTTGCCAATCAGCAACTTTCCAGCAATGGAGAGAACTTAAGGAGCAGGAAGGGCTCGAATCGGACGCCGAGGTTGCAATAATACGTTATTTCTTCTTGATAGGTAAGAAGCGTTGATTTTGCTTTGATTCACACAACTTATTCATGTTGGCTTTTGCTTGAATATGCTTGTGTCATCTTCGCGATTACTTACAACAGAACAGCAATGCATTTTATTGACGACCATTTCGTGAACCTAGGAGAGGAGCTAATTCTGACTTTGCTCTGACAATCTGGCACTTCTGAATCAGTGACTATATGTTTTGTTATTAGTTTAAGTATTTGCTATTGACTGTTCAAATGCAGAGTTTTGTCTGTGTGTGAGAGAGAGAGGGAGAGAGAGCGAGAGAGAGAGAGAGAGAGGGTCACAGGCACAGCGCAGCGTCGTGTGTGTGTGTGTGTGTGTGTGTGTGTGTGTGTGTGAGAGAGAGAGAGGGGGGGGGGACACGGTCACGTCACAACTGATCTGCAAACACATACGAGCATCATCACTCTGTCATGCGACTCTGTTCCTCTCTCGGGCTTGAACTTATGGTAGAACTAAGGACATTATTAACTGTCTTTACATTTATTATTATCTCAATATTTGACCGCGATGGCTGTGAAATTTTGGGATCTTGTTTGAGCTATAATGAGTCAAAATGTGATGTTTATCAGAAGTCATATCAGAAGTTATACGTGGTTTATTCAAGGATGAGCATTTAATACGGACTGAGCAAAAACAACTGCACAAAAATTAGAGCACGATTCGCATGAATTTGCGTCCGTTACTATAGCAACAGATTACAGGTGTGTTCTTTCAGTATCATCACTGGCCAGTGGAAATAAAAGGTTCTCGATCTATTCACTTTAAAATAACGAGTAGCGATGGGTCGGTCTTGAACGATTCGTTCATTTTAAACGAATCATTAATGTGACTCGAGAAGAACGAGTCGTCTCGGGGAGAGATTTGTTTAGTCGCGCATGCGCACCATCCTATAGGTTCTGTACTGAGTTCACCTGTTTCGAGTCTTCGGGTTTTTCGAGTCATTCGTTCATCACGTGACAGCCCCGTAAGCTAAACCTATGCAGTCTAAGGGAAAAAGACTTAATAATAATAATAATAATAATAATAATAACCAACTCTTTAGTTTATTAACTTTGTTACTGCATTCAGTGTTATGGAAAAGAACCATCATTGCAGAAATTCACACATTTATAAACTGCAAGAAATAAAAAGCTACAATTTGATACCAGAAACGCATCACCTAACTGTAAGAGTAAATAATAATTATAATAATAATAAAAATAATAATAACTAAGCACCCGTTTGTAAGGAAGCTAGCAAATTAACTAATTTCTCCACGCTGTCACGTCACGTGACAAAAGAACGAACGACTCAAAATGTGAACTAATCAATTCTATTTCCGGCTCTGACTGTATAGGTTTAGCGTATGGGGCTGTCGCGTGATGATCGAACGACTCAAACCCGATGCAGGGGCGAACATTACGCGGGGGACACGGGGAACGTGTCCCCCCCCCACCCACACTTTTTATAAAAAGTAAAAAGTAAAAGTGACGTTTACGTTTCCATGGCAACCCGTCACTCAGTTTGTCACGTCACGACACGCCCTAGCTCGCACCCGCGGTCCCGCGCTGCATCCTACATTCATAGAGGTCGTGATGAAAAACTCTTCACTCCATTTTTACGAAAAAGTCAAGCAGCGTATGCTGGCATGTGGTATCCGAATAGTGTTGCACAATGCTGAGTGACTCCGCTTATTGCTTTTGTTGAATATTTAGCCAATTTTGGTGTTAATTATATGGAGAGAAAAAAGCTGCATGGAATAACATCTTTCTATCTTTCTCCTCTCTTTCTTTTCTTCTGTTTTATAATCATATATAATAATATAATCATAAAGCATATTAAGCAAAAATGTATGATTCAAAATAAAACCTGTCAATTAGACAAGGGTTAACTGAAAAAAACAGGTATAACACTAGACATTGCGTCCCTCATCCCCCCGCCCCTGACCCGATGTCAGATATGAGGCGAGGTGAGCTAATCATAGACTAAAGACCCAGGTAAACAATGAAATCATTTTTCTGTTTCTTATAGCATTATAGTGTTGTATTGTTTGTAGTGTGATCAACGTTTGCATAAGTAGTAGATGTGTTTGGAAAGTAACACGTAACATTTGAATTATGCTTTGCTAAAAAGAGCATTATAGTTTTGTATTGTTTGTAGTGTGATCAACGTTTGCATAAGTAGTAGATGTGTTTGGAAAGTAACACGTAACATTTGAATTTTGCTTTGCTAAAAAGAACGAAATGACTCGAACAAAGATTCGTTCATTTTGCTGAACGACACTCAAAAGTCCGAGTCGGTAAAATGATTCGAACTTCCCATCACTAACTGTGAGAGAGCGGGGCAAGCGCAACACTGCTCCTCTGTACAAGTCCTCAGCTCATATTCAAAATAAGAGTCCTGATCTCACTCAACAAAAGACAATGATTTTCACTTGACATTTTCCAGCTTCCCAATACATTTGACATACAATATATGTAAGATGCAAAACATTATATGGAAAATAAAAATTTTCTTCCAAAATCCCAATACCCAAAATGTACACATACTTTAGGATGTCACATATGGAATATTTTCTTAGCACCCCCACATATTGGTCTAGCCCCCCTTTAGCCCAGGTAGAGAAATAATTATGGCGCCGTGCCTGTATTATATATATATATATGTTGTATAGGTCATGTAAATACAAATATTGATGCTTACTTCCAGAAATTGTTTATTCCTTTTTGGAATATTTCCTTTTGAAAAAAAAAACTTAAAGGGATAGTTCACCCAAAAATGAAAATTACCCTATGATGTACTCACCCTCAAGCCATTGTATATGACTTTCTTCTTTCAGATGAACACAGTCAGAGTTGCATTAAAAACAATTTCCTGTCAAGCTTTATAATTGCAGTAAATGGGGGTTGAGATTTTGAAGCCCAAAACAGTGCTTTATAAACCGTAATCTCTAGCTTCCGCCAACGGTCCTACATGAGTTCATGAGAGAGTGGTGTTCCAGTGAAGGACGCAGGGTGTAGGGTTAGCGTAAACTATGCCTAGGTCCTACATCATCCACACCATGTCGTCAACCCGCGTAAAAAAGTTATTAGAAGCTGGAGATTGTGGTTTTAAATATGGATATTTTTCCGGAGCCTTGTGGAGAAATTTTTATGGTCGATGGATGCACTTTATTGGGCTTCAAAATCTCACTATTCACTGCCATTATAAAGCTTGAAAGCTTGTAATTTTTTTATATAACTCTGATTGTATTCATCTGAAAGAAGAAAATCATATACACCTGGGATGGCTTGAGTTGTGAGTAAATAATGGGGTAATTTTTCATTTTTGGGGCTGGTTTTACCTGGTCTTTCATCCTGGTCATATCTTTTAGCCAGCTGGTCTAAGACGGGTTTTGAACACATATTTCGCTTTTCATGTTGGTCTTAGCTGCTCAGGCTGGGATACCAGCTGAACATCCAGCTAAAAACCAGCTTGGCCAGGCTGGAAGACCAGTGTGATCATCTTAAACCAGCTATGACCATGATGGAAGACCAGCTAAAACCAGACAACCAGTTTAAGATTTCAGCAGGGTTTTTACAACACACTCAAAGCATATAAGATTGCAAAAGTGACAGTAACAGCTGAATTCATTATAACCTGTTAAGTGCAGGGCCGGAGTGGGATCCATTTTCAGCCCGGGAGTGTAATGCTCAAGACCAGCCCACCACCAATCCCCATCCAACCCCCTCCCACCGTGGTGGAATCTATGACAGATCTGTTTCTTAATTGACATGTTTAAATAAAAAATCTGAATAATGTAAATATGGCCATAAATATCAATAACAAATCACATACTGAGTTTTCTGCAACAAAGTGTCCAACTGTTACGTTATGAAAATAATGGTTTGCATTCAAACAAAAATAAAGTTATGCAGTAAGAAATATACTTTTTGCACTATTGTTTTTTATATCCATGTCAATGTAATAAATAAAATAAATGAAATAAACTATATGAAACATTTCTGCTACAAAAGATACAACAGTAACATTATATAAAAAAGTAACATTCAAAATTGAAAGCTGCCAAGCTGTCATTAATATTCATATATGTTAGTCATTATGTTCCTGTGGCTCAGTGGTTAGAGCATTGCTTTAGCAGCGCAAAGGTTATGGGTTCGATTCCCAGGGAACACACATACTGAAAATAAATGTATATGCTAAATGCACTGTAAGTTGCTTTGGATAAAAGCGTCTGCTAAATGCGTAAATGTAAAAATTAAAAACTAAATGGAAAATCAGTAAGCATCTCGAAAGAAAGAAAGGCCTTCTATCATTCTTTACAAGTTTTGGTTTACACTCAGAGCTGAAAATGGCAAAGCCTTACAGCATCAACAACCGTCTAAGCAGTGAACTGGTTTCTGCAACTTTGTTTATTACTGTCTCATTGTTCTATAGTTTTTGACTATAGTCACTGTACCTTGAGTCGCCAGTTCCAGTGTGCTTGTTTGTCTTGAACAAATATCTGTCAGTTTGGTATGTTCGTCAGGAACCTTCTGCCTGGCTGCTGTTGTCTCACTGAAGATCAATTTCTCTGTTTCCGACTCTTTCTTTTTCTCACTTCCCTCAGCATCAGGCTTATCTTTATTAAACCACAATAACATTTAACATAAGTCAACAGGCTAAAATCAATTACATTACAGACAATCAATAGAAAAAACAATTCCTTCAATGTAAGTCACTTTGGATAAAAGCGTTTGCCAAATGCATAACTGTAAATGTTGCTAGTCATTGTAGGTTACCCTGAGTCGCCAGTTCACGTGTGCTCGTTTGTCTTCTTGAAAAAATATTTGTCAGTTAGCCACTTTTGGCCGCATCATCCTCCTATGCCTTTCTTTTTTAACCTGGCTTTTTCAGCTCCTCTAGGAATCTTTTTTTTTGTACTATCCATTTTATTCTTCTCGCGATTAGCGCACTCTCGCTAATTCACACCACAGTATTAATGGTTTCGGTTTGTCTCCATGGCAACGACCTGGGACACGCGCTTGTGTAGAGGAAGAGAGAGAGCGCGCGCGCTCTGACAACAGAAAACGTCACATTTGAATGATAAATTCAAATCTAGTCTTATTAGCTTGGTTATCAGTCACACCGTAACTTAAACACATATACGTTATTATGTGTATGTAAAAAAAACAAAAAAAACAGGCGAGTCTGCCGGCCCAATTTATAAACGAGGCAGAGCGGCCCACCGGGAATTCTCCCGGTTCTCCCGATGGCCACTCCGGGCCTGGTTAAGTGTCACAAAAATAATTTCATTTTTAAAGGACGGTGACATAAAAATTATTTTGAATAATGTGAATTTTATTTTGAATGTGGGCCATTTATAAGGCATCACAGGCCTACGAAGCAGGTAAAGGAACAGCACCTCCTCAAACCCTGAAAAACAGAATGAGTAACGTTAGATACACATTTTACAGATTTGTATGTTTCTATCATGTATCGTAGAGCTTAGCGCCCTCTCTATGAGGCGGTACTTCGGTTCTCTGTCCACAAGGCACAAGCATCATTACTAAGTACACAAATCTATTACATGCATAAGATCTGAATGTCTAAAAACATTTTTTTCTAGACAATAATTTTTATAAAAAATATTAATATTGCTATTATTGGTTATTTAATATTTTGATGGGATTAACGTGCATAATTAAAAACTATCACAGACTGCTATTCATCCTGAGTTTACAGTACAATACAACTTGCAGTGTGTTATATTGAAACTGTACAATAAACATATTGTGATGTACTTTTGGCATTTATACTGATATTTGATACTGTATTATGACACATTTTGTTTTAGACTGAATAACACAGCATTGTAGTCACAAATTCAGTTTTGATCAGGGCCAGAATGGTTTTGTCTTTGGATAATACACATAAGCATCCATCTCAGACAAAGCATATTAATTTGTGGAAGGGAGGAAGTCCAGTTCAAGAGATCGTCAGCAGCACTAATAAAGTCAGCAGACTATAATACTATTGTCTCTTAGATATTATCTGGATTGTCTTTGCAGGCTAGAGTTGCTAGATGGATCATCCGTTTACATCTGTGCGAGCTGGCACACTCAAATCAGCCTTTTGTAATGAGATAAAGCACCTCACAGAGGGGCAGCCGCATCAGGATGTGCACCAGGCTGGTGATCACCACGAATACTGTTAAGATGGGTTCCTCTGCCAGGTCTCCTGAGAACAGGACTTCTCATTCAGACAATGAAAAGAACAGCACAGTCAACTAAAGGTGACCTGACCCTCCAGAAAATTATGTCATTTTTGAGGACCAAGAACTAGCTGTTATGGATTATTGTGATAAAAAGTTCTGTTTAATCTTGTTTAATCATTGGTCAGAACTGCTAAAACTCGAGCACTTATTTATTATAACTTGATTATTACACTCTAAATGTATGTATTGTCATTTTTATTAGATTGGATGAAATGTTTTAGAATAAATCAAAACAAATAATACCAACATAACATCATATGTTACAACATTTGTTAGTTGTTAAGGCACTTATCAAAACTTGATTATTACTATAATATAACTATATAAAGTTATTGCTTTGTGCTTGTGTGTGTGTGTGTGTGTGTGTGTGTGTGTGTGTGTGTGTGTGTGTGTGTGTGTGTGTGTGTGTGTGTGTGTGTGTGTGTTCTGTATTTTTTTATAAGACAGGATTAACTTTTTTAGAGTGAAACAAAACTGATAGAAAAAAATACAGTTAAAGAAAGAGGAAAATATATGTACTATTTTAGTCTTATAAAAAATTTATTTAGAAAAAAAAATATTATTGTGAGAGTATTATTTTATCCAATAGAATGAAAGACTAAACTGTCTATTATGTAAAATATATAGTAAAGACAATTTCATAGTTTAGTCTGTCATGATGTTTTTGTTTTTCAGACCTCAGATTAGTTAGGACTATGACTGCACATTGCTATAATGAAATTATATAGTATTAATATAACAACGATTTATTTGTGGTCATTAGTTTAAACCTCATATTCTCAGTGCAAGCAGCTCATTATTGATGCATTGTAAACATTCCTATTGCTGTATGAAAAAAATGAAAACATAAATCCGTACAGAATAGCAGTCCTGCGAAATCAGACAAATGTAAACAAACTTGACAAAAAGTGAAGACACATTTCATATTTCACAAATACTACCAAATATTTCCTCATATGGCCTTT
Source organism: Oxygymnocypris stewartii (assembly GCA_003573665.1). Taxonomy (NCBI): domain Eukaryota; kingdom Metazoa; phylum Chordata; class Actinopteri; order Cypriniformes; family Cyprinidae; genus Oxygymnocypris; species Oxygymnocypris stewartii. The sequence continues at coordinate 646,383 of QVTF01023765.1, read as the reverse complement.
CAAAATCTTTTTACATGTCATTAAATATAGTAAACGAATGGAAGTGTCTTCTGGCATCCACTTCCTGCATCCACATGGGACTGTCGCTGCGGGTGAGAGGTCAATTGTTGACTTCCATATATCCAGTAATATTATGCTGCAGCATCCCAGGACAATGTGACTCTCCTCGGATCACCTTCATTAGCTAGTTGAAGAGCTTCGGAGTGCAAGTGAGCGCACGGGAGGGCCGGGATATAACCCAGGGTGTGCACCGACCGAGCTCCAGCCGCACCATCTCCAACTCCGGCTGCAGTTTGACGGTAGCGAGGGGAGGTAAGGCGAATAACTGCGTGTAGGGCATATAGCTTTTCATGCTAGCGGCAATACAGTTACTCTAGCGCTCTGTGCATCAAAGCTGTGCTACTATGGAGGCATCTCAGAGCCGCAGTCATCACAAGTGACATAGCGAGTGGCGAAACTGTTTAAAAAACTGCAGCAGTGGCTTTCCGCGTTGTCTGCCAAAAGTAAAAGCCGTCAATGGGTTCAGCTGAAAGTGTGAAAACAAAGGCGAAGATAACGCATTCTTGCATACAGTAGCGCTGCCCGCTGGGACTAACGTTAGCCAGTTAGCGCGAGCCTGACACAAAATAAAGTCATGATTACAGACGTGCGTTAGCTGTTATTTGATGTGGTTATTAAAGCAGACCGTAGCCGAGTTGTTTGTATCGTTACTCTAGCATGACTAATTGACTCATGCTGACTGGCTGTTAGTACTTATTGTGATGTTTTGACAGCCCCCTTGTACCCTGCGGGTGACTCCTCGACCATGCGACAGTGGCGCCTTCCTGCTGTGGCTCCACGCTCCGAACCGCTGCCAATGGGCCGATTATCACCTCAAATCTCAGGTAGGACAATACATATGATGTGCAAACATTATAACATCAAATGGTCGTGTTCAGAGTGACTTTTGCAGTTCAGTAATAATAATACCATTAAAAACTGTCATTATTTTCTCTCCCTCGTGTTGTTCCATAAATAAATAAATTCGACACAGTCTGTCATATAAAATAATAGGATAAGAATAATACAAAAAAAGAAAAAAATGAAAGACGAGTTGAATGTCCTTCAAAGACATCCAGACTTTGCTCTATCCTTATTCTGCTCTGTCACTCATCACAACCTGTCAGTTCTGTCTGATAGCTGTACACTGTAAAAGAATTACCTGTAAATTAACGGTAAAATACTGGCTGCAGGGTTTCCAACTGTGTACCGTAATCTTACATTTTCAGTACCGTAATCTAAATTACAACTTCTCTGTAAATTAACGGCAAAATACTGGCAGCAAGGTTTCCAGCTGTGTACCGTAATCTTACATTTTCAGTACCGTAATCTAAATTACAACTTCTCTGTAAATTAACGGTAAAATACTGGCATTAAATGTAATGTTGTTCATGGAAGTGGGCAGGCACTAGGGTTGTGACGGTGAGGAAATTTTCCCACCGGTTAATCGATCTGATGTCACACCGGTTATGACGGTATAACCGTGGTGGGGGGTCGTTTGAATTTTCCCTCTTTTCCTCGCTTTCCATAGGTTTTAAATACCCTGTAAGCGCCATGCGCGTTTTACTTTGACTTTAATATCAGCAGCAATTCGGCGTCAAGCAGTGTTTAAATAAAAATCGTTTTGTCGGTCTCACCTCACTCTTCTTGTCAGTCATCTCTCTTCACGTAATAAATGAAATCTGATCTGTGATGTAGAGGTCTGCGCGGGACTGTTTGAGGTTTTATTCCGCACTCACCCGCTCCCGCGATATATTCACTGTTCTTCACATTTCTGATGAAAGGCCAACAAATAAAAGTTTAGTCTGCACAAAATTTTATTTATTTTATTCGTCTTGTCTAGAGTCTTGATTTATTGACAGAAAAATATCAATAACATTTTGTTGCCAACATGGAATAAAGTGTCACAGAGAGAAAAAAAAGTTATACAAAAATTGTAATCCTTATTTTTATTCATCTTGTCAGGATATAATTCGTTTAGGCTAACATTCATCCTACAACACGATAGAAAAATAACGTAGGTTTAGCCTAATAGCTATTTTATTAGTCTTGCCAAAATACTAAATTAATTTAACATCTTGCTGTTAACTCAGTGAAAAGTGTAGCAGAGAAAAATAAATAAATTCGACACAGTCTGTCATTTAAAATAATAGGATAAGCATAATACAAAAAAAAAGAAAAAAATGAAAGACGAGTTGAATGTCCTTCAAAGACATCCAGACTTTGCTCTATCCTTATTCTGCTCTGTCACTCATCACAACCTGCCAGTTCTGTCTGATAGCTGTATATCTGCTATTCTGCTCTGAGCATCGTAGCACATGTTGTGCTCAGACCCCGCAAATAAAACACGCGTGCATAACGATCCGAGTGCAGGCTGCACCGGAGCTCGATAAGAATAAAGCACAGATATGCTGTTCTGAAAGTACGTTGGGAACGGGATATTGTTAGACTGCCTGCTCCCGTTCAAATTGCACCAGAGTTACCGACCGTTACTGCGTTGTATTCGGGAAATTAATCCCGCGGCGAAATCTGGTCGGGACAGCCGCAGCAATGCAGACCTAGACTGCTGTGATGCAAAGACTCTCGTTCGGTCGGTGCACTGCATTGAGCAGCCGCGTTCAGTTTTAATTGTAGTGTCCTCTAACTGAACGAAATTATTTTATTACTATAAAAAAAAATCTAAACGACGGTGAGGGACGGTGCCACGGTGGGCAAGTGACGTAACGGTGTTGCGGCTTAACACCGGTATAACCATCATCACCGTCTATCGCGGCAAGCCTAGCAGGCACTAAATAATTATTTTGGCACAATTTTCTTGTTGTTCCCTGCTTGGCGGAGATTTCTCTGCAGAATCATGGCTAATCTAGGTTTTAGATATTCTGCTGTTTAAATACAAAAAATAAGTTTAAATAATTTAATAACCTTTAGTCTGTCTTTAATGGCTTAGAATTTTTTTGGTAAAAAAATAATTTTATGGAAAAAATAAATAGATTTTTACTTCCGTACAATGGAATAATTCTACAATCTGCTAATTTTGCTGTTCTTTGTGGTGACACTAGTGATGCAGAAATGACACGCTTCTCGTATAAAGAAGTGAAGGTTAATATAATTATCAACACAACATAATTGGCTTTATTTTTTGCCCTGTCTTGTCCCACAGATGTCAGGATGGAGTGTTGTGATGTGGAGCCACGCTATACCATTGAACAGATTGACCTGCTCCAGCGTTTAAGGCTGTCAGGGATGATGAAACCTCAGATTATTCAAGCCCTTGAGTCTTTAGAGAGGCTCGATCCAGACCATCGTACCCCGTGCTGCAATAATCACTCGGCCCCACCCAGTGCCCCTACCTCCGCAGCCCCTGCTGCTCCCTCGTCCTCCTCCTCTTCCTCCTCTCTTACCTCAGCCACCACACAAACCCCTGTTATGGATGCTGCATTATCGCCTAGCAACAGCTATGATGCCTCACCCCCACCCATGTACCCACCCAGCGGAGTTCAGAGGTCGTTTAGTTATGACTTGTCAGAAGAGGACTGGGATCTGGAGGAGAAGGTGGAGGAATACATGAGGTATCTTTTATGAGCTGCTTCTGTGGGGTTCTCGTCTCAGGTCTACTGAGAGGTAGAGATTAATATAACAGCTGATAATGACAGTGAATGTCCCTGAGCAACAGTGTAATTTTCAGAGAAAAGGAGCCCTTTTCTGAATCAGGTCAGGTGGACATTTGGTTTAAATGGATACTTTTTGTAGCTTTTTCTGTTCCTGCTCTGGAGAATGGCACATGAAACAGTATCTTCCTCATTTAAGGCTAGACACGCAGGTGAATAGGGGAATAATTAACTAAAAGATATAACCAATACTTCTCCAGTTGAAGTTTTCTGGATTGATATGTTTGAATACACAAAAGAAGCATTATCTAATAAATATGCACTAATTTCCTGAACAAAAATCTGAACATTGTAAAAAGCCAGGTTCAAAATTTTGGGATGGAATTTTATATGTGTAACTAATTAATTTAATGTACCGAATTTGAAGTTGATTAGTTCCTGTGGGATTTTGTTTAGGTGCTCCATTGATTTTTTTTAAATGCATTTTTCTATCACAAACTTATACATTTCTATCACGGTATAACTTCTACCACAAAATAAAAATGCTTGTCTTTGTTTGGACTGTAGGAGGGACAGCAACCTTGTAAAAGAAGAGATTAAGGCTTTTCTCAATAACAGAAGGATCTCGCAGGCAATTGTGGGACAAGTCACAGGTACTCTGAATGCTTTCTGTCTTGCAATGTAGCCAACAGAGGCTGTTTTCTTAACATACAAACCATCAGAAAATGGGGTACTTAAAGTATTTGTTTTACATCTAAATCCACCATAATTTCTTTTTTTTTACTTGACATTCACAAAGTATTAATTATTTCCTGTGCTGAACAGGAGAAATATATTCATATTTTTATTTTCCTACATGTCAAGGGTGCTCCAAAATTTTGCCTATCAAGACTGTCACAACTTTGATTACCCAAACGTTGACATGAAGGAACAACCCACAAGCATGTGAAACTAGTGCATGTGCGGCAACAAGTGCATAGAGAAATTCAGACAGATATCGAACATGTCTGCACAATAAAATCACTGAAATCTGTGAAACAAACTGTGATTGCAAGTTTAGTTTGCATTTCCTTGTATTTCCTTGATTTATTACACATTATTATTCTTTATACCGTGAAATATCAGCACTGAAACTAATTAAATACAGAGTACAGATTGGGTACTGGTGTGCTTGTAGTATCAAAATAAGTTTATTTCAAGGACATTCAGAGTTTTCTAAACATAATTGTGTGTCAAAAAAGCAAGATGTTTGTTTGAAATTTAAGTTTGTTGTGAGTCAATATTACATTGATCACATGCTGAACTATTATTGAACTATTTTATTTAAACAATATTTTAGAAGTGGTTGGACCTTGTATATCCTTGTAAAAGCACACCAATTAAATAAAGCAATCTAATTTTAGTATTACTTATACTATTAGTATTTTGAAATAGCTTATATGTTTCTATTTCCATTTTTCATTGTCTTTTGGTATTTATATTACTGTTAGAATAAACTAGTTTTATTTTCAGTTTTACTTCAGTTTTATTTTTCATTTATTGTAATTAGTAATTTAAGTGCTAAAACTAAAAAATTAAACAAACTAAAAAAATATTTATATTAGTTGCAAAGGCAATGTTTCTATTTTTTCTCCAGCTTTTTATCTAATATTTCTATTTTATTTTATGTAAAAAAAAATTGTAAATTAATATTTTTTTTTTTGTTTTAGTTACCAATAATAACCCTGGCATGGCATTTCCAGAATATTTGGTTTTATTTTGCTGCGTTCTACTTTTCCTGCCATTTCTTTCACTGGTTATTTTTCTTTTCTATGATTATGATATTCTGCAGGTATCAGTCAGAGCTACATCTCTCAGTGGCTTCTGCAGCAGGGGCTGGAGATGAGCGACTCCAAACGCAGGGCGTTCTATCGCTGGTACCTGCTGGAACGCAACAGCCCAGGTGAGTTATGGTTCCTCTGCACGGAGATGATTAGCCAAAAGTAAGGCAGTGGCCTGAATTTTGGGCTTGGGGCTGGTTTAAGCAGGAATAGTGTTTTATGAGGAGTTTTATGTTTAGTTTTGATTTAGTTTTATATATGAATTTGCTATTCTGCCATATCTTCCATGAGGGCTTTACATTAAAGAAATCAGCACTGTGTATTTGAAGGACATGTTATTTTGCCGCACTGAATTAAAATTCAATCAACTGGTGTCATTTCCCATCAATTATGCGCTTAGGTTAAAGCTGTTCTTGGCACATCCAAGAAGTGTAGGTTGTGTAAGACGGAAATGAGCCTTAAACCCTTTTAGGCTGTAACAACTCCAACACCCACATCTCGCATTTATAATATAAAGAAAGTGTTGATGCGTAAAGGAGCCAATTAAGTAATGTGAAGCCCTCCAGGACCACTTCTGCTCTCCATCTCCCAGGTTAGACCTTCTTTTTTAGCTCTCAGTCCTGATCCTGGGTTTGTCAAATGCTGGTTTTCATGTCCTCTCTGCACCGAGGTGCAATTACCACCTGACCCTACTAACAAAGCCCTGAGCATGACGCTTTTGCATTCTATACAGTGCTAGAGAACTGAGCATGGCTCCAAGAACCTAATCACTTTGAATGTCTATTAACACTGTTATCCTCAATTAAGTTTTCTCAAAGGATTTAAATGAGCACTATGTTAATATTTGTTAACGGACATCACCATTAACAGCAAGTTTTCGGCCCTCAGAAGGGACTCTAGTTAACACAGTTTTCTGATTGCCCAAATGGGTTGAAGGAATCAGATGGAGTGAAAACCAGCATGCTCAGGTCCCCAGGAGCAGGACTGACACTCCCTGGAATAGGCAGAGAGAACTGCTGATGCACCTCCTCCCCTGGCACTCTGCGCATCAGTCCCAGTCAGGTAATGTCTATGCAGCAGGGAAACACAGCTTCAATTCAGTGCATCTGGTTTGGGAAATTAATATTTGTTCTCTTTGAGTCTTAAGCCACCTTTTCACAATCTCCAAAAATAATAGACCAGAAGTCATTAATTTCCAGTGGAGATTAGTACAGCAGCTGCGTGGAGTTCTGATCGTATGCACAAGGGAAATTTCAGATCCGATTTGAGCTTCGGATGAGTTTAAATATTTAAACTTTTGCAGCTAGACCATATGCGATTGTAATAAAATATTCTAATAAAAATTGTGAAATTAGAATTAACAATATTCTTGAACTAGTACATTATTCTTTAAATACTATTTTTGTAAAACGGGCAGTTATAAAACATTGTCCTATATTTATGTCCTACAAACACGCACCTATTTTGATAGCTCCGCCCCACACATACGTACCCTACGCAACACAGGCAACGATTAGTTCTGTGAAACAAAGCAAAACTGCTGTTGCGTTCTATTTATGCATGCTGACACAAATTTCAAATGATTTTCAATGGTCGCTTTGTCGCGTCCAGTGTAGGCAGACTTTTCCAGCACGCCAAGTCCAGTGTAGACACGGTGTTACTCACCTATTGGGAAGAAACAAAGCAACCTTGGTGTCTGATTGCAGGCCTTCCACTCCTTGAGTTCTCTCCAGTGCTGAAAAGCTGATCCGATATTTACACGGGTCCTACTTCTTGCCTAATCGACCCTGGCCCCGACTCGGTTTTCTAAAGCATTTTTTTTAAATTACATACCCCACCTTTAAGTTGATTAGCTAGCTTTAGAAACCCATTAGGCTTTTCTTTTTAAGTGTATTGCATTTTTTTGTGTAGAAAAACACATGCGTCACAACCGGGTGTGTCTTGTCCTTAAAAGTGAAGCTGCGGGCTCTTTGATCGCAGCTTCACTTTGATCGCAACTCTTCCACTTCCGGCGCTGCGTTGTACAGTCGACGTTAGAGATGGCTCCGCTCAATTTGTGCTTTAATATACTTTTTTACGTATTTTTACTTTCTCTTTTTACACGCATAACGTCTGCACTATTTATATACGACAGAAGAACACTTTTGGACATTGGGCACCACTGCACTAACCTGCTTCAGGACACCTTATCCACGAATCCAGCGTGGCCGCTGGAGATACTTCGGACCACCGAAGTTAACAAAGGCCGCCTCAATAATCCCAGGAGGCGAAGGAAACATCGCGGGAGACGCGCTGGAATTCGTAACAGACTGAGGAAAAGGGCTCACAGTCCTCCTCTACCGAGTATTCTGCTCGCTAATGTCCAATCCTTGGATAATAAGATGGACGATCTTAGAGCCAGGATTAGTTTCCAACGGGACATTAGAGACTGTAACATCCTTTGTTTGACCGAAACATGGCTCACGCCGGCGGTCCCGGACACCGCTGTAACGCCGTCTGATAACTTCTCTGTTTTACGGATGGACAGAACAGCCGAGGCTGTAAAAACCAAAGGTGGTGGAGTGTGTTTCATGATTAACAAGAAATGGTGTGACCCCAGGAATATCTCCATTCTGTCGCGTTCCTGCTCGGCTCATCTGGAACATCTCTCCATTATCTGCCACCCATTCTATCTGCCCCGGGAATTTTCATCAATCGTCATTACTTCTGTCTACATTCCACCACAGGCAGACACTAGCTTGGCCCTGTCCAAACTCCACGACGAGCTCAGCGGCTACATCAATAAACACCCTGACGCTGCCTCCATCATCGCTGGGGACTTTAACAAAGCCAACCTCAGAAAAGTCATGCCAAACTTCCACCAACATATATCCTGTCCAACTAGAGGATAGAGTACACTGGATCATTGCTACACCCAGTTTAAGAATGCCTACAAAGCTCGTTCCCTGCCGGCTTTTGGCAAATCAGACCACGCCGCCATCTTCCTCACACCGGAATATAAACAAAGGATCGTTCAGAAACCCCCGGTGGAGAGGGAAGTGACGCGCTGGTCCTCCCACTCTGAAGCTATGCTGCAGGCGTCTCTTGATGACGTCGACTGGGATATGTTCCGGGCGAGTTCAGCTGACGTCAGCGAATTCACGGATGTAGCAGTAAGCTTTATCAACACGCTAACCGAGCAAGCCACCGAAACAGTAACAATAAGGACATTTTCCAATCAGAAACCATGGGTGGACAGATCAATCCGTGATGCGATTAACCATCGCACTGCCGCATACAACGCTGGTCTTTTGTCGGGAAACATGAGCGAATACAAAACATCGTGTTATGCTCTCCGTCGTGCAATAAGAGCCGCTAAGCGCCGGTACAGGGAGAGAATTGAGTCACATTTCCAGCTCAATGACTCTCGACACATGTGGCAGGGACTGAAGACCATCTGTTCCTCTGGAAATAACTCTTCCGCGGAGGTGAGAGCAGATCCGTTGCTGGCCGAAGAGCTAAACACTTTCTACGGCCGATTTGAATGTAACGGCGGCGCGACTCTGCCGATCAGCACGTCAGGAAGCAGCAGACAGAGCAGCGATGATTATGCTATCACCTTTTCAGAGGACGACGTTCGGAGGGAACTAAAGAGAGTGAACGTCAGGAAAGCAGCATGTCCTGATGGGATTACTGCTTTCAACACTATAGTCCCCACCAAGCTAGCTGTTAAACTCTCAGACCTCGGCCTAGACACTTCACTCTGTGACTGGATTCAAGATTTCCTCACCGCCAGACCACAAGTGGTGAAAGTCGGCCAGTTCACCTCCAACTCCATCACCCTGAATGTAGGAGCCCCACAGGGCTGTGTCCTGAGCCCCCTGCTATACTCTCTATACACCCACGACTGCGTGTCCTCACACAGCTCCACTTCCATTGTTAAATTTGCTGACGATACTGTGGTTCTGGGCCTCGTTTCCAACAATGATGAGGCCGCATACTTGGATGAGGTGGAGAGACTCACATCATGGTGCCAGGACAACTGTCTCTCTCTGAACGTGAGCAAAATCAAAGAGCTGATTGTAGACTTCAGGAAGAGACAGCAGCAGCCCTACACTCCTCTTATGATCAGCGGGACCCCTGTGGAGAGGGTGAGCAGCTTCATGTTACATCGGTGTAAACATCTCCGAGGACCTGACATGGACTGCACACATCCAAACACAGGTGAAGAAAGCCAGGCAAAGGCTGTACCATCTGCGACAGCTGAGGAAATTCAGGGTCTCACCAGCTATCCTGAAAACTTTCTATTCAGGGGCCATAGAAAGTGTTCTGACTCAGTGCATCTCAGTGTGGTATAATAATGCCACAAACCAGGACTGCAAAGCTCTTCAGAGAGTCGTGCGCTTAGCTGAGCGCATCTCAGGGTCTGCTCTCCCCTCTCTGCAGGACATCTACCTCAAACGCTGCAAAAGCAGAGCTGCTAAAATCATCAAGGACTCGAATCACCCCGGTAACCATCTTTTCATTCTACTGCCATCTGGCAAGCGCTTCAGGAGCATGATGGCAAAAACTGAGAGACTGAGGAGGAGTTTCTTCCCCCAGGCCATCAGGCTGCTAAACTCAGTCTCATAACATCATAACATCCACAGGACTCAATTTAATAAACTGTAACACATCCATTATTCCCCATCATCCACACTGCTGCTATGTGTACATTCCCGGTACAACCTATTTGCACATTCTCTTGCACTGCACACTTTATCTCATTGCACATCTTACTCCTTATTTTATTTTATTATTTGTTCCTATTTTCATTCTCACCATATTTATATATATATTCTCTCGTGTTATGTTTCATAGTTTTATTGCTTTTATGTTATTTTTATGTTATTTTTTTTGCACTTTCCATTGAGCGGACCGGTCCTGACTAACATTTCACTACTTATTATACCCTGTATGATTGTGTATGTGACAAATAATAAAGAACCTTGAACCTTGAGAACCTTGATCGCCCCTTGTAGCTGGCTGCAGTACAGATCATAAACCCCGCCCTCTCCATGTAAACGAATGGGACTTCAATCAAAATAAAAAAAATAATTACACTTCCAATACAAGTTTCCGAAATATGGTTTTGGTCATTTAAGGTAGTTGTTATCATGCTGATATATGTTCAATTGTTCATTTTTTGTGATAAGTTTGATTTTAGCTAGTAATTTTGGGAGTTTGATTCCGCAGCTCCACCTCACGACTACTGCGAAGACTCTGGCTCCAAACAAATCTCTAGTGCGCAGATTCAGGCTCTAAATGACGTGATTTACTCAAGATGGCAGCAGCCATACTGAGATGTATTCGCTTCACTTTTCTATAATGGAAGGAAGCGGAGACGCGTCGTCCATCTTTTTTAGAGTCTACAGTCACAACCAGTTACAACTGCCACTAGGGGGCAAAATGCGACCAATATCCGGAACTAGTGGAAAGGTGGTTTTAGAATCCTTTAGAATGGCTCTTTAGATTTCATAGAAAATTACACTCTCATAGTATTCTAAACAATTATGACGTTCTTTCTTGTATGGAACACAAATGCAATGAAACTGGATGGGGACCAGGGGCCATTTTATGGAAAAGAGCAGCAGACAATCTGCTTTAAGTATCTTCTTTTTGTGTTCCATGGAAGACATTAATGCTGTTTTGAAACAACTTTAGAGTGATTAAACAACAAAACATGTTATTATTGTGGTGAACCATCCCTTTAATTTGTGTTTAACTACACGTATGGTGAATTAATGTTTGCTTGTTATTTTAGTTTGTGTGTGTTTTAATATTCTATATTTTAATATTCTATTCTGTGTTCTATATTCCATATTTTTGGATAATGTTCACAACAGGTGCCACATTGTCCATGCGTTCACTGGTTAAAGAGGAGCCTGACTGGAGGTTGGCTGGAAGCCCCGCAGACAGGGCAGCAGTTGGGCCTTTTAGACTACGCAGAGGTAGTCGCTTCACCTGGAGAAAGGAGTGCCAGTCAATCATGGAGAGGTAAATCAGAGTGCATTACCATCTTTGGCACTATTCAGTCAGTAATTATTTCTCAGGGTGACATCTGTAAAAGAACGTTTACATGACTCCTTTGAGATAAAACTCTAAAATGCAGACATGCTGCAGTTAAATACAAGTCTTGCTCTTTTTTTTTTAAGTAATCCATTTCTATACATATAGGAAACTATTTCTGAGAGTGATAAATCTCTCCATAATACAATGGAATTCACTCCAATATGTGCATTTATAACATATCAATTTAAAAAAAAAAATATCCATCCAGTGTATTCACCATAGGAATTCTACATTTTAATGACACAATCCCCATATTTTTGCAGTGAGGTATGGTGACAGCGTATACCCATAAAATTGGAATATTTTCCATCACAAGTATTTTTGCACATAATGTCATTATGTCATCGACATTAAGGAATTGTATTAAGTTGTTACACAGTGTTCAAAGGCCTTTCCTGTTTCCTATTGGTTGAACAAAGGTCATGATATCCCAAGTCTTGTTCTGATTCGCTCCGTTTGTTCTCAGTTTCTTTATAGAGAATCAGTATCCTGATGAGGCCAAAAGAGAGGAAATTGCCAATGCTTGTAATGCTGTCATTCAGAAACCTGGTAAGTGATTACAATAAGGAACTGAACTGCCTCAGACCCAGACTAGTTGTAGAGTTGCCATATTTGTTGCAAATGATCACTTGCCTCACTGAATATATAAACGCCTTCACAAATTGATTTAAATGATTAATTTCTTATATAAATGTTGTTTCAGGATACAAACTTTCAGAATTTGAACGAGTCACTGCGCTCAAAGTGTACAACTGGTTTGCCAATCGGAGGAAGGAGATGAAGAGACGTGCCAACATAGGTGAGACGGCAAGAATGATGGTCTGACAGGTTGTCACTGATTGTAAGTGAGACAAGCGTTAAGCGATTATCTAGGAAACCTGAAGTTTTCGGTTTTTTTTCTCCAGTACTCCATGTGGAATATCCCTCACATTAAGCCACCAAAACAGTTTTATTTTAAGAACAAAATCAAGAACTGTCTGTCTGTAGGCCCCATCTAGTAATGATCCCTGGCTACTAAAAATAATTATTTATACACTACTGTTCAAAGGTTTGGTCTCTGTAAGATTTTTGTAACGTTTTTGAGTCACTTATGCCCACCAAGTCTGCATTTATTTGCTCAAAAATACAGTAAGAACAGAAATACTTGTAATATTATTACAATTTAAATTAACTGTTTTCTATTTGAATATATTTTAAAATGTTAAATATTCCTGTGTTAGGAAAGCTGAATTTTCAGCAGCCATTACTCCATTATTCAGTGTCACATGATCCTTCATAAATCAATCTAATATGCTGATTTACTGCTCAAGAAACATTTCTTATTATTTTCAAAGTTGAAAACAGCGGTTTAATGTTTTTGTGTAAACTATGATACATTATTTTAGGGTTCTTTAATGAATAAAAAGCTCAAAGGAACAGCATGTATTTGTAATTGAAATGTTATCATTCTATTATAAATGCCTTTATTGTTGCTTTTGATCAATTTAATGAATTATTGGCATTATTAAGTATTGATTTGTTGAAAACAATCTTACGGACCCCAAACTTTTGAACAGTGCATATTAGTGTATAATCATGTGACTTGTCTAAAGGTAATTAGATGATGTTATTTTGGGGGAGCATTAATCATTTTGACTTTGACATTTTTCTTTGGCCCTTTGATATTAGCCTTTGCAGTCTGATTGCTACATATGAACTTTTGTTATCATCGTTAATACACTTTCTGTCTCTTACTCAGAGGCTGCCATACTGGAAAGCCATGGGATAGAGGTGCCCAGCCCCAGCTGCCACTCCAACAGTGAAGAGGTCGAGACTCAGGATTTTGGAGATCAAGTCATGAGTCAGCGGTTCTCTGAGCAGGTTAGAGGTTGTTGTTGTTAATGTACTACTTGGACTGCTTTTGTGATCAAGATTATTCACTTGAACGTGATGTGTTTGTATTCAGGAGAAGCTCTCTAAAAGAAAAGACATTGAGCCAGAAGGTGCCATGCTACCTCCTGTGGAAGTGGTGTCTCCTCCAAGCCCGACCTCTCAACTCATGGAGCGGAAATTAAATGAATCAAAAAGGCAGGCTACTGATGACGATTAACCAATGAGCCGAGTCATATATTTGTTCCAAAGTGGCTTGACGTGGTTGTTCTCAGCCAAGCCTGACACTCTAAATTCTCTGGTGCCTCTAGTGGTAGGGAGGCCACTCTTATGTATCTACAGTAATCATGCTTGTAGTATCGGCAATATTTACTCTATACAGTATATCGTGCATTCCAAGACAGTCTTAACACAAGAGGGAAAGATGCGTAAGGTGCAAACTAGTAACTTTCTCATTCTGCTAAAGCTGTTTGCTTTCATTTCTCAGTGTTCTCATATTCAACAGTTTCACCTATTACCATCTTAAGCGAGCAGTCTAGAGAAACCTGCAGGACAGGTATTTAATTTGACAGAACGGGTGTACTGAACCCAGTTTGGAGTCATACACCCCTAATAGATATGCCAGCTCAGGTAGAACTAAACTTGGCAATTAAATGAGAAGTTTTCACCATCATATAATTAATTGTTTCTCACAATAATGGTTCATTGGGTAGAAATGTGCCCTGTCTCAAGCTAACAGGATTGTGTACATATTGTTTTTCACTTTTTTTCAGATGTGATCTGGAAGTAATATTCAGATTATCATGGCTCTGTTTTTGTATACACAACGATTGTAAGCTCTTTGTATCCAGCTACTTAAGCTATACTTACCCTGACTAGTGTGAGGGGTCTAAAATGCTTCAAAAGTTTCCCCCTAAAGTATTATTTGCTATAAGCATCATTTACTTGCCTCATTAAAAAAGTAATGCAGTATGTGAAACTACATAATATTATAATATTATAGTATAATATTAGCATTTAACGCAACAAGCTGCTTTTTAATGGATTGATATCCACAGTTTGTTTTTCTGTGTCTTAACGAAAGCCAAAGCTAGGCCAAGTTGTAAAATAATGCTTTTTACATCAGTGTCAAATAGACTTGACGATTGTTTAAGGCACATCAAAGTGTCTCGTGAGAAACGCTTTGAGCGTGCAAAGGCTATAAGCTGCACAGTATGATTATCTGGCCTATCAGCTCTGTACACTAACACGATTCAATGTTGCACGCTGTCAAGGCCCCCTACTCTTTGCTTTTTCCTAATGATATCAAACAATAAAATTAATAAACAAATGTAATGTTTAGTTTGAATTCAATTTATGTTTGGGAAGGATTTAAATCACTTTTTATTTGCATTCTAATTTTACACTTTAGGTAAAACAGGTAACATAACTGAGCCTAAGTTTTGGGCTGGTAAGATTTATATATACACTGAACCAAATTACAAACACCATACTTTTGTTTTTGCCCCCATTTTCCATGAGCTGAACTCAAAGATCTAAGACTTTTTCTATATACACAAAAAGCCTATTTCTCTCAAATATTGTTCACAAATCAGTCTAAATCTGTGTTAGTGAGCACTTCTCCTTTGCCGAGATAATCCATCCACCTCACAGGTGTGGCATATCAAGATGCTGATTAGACAGCATGATTATTGCACAGGTGTGCATTAGGCTGGCCACAATAAAAGCCCACTCTAAAATGTGCATGTCCGGGTGGTGGTGGGGGCAATGACCAATACAATAAGACTTATTGGATAACACTGGGAAAGCGTACCCTTTCCAGGGATGCTGCAGAATTCATATCCTGCCTGCAGGGAGCTATTATGTGGAGATTAAACATATGGACTGGGTATTAAGGGCAGTACAACATCTGGAATGTCTCTGCTGTCTCCGGCCCAGTTAGGAGGGAGGCAACACCGGCAGGAATGGCAGAGCGGAGTCTGCCAAGGGAAAGACACTGGCTCACCAAGAGGGGAACCGTACTGTGGAAGAATACACAGGATCACCATGGGAATCACAACATATGGACACCTAGCTTAGCACAGGGGTCAACCAACAGGCGTACTTACTTGTGTTGGGCCTTGTGGGGAACTGAACTGAAGAGCAGAATAAGCGTAATGAATAAGAATGAATGTACCCGGTCCATAGAGGGGAATGGCGCAGCAAGCGAGATACCGAGCAGTTCCTCTGGTTTTACTGGCTACTCGAGGCGAGGACACTGGCTCTACACAAAGACTATAAAACCTTGCAAACAAGTTTGGTGTTGCCCAGCCCGCAGCTCTACATATATCTGACTCTACATATATCAGCTCTACATATATCGAGGCGCCTTGCGTCAACGCACAGGAAGAAACAACAATCCTTGTCAAGTGTGCTCTCAACCCGAGAGTGCAAGGCTTGGGTTTGATACTTGATGTATCAAACCCAAGCCTTGCACCATAGGTTCTCGGATTTCATAAAACATATCTTAATTTGTGTTTTGAAGATGAACAAAGGTATTGCGGGTTTGGAACGACATGAGGGTGAGTAATTAATGACAGAATTTTCATTTGTGGGTGAACTATATCTTTAATGTTTGTGGAGTACAATTTGACTGAAAGGGTAAAACTTTCAGTTAATAATCATTAGTTTGTTTGGTTACAGGTAATTAGATCTAGCGTTCTGACTGTATGTGTGTGCTACAGTAAAAGTAGCGCATTTATTTAAAACGGTGATTGAACTGACTGTAATTATCTGCATTCACTGTTTTAATGCACACCTTCCAGTGAATCAGAGAAAATCAAAGAGTCCATCAAAAAAAAACGTTGAGAGCTGATGTTAAGCATTGATAATGATTACTGTTATAATTAGATTTCATTACCTTTCCACTCCCTCAGCACTCTCTCAGTTTGCATACTGAAATTGCTCCAATATTGTAAATCTTCATTTAGCTCTTGACTTTGATTTCATTTAACTTCTTATCTCTGAAGATCTCTTCCATTGCTGAGGAGACAGAAGACTTGGTACACTTGATTTCTCCAGCACTCTTTGAGGTCTTAGTTCCTGAAATACAATATCAGTTATTATGCATTCTAAACTATGAAGATAATAATTAACAAAAGATAAAATAAATAAAGTAGATTACTGCTCACCATTATTTGAGTACTTGTTTCACACCAGCCATCATCTTCTGTAGAATTATATTTTTGATCTTCTTTTTTTAGTTGTTACCAGTGTATATTCCTGAAAATAGCAATCACACACTGATAAAATGTCCATTTCCACACATTAATGTCACACTACTGTAAGAAAAAAACGATGAAGACGTTGAAGATCTAGATGAAGATGTTTATTGCAGCATAGCCACCCCCATCCGGAATGCTGGATCCCTGTCAATTTTCATGTAACAACTGAAAACTCATCTCTTTCAACTCTACTTGACTACTTGAACAAAAAAAATATATATATTATATGTATATATATTATCTTTCACTTTTTCAAAGTCTTCATCTTTCTCTTTATCTTTCTCTCCTTACCTTGCTAGCTTGTACTTATTTGAACAATGCCTGAGTCTTGGTGTTATTGGCACTTCCTCTGTATGTTTGCCTCTTCAAGATTAATCACTTTATGTACTCCCCAATTGTAAGTCGCTTTGGATAAAAGCGTCTGCTAAATGTAAATGTAATAGCAGTGACAAAGTATGTTGTACCTTGGGTTCAACGGAGTTGAAATGAACCCAGAACATCCTAAAGACCTAACTTTTTATACATTTTCAGTTTACTACCCTTCGTGTAAATTAAGTTGCTCCTGTCGTAACAGCTGTAGTCTGTATGTTAATGAGGTTCTGACACCCCTGCAATGAGGTGTCTGAGGTGGATCTCAGAGTTCCACACCTGCTCCACTTCTACAATTGGTGACCATTTGCTCAGGATGTGATAATCCCAAATGGTCTACAAACAACAGAATTGTTGACTTTCTTCTCTATAATAATTAAACCATTTTGGGAAATGAGCATGATCAAACACATATTGTGGAGTGGAATCTGGGTCGAGGCAGACAATAGATTCTTACAGTACTGAACATAAATGCTGGTGTACAGTGCTGTGAAAAAGTGGAAAAAAACTACTTTTGAGTATATCCAGCACTAAATATTGTCAGATATTCCCAAGAAAATTAACATAAAACAAAGGCAAATACAGTTATCATTAACAAACTGTATTTTGTGTTTATTCAGGTTGCTTGTTTCATGCACTTTTTCTGAACCAATTTAAGTCGTCACCATTATCTATATAGTGCTTTATACGATACGTCTCAGTTACATACGTAACCCTCGTTACCTGAAGGAGGGAATGGAGACGTAACGTCAGAGTGACTGACGTAGTGGGATCTCGCTCGAGAGCCCAATCACCTTCGAGTGTTAACAAAACAAGCCAATGACAGTTGGCGTGTGTGTTACGCCACGCGCACCCCGCCCCGCAGCGCGGGCATAAAAAGAGAACACGTTTAAATGCACATCAGGTTTTCACTGAGGAGCCGAGACTGTGTGCCCTGGCCGTACAGCGGTGGTACAGCAACCGTGGCGACAGGACGTTACGTCTCCGTTCCCTCTTTCCGGGAACGAGGGTTACGTACGTAACCGAGATGTTCCCTATCAGTCAGTCACGTTCAATGTAACGTCAGAGTGACTGACGTAGTGGGATCCCTAGGAAAACGCCACTATTGCTGACCCCCTTCGGTGACCAGCGGAAACCGGCAAGTCCCCCCATACCAGTCGGGACGGAAGAAGGACAGGGCTTTGGCAGAGATGCATCCACTGCTGTTCCGGACAGTGGGTAACACTGGGAAAGCGTGCCTAAGTCAGGCATGCTACGGAAGCCACGTCGTGCATAAAGGCGGTACCATGTGGAAATTACAAATATGGACTGACAAGGGCAGTACTACATATGGATGTCTCTGAGGTAAACTCAGCCAGGTTCTGCCAGGGAAAGACACGGGCTCACCATGAGGGGAGCCATACCGTGGAAGAATACACATGTGGGATCACACGAAGGGGAATCACAACACACGGGCACCTAGCCCAGCACAAGGGCTGACCTTGGGCATACACACAAGTTCTGGACCTGGCGTCTGGTGCTCTGCCACGCCTGACTGCCGAGGGTGTGGGAGGAACTTCAACAGGGTTCGCCGAGGGGAACTGAAGTGAGAAGCAATACAAGTGCACGTATCCGGTCCGCAGAGGGGAATGGCGCAGCAAGCGTTATTGACACCGAGCAGGTCCCACTGTTACTGGCTATCTGAGGCATGTACATGGGACGACACGGGCTCTACACAGAGATTATAAATCCTCTTAAACATGTTAGGTGTCGCCCAGCCGGCAGCTCTACAAAGATCTGCAATTGAGGCGCCCTGCGCCAATGCCCAAGAGGAAGAAACACCTCTCGTAGAGTGTGCTTTCACAGCAAGACTATAGCCTCCACTATCCAGTGTAAAAGTCTCTGTTTGGAGACAGCCTTTCCCTTCTGCTGTCCTCCGAAGCAGACGAAGAGCTGGTCTGAGGTCCTGAAACTCTGCGTACGGTCCACGTAAACGCGCAAAACCCGAATGAGACTGCCTCCTCCCGGGGCAGTGCTTGCAAGTTCACCACCTGATCCCTAAAGGGCGTGGTGGGAACTTTGGGCACATATCCAGGCCAGGGTCTCAGGATAACGTGAGAGTCAGCCAGCCCAAATTCTAGGCACGAATCGTCGATTAAAAAGGCCTGCAGGTCCCCTACCCTCATAACCGAGGCCAATGCATTGAGGAGCACTGTCTTAAACGACAGAAACTTAAGCTCTACTGACTAAGTCCCCTACCCTCATAACCGAGGCCAATGCATTGAGGAGCACTGTCTTAAACGACAGAAACTTAAGCTCTACTGACTGCAGAGGCTCGAAGGGCTCCCCCCTCAAGGCCGCTAGGACCAACGGGAGAACCAGATGAGGGCGCGGATTAATTAACCTCCTCACCCCTCTGAGGAACCTGATACACAACATACACTTTGAGGGTGGAGGGAGACCGCCTTCGCTCCAGCCCATCTTGCAGAAAGGAGAGCACGACCCTGATCGGGCATCTACGGGGGTCTTCACGGTGGGAACGTTGAGACTCCACAAGTCTGGACATGGGTGCCAGAGGGTGCCCCCTTTCTGAGAAAGGAGATCCCTCCTCAGAGGAATTTGCCAAGGAGGGGCTGTTGCGAGGAGCATTAGTTTGGGGAACCAAGTCCGATTGGGCCAGTATGGCGCCACTAAGAGGACCTGCTCCTCGTCCTTCCTGACTATTATTATTGTTAGTTTCTTTCATTTTTTACAGGAACACTGAATGACCAAAAAAGCACCACCACCAGTCCTAAATTCAGTTAAAATGTCTATGCAGTCATACATGATAAGTTTTATTTCGAATTACTAAAGTTCTATCATTAAATAATACTTGATTATCATAATGTCATATTATAATGCATAACTGACTGATGTTAAGAGTGTACTTTCAGATATTTAAAAAGAAAGCCGTTTTACAAACACACACAGATATACATATACATATGTATATATATATATATATATATATATATATACAAACCCGATTCCAAAAAAGTTGGGGCACTGTACAAATTGTGAATAAAAAAGGAATGCAATAATTTACAAATCTCATAAACTTATATTTTATTCACAATAGAATATAGATAACATATCAAATGTTGAAAGTGAGACATTTTGAAATGTCATGCCAAATATTGGCTCATTTTGGATTTCATGAGAGCTACACATTACAAAAAAGTTGGGACAGGTAGCAATAAGAGGCCGGAAAAGTTAAATGTACATATAAGGAACAGCTGGAGGACCAATTTGCAACTTATTAGGTCAATTGGCAACATGATTGGGTATACAAAGAGCCTCTCAGAGTGGCAGTGTCTCTTCAAAGATCCCAGGAACATCTGTGATGATTCTTTTCAAGAATCTCTAAAAACAAAGCCATTTTGAATGTTTCTTTGTCACAGGGAAGAGGCCAAGAGGGATTGTGGAAAATTACACAACTTCACAATCAAGGCGTTGGGGGTGTTTACACTAGAACTAATCTAATCTAATTATTGCCCTGGCAAGCATTATTGTGGTGGATCCATCATTGCAAACAAGTGGCAAAGTATTCTCTGTAGCTTACTGTCTCTTCCTAAGTACACTCACAAACTCTTTGTACGTTTTCAGCTGAAATATATAACAATAAAAGTATTTGTCTGTAGCTACTCAAAATTCAATGACACAATGCCCACAATAATATAAGCCATTTTTAATTGGAAGTTAAACTAAAAGGAACATTATTTTACATGATTAGGGACTATTCTGTCATTGTGTCTATATATGTGGCATGATTTGTTCTGGTGGTTACTTGTTCTTTCTCTGTTTTTCTAATGTGTCTGAACTCTGAATGTTTTTAGTGAGCAGCATCTGTGGATGCTCACAGTTGCTTAATTTTCTTTTCGCTCTGGACTGGCAGGGTGATTCTGGAGGTCTACTTATGTGTGAGGCTGATAAACATGGTACCCATCAGGGATCACTAGCTGGGGATTGTGCTGGGCAGAACCTGATAAGCCTATCTTCACTGGATTAAGAGCTCCATGATTTTGCGTAAACCAAGAACCTTAAGTCTCACTAATGACGCAGCCGCTGTTCATTTGTGTTTTGTGAAGATAATTTGTCTCAGTTTGTCATGGTATTATCTGATAAATCTCTCACTGAATGTAAAATGATAATTAAAGATACTTTAACATTTTAATTTATTTTGACGGTTTTACATTTGACTACTAACAAAACAACACTTTAGTTTATTATTTATAAAAACAAATTAATCTAAAAAAAATTTACATACAAATGTTTTGTATAAAAAAAAGTTTTTTTTAGATTAATTTGAATATAGATTTGTTTAAATTATAAACTCTTTATTTTTAGTATATTCATAATAATTTATTCATTTAAATATTTTAAGTCATCTTGTAGCCCTCCTGGTTGAGAATCACTAGTATTCAGATGATTTTGTCAGAGCATGACCAGTAGAGGGTAATGATGTTTATTAGAGGATGAGAGACTGTTATCACTATATCTTGTAAGTAAGCCGGTTTGTTAGAGGCTCTTAGTTCCCCTCCATGGGAACTCGAACTGCGTCCCCTAGGGGTCGCTACGGAGAACGCCCTCAGCGTGACTCGTGTCTGAAGATACATATGTAAAAACACCACCTGTTGGCCGGCGACAGCCCATGACGTCACTACTGGCGTGCCACAATATAAGTGCCGCCGGGAGAATACATCATCAGCTTTTTCGTCTTCACTGACTGGTTTGTTTGAAGCGTGCAAAGTGAATCTGGTAAGAGTACAGTTTTCTCTCTACTATGGCGAGCACTAGCAAGGCGTTTAGGAAGTGTGTGGATCCGTGTCCTCGTTATTTGACACCCGATGACACACACGACTGTTGCGTCTTTTGTTTGGGCATGGAGCATGCACGCGATGTCCTTGAGGGGGCGGTTTGCGTGCATTGTGAGCGGCTCTCTATGAGGAAGCTCCGCTCTCGCCTGTCCCTCTTTTCGAGGAAAGAGGGGCAGCCGTCTGCTTACCGCGATTCAAGACCCACCGTTGCCGAGGCACGGAGGCGAATGAAATCGTGGGGTTCACAGTTGGATGTGGCCGATGAGTTAGAGGGGGACCGCCCCTTTCGCGCGCGTCGGCCGAGAACGAAAGTGAGCTGCTGGATTGTGACGATGCGATCTTTCTGACATCATCAGATTCAGCAGCTAGTGCTCTGCTGCATATGAACGAGTTTTTGGAGGTTATGGATCATAAAAATAAATCTAAAATAACCCCCAGCTCGAGTGAGCCTTCCTTTCTTCATAAATCTCGATGTGGAGGTTGAGAAGGAGTGGAAAAAGCAATTTTTTCTCGTATTCATAGGTTTCAGCATACTAGTTATGCTGACACTGAGGGGATGCGTGAAAATGGCTATGAGGGGATGCCCCCTGTGCAAGAGATGATAACCAGAAAGCAGGCTTATCTCTCTGTGGCAAGACATCCTCTCTCAAGGCTCCCTCCTGGCCATCTAAGCCCCTGAATCTCGCTTAAATGGCAGGGCATATGCAGCAGCAGGTCAGACCGTCGCTTCGTTGCACACTAAGGCGTACCAGACTGACCTGCTGAAAGTCCTGGATAAGGTTCTATAAAGTCCAGGTCTGAGCCCGAACAACCAGGGGTCCTAGCCCATCTCGGTCTGAGGATCAGAGATGGGCTCAGAAGGCTAGTCTCGCGACTCATGCCCCTCCCCCTCCTGCGGCTAGGGTGAGAGAGAGGCGCGGGTCAGAGAGAGGCAAGCCCTCTCATTCCTCTCTAATTCCCCTGTAACCACCGTAAACTCCACCTGACCGAGGTTAGGTGGAAGTTTCCTGCCAAGCAACCCCTCACCTAGAGGGTCACCTATGAGCATGCCGCTCCCTTCTGAGCGTTTGAGTTCCCTCTCATTCTGAGGAATGAGTTCTCCGCTCTCCAGAGCTCGCTGTCGGTAGAGCCAGCATTACTCCCCTTACCTTAAGAGGGTTACCTATGAGTATGCCGCTCCCTTCGGAGCGTCCGAATGTCCCCTCATTCCGAGGAATGAGTTTTCCGCTCCCCAGAGCTCGTTGTTGGTAGAGCCAGCATTGCTCCCCTCACCCAGAGGGCCACCTATGAGCATGCTGCTCCCGTCTGAGCGGCGGAGTTACCTCTCATTCTGAGGAATGAGTTCCCCGCTCTCCAGAGCTTGTGGTTGGTAGAGCCAGCATTGCTCCCCTCACCTAGAGGGTCACCTTTGAGCATGCCGCTCCCTTCTGAGCATCTGAGTTTACTCTCATTCTGAGGAATGAGTTCTCCGCTCTCCAGAGCTCGCTGTCGGTAGAGCTAGCATTGCTCCCCTCACCTAGAGGGTCACCTATGAGCTTGCCGCTCCCTTCTGAGCGGCGGAGTTCCCTCTCATTCTGAGGAATGAGTTCTCCGCTCCTCAGAGCTCTGTGATAGGTCGCTCTCCGTGCTGGTCGAGCTAGCATTGCTCCCCTCACTATAGAGGGTTATCTATGAGCATGCCGCTCCTTGCTGAGCGTCTGAGTTCCTTCTCATTCTGAGGAATGAGTTCTCCGCTCTCCAGAGCTCGTTATAGGTAGAGCTAGCATTGCTCCCCTCATTAGAGGGTCACCTTTGAGCATGCCGCTCCCTGCGGAGCGTCTGAGTTCCCTCTCATTCTGAGGAATGAGTTATCCGCTCCTCAGAGCTCTGTGATAGGTCGCTCTCCGTGCTGGTCGAGCTAGCATTGCTCCCCTCACTATAGAGGGTTATCTATGAGCATGCCGCTCCCTCCTGAGCGTCTGAGTTCCTTCTCATTCTGAGGAATGAGTTCTCCGCTCTCCAGAGCTCGTTATAGGTAGAGCTAGCATTGCTCCCCTCATTAGAGGGTCACCTTTGAGCATGCCGCTCCCTGCGGAGTGTCTGAGTTCCTTCTCATTCTGAGGAATGAGTTCTCCGCTCCCCAGAGCTCTGTGATAGGTTGCTCTCCTGGTTGGTCGAGCTAGCATTGCTATGAGCATGCCGCTCCCTTCGGGGCGTCTGAGTTCCCTCTCACTCTGAGGAGTGAGTTCTCTGCTCTAGAGCTCCTCATTGGTAGCTGAGTTCCTCTCATTCCGAGGAATGAGTTCTCCGCTCTCCAGAGCTCGCCGTCGGTAGAGCTAGCACTGCTCCCCTCAACCAGAGGGTCACCTATGAGCATGCCGCTCCCTTCTGAGCGTCCGAGTTTCTCCGCCCCCCAGAGCTCTGTGATAGGTCGCTCGCCTTGTTGGTCGAGCCAGCATTGCTCCCCTCAACATAGAAGGTCATCTATGAGCTTGCCGCTCCCTTCTGAGCGTCTGAGTTCCCTCTCACTCCGAGGAATGAGTAGTTCTCCGCTCCAGGGCATAGAACGTTCTTCTAATAAGTGCACACGCGAGACTTTGGGCACTTTCTAAAATCCACTCAGTGGTACGTCCGCACATCAAAAGATTCTGCGTTCTTTCTAAAAATCCCGTAAGGGTAGGGTTACGCGCACAGCTTCGTGCCCTTTTTTGAGTTGGTCAAAGCCCCGGCTTGTGCCTTGGGCCCCGCTCCCTTGTCCCATATATGTTGGGTCCAAAAAAAAAAGAAAAAAAAGAAAAAAAGGGGTGTACGCTACCAAGAGGTCTGTTGAGACAGTTCCCTCAGTAAGCTTGGGCAGAGCAAGTGGTAACCCCTGAGTGATCGGCCAGGACCTAGTGACCAGGTGCTTGGCCATATCCCCTTAAAGGAATTTTTTTCTGATTCCAAGACTTTGAGCTCTACCCTAGGCCCGGTAATCCCGGCACCTAGCAGGTAAGTACTAGGGTATGCAGCTCGGGCCTTTGGCCGAAGGGGATAATATCACTGACAGCCATCAGCCGTCCCAGGGGCAACTCCCTTAGCCGGGTAGAGTTGGCTTAGTGCTCGACTTTTTCGCGAAATTGGCTTGCACTCCCCTCAGCATGGTGAAGTAATGTTCCCCGTAGCGACCCCTAGGGGACGCAGTTCGAGTTCCCATGGAGGGGAACGTCTCAGGTTACGTATGTAACCATGGTTCCCCGAATGGGGAACGAGACACTGCGTCCCCTAGGCTTTGGGCCATGCTTCGGACGCAAGCTTCAGACGAAGAAGCTGATGATGTATTCTCCCGGCGGCACTTATATTGTGGCACGCCGGTAGTGACGTCATGGGCTGTCGCCGGCCAACAGGTGGTGTTTTTACATATGTATCTTCAGACACGAGTCACGCTGAGGGCGTTCCCCGTAGCGACCCCTAGGGGACGCAGTGTCTCGTTCCCCATTCGGGGAACCATGGTTACATACGTAACCTGAGACGATTTTATTGTAAATTACAATTTAGTGCATGTAACCCAAGGCTGTCATCATTGGTGTTTGAAGCTTTAATTGGAAGTTATTATAATGACAAACTTTGCAATAATTTGCTGGAGTGGCTCTCCTAGTACATGAAACACATGCTAAAATAGCCACAGTCTGAATAATATAGTGTAAAATGTGGTAAGATGAAGGCACTGTATCAAAGCAACAATACACAGGTAATGGAACATGCTAAAGGAGCATGAACTCGATCGGGTCAGATGTAGGGTGGCCATTTCCATAACACCAAAAAGGAGGACTAGTGAGGCAAGAATAATTGCATAGGACTCTGGTGTTCTCGCAACTACAATACAATTTTGTCCATCATATCGATGGTATCATGATACAGTTATTCTGAAATAGCCTACTCTATTCATTGCCAGACAATTTGATCTACCATATATCTTGATGTAGACCTATGTGTAACAGAAGTGGCAAAAAAGTGTTTGTTCACAGTATTTGTATTTATTCAAGATATTGTGATGTCTGTTTCAAAAACTGACCACTGAGATGAACCTGTCTTGCAAAGTGCACAGTGCCTAAAAACATTACATTTCTGGACTTCTGTAAATAATAGAAATACATAAATACACTTCACATCGTCACAGTGTGCAAAATCCATGAAAAGCCTCTCTACTGCTTTTTGATATAAATATGTGCTCTCAAATGAGGTCTTACGTTTCGGCATGTTAACGTTATGATAAGACGTAGCCAGCACGTGGAGGTTTGTTTACGTTTTTAATCAATGGTATATCAGATATTTATTTGACACCACTTTCAGCCAACCATTTGTTTGACCAGAGATCTAACGGCATTAGATGCTATCCTACTGCGTCCTAATAAAGATTCTAGAGAGGGTTTTTTTCAGGCCGATTCAGCGCAACTCCAAAAAAGAGGACAAATGAGTGTCCAGCTTGAGGCTGCGCCGGACGATGGACAGGGGTGCTTAAGATCCAGACTGTCCGGCCAAAATTCGGACGTATGGCCACCCTAGTCAGACGTCCTAAACTGACTTTGTTTTCTATACAAACTACCTTAGTTTCATGTTGACAGGAAAATATCTACCCTGCCTGTTCCTCTGTGTGGGTCATATTCCTTCTTTAGAGTTTATTCTCTCCTTGGCCCCTCCCCGTGGGAAAGCTGGCCTCATGTGATTGTGGTGGCCCATACTGGAAGCTGTGGTTGCAGCACTGACTCTACTGGTGCAAAAAGAATGGAGGACCAGACCCACACATGCACACACACACACACTCTCTAAAGCCTAAACATTCACTAACATAAACACACACACCATGCTCACACGCGAGTCTTTCTACACACAGTCCACACGCCTCTCGCACGAGAATCTGCCCTCGTTGCACCACATCCCTCACAGACACACAGTCCCGCCACAGTCTAGCACATGCATACACACATTCCATGCCCATTTTAAAGTTCAAACTAGAGAAAGCACACAAACAAGAACCCAAGAATTAAAAAAAAGCACCACGTCTTTATCACATCGCCATAGACCAACACTTTGATGTTTTGTTTTAATTGCCCTTTTGGTGGTAAAACACACAATTATTCAGTTTTCATGGTTAACACCACTTTTAATTTAAGACCGTCGTGTAAATGATAGGGTACAACGGGGCTAAAGATCCACCTTAATAAAAAAATCGCTATGAACCTAAAATGCATAATTGCATTAAAAATATATGCGTTGTAATGAACATTAATTGAGCAACAGATTTGGTTTAAAAAGAAATCATTCAAGTTGTTTATTTTGTTTAAAAATCATATATAAGGTGGTAAGAGGGGCCTTTTCACATGGGGTAAAAGGCCTATGTTATTGATACAAATACTTCAGCAAAAATAATGTTTTTTAAATAATTTCTAAGTTAACACTTGTTCAAAACAATCACTTTAGCAAAGTTTGTACTATTTTCTGCTTATTTAAAAAAATTGTAATACATTTTTGTTCAATAAATATACTGTCATTAAAATATGTTAATATACAAAATATATTTTAAAATACAGAAATATAATATTTTTAATAAGTAAAGATTCTGAAAATATTTAAGGAGATCCAATAATAATTGAATATATATTTACAGTAGTAACAACAAATTATATTTTATTATGATATGATTAATGTCATGTTTTAAAATATGATGGTTTCATTCTAAACATGGTGATTATATCGAATATGAACACCCAACATAATATATGATATTTTTCTACCCGAATCTAACCATGTCATGTCAACAAATGGAAAAGTCAGCGTTGGGGTAGATCTCCGATAGATCCTTATCATGCATAAAAGTGATAAGCTCAAGGAGGCTCATGGTTTTTAAAGGCAGGTGAGGGAAGTTATTGATTTCCTGCACAAGCTCTCTACTGTCCAAATCAGAGTGCCCTCAAAGTGCAGTGTGGTGCCTAGTGCATTACATTGCTCTGCCAGCTCCTCATCGGCAAGACTTGGGAAATTTGTCAAAACCCTGATTTTGTTTCCCACATTTTCCAATGTGGAAAACCTCTCCGTGATGGCTGATGTGGCTGCATCAACAACAACATTGCATAATCCAACCTCCAACTTCTTAAGTGCATCACTGAAAGGCTCATCATGTGATTCATATGAGAAGTGGCGCTTTGTGGACCTCAGCCTTTTTTGTTTCAAAACAGCCTCCACATTAACTTCTTCACAAATGTCTTTGGCCGCCATCTGTGCAGTCACAAAGCCACTCCAAGTAGCACACAAAGTAGCTCTGGAGATCTCACTCAGTCTTCTTCAAAACACTCACAGCTAGGTCAAGTTGTCTTGTAGCCTAGGCATACCTCCTCTACAGAAATACACACACACACACACACACACACACACACACACACACACACACACACACACACACACATACACACAGAGAGAGACATGCAAAAACCCACCTGAAGGCTCATGCTGGGTAGAAGTAGAGGCAAAGAGGTCTTCATCCTCAATATCAGATATTTGTGGAGACATATGAGTAGCTGAGGACATAGATGGTAGCTCATCCTGAGGGGTAGAGGCCATTCCAGCAGAGTCCTGCGATGTGGGGGAGGTGGGTGGCTCATCCTGACCAGTGGCAGAGGATGCTCCAAAATATTTTAGAAGTGCCCTTTGAAATTGCAATTGAATTTCAATTGAGATTGACATCAAAAGGCCATAGGCTACCATATAACTCTTATGAATTGCAAATTTTAATAAACATGCCCTTACATACAAGATGTCTGTCATGACTCATTAGATGCTATATTAATCTAATATAAGGGAGGAACAATTAGCTCCTTTGTTACTGCCTTGAATTATATGCTTCGTCACAATAGAGTTGTAGCAAATGGCAAATGTTCGTCTTTGAAACTACCTACACATATGTAAATTCTGTTGGCTAATTACAGGGCCCAAAATTAACCCAATTGATGTAAATAAATAATAACTGTACTTGTAACAGTTTTGTTGCAAAGCACAATCTTATGGTGAAATTAGATCTCGTGTTTGTAAAAAAACGAATTTTTATTATTTAAGCATAGCAAGCATCACAGCAAGAAGGCTAACAAACGTAAGAGTTAACGTTATAACACCAGCAGAGTGACATTGGTTTCCAAAAAACACAAAGGACCAACACCAGCAGATGACATTGTACCCCAATTCATCCCAGACTGTGGAAACTTAACATTGGACTTCAAGCAACTTGGCCTATGAGCTTCTCCACCCTTTCTCCAGACTCTAGGATCTTGGTTTCCAAATGAAATACAAAACTTGCTCTCATCTGAAAAGAGGACTTTGGACCACTGGGCAACAGTCTAGTTCTTCTCCTTAACCCAGGTAAGACGCCTCTGACGACAACTGTAGCCAAATTCCTTGACACGTCTTGATGCCTTGACTCCAGCCTCAGTACATTCCTTGTGAAGTTCACCCAAATATTTGAATCGATTTTGCTTGACAATCCTCACAAGGCTGCGGTTCTCTCAGTTAGTTGTGCATCTTTTTCTTCCACACTTTTTCCTTCCACTCAACTTTCTGTTAACATGCTTGGATACAGCACTCTGTGAACAGCCAGCTTCTTTGGCAATGAATGTTTGTGGCTTACCCTCCTTGTGAAGGGTGTGGATGATTGTCTTCTGGACAACTGTCAGATCAGCAGTCTTCCCCATGATCGTGTAGCCTAGTGAACCAAACTGAGAGACCATTTTGAAGGATCAGGAAACCTTTGCTGGTGTTTTGAGTTGATTAGCTGATTGGCATGTCACCATATACTATTTGTTGAGACAGTGAATTGGTGGGTTTTTGTTAAATGTGAAAGAACCAAAGACGTAAATTACTTCAGTCTGTGTGCATTGAATTTATTTAATACACAAGTTTCACAATTTGAGTTGAATTACTGAAATAAATGAACTTTTCCACGACATTATAATTTATTGAGATGCACCTGTAATTCTGTCAGAAAACTCTTTACCAACGCCCGTTCCCATGAGCACCACAAATGATTTACAATCAGTTTTCCTAAACACTCAAACTACTTAAATATTTGTTTATATATGCATATTTGCAATAAATGTATCATACACTCACTGGTCACTTTATTAGGTACACCTTGCTAATACCGGGTTGGACCCCCTTTTGCCTTCAGAATTGCTTTAATTCTTTGTGGCATAAATTCAACAAGATGTTGGAAACATTCCTCTGAGATTTTGGTCCATATTGACATGATAGCATCACGCAGTTGCTGTAGATTTGTCGGCTGCACAACCATGATGCGAATCTCCCGTTCCACCACATCCCAAAGGTGCTCTATTGGATTGAGATCTGGTGACTGTGGAGGCTATTTGAGTAACATGAACTCATTAGCATGTTCAAGAAACCAGTCTGAGATGATTTGAGCTTTGTGACCTGGTGCATTATCCTGCTGGAAGTAGCCATCAGAAGATGGGTACACTGTAGTCATAAAGGGATGACATGGTCAGCAACAATACTCAGGTAGGCTGTGGCATTTAAACGATGCTCAATTGGTACTAAGGGGCCCAAAGTGTGCCAAGAAAATATCCCCCACACCATTACACCACCACCACCAGCAGCCTGAACCGTTGAGAAAAGACAGGATGATCCATGCTTTCATGTTCTTTACGCCAAATTCTGACCCTACCATCTGAATGTTACAGCAGAAATTGAGATGCATCAGACCAGGCAATGTTTTTCCAATATTCTATTGTCCAATTTTGGTGAGCCAGTGTGAATTTTAGTCTCCGTTTCCTGTTCTTAGCTGAAAGGAGCGGCACCTGGTGTGGTCTTCTGCTGCTGTAGCCCATCTGCTTCAGGGTTCGTGTTGTGCGTTTAGAGATGGTATTCTGCATACCTTGATTGTAACGAGTGGTTATTTTAGTTACTGTTGCCTTTTTATCATTTCTAACCAGTCTGCCATTTCTTCTCTGACCTCTGACATCAATAAGGCATTTTGCTTCACACAACTGCCGCTCACTGGATATTTTCTCTTTCTTGGACCATTCTCTGTAAACCCTAGAGATGGTTGTGCGTGAAAATCCCAGTAGATCAGCACTTTTTGAAATACTCAGACCAGCCCGTCTGGCACCAACAACCGTTTTACATTCAAAGTTACTTAAATACCATTTCTTCCCCATTCTGATTCTTGGTTTGAACTTCAGCAAGTCGTGTTCATCACAATTGCTGCCATGTGATTGGCTGATTAGCAATTTGTGTTACCAAGCATTTGAACAGGTGTACCTAATAAAGTGGTCGGTGAGTGTATAGTTCTAACATGAACATTTTTATATCAATAGTTTTTTATTTCCTGTGGAGGGTTATTTTTATGGACAGAATTTTTAGGCGCAGCCAGGGGCCGGAGGGTGTTGGGTTTGGGGACCACACGATTTCGTCTCTGCTCTTTGCGGATGATGTTGTCGTGTTGGCCACCTCAGACCAGGACCTTCAGCATGCACTGAGACGGTTTGCAGCCGAGTGTGAAGCGGTTGGGATGAGAATCAGCGCCTCCAAATCCGAGGCCATGGTCCTCAGTCGGAAAAGGGTGGCTTGCCCACTACAGGTTGGTGGAGTGTTGCTACCTCATGTGGAGGAGTTCAAGTATCTGGGGGTCTTGTTCACGAGTGAGGGAAGGATGGAACGGGAGATTGACAGACGGATCGGTGCAGCTTCTGCAGTAATGCGGTCGATGTACCGGTCTGTCGTGGTGAAGAAAGAGCTGAGCCGCAAGGCGAAGCTCTCGATTTACCGGTCAATCTACGTTCCTACTCTCACCTATGGTCATGAGCTTTGGGTCATGACCGAAAGGACAAGATCCCGGATACAGGCGGCCGAAATGAGCTTTCTCCGTAAGGTGGCTGGGCGCTCCCTTAGAGATAGGGTGAGAAGCTCAGTCACTCGGGAGGAGCTCAGAGTAGAGCCGCTGCTCCTCCACATCGAGAGGGGTCAGCTGAGGTGGCTCGGGCATCTGTTCTGGATGCCTCCTGGACGCCGTCCTGGGAAGGTGTTTCGGGCGCGTCTCACCGGGAGGAGGCCCCGGGGAAGACCTAGGACACGCTGGAGAGACTATGTCTCCCGGCTGGCCTGGGAACGCCTCGGTGTCCCCCCGGAAGAGCTGCAGGAAGTGTCTAGGGAGAGGGATGTCTGGGCATCTCTGCTTAGACTGCTGCCCCCGCGACCCGGCCCCGGATAAGCGGAAGAAGATGGATAGATGGATAGTTTTTTATTTTGCCATCATTTTTGTTTTGATTGTCTGATTGAGCTATTGTTCTTTCCTTCAATATGTCTTGTACCTTTGTATTTGTGTTCAATTTTCTGTTTTTTGCATCAAATTTGCATTCACCTCATAGCTCTTTGGTTCATGGCTAATGACGTTTTTAACAGACTTTTTTAAAACCTCAATAGGAAAAAATGAATGGGAAAAATACTTCCATAACCAATGTGACTAAAAAAGTAGGTGGACATTACATTCTCTGTTACACATTGTAGTTCCGATCACCCTGTCAGCATTAATAGCGGAGTTTGACTATACACTACATTACCTCTTACACAGTGTTCTGTTTCTTCCATGTACCCTGAATGAAGTGGTTCCATTTTTTGTTTACTGTGTGTTTTGAAGAGAGCGGATTAGTTTGGTTTCACTCTAATTACAGCCTGTTGATGGAGAGTGGTTGGTAGAGGTACTGTGAGGGCACACAGTGTGCCTGGTTTCCTCTTGCTGTTGCAGGATCAGGGCCAGCAGCCACCATGTTTTCACTGAGTGGCCGCCGTACCACAGTGTTCTCATCACCGTCTCTGGAGACAGCTAAAGAAAACAGATGCTCTAAATGGCACCTTAGTCTTAAAGCACCCAGAGGAGTTTTTCAGAAAATAGTCAGTTACTTTGTGAATACGCCTGTGCTTTAAATTTTGTAGACATTATTTTATATTTTTTTCCCTTTTGAAATGTCTTTTGATTGGGCTTTTTAAGCATGTGGAAGTTGAACAAAACATTGCCAATCAAATTTCCTAATGATGCAAGTTGGAGTAGTCAGCATAATTTGTAAATTTTTTCGAGTTTCAATTGGCCTTTTTATTAAAAGGACTCAGCTGGTGTCCAGTATAGAATAAAAAGACATGACATTGATAATACTTTTTCTTTGATTTTGGGATTCAGGAAGAGGCGCTAGACATTCAC
The DNA here is from genome assembly GCA_003573665.1 of Oxygymnocypris stewartii. Lineage (NCBI taxonomy): Eukaryota > Metazoa > Chordata > Actinopteri > Cypriniformes > Cyprinidae > Oxygymnocypris > Oxygymnocypris stewartii. Next base: position 613,275 of record QVTF01023765.1, on the reverse strand, counting down.
AAGATTATGCATACACAGCTCTGAGAGGATTGTGATTAGCACGTTTTGTTCTAGGGCTGCCATCTTCTGGAAGCTACATGTTCTTGCACACACAATTAAGTAAGGTTGGAACGAGAGGAACAGTATTTTGATAAGGCACATTTTTCTTTATGTAATCTCTCAAATGTATATCATGTCAGAATCCAAATAAATGACAGAGTAAACAAGTACACTATTAAAAAAAGATAAAATATCAGAGTTCTAGAAAGTTCCAGTATCCAGATCTCAAAATCCAGTTGCTTTGAGCCCTTTCTCAATCTTTCTGGGAGTTACATTTACCTTTGATTTTACACTTGAATTCTACAGACCATTTCTCTCCTGCTTTTTCATTGTAAACAAAATCCGAATTTTTATTTTTATTTTCTTATTTCTAAACTCTCAGAAAAAGTACAAAAGCAGTCACTGGTGTACTAATATGTAAAAAATATGTTTTAATATTCACCCTTTTATCTTTTATAAGGTAATGCCCCAATGGCAGCATTTGTACCATGTTCCTGAGACTTTGAATGCTATTGGAGTTGGAATCGTAGATGGAACTGAATTTTTTTTTTTTTGAATTTGAATTGTTCAATGCTTTGTAGTTCCTTTTAAAGGTGGTCATAAATGACCATTATTATTTTTTTCTTTCAGACTGCCATAAACTTCAAACTTCTGATTCAGAATGCCCCAATCTCTGTGCCCCAAGCCTGTCCGGGCTTACTGGAGCTACCCAAACCCCTGTGACCTGGGGCTGGAGACCCCTGAGGGGCAAAAGGTCTGAAGGAAATCTGGGGAGGGAAGTAGTTGGAGGAGGATGAGGAGGATGGTGGGATTGTTGGTCCATCAGGTGAGTGCTGTTGAAGTCTGTGTGGATGTCCGGGGATAGAAGGCAGTCGACGAACTGGGATCAGCGCTGGATTCAGTATCGCCCCCTGGGTGCTCAAAGATCCCACTCGCAGGGCCGGTGAAGGGTAGCCCAACAAGGCAGTGGTGGCATGGGGAGCCAGATCCCGGCGAGTGGTTGGGGGAAACGGGCTAGACGAGGCTGGAGATGAAGTGGATGCAAGCTGAGGAAAGGAGGGCCAGGGCCAAGGAGGAAAAGGCAGAGTGGCGGGGCTCTGGATGAGAGGGTCCAGCTCACTGGCGCAGTGGCTGAGGTGGGACACCAGGCGTGCGCCGATGGGGTCTGAGGATTCAACCCCCTCCAGAGAGCTGAGGTATCTCACCACCTCTCCAACACACTCGCGAAAGCCCAGAGTCCTGTAGTCCACTGCCAGAGCACGAGCATCAAAGTAGCCTAGGAGAGAGAATGCTTAAATGATCTACTTGATACACAAGGCAGGGTTGTTGTTGTTTTTTATTTTAAGAGTATCCAAAACCATAATAATGCCCTTTTGAAGGATCTCCTAATATGAAAACAGCTACACATTTTTATTGATAAAGACCCATCTACAGTAACGCCTCATTCAAACACACCCCCACATGTCTACATCACAATGTTTGATTAAAAATATTTGCTTAATGCTGCCCAAATGTTCACGCAAAGAAATAAGGCGTGATTTCTGTAACCCCAGTAGTGTTGATGCAGCCATGTCAGGGAGAAGCTGTGTGTTTCTAGGCAAAGTAAAATTACTTTATTTGGCCTTCCAACAGTAGATACATTTAGGAATCATTAAGATTACTTACAACAGAACAGCAAAGCATTTTATGGATGACAGTTCCGTGAACCTAGGAGAAGAGGTCATTCTGACTTTGCTCTGACAATCTGGCACATCTGAATCAGCGACTGTATGTTTTGTTATTAGTTTAAGTATTTACTATTGACTGTTCAAATGCAGAGTTTTGCACGTAATTGTGTGGGTGTGTGTGCACGCGTGTGTGTGTGTGTGTGTGTGTGTGTGTGTGTGTGTGCGTGCGTGTGTGTGTGTGTGTGTGTGAGAGAGAGAGAGAGAGAGAGAGGGTCACTCACAGTGCAGTGTCGTGTGTATAGAATTGTGTCATCAAGATATGAATCATGTGTGTGTGTGTGTGTGTGTGTGTGTGTGTGTGTGTGTGTGTAAGTGTGTGTGCGCATGCGCGTGCGTGTGTGAGAGAGGGAGACATGGTCACATCACAACCATGGCTTGTGTGCAAAAACACAGGAGCTTCATCACTGTGTCTGTCACGAGACTCTGTTTCCCTCTGGGGCTTGAACTGATGGTAAAACTAAGGACATTATTAACTGTCTTTGTTTTTATTTTGAAAGTTAAAGCTCACGATTATGGTAAGGGGCAGTGGTGGTCAGTTCGTTACTGTACTTAAGTACATTTGTCAAGTATCAGTACTTTACTGGAGTAGTTTTATTTTGAGTAACTTTTACTTTTACTTCACTACATTCCAAAGTATAAGATCTTACATTTTACTTCACTACTTTTCATAAAACACATCATTACTCCTTATAATAAATCACAAGCTCCGAGACGTAGAAGCGGTAACTGATTCATAAAAAAACTGATTCTTTTCAATGAAGCAATTAAATCGGTTTACAAATCGCAACCAACGATTCATTCACAAATTGGAATGATCCGATTGCAGTTGTTCTCGAGTTGACAACTCACTGATTCAATTGATCCGTTTTAGAGCGAGTCTACAGTGAACTGAACTCACAAGTAAAAACCGGGAGATCTTGTGAACGCGTGTGCAACTGATGCTGCGAAAAGTAAGTTACTAATGCCGAATTTTAGGATTAATTATTGTAACTGAAAAAAATATTTGGGTCAAAACTGTCAGTTGTTTGTGAACTAAATCTGCTGTAAAGGGTTATCTATTTAAGCCCACGAAATGCTTGAATGCAGACAGATCAATGTCAGTGTCTCTATGATTTAGGTCAAAAAACGACAAATTTTAATAACACAGATTAAATCAAATAACTCATGCACGTTCATATTCCCCGCTGCTGTAACATTAGAAATTGTATTAAAATACTATGCATTTAGCCCTATGTGATCTGTTTTTTTATATTGTTTATCAACTGTATATATTTTTATATTGTTTAGATCAACTAGCCAAGTAGACAGATATCAATGTGTATTCATAACAATACTGAAAGTAAATATTGTTAGCTGATGCTAACTGTCTAGCTAACAAGCTTGCTGGTGTTAAGTTGAGGACATTTTTAGATATAAAGTCCACATATTTTTATTCAAATATTTTTTATTCAACCACCTAGATAGATTACATCTGAGGGAAAAAGTAAGGATGTGATGTTCAGAACATGGTAGCTACAGCAATTATCAGAGTGGGAAGTGATGCCCTCTGCGGGCATTTGGCCAGGGGTATTTTTACACCACAGACAAGGTTCGAGAAGAAACAAAATATATATTTTCCTTAAAATGTTCTTTCTAACTTCAGGCCTTATTCTCATGGCATATATAACTATGACATTCTGCAAAACAACAAGTTTTAAAACAAATTTTTCTTACTGGTGAAAATTAGATGGTCAAATCTGTTTTCTCTCAGGAACGTTACAATGTGCTTCACAGAGAACATTACTACATCACTCTCCTTAACATAGTCCATATCATCAACAATATAAATATATCTTGCCTCCATATAGTGTTTATTTTGGGAAAATCCCAGGTATTTTGAGCAGTAGGATTATAAAAATATGCGCTAATATAAAAATTTATTAATTCGTCTATATAAAATTGCAAAATAAATCTATCAGTACTTTTTTACTTAAGTGCATACAAATTTTTGTACTTCTGTACTTTCACTCGAGTAAAATTGAAAAAGCAGTACTTTTACTGGAGTAATATTTTATCTTTACTTTTACTCAAGTACTTGATTTGTGTACTTCGTCCACCACTGGTAAGGGGCCTTACATTTCTGACGCGGCTTGTGGTGTTTGGCCAATCACAATGCTCTGGGTCAGTTGGCCAATCAGAGCAGACTGTGCTTGTCAGAAGGAGGGACTTTGTAGAAAATGAAGCGTTTGAAAGAGGCGGGCGTAGAGGACCTACAATCAGAGGTGGAAAGAGTACGAAAAAAATTCTACTCAAGTAAAAGTAACATTACATTAATGAAATTTTACTTAAGTAAAAGTACCAGTCTAAAAATCTACTCAAGTAAAAGTAAAAAGTAACTATTTTAAACTTTACTCCTTGTAAAAATTACTTAGTTACATTTTACTTAGTTACATTTCCCTCTTGCCTGAATGACTATCGTCCAGTTGCCCTCACATCGACAGTCATGAAGGTTTTTGAGAGACTTTTAAAGAAACACATTTGCTCCTCCATCCCTGCTACTTTGGACCCTCTTCAGTTTGCCTATCGGCCAAATAGGTCTACTGATGATGCCATCTCTCAGGTACTGCACTCCTCCCTCACTCACATTGACAGCAAAAAGGGCAACTATGTCAGGCTGCTATTCATTGACTATAGCTCAGCTTTCAACACTATAGTCCCCACCAAGCTAGCTGTCAAACTCTCAGACCTCGGCCTAAACCCTTCACTCTGTGACTGGATTCAAGATTTCCTCACCGCCAGACCACAAGTGGTGAAAGTCGGCCAGTTCACCTCCAATTCCATCACCCTGAACATAGGAGCCCCACAGGGCTGTGTCCTGAGCCCCCTGCTCTACTCTCTCTACACCCACGACTGCGTGTCCTCTCACAGCTCCACTTCCATTGTTAAATTTGCGGATGATACTGTGGTTCTGGGCCTCATTAACAACGATGACGAGGCCGCATACTTGGATGACAGGACAGCTGTCTCTCTCTGAACGTGAGCAAAACTAAGGAGCTGATCGTGGACTTCAGGAAGAGACAGCAGCGGCCCTACACTCCTCTTATGATCAGTGGGACCTCTGTGGAGAGGGTGAGTAGCTTCAAGTACCTCGGTGTAAACATCTCCGAGGACCTGACTTGGACTACACACATTCAGACTCAGGTTAAGAAAGCCAGGCAAAGACTGTACAATCTGCGACAGCTGAGAAAATTCAGGGTCTCAGCAGCTATCCTGAAAACTTTCTATTCAGGGGCCATAGAAAGTATATTGACTCAGTGCATCTCAGTGTGGTATGGTAATTCCTCAAACCAGGACTGCAAAGCTCTACAGAGAGTCATGCGCTTAGCTGAGCGCATCTCAGGGTCGGCTCTCCCCTCTCTGCAGGACATCTACTTCAAACGCTGTAAAAGCAGAGCTGCTAAAATCCTCAAAGATTCAACTCACCCCGGTAACCATTTTTTCTGTTTACTGCCATCTGGCAAGCGCTTCAGGAGCATGATGGCAAAAGCTGAGAGACTGAGGAGGAGCTTCTTCCCTCAGGCCATCAAGCTCCTTAGCACAAACCCAGTCTCATAAACTCATAAACTCCTTAACACAAACCCAGTCTCATAAATTTACAAGATTGTTAACTGTAAAACATCCATATTCTTATCACCCGTATTGCTGCTTTGTGTACCCTGTACAACCCGTTTGCACATCCCTCTTGCACATCCCTCTTGTTCATATTACTATTTATTAAGCCCCAGTATACTGTTTTTTGCACATCTTATTGTTTTGCACTTTTTATTCCATTGCACATTGTACTCTTATTTCTCTTTTTTTAACCATATATATGCTCTTGTGTTGTTGCTTTTATATAAATTATATTTTTATTATTTTGCACTGTCCACTGAGCGGACCTGATTTCACTTACATTTCACTTCTGATTATACCCTGTATAATTTTTTTATGTGACAAATAAAGAAACCTTGAACCTTGAAGCTTGACCTTTTAACAGTGGGAGGGAGGAAAAACTGGGATAGACCAAGGGTGTCAAACTCAGTTCCTGGAGGGCCACATAGCGCTGCACTGTTTAGATATAGCCCTAATTAAACACATCTGATCCAGCTAATATAATAATTTAGGCTTATTTGAAAACTACATGGTATGTGTTTTGGAGCAGGGTTGGATCTAAACTCTGCAGGGCTGCAGCCCTCCAGGGACTGAGTTTGACACCCCTGGGATAGGCCTATAAATATCAAACTAGTTGTTTTTAATTAAAGGAATCAGTTATTCACAATAATAGCACACTTGGGCTGTTACCAAGCAAATTAAATCAGTATCAACAAAATGCATCTTTGCAATGCAGAAGAAACACAGAAGCTTCATCTGAAGTGGCATAGATGTATTTACACACCTTTTAAATGCATGACATGAATGCATTTAGCCTGCAGTTATAAATGCAGAAATAATGTTTTGACATAAACGATTTTAAATGTGGAATTAAAACAGCCAGTAGGTGTCAGCAAGTCACTGTTAAAAAGTAAGTAATTGTGATTGTTGTGATTGAACCGAATCATTTAAACAGTTGATTCGTTCAGAAACTAAACACCGGCATTGCTCAGAGACGCAAAACTGTGCTTAGGTTTTGTGTTGGGCATTATTTTTTGTTGTTGAAATAGAGTAAAAAAACAGGCATTATGGTGTCTAAATGCAAGTCTCTTAATTAACTTCTTGTTTTGTGTTGTAAAAAATCTATATGTAATCATGCTGATTTTTGGAGGAAAAAAAACGTCACTCTTCGTGTGATATTGATTTACTATATGAAATGATATAAATATATACATTTTCTGTCCATATATCTTCAATTTTGTGATCATTCTAAACGCATTTTAACAGACTGAATCACGTGAAAGAACGCAGTCTAAAATGCGCACGCGCACTAGTCTAATCTAGACTTCACGGCACTCTGAAGGAGAGTTTTGTTTAGTTTTTGGCAAAATACTGATAATGTCAAATCGCACATCGTTAAAACAACTATTACGATATTATCGCAGACGATAGGCTATATATCGCACACCCTACATCACTGTCTTTTTGTATAATTTGTGAAAAACCTTTTGCTAAATTGTCAAAGCTTAATTTTAACCACCACTGCAACAATGCAAGTACCTTAGCTCTACATGCTTGCGAAGGGCGATGTCGAGATTTTATAAACTGCTAGTTTGGTCTCCCTAGGCAAACACAGCTTACACTAGTTTACACTGCATAATAGAGCATAAATATGGCCAGGGGTTCACTTTATTTCCTTCGAGTTCAACTTTCAGCTGAGTCTGCACCATAACGCTTGTCTTTGGCCGTCTGCATCTTTCTTGTGATTTTAGCGCCAGTTTGTTCTCCTGCCCATTATTTGCTGCAGTAGTTTCCAGGGAGCAATTCTTTTTTCTACTCAGTAATTAATGTTTTAAAATGTAGCCAAGTACAATATTTAAAACAAAATATACTTAAGTAAAAGTGAAATTACAGATTTGAAAAATTACTTTAAAAAGTAGAAGTACACAAAAAGCTACTCAATTGCAGTAATGCGAGTAAATGAAATTCATTACTTTCCACCTCTGCCTACAATAATGTACAGTATTTGAAAAATTGTGTTTTTTAACATTAAAGTATCTCAAAATATTCTACAACAAAATTATGATCTTTAAAAAAGCATCATATTACCCCCTATAATTTTAATGATATTTGACCAGTCTTTAAAAGTACATTCTGTAAGTCAGTAAAATTCAGTAAGATTTAATACATGTAAAGATAAAATGTGAACCTTTTCAGAAGTAACCTCCAGTGGTGTTTGAATGTGCAAACATCACTGTTACAATGTTAGGATATTGTAGGTAGTTGCCGTTACTGTGCTGTTGGTAAGGTTCATGCCCATTACACAAACATGCGAGTTGAATTATGTGCTTAATTGGATATATGAGTTTATGGACTGAGCAATGAGCAATTCTGAATACGGTCATGAAGCTTCTCCTGAAATTTCTCACTCAGTATCTTCTCTCACCTTTGCCACCCATGGCATGCAGGAGTTTCAGATGATCCACGGTCATCTGAAGAATCTCAGCCTTTTCCAGTTTAGAGGAGCCCTGACCAAGTGGGAAGAAGGTACTGGTTTTAGTTTTCAAACTGTTTTTTAAATTTGAGATTGTCCAGTCAGCTGATTTGAATATACAATATGAAGCATATGACTAGGCCTGTGGCATCTTACCTGTTTCTCGAAGGCGCTGGGTACGAGTCTCCTGAGCTCTGACAGACTGTGGTTGATCCTGTCCCTGCGTCTCTTCTCAATTATCTGTGGAATCCAGCAGAATCAATTTAAACACAGAACAACGATTTAAAGTGGAAAGCATTTGCTAACTGGATTATTTTTGTGGCCGAGGCCTAGTTGCAGCATTCTTAAGATCAGATTTTTGGAAAAGATACTAGGAAAGTCAACTAGGAAAACACAAATCAAAGTCAGACAAGAGAGCTTAAACTGCAAAAATGCATGTTGCTGCAGAGGGTCATGTTGCAGGGAGTTTAAAAAAAGGCCCGCGTTCACAGAAGAGACCTTGTACCGAGATCATATATGAATTATAGATTTGGTCTGTTCTCGAACATGCAGGGGAAAAACAGAGCTAGATTGACGTAAACTCACCCCTCTTCTCTTCTTGCGTGCCAGGATCTGTGAGGTACTGCCTGGAGACATGGACCCAGTGACAGGGCTGAGCAAGAGAAAGAGCAAGCAGAGAAGGGGACAGATTAAAGCTTTGATGTCAATGCATATTGTTGCCATTACTGTACTTAATACAACGCAGGAACACTGTTGCACATCATCAAACCCAATCTAATTTGTCTTGGGGAACAGCTGGACATGGGAGCGCCGGGGTAAACGTAAAACAATATAATTTTGGTTTAACGCGTTTTTGGACATTATTATCAGATGGCTATTATGTTATGATTTTTGCATCGTACGAAAGCATTTTCTTTTTAAGCTCAAAAGACATAATGATTACCTATCTGCGGGGCAGGCTGAACGAGTGGATTTTGCGTGTATTTTGAGCACATCAATACTTGGTATTATCCTTCAGTGTGGGTCTGGTTTGCATGTGCATTTTCTGCACTCTGCCAGCAGAATAACACTGTTTGTTTTGCTTTTACTTTGACTTGCACGCAGAAATATTATTTTTATATCATATTGTAGTTCCTTTTAACATTAAGAGGCTTAAAACACAAACAATCGGTTTGTTTAGAGGAAAAGAGTCTAGTCCAAAAATAAAATTAGTTACAGGAATAAACTGTTGTATAGAGTTTTTGCGTCCTGTTTAAGAGTTGCAATAAGAAGAGAGAACATTTATCATCGTAGGGTGCAATTCAAAAGGACCAAACGGCGGTTACATGTGTCTTTAGTCTGTTCTTAATTTGTGTCATTGTGTCTGCAAAATGACTAAATGTAAATGTGTCACAGCTTTACTGAAATACTGTATCAAAAAGACTAAATGACTGAGAGAAAAATGCAAAACAGACAGAGAAGGAAAAGGCATGCTGAGCTTAATTCTCGTCTGTGGCACAGCAATAGGAAGATACGCCTCTCAAGACTAAGTCAAATAAGATCCTTTTGGGCCTCTATCAGCTGCCTTCTTGACGTTGGCCCTATGTGTGATTTTGACAACGTATGTCCGCTCGCGTAAACTCATGTGTCACAGCAGTGTAGATGACAGTGATATGCACTACTTAGGAAAGGCATTTTCTGCTGAATCTAGGTTGTTGATATTAACAATTCGATAATTTTTCACAATTTTGGGGACGTGTCTTTGCTGTCCCCATATGCAGGATCTATGTTCCTCATTAAAACCTGGCTGGATACTGATGCATCATAAAAAATCAAGCAAAGCACAATAAAAATAGCAATAAATGAAAAATGATATAAGTTATATTAATTAAAAACATGCACTTGCAATAGATTCAGTTTAGGGTTGCTTGTAATTATACATGATTTAATACATGTAACAAATAATTGTAGTTACCAAAAATGTCTTACCAAATAACATGCTACCAAAAGTGCTAATTTTATGGAAAATACCATAAAATGTTTAAAACAACATATAGTATTTATATATGTTGATTTGTGAATATTAAACATTTTATGAATTATTACAAACATTTCCGTGCATAATCAACCCTGATGGTTCATGTAGAGTCGACCATGCAGATCTCAAAAAAATATGACCAGCAAAGTTGCTATTTTTGCTCTAAAAAAGTTGCTTGTAAATTTCAGTTAATACTTAATTTAACTTAAAAGAGTTTATATTAGAGTTTTTGAGTTGTAGTGTGAGTTCTACATGAACAGTAGAGCGACTGACAGCCATATATCATCCCCGCTGAGCACATAATACAATGTACACTGAAAGTTCTCACCAGTAGCTGTCCTCCTGTCCGACATCGATCGGTTCGTCCGTGTCCGAGTCTGGGGAACTATAATCATGCGGTCTCTTCATCTCCACAGGGTCCTCTTTCCTCTATGAGGAAACTGTTGACGAGGGACTGTTGAATCGATGGAGCCGTGCAAGATAATCTGAGATGATCTCAGATGATGGATTCCTCCTCTGTCTTTCAAATGCAGCTGTAACGAAAACAGCCACCTTCTAATGCGAACACGCCCCTCCCTATTTCCTATTTTTCCTCTCCACCTTCTTCTCCTCTATTTCTCCATCTGTCCTCCAACCACAATACAAGCACTCTTGCTTGGGAGTCTTTATTAGACCTCTGTTGCTGACTAAATCTGGTGCTTGTTTCTTCTTCTATGTGTAGTCGTGTTTTGACATCTCCAGAACCCCAAAACTTGAAGAGAATGACAGTCCTTCTTCTGCGTTCTCTCACTTTTCCTGCTTTTTCTGGCCCTTTCTATGTCTCGGTCACCATGGCTACACTCGTCCTCCCGCTTTTTGCTGCTGCCGCACAAGTGACTGAACTTGGGCACTTTGGCAAAGTTGCCAGTTTTGGCTCCCTCTTCCTTACCCTCCCACACTCCCTCCATCAGCCCTCCCTTCTATCTCTCTCTCTCTCTGTCATTTCTCTCCTTTCAATTAGCCTCTTCTCTCTGCTGTTTCATCTTGCTCTATCTTTACCCCCCTCTGTCCCTCCCTCCTTCTTTCTGTCTCTGTTTCTCTGTCTCCTCTTTTCCACTCTTTTTAATTAGTTTCCCTCCCTCTCTCACAAAACAATAGGAAGAACGCTAAGGGAACAGTGCCTCGGATTTGGAACCCCATGCACACATACAGTGGCCCCAAAAAAGTGCATTGACACTTTTGAAGTTGAAGTATGAAGTTCACACAGGTGTGCATATGTTTTGTCAGCGTATCTATTACTTCAATACTCTAAGCTTTAATATTTAAATGCTTTGCTTGAAAAGTGAGCTTCCACTGTCTTTATTAAAAAAATTAATTAACTTTTGTAAAAAAATATATATATATATATATATATATATTTGAACACTTTTTGTCTCAAAATTCCTCAGAAATAGCTAAAAACATTTATTCCTGTGATAGCAAAGATAATTTTTTTTAGCATCCTTACTCCAGTCTTCAGTGTTACACGATCCTTCAGAAATTATAAAATTACGCCGATTTGCTGCTGAAGAAACATTTCTTATTATTATCCACGTTGAAAACAGTTGTGCTTTGAACTTTGTTCATGTTTCTTATTAGTTCAAAAGAGCAGCATTTTTTTTAAATAGAAAACGTCTGTAACATCATAAATGCCTTTACTGTCACTTTAAATCAATTTAACGAATCCTTGCTGACTAAAAGTCTTTCTTTAAAAAATACTGATCCCAAACGTTTGAACTGTAGTTTATATGTTCACAATTAAAAGAACACTGGGCACTCTTTGTCTGCCTAACAAATATGTTCATTTGGTTCACAACTACACATTTGGTTACTGCCTTCATAAAATCAATGCAACACTAGCTGAATATAAATAAATAAAAAATATTTGGCCTAAGTGTCCAAATACTTTTTGCAACCCAATATCAATTTAATCTGTTTAACTATACAGCAACATTGGCTCAACCAATGGCTTGAGTTTGAGGCAGGATTATCTGTTTGTTCAACCAGTGCCAGACAGGGTGAATGTTTGGGAAACCTGTCTGGGAAAACACTGTTATTATAGGGATAGTTGACCCAAAAATCTAAATTATGTCATTAATTACTTAGCCTCATGTCTTTTGAAACCTGTACGATTTCTGACCCTACAGAGACAGCTATGCAACTGACATATTCAAGGCCCAGAAAGATAGTTAAGACATCGTTGAAATAGTCCATGTGACATCAGTGGTTTGGCCTTCATTTTATGAAACCACGAGTGCATAGTGTGCATTGTGTGCATAGAAAACTAAAATAATGACTTTATTCAACAGTTTCCTCTATTCCATGTCAGTTGGTTGTGGCTAGAAGGGATACAGCTATGACCAGTTCTAGCTACGACCAGAAGTGATGCAAAATCTCGCAAAAAATGGTGTTTGCTTGTGCTAGATTTTACACACGTCATCTAAACTCTCATTAAAAAAGGTACTAAATCTGTCACTGGGGTGGTACCCTCCTTTCAAATGCTACTAATATGTACCTTCAATATGCAACCTTATGGGTAAATAAGGTAAAAAGGTGTAAGTTTTGCAAAGGTTCCGACCCAGTGACAGCTTTTGTCCCCTTGAGTCCCTGTGGTGGATGCATCCCTGAGTCTGTGGGACAAAGCAGCTCTGATAGTGACCCTGAACTGATGCCCTCAGTCTGGAGAGGGATGAAGAGAGTTTAAGAGAGGATTTAGCCATTGAGTGTCTGAACAGAGGATCTCCTCAAGGATAACAGCCTTTCAGTTTCCCATGTCAGACACACGGTATTTTCAAAAGAAACATTTCACTTCACACTATATAGTGCTAAGCACGTACATGTAAACTCATCCACTACCGTGGGAAGCTGTAGGGCAAGAGCAGCCATGGTAACAAGAATTACAAGTGTCTGGCAGGAGTTTGCTCTCAGCAATGGTGCCTTACTGACACAAGAGCTGCAGCAGCATGCCCTGCGTTACACAATACCCCATCCACCCATCTGCCTTCCTGTTGGCCTGCTGTTTTGATTCCATTGGGCCATATGCAATTGAATAGTTTCCTGGTGTGCACGTATTCATGCCAGTGCAATTGTGTGGGACAGGCAGCTCCTCTGATGCAATTACACCTATACTCTTTAAAATAAAGGTTCCTTATTGGCATTGATGGCTCCACGAAGAATCCATTGAAGAAAAGGTTATTTAGATTATACAAATATTCTTTATACTTAGGAATAAAACGGTTGTTTTAAGAACAGTTTCCTGAAAGTTTCTTTGGGGACCCCAAAAATGGTTCTTCTATGGCATCACTTTGAAAACCCCACTTTTGAAACCTTTATTTTTAAAAGTGTATGTGCAGTGACTCCCTAAAAGACTCATAGATCACAAGATATGCTATTCAAAAGGAAGACAAAACTGTGTTTGAACACTCATAGGTTGTTAAATGTTAAGGGAATATATATTTACAGTTAATGAACCAGACATTTAGACATGAAAACATGAAGGCAGTACACTGTCATGACTGTTTTTAGAAAACACTTTCAGGAAGTACTTTTTTTTTTTAAAGTGCACTTTGTAATAATGTCAAATTAAAGGATTAGTTCACTCAAAAATTAAAGTTGTGTCAAGAATTACTCATCCTCGTGTCGTTCCAAACCTGTAAGACATTTGTTCATCTTCAGAACACAAATTAAAATATTTTTGATGAAATCCAAGAGCTTTCTGACCCTGCACAGACAGCAACGCAACTTACATGTTCAAGGCCCAGAAAAGTAGTTAGGACATCGTTAAAATAGTCCATTTGACATCAGTGGTTCAACCATAATGTTATGAAGCTACGAGAATACATTTTGTGCGCAAAGAAAACAAAAATAACTTTATTCAACTATTTCTTCTCTTCCATGTCAGTCTTCGGCATTAGTTTTTGCGTGAGCTTGTTGTGTTAAGAACAACTTAAAAGTCTGGAAGTGTGTGATCATCAGTCGTACAGATTTTACTCTGTAGCTATACTTACAAAATGAGCAAGTTCCTAGTGTTTTAAAAAGCTGTAAAGATTTTAAAAATTGTGTAGTGTTGTCACACAGCCACCAGCGGAACCAGCCTCCTACACACGCTCACACTCACCTGATTACTGATCACCCGCACCTGCACCCACTTACCGGCACCACATTTAAGCACACTCCACTCACTCACTCATCGGCTAGTCTCAAGGTAGCAAGCTATTCTCTGGTCACTGTCTACCTGTTGCCTGGGATCTGCCGGTCTGCCGTTTGCCTGCCAAAGAAGGGACGAGTGCCCAGATAAGACTCTTTATTTTTTGCTTCCACTGATGTTTGAGTTACTATTTACCTGGAAGCCCGATCTTTGAGTTTTGAATAAATCACTTACCTGCTTGCCAGTACCCTCTTGTCTGCCTCCTTGACCAGAGTGTTACAGAAGACTAGCCCCGCTTTTTTCTCACAAACAAGTGGTGCAAGCTAATTCCCCTACGAGGCCTACCTACCGCCCTAGAGACCGCAGAGACTCTCTTTCAACACGTGTTTAGGAACTTTGGACTTCCTGAGGACATAGTATCTGACAGAGGGTCACAATTCACCTCCAGAGTCTGGCGAGCGTTCTTCCGCCTCTTAGGTGTCTCAGTCAGTCTATCCTCTGGCTATCACCCTCAGACCAACGGCCAGACCGAACGGAAAATTCAAGAGATCGGTCGATATCTCCGGGCCTACTGTCACAATCATCAGAACAGCTGGAACCAGTATCTGCCCTGGGCGGAATATGCCCAGAATTCGCTATGTCAATCAACCACAGGATTAACACCCTTTCAGTGTGTTCTTGGGTTCCAACCACCACTGTTTCCCTGGACCGGGAAGCGTTCGGAGGTCCCGGCGGTAGATTACTGGTTCCGGGAGAGTGAGAGGGTATGGGACTCAGCTCACGTCCATCTCCAGCAGGCAGTTCGGAGACACAAGTTCTACGCTGACGCTCGCCGAGCCACTAATCCCGTCTACCAACCGGGTGATCGCGTCTGGCTATCGACCCGAGATATTCGTCTCCGACTGCCCCGCAGGAAGCTGAGTCCCCGGTACATAGGTCCTTTCCCCATCACAAAACGTGTCAATGAAGTCACCTACCAATTGCAATTACCGGATCACTACCGAATCTCACCCACCTTCCACGTCTCCTTACTAAAGCCCTTCACTAACCCTCTTCTCCCTTCCTCCTCAGAGCACGAAGTATCCCCTCCCCCACCCGAAGTCGAGGTCAGTGAGGCCATCTACAGAGTAAAAGAGATTCTCGACTCCCGGCGGCGGGGCGGCCGGATACAGTACCTCATAGACTGGGAGGGGTACGGTCCTGAGGAGAGATCCTGGGCTGACAAAGATGACATTCTCGACCCATCCCTCGTTTCCGATTTCCACCAAGTCCATCCCGATCGCCCTGCTCCCAGGGGGCGTGGTCGCCCTCGCCGTCGATCACGAGCGTCGGGAGACGCCCGTGGGGGAGGGGGTAATGTCACACAGCCACCAGCGGAACCAGCCTCCTACACACGCTCACACTCACCTGATTACTGATCACCCGCACCTGCACCCACTTACCGGCACCACATTTAAGCACACTCCACTCACTCACTCATCGGCTAGTCTCAAGGTAGCAAGCTATTCTCTGGTCACTGTCTACCTGTTGCCTGGGATCTGCCGGTCTGCCGTTTGCCTGCCAAAGAAGGGACGAGTGCCCAGATAAGACTCTTTATTTTTTGCTTCCACTGATGTTTGAGTTACTATTTACCTGGAAGCCTGATCTTTGAGTTTTGAATAAATCACTTACCTGCTTGCCAGTACCCTCTTGTCTGCCTCCTTGACCAGAGTGTTACAAGTGTATTCCAGCCTTTAGTAGCACCAGCTAGCTGCTAAACACCTACACGAACTTTCTTCTAGCATTCACTAAAAAAGAGTTGGTTCAGAGAAGTGATGTCTTTTCTTAAGAAGATCAAAGGTTTGCCAGTACTTTATGCCATTTGGTTTGATACTTTTTTATGAATTCAAAATGATTTGTGGAGTGTCAATTAAGTGTCCAAATAGTTATTGGGGCCACTGTACATGTAAATGTGTGCTTGTTTGCATCTGTTCATTAGTTTTCCCAGGGTATGATCCGTATATAGCGGATATGCTTGTTCAAACATCTCCCATCTCCTCCCACTTTTAGCGATGGATGGTGGCAGCAATTAGCAGCAAGCGTACGTGTGGCATTTGACCATCGCAGGAGGCTTATGGTTGGATGTGCGAGTCAAAAAAGAGTGAAGAGATCCCTTTATCCTTCCATCCTCCCCCGACTCCATCTCCTTTCATTACCAATCCCTAATTTATTCGGGTCTGGATCTCATTTCCAGAAAGCAAGAAGAAAGTAGCTCGAGAGAAAATCTATGAAGTTGGGCCTTTCGCCATGTCTGTGCTGTCATTTTTGTTGTCCACCCGCTTCAAAGCTGAGCTTTCTTCTCGTTCTCCGTTCTGATCATTTTTCTTTCACAAGGTTTTCGGCATCCTTCGCTTCTCCCCCTTTCTCCTTCTCTTCCTCTGAGTTTTTGATCTTTGTCATGGCACACTTCCTCCGCTGATGACAAATTAAGGGGGAAAATCGCTGTGGGAATTGGAGGAAAGCAACAGAGGGGGGAATTAAGTAAATAAATAAGTTGATCTTCAAAAATAGTTTGAAGGGGGAAAACTGAGAACAAGAGCCGGAGAACAAAGTTAACGCTGGTATTGAGCAAAGCGGCTTCTTACGCTCTTGGTTGGCCACTTCAGTGCTTTTGCAAAGCCCTCCCTCTTTACCACAACAAGAACAGCTCTTCAATTGAAATTAACAAGCTCATATTTTTATGATTCTCTCATAGAAAGAAGCGCATCCACACACACACACACACGCGATCGCCTGCATTCAGTTTTTCACACACACTCGCTGAGTCGCACACACAAGCTAATGTGCAACTTGCATTTTAAATGTTACTGCCAAATGACAGCAGCCAAAGCTCACACGGTCTTCCTTGAGTGGTAATCGTGTATTAATTTGTGCTGACACACACACACCCACACGCCCACATGCATATAACCAGCTCTGCCACATCTTGCATGACTTTCCTCCCTTTATGTGTAAATCTCAGCGGCTGACCCCAAAATCAGCTCGTGTTTTGATGTTTCTTTTCATTTGACTCTCTGAGTGTCGGAGAGCAGAGGCCCCACTGTGAGCGCTGACGAATCCCACAGGGACTTATTTCTCCTCCAGCCATGAGAGCAATGCCAGACGCTGAAGCCTGCCCACTTTAAAGCCCACAAATGACACATCTCCGCATTGCATGAATCTGTGTATGTATATTAATGGACATGTGTCCCCAAGTACACATGCACTGAATGCATGACACATGTCATAACTGACTGGGTTATTGAAGAGGAGTCTCTTTGCTTTCACATGGAAATTCCTATTTTTTCAGATGAAATGTATTGATGCATGTCAAAAATTATCCATAATGTCATTCATTGAGACAATTTAGTTTATTATTTATTAATTATATTTTTATATTTACTGCTTTATACTGCGTTTAATAATTAAATACGCGTGTGTGTGTGTGTGTGTTTAACTATGTGTGTGTGTGTGTGCCTGTTTTTGAGACATACGAGAACACAAATTTGTTTAATGACATGGGTATGACATAGGTATTACAAAGAGGAGGTGATTTATGAGGACATTTCTCAGTGTCCCCATAATTCAAAAGGCTTATAAATCTTACAGAATAGGTTTTTTTTTAGAAAGTAAAAATGCACAAAGTTTCCTGTAAGGGGTAGGTTTAGGTGTAGGTTGAATGAAAATAAGTCTATGGAAACAAAGTCTATGGAAAAACGTGTGTGTGTGTTTTGCTTGTTGTTTTTAAATTATTATTATAGTATTATTTCTGATCAGTGGATGTTTTGAGTTTGAGCTCAGTCAAGTCAATTATTTATTGTCTATTTTCTTTCTTAAAATACATTTTATACAGCTTTTTTTTGGTTTCTATAACATGTGAAAATATTCCCCATCATATTCTGCAACAAAAACAATCAGAGCGCCTTGTTATCGCGAGTTTTATTTTTATTTCCCGAGTCCGCTATTTGCTTATAGCCCGTTAGCATCGCCGGCGCGGTTGCCGACTGCTAACGCTGCCCATTAACATCGCAGCTGCCGGCACGGTAACACAGCTATTACCCTATTTACACACATTTACCATTATTTCACTGTTACTTGCTTTAATGGCGGATTTGTGTCTGGCTTTGAATGCAGGTAAGGACCCGTTCGAGCTGCATTCGGTGCAGCTGGAGCTGGAGGCGGTGGAGAAGCAGGCCCAGCTGAGGGAGCGGAGAGCAATGCTGGAAACATCCCGGGCTGACGCCCACAAGTCCGGGGTAAGTATGCACTCTGCTGCTAACACTCCCACCAACTCTTCTCTGTGTGTTTCTCTGCACAGGCCCCGTGCACCCGGGATGCGATCTTCCCAGATGTCCTTCAATCCGACACCGAGAAACCACGGACCTTGGATGCAGCAGCGGAAGAAGCGATCCAGGCCACGGATGACGACCCCCCCCCCCCCCCCCCTCCACCGCCTCCGGACTTCGAGATCTCCACCCGCAACTGCTTCGTTCCTCTCCGTGAGACGGAACGTGACGCTGTGATCGTCGGAGACTCTATCGTCCGGCACGTCCGTGCTACGTTAGCTGAAGGTAAAGTGCACATTCACTGTTTCCCTGGATCTCGTGTTCTCGATGTTTCTGCGCAGATACCCGCGATCCTGAAAGGCGACGAGAGTGTCGGATCGGTCATGCTGCATGCGGGGGTGAACGACACCAAGCTGCGGCAGACGGAGACACTGGAGAGGGACTTTAGGAGCCTGATCAAGACAGTGAGACAATCTGATGGTGATTAAACCAGAAAAAATGCAAAATAAATTAACAAAAACTATTTTTAAAGCTTGGGCTTCTAAACATCCGGTCACTCACAACCAAAGCAGTTATTGTAAATGAAATGGTCACAGATAATAGTTTTGATGTACTCTGTCTGACTGAAACCTGGCTTAAAACAAATGATTATTTTGGTCTAAATGAATCTACTCCACCAAGCTACTGTTATAAGCATGAGCCCCATCAGACTGGTCATGGCGGCGGTGTCGCAAAAATATAAAGTGATATTCTCAATGTTACTCAGAAAACAGGATACAGGTTCAACTCATTCGAAATACTTATGCTTAATGTTACACTGTTAGATATGCAAAATAAATCTGTCCTATCTCTTGCTCTTGCTGCTGTGTATAGACCGCCAGGGCCATATACATATTTTATAAAAGAATTTGCAGATTTTCTCTCAGACATATTGGTTAATGTTGATAAAGTGCGAATTGTAGGAGATTTTAACATTCACGTAGATAATACAAATGATACATTAGGACTTGCGTTTATTGACCTAATAAACTATTTTGGAGTCAAGCAAAATGTCACAGTTTTAATCATACGCTAGATTGAATCACATCGCATGGAATTGATCTTACTGATATACAGGTAGATATCGTACCTCAAGGTGATGATGTCACTGAGCATTTCCTTGTATCGTGCATGCTGCATATTACTGATATTAACTATATGGCTCTGCGTTATCGTCCAGGCAGAACTATTGTTCCAGCCACTAAAGACAGATTCACAAATATCCTGCATGATTTATCTCAACTGCCCTGTGTACCCATAAATACAAATGAACTAGACAAAATTACAAGCAACATGTGAACTATCTTCTCTGATATGTAAGAAACTGTTGCCCCCATCAAATTAAAAAAAGTTAGAGAAAAACGTGCTGTGCATGGTACAACAGTTATACCCATTCTCTCAAGAAAGAAACTCGTAATCTTGAGTGCAAATGGAGAAAAAGTAACTTGGAAGTCTTTAGAATTGCGTGGAAAAACAGTATGTCCAGCTATAGACAGGCTCTAAAAGCTGCCAGGACAGAGCATATCAGCAAACTCATAGATAATAACCAAAACAATCCAAGGTTTTATTTAGCACAGTGGCTAATTAACAAATAAACAGATGTCACCAGATCTAAATATTCCCTCACAGTTTAATAGTACATTTACATTTACATTTAGTCATTTAGCAGATGCTTTTATCCAAAACGACTTACAATTGGGGAATACATGAAGCGATTCATGATAAAGAGACAGAGGAAGTGCTCGTAATACCAAGTCTCAGGCATTGTTCAAATAAGTACAAGCTATCAAGAGAAGGAATAAATAAAGAGAAAGACAAAGATATTTATTTAAATTTTTATTTTTTATTTTTATTATGAAGTCAAATAGTGTCGAAAGAGATGAGTTTTCAGTTGTTGCTTGAAGGTTGACAGGGATCCAGCATTCCAGATAGGGGTGGGAAGGTCATTCCACCAGAACGGTGAACGAGAATGTTCTTAAGAGTGATTTTGAGCCTCTCTGTGATGGTACCAAGAGGCATCACTCACTAGCGGATCTCAGACTTCTGGAGGGGATGTAGATTGTCATCAGTGAATGAAAGTAAGCGGGTGCTGAGCCTGTGGTTGTTCTAAATGCAAGCATCAATGTTTTGAACTTGATGCGAGCTGCAACTGGTAACCAGTGCAAGGAGATAAAGAGAGATGTAACATGAGCTCTTTTTGGCTCGTTGAAGACCAGTCGTGCCACTGCATTCTGAATAGTTTGTAGAGGTTTGAATGTGCTTGATGGAAGTCCAGCCAGAAGAGCATTGCAGTAGTCCAGCCTAGAAATGAAAAGGGCCTGGACAAGAAGTTGTGCAGCATGCTTCGTTAGAAAGGGCCTGATTTTTCCGATGTTGTGTAATGCAAACCTGCAAGATCGAGTAGTCTTTGCAATGTGGTCTTTGAAGGTCAGCTGGTCGTCAAAGATTACACCAAGATTTCTGACTGAGCTTGACGGGGTAATTGTAGAAGAACGTGGCTGGATGGTGAAATCATGCTGTAGAGTCGGAGTGATAGGGAAGACAAGAAGCTCAGTCTTTGCCAGGTTGAGCTGTAGGTGATGTTCTTTCATCCATGCCCAGATGTCCGCTAGGCAGCCTAAGATCTGTGCAGCTACCGTTGGATCATCAGGTCGAAATGAGAGATATAGCTGTGTGTCATCAGCATAGCAATGGTAGGAGAAACCATGTGCTTGTATGATGGGACCCAGTGATGTATTGTTTATGGAGAAGAAGAGGGGTCCAAGAACTGACCCCTGAGGAACACCAGTGACCAGTTGATGTTCTGTGGATACCTCACCTCCCCAGGCCACATCGAAAGACCTCAAGGTTCAAGGTTTCTTTATTCGTCACATACTAAATTATACAGGGTATAATCAGAAGTGAAATGTAAATCAAGTCAGGTCCGCTCAGTGGACAGTGCAAAAAAATAACAAATAAATATTAAATAAAAGTAACACAATACAAGAGCATATACAGTATATAAATATAGGTAAAAAAGAAGGGAAATGAAGAGTAAAATGTGCAATAGAATAAAAAGTACAAAACAAATAAGATGTGCAAAACAGTATACTGGGACTTAATGAATAGTAATATGAACAGGAATGTGCAAGAGGGATGTGCAAACGGGTTGTACCGGGTATGTACACATAGCAGCAATACAGATGATGAGAATATGAATGTTTTGCAGTTAATAAATTGAGTCTTGTAAATGTTTATGAAACTGAGTTTGTGTTAAGGAGCCTGATGGCCTGGGGGAAGAAGCTCCTCCCCAGTCTCTCAGTTTTTGCCATCATGCTCCTGAAGCGCTTGCCAGATGGCAGTAAACGGAAAAGATGGTTACCGGGGTGATTTGAGTCCTTTATGATTTTAGCAGCTCTGCTTTTGCAGCTTTTGAGGTAGATGTCCTGCAGAGAGGGGAGAGCAGACCCTGAGATGCGGTCAGCTAAGCGCACGACTCTCTGTAGAGCTTTGCAGTCCTGGTTTAATGAGTTGCCATACCACACTGAGATGCACAGAGTCAGTACACTTTCTATGGCCCCTGAATAGAAAGTTTTCAGGATTGCTGGTGAGACCCTGAATTTCCTCAGCTGTCGCAGATGGTATAGTCTATGCCTGGCTTTCTTAACCTGAGTCTGAATGTGTGTAGTCCATGTCAGGTCCTCAGAGATGTTTACAACGAGGTACTTGAAGCTACTCACCCTCTCCACAGGGGTCCCACTGATCATAAGAGGAGTGTAGGGCCGCTGCTGTCTCTTCCTGAAGTCCACGATCAGCTCTTTAGTTTTGCTCACGTTCAGAGAGAGACAGTTGTCCTGGCACCATGATGTAAGTCTCTCTACCTTATTCAAGTATGCGGCCTCATCATTGTTGTTAATGAGGCCCAGAACCACAATATCATCAGCAAATCTAACGATAGAAGTGGAGCTGTGAGAGGACACGCAGTCGTGAGTGTATAGAGAGTAGAGCAGGGGGCTCAGGACACAGCCCTGTGGGGCTCCTACATTCAGGGTGAAGGAGTTGGAGGTGAACTGGCCGACTTTCACCACTTGAGGTCTGCCGGTGAGGAAATCTTGAATCCAGTCACAAAGTGAAGAGGTTATGCCGAGGTCTGAGAGTTTAACAGCCAGCTTGGTGGGGACTATAGCATTGAAAGCGGAGCTATAGTCGATGAAAAGCAGCCTTACGTAGTTGGCATTTTTGCTGTCAATGTGAGTGAGGGATGAGTGCAGGACCTGAGAGATGGCACCATCAGTATACCTATGTGGCCGATAGGCAAACTGAAGAGGGTCCAAAGTAGCAGGGATGGAGAAGCAAATGTGGTTCTTTAATAGTAAACAAAATCATAAACAAATCAGCAAGCTGGTCAGCACAGGACCTCAGAAGGCGGCCAGTAATCCCATCAGGTCCAGCTGCTTTCCTGACGTTCACTCTCTTTAGTTCCCTCCGAACCTCGTCCTCCGACACAGTGAGTACATGATCATCGCTGCTCTGTCTGCTGCTTCCTGACACGCTGATCGGCAGAGTCGCGCCGCCATTACATTCAAAGCGGCTGTAGAAGGTGTTTAGCTCTTCGGCCAGTAACGGATCTGCTCTCACCTCTGCAAAGGAGTTATTTCCAGAGGAACAGATGGTCTTCAGTCCCTGCCACATGCGTCTAGAGTCATTGAGCTGAAAATGTGACTAAATTCTCTCCCCGTATCGGCGTTTAGCAGCTCTAACTGCCCGTCGGAGAGCATAGCACGATGCTTTGTATTCTCTCATGTTTCCTGACAAAATACTGGCGTTGTATGCGGCAGTTCGATGGTTAATCGCATCATGGATTGTTCTGTCTACCCACGGTTTTGATTAGAGAATATCCTTATTGTTACCGTTTCAGTGGCTTGCTCGGTTAGCGTGTTGACAAAGCTTAATGCTACATCCGTGAACCCGCTGACATCAGATGAACTCGCCCGGAACATGTCCCAGTCGACGTCATCAAGAGCCGCCTGTAGCATAGCTTCAGAGTGGGAGGACCAGCGCGTCACTTCCCTCTCCACCGAGGGTTCCTGAACGGTCAGTTGTTTGTATTCTGGTGTGAGGAAAGACCTGCCATTGAGATAGGATTCAAACCAGCGAAGTGGATTCCCAGTGATGCCCAGTAATGATAGGGTGAACAGGAGGATCTGATGGTAATAGTAATGACTTTATGAATTTGTTCACTGATAAAATAGATAAAATCAGAAATACAATAACAAATGTAAATTCTACAGCGTCTAGTACATCAGCTTCATTCATTGCACCCAAAGAAAAACTGCTGTGCTTTACATCTATAGGACAAGATGAGTTAAATAAACTTATCACTGCATCTAAACCAACAACATGTTTATTAGATCCTGTACCCACTAAATTATTGATAGAGTTGTTACCTGTAGCAGAAGAACTGCTCCTCAACATTATTAAGTCCTCGTTATCTTTAGGTTACGTCCCAAAACCATTCAAGCTGGCGGTTATTAAGCTTCTTATTAAGAAACCAAAACTATATCCTTGTGAACTGGCAAATTACAGGCCCATTTCAAATCTTCCGTTTATGTCTAAAATTTTAGAACAAGTCGTGTCTGCTCAATTGTGCTCCTTCTAGCAAAACAATTCTATCTATTAAGAATTTCAGTCAGGTTTTAGGCCCCACCATAGCACAGAAACTGCATTTGTAAAATTACAAATTATTTGTTTCTTGCGTCAGACTAAGGCTGCATCTCATTGCTAGTTTTACTTGATCTTAGTGCTGCGTTCGACACTATAGATCATGACATACTCATAGATCTATTACAAAACTATACAGATATTCAAGGGCAGGCTTTAAGATGGTTTAGGTCCTACCTGTCTGATCGCTACCACTTTGTTTATTTAAACGGGGAGGCATCTCAAGTTCAAGTTCAAGTTGAGCTTTATTGTCATTCCGCTACATGTGTGGACATATAGTGGGACGAGATGTCGTGCCTCACAGGACCACGGTGCTACATAAATACAGATATACAACACGAAGTAAAACAGTGTAAACCTATACACAACTAACCTACTGTCAGCTTTGACTATACATATGCTATATATACAAAAAATACAAACTGTACAACTGTGCAGATGACTTCAAATACTGTACATGTGCAAAAAGAGAGACATTCAAACAGCTGGCTGGGGAACAGTGTAAGGTGATTTGTGGTGCATGAGCCAGTAAACATACATACATTACAGTCGTATGTTACAATCAGTCCTTTGTGGGATTATGGACACACAATGGTGTGTGAAAGTGTCTAGTGCATGTAGAGGAGAGTGTGTTGCTACAGGTGGCTTGTGCAGGCCCGCTCACCTGAGCGTAGCACATTTGAATTTCACAGAAATAAAAGTTTAACAGTTTTTTCCTGTGATGTAGTAAGGTGGGGGGGGGGGGGTTGTTTGGGGTTTCAGAGAGGGGCGGTGTGATGTGAGTTCAGGGCTCTCACAGCCTGGGGGAAAAAGCTGTTGAGCAGTCTGGCGGTGCGGGCTCTGATACTCCGGTACCGTCTACCTGATGGTAGGAGCTGGAAGAGACTGTGGGAAGGATGGGTGAGGTCCTTCACGATACTTTTTGCTTTGCTGGAGCATCGTGTAAGGAAAATATCCAGGATGGAGGGGAGAGGGGCACCAATGATTTTTGCAGTGGTGTTCACTGTCCGCTGGAGGGTCTTGCGGTCTGCTGCACAACAGTTCCCGTACCAGACAGTGATGCAGCTGGTCAGCACGCTCTCAGTGGTACCCCTGTAGAATGTGGTGAGGATGGGTGGAGGGAGGCTTGCTCTTTTCAGCCGGCGGAGAAAGTGTAGGTGCTGTTATGCCTTCTTGGAGACAGACTTGGTGTTGGTGGTCCAGGTGAGGTCCTCTGTGATGTGCACCCCCAGGAATTTAGTGCTGCTGACTCTCTCCACAGTCGAGCTGTCGATGGTCAGTGGGGGGTGGTCAACGGGGTTTCTCCTGAAGTCCATCACAACCTCCTTTGTCTTCTCCACATTGAGGGACAGGTTGTTTGCGCCACACCATTCAGCCAGCTGTGCCACTTCCTCTCTGTAGTGCGTTTCATCGTTGTTGCTGATGAGACCTTCCACTGATGTGTCATCTGCAAACTTGATGATGTGGTTGGAGCTGAACTTGGCAGTGCAGTCGTGGGTCAGCAGCGTGAAGAGCAGCGGGCTGAGCACACAGCCCTGTGGGGCACCTGTGCTCAGTGTGGTAGTGCTCGAGGTGTTGTGGCCGACCCGAACTGACTGAGGTCTTCCGGTTAAAAATTCCAGGATCCAATTGCAGAGGGAATTGTTGAGGCCAAACAGGCTTAATTTATTGATGAGCTGTTGTGGAATTATTGTGTTGAATGCTGAGCTGAAGGCGATGAACAGCATTCTATCATATGAGTCTTTATTTTATAGGTGGGTAAGAGCCAGGTGGAGGGTGGAGGAAATTGCATCATCCGTAGAGCGGTTTGGGCGGTATGCAAACTGGAGCGGATCGAGTGTGTTGGGGAGGCTGGTTTTGATGTTGTGCATGACTAGCGTCTCAAAGCACTTCATTATGATTGGAGTCAGTGCTATGGGACGGTAGTCATTTAGACAGGACACAGGTGATTTTTTTGGTACCGGTATGATCGTTGTGGATTTGAGACATGTGGGGATGACTGCCTGGCTCAGCGAGGTGTTGAAGATATCTGTTAGGACATCTGTCAGCTGTTCAGCACAGTCTTTCAGTAGACGGCCAGATATATTGTAAGGACCCGCAGCCTTGCGTGGGTTAATCCTAGATAGGGTCTTCCTTACATCGGCTGGAGACAGACAGAGTGCCTGGTCGTTGGGAGGTGTGGGCAGTTTTTGTGCAGATGTGTCGTTCTGCATTTCAAACCGTGAATAAAAGTGGTTGAGTGCGTCTGGGAGGGATGTGTCGTCGTCACAGGCCTGTGGCAGGGGCTTGTAGTCAGTCAATTATCTCAATTATAACCAGTAAAGTATGGAGTACCACAAGGATCTGTCCTAGGTCCTCTGCTATTTTCAATCTACATGTTGCCCCTTGGTAATATTATTAGAAAATATGGGATTCATTTCCAATGTTATGCTGATGATACTCAACTATATATAGCAACAAGACTAACTTCTAAATTATCTAAGCTAACGGAATGTGTTAACATTTTTTAAAGATTGGATGACCAACAATTTTCTCCTTTTTAAACTAAGATATGACCAAAAAAACAGTACACGGAATCTCTTGGATGAAAATTTGCAACTAGACGGATGTCCTATTCTTTCCTCTAAAGTCAAAAATCTGGGTGTTGTTTTAGACAGCAAATTATCTTTTGAAAATCATATTTCCCATGTTACAAATACAGCATTTCTCCATCTTAGAAACATTGTCAAGCTACGGAACATGTTAACTGTTTCTGATGCAGAAAAGCTAGTTCATGCATTCATGACCTCTAGACTGGACTATTGTAATGCACTGTTAGGTGGTTGTCCTGCATCTTCAACAAACAAGCTACAGATAGTACAACATGTTGCGGCTAGAGTCCTTACCACGTCAAGATGATCATATTATTACAATTTTACAGTCTCTGCACTGGCTACCTATTAAGTTTCGTATCAGTTACAAAATATTATTACTTACCTATAAGACCCTATATGGTTTAGCTTCTAACTAATCTACTATCACGCTACAACCCAACCCGCTCCATAAGGTCGCAAAACTCTGGACTCTTGGTAGTATGCAGAATAGCAAAGTCCAGTAAAGGAGGTAGAGCCTTTTCATATTTGGCTCCCAAACTCTGGAATAGCCTTCCTGATAATGTTCGGGGTTCAGACACACTCTCTCTGTTTAAATCTAGATTAAAGACGCATCTCTTTAGCCAAGCATTCATTTAATGCATCTCATAATCTTCTACTGCAGTTATATCTGATCAAATGCACATTATTATTTTATAATCATTTACAACATCCCGTGGTAACTAGGAATTACACAAGCTTCAGTCTGGATCCAACCATGAAATGATCCGAGATGACCAAACACTTGAGAAGAGATGATGCCAACCCCTCAGAGAATATACAGAATTTACCAAATGTTGCCATAAGTTAAATATATTAGGTTTCTGCAATATATAAATCTATTGCAGAAACTTAATTTTTCTGTAAAGCTGCTTTTTTTCAACGATTGCTTCATGAAAAGCCCTATACCAATAATCTTGAATTTAATTAAATTATTTATTTATTTATTATTATATTTGAATTATTTTATATTTGTAATCATGTAATTATATTATTCAATTATTTTAGTAAGTGAAATACATTTTATTATTAATTTAAACCCATGCAATATATTTTTGCCTATTTCTACAAATATACCCGTGCTACTTATGACTTACTTGTGGTTTTGTGGTCAAGGGTCATATATATAATTGGCTTTTATTTGTAAAAAAAAATATATTTAGTATAGGTTTTAGCAGGGGCGTAGCCACGGGTGTGCCAGGGTGTGCCGGTGCCACCCACAGTAGCAGCTGGCACACCTAAAAACAGATGCAGAATTATTATTTTTTCTAATTGTAATAAACATGGGCAGCGCAAAGGAGGGGCTAGCAGATGCTTCAGCACCCCCAATAAAGACCAAAGCACTGCCATTGCACCCATAAGAAATGAAATAAATTAAAAACATTTTACTTATTATTACGCATTCATAACTCTGCATTGCAATATAACGTGACGTGATTAGCAGGCGCACTTTTCGAATTGACAGCATTTTATTTAAAAAAATTGATCGGTTCCTTGTGCCAAGAAGGCCTGTCCCCGACTAAAGATTTCACTAGTCACACATAGATTGATTAATATAATAACTTAGGCTACTAACCATCCTTTAATATATAGGCGTAGCCTATTCCGCGCCCAAGCGCACGTCTAAAGCTTGCAACGGCAAAAGTAGGCTAATGATTATGAATGTTGGGGGAAAGGCAAAATAAAACATTTTAATTATTCGTTAATAAACTAGTGATTTCTTCTCAGTCAGTGTCGGCTGAAAAATAAAGTTGCAGAATGCGACGCTGACTTTAATAAAGAAATGCACCTTTTCATTCCGACTACGTAATTAAAGATTTTTATTTTTTGGTTCGTTCGTTCGTTTAATAAAGTAGCCGGTTCATTGCTGTGACGCGCTCCATTTCACGGAGACTGCATGGGGGGCCGTTCACATATCGCGCCTAAAAACGCTTGGAAAACGTTAGGCGCGCTGCTTTCTCCTTTTTTCCAAAGCGCTCGGGCGGTTGCGCTCCGGAGGCGTTTGTCGTTGCTAAGCAACCATCAGCTGCGCTCACCGTTACAAAAAGGAAATTTCGTCACATGACCTGCGGTGCGCTTGCGGCATTCTGAAAAGTTGAGATGTTTTTATCTCGAGCGCATCGCACCGCGACCGCGTCGCTTCCATTATGAGCGCGCATACCGCGCGTCTACATTTGAAATAACGAACTTGAGCGCGCAAAAGACGCGATATGTGAGCGGCAGACGGCAGAAAGCGCATCTTGTTTCTCTATGTATTGTTTCTCTGTGTAGCCTACATAAATAAAAGCATATATATATATATATGAACTTGCTGTTGAATTTTGTATTTTTGAAAGTTCAATAATAATAAAAAAAAAAACTTGCCGGACGGATTCATTACCCCGCTTTGTTCCGGGACCTCACAATTTACAGATTAAACAGTGCTTACAATATGTGTTAATTTAAAATGTAATTAAAATTTTACATTATTTTCAAAAAAATAAATAAAAAATATATATCTGCCGCCATTCAGACTGCCAACCAATCCGCAACAGCCACTGACTGTGACCTCAACATCTTGGGAAATGTTTGCCGCACATTCAAAAAAAAAAAATAGAGAATCTAAACCTTGCTAGCAACCAATATATTGTAGAGTTCCCTGCTTAATTTCTTTAGTAAAAAACCTCGGCTTGATGGACAGCCGGACAGAAGGCCTAACCTTACACCTGATGAGGATGTTTCTCCCTCCCCGGGCCCAGCATCAACAGGTGCGACTTAGTAGGTTATATTGTATGTGATTGTTGGTGACCCTCTTGAGTGAGAAACCTTCGGAAAATGGAAAAAAACAACAACAAACATATATCTGCAAGCAGCGATAACCAGGGTTCAAGAATTTTAAGGCCTAAGGTGGTATGCTTTTAGGGTCTAGGCCAACATAGCTGGATACATAGCTGACAGTGAAACTCATCGAACATAGACAATAGAGTCACACACACACACACACACACACACACACACACACACACACACACACACACACACACACACACACACACACACACATAGAAATGAAATGGTTAAACTATCATATTAATAATCATTAAGCTTGCTTACACAGATACACACACAGACACACTCATATATGGACATACATGCACACATATTTTGTTGCAGATATAGATATTTGAAATAAATGACAGGTGACAATACTCTTTGCAAGTCTTCTCTTTTTCAGGGATCTCCAACCCTGTTCCTGGAGAGCTATCACCCTGCAGATTTCAGTTCCAACCCTGCTCCAACACACCTGTCTGAAATTAACAAGTAGCCTTGAAGACTGTGATTAGCTGATTCAGGTGTGTTTGATTGGGGTTGGAGCTGAAATCTGTAGGATGGTAGCTCTCCAGGAGCAGGGTTGGAGACCCCTGGTAGGCCAATGTGAAATGCAGGGCTGACAATAGAACACATTCACAATGGAGAATTCATTAAAACGTCTCTCTCTCTCTGTCACATACACACACACACACACACACAGAAATGAAAGGTTTAAAAATGCTTAATATAGAGTAAGCATACAAACACACACACACACAGACATACGCAGAAATGAAAGGTTTAATAATACTAAATATACAGCACGCATGCTAACACACACAAACACACACACACACACACACACACACACACACACACACACACACACACACACACACACACACACACACTCACTTTGTTGCAGATATAAAATAGTGATTTTCAAAGACATCCAAAATGGAGAATAGGTTAACAGACACATGTAGCCTACACAAAAATGAAATGGTTAAACTAACATATTAATACCCAATTAATCTGACAATAAATGTGGCACACCCAGTTTTTCTGATGCACATCCAGAGTCTCCTTTCTGGCTACGCTCCTGGGTTTTAGTAATTTTATTTTAAAATTGTATGCATATTTCTTAATTTCTAATTTTCTTAAACATTTATTTCAGTTAGTTGCCAAAGCAACATTTAAAATTTTCATTCAATTTTGTTTTTGTTTTTTAATTTCATCTTACATTTATGAAGACAATTACGTTTTATTTCAGCTTGATTTAAATTAACACACATTTTTTTAAATAGTTTTAGCTAACAATAACAACAACAGATTGCATAATGTAACCAAAGTTATGTTACTCTGCGTGCATGTGCTGCAAAAAAACATAGAAACATTGGGCCCATCCAGTCAGTGACGGTCACGATACCATGATTTACACGCTCATGATGACAGTCGGCATCTATACTGCTATCAAAAGGCAGCGTGCGATATCAGGCAGCGAGTACGGTGGCCTCCACCCTCTATCTCTGCCAGAGGAAGACAGCAGTGTGTTTACCTACGCAGCCATGCCCACCTCATCCGGCTCCCAAAAGATAAATAAGAAGGGCAAAAGCCAACAAGAAGAAGCAGAAAGGGCCCTTTGTGGCCGAGAGCGAGTTCCCTTTCAAGCTGTTTTCCCACAGCGCAGAGCCCCCGATAGAGAGCCTGACTGCGGTAACTCTTGCTGGTGCCTGGGCCCAGACGGGCCGGGTAGGGCTCACTAGGCCACAAGCAGCCATTGTCTGTCGCCACAGAAACCAGCGTCTTCATGTCAGACATGTTTTTCTGTTTGTTTTCTTTTTTTGTCTTTAATGTGGCCAGGGGAATGTTTCCTCCCCGTCTCCCCCCAACCCATCCACATTTCTTTCCCTTTTTCTTCTCCCTCCAAATGTTATCCTCATCCCTCTTTTTCTTGCTCCATCTCTCTTTATTCCTCCAAAAGATTGTCATTTGTAAAGCTCTTGAGAGGTAAGCCTTTTTTATTTATATTTTATTTTTTTATCTTACTTTATGAGGTTTTGGCACAAGCTCATACTTTTCCTGACTAGAAGGGGGGGGGGGGGGGACAACAAAAACAACAAAACCTATCCCAAAGAATTCTGTCGTTCCCACGCTAAGCCAATTTTCTCCTCAAGATTAAACAAGCTCCAACAACAGAAGGAAAAGGAGAAAGTGGAGAAAAAAGAGAAGATCTGGTTATGATTCGTGACTTTAAACTAAGAGAGGATGCCCCACAGACATCGAATGAGAAAAACAAATCTGGAAAAAGAGAAGTGTTTCTATTTTTAAGAGTCTAAAGAATGTCACTGTGTGCCATGACTCAAAGGATTTGCAGCTCCATGGTAATCAGTTCATTCTGACTGAGATCGTCGACCACATCACACAAACTACGCCATCTTTATGAGCTGGGCAAGAGAAGGGGAAGAAACGAAAGTCAAAATAATTTATTTTGCGCTCATAGCCAGTACCACAGCATTGTTTTGGCAATGTTACTCTAAATGATCTTCGGTATTTGCAACCACTGTTTATCTTTAAAATGGACGTGTTTTATGTTGCTGAATTATCTCCTTGGTTTTTTGTTTAGATTTTCCTAAATGTTGTTATATCTTCACAGCGCAGGGGTGAATTCACTAACTAGTTGCCAAACTTTTGCGCACGCGGTATTTCAGCACAAAAACGTGCCTCTTATTTTCTAAACACTGCAATTCGGTTTAAACTATGTGCTAAATATGTTGAAATTCATAAACATTTGACATTTTACCAAACTGGTGGCTAATTAATGTGAATTTGTACAGTTTAAATATGTACAATGCCCCACTACATACAATCTGCAGATGCCCCACTGATGGTTAGAAATACGCTGTGGACCTTAAAGGTGGGGTATGTATTTTTTCAAAAATGTTTTAGAAAACGTTTTTGTTGGGCCGAGTTCCAAAACACACTTGTAGCCTATCAGCAGTAAGGGACGTGTCTACTCATGATGTGGAGGAGAGAGCGCGAAGAGAGAGATGACAGACATTAGCTGAGCCGAGCGACGACAGAATAAAAAAACAAGCTGATGGCGGATAAAAAAACTAAAGAGGAAAATGTTTGCGGAACAAAAGAAGGCTTGTCTACACAAGACGTGATAGTTTTTGTGTCACGCTGTGCCAGTTAAAGTCTGTCTACACTGGATGTGACAAAGTAACCGTTGAAAATCATTTTAAATTTATGTCAATACCTCATGAATAGAACGTGACAGCTTACTGTCAGGAATGTATTGTGTCCCATCCAGTGTAGACAGCATCACTGATTATAATGAGTTCTATAGTTCTATTTGTCGTGCCACACCGCTCGTATCCGGTATAGACACGGTGTTACAATAAGGCAAGAAGTAGGACCTGTTTAAGTATCAGATCAGCTTCCCAGAACTCAAGGAGCAGGAAGGCCTGTGATCGGATGTCGAGGTTGCTCTGTTTCTTCTTGATAGGTGAGTAACATTGGTTTTGCTTTGTTTCACAGAACATGTGTGGGGTGAAGCTATCAAATTAGGGACGAGACCCTTTTGGGGTAGGCGCGTGGTTGTTTTGCTGATTTGAAATATCAAAATTGGCTACCAGAAGTCACTTACCTCACCTTTAATTTAAAAGGTACACTATATAACATTTGGTGCTCTAGCAGTTAATAAACAAAAGTGCATGCATCTTGCAGAAGAACAGTATAGCCTGTTTATGTATACAGCCGCTGTCATCCCAACAGGTCTAAAATAGTCCAAATATAAACACATATTCACGAAAGGAAGCACAAAAGCTGTCATTGGTGATGGTACCTTCTCAAATGGTTTACATTTGTTTACCTTATTTTCCCCTAAAGGGTGCCTATAGTACCTTTCCGAAAGGTTCTGCTCTTTTCGAATGCACTTATTAAAGGTCGTAACATAGTGATTCAGGAGTCAGAACAAGACAAAATTACGGATTGGAAAATAGATTCTCAATGTACAAAATTTTGGACAGAAAGTTACATAGTGTACCTTTAAATTAAATTGCAATGCAAACCGTTTATATAGCACATTCCTTTTATATAAATTAGGCTTGTGTCTTATTCACAAAGCTCAATACTATCTGTCTGCTGCAATTAACATTGCACTATACCCGCCTACAGAAATATGATGCTTAACAATGGTTTGGTCAACCAGCTTTGTCAGAGAACCCATTGCTGGTTGAACAGCCTGACCAGCTAAATTAGCAGCTAGACCAGTGATTTTCAATCCTGTTCCTGGGGACCCACTGCTCTGTACATTTTGCATGTCTCCCTTATCTGACACACTTATTTTAGTTCATGGAGCTCTTTTCTAATGAGCTCATGATCTGAATCAGGTGTGTAAATTAGGGAGACATGCAAAATGTGCAGAGTTGTGGGTCCCCAGGAACAAGTTTGAAAACCACTGAGCTAGACCAACGCTTACCACCAAAACCAACCTGCAAGCTTCTCTTTTTTGGCAGGATTAGGATATTGTCTTATTTTATATTCAGTTATAAATTAGATTTTTAGTAATAACATTCCTACATCTTTTCAGTTATCAGATATATTATTGATGTCTCATGTATAATTGATTTAATGAAATGATGTATGAAATAATACAAACTATATATGGAAGTGGACAGACTAATAATAAAGAATGACTGAAGAGCATGTTGGATGTCATATACATGTTTTTAAAACAAAAGTCTACAATGACTGAGACACCTAGACATTAACTGAGATGTACTGGCCTTACACTTTGCATAGGAAAAGCTGTCATAGCATTCCAATGAAAAGCTAATTTTAGCTTTCCAAGAAGAAGAGATTATACAGAGTGTGCAGGAGGTGTGGATGAAAGGATGGGTTCAGGATATATGTGCTTACACAGCCTGAAATACTTGGCTAAAGATGCTAATATAGGCTAATGCTAGTTGTTCAGTTTATGCTTGATGAACAATCACAAACCAGGAAAAACTGTTTAAAGTTTACTATAAAGTTTACTATACTTTACTATAACTGATTAATGTAATGGCTCTTTGGTATAGTGTGCATGTCTGGTTAGAATATGCAGAACATTTAAAATCTGAAAATGTCAAAAGCTCAAGTATGCACAGTTGTTGGGTTATGAGCTGATTTTGGATAGTTGGTGAGTTTTGTTGTACATATCAACTCAGGCTTTATTCCGGGTCTTAGTTTTGGATTAGCTCAGCGTTAGTTTGGTCTTAGTTTCAGTGTTCGGTGGGTGTTGGAGAGCTGTCAGTCTGTGGTCAGCCTGCATGATATTGAGGGCTGCAGGCCTCCGGCTCTGTCCACCATGTTGCTATGTTTGAACTTAATTACAGCCAGTCGGCCCTGTCATTACAGCCCAGAGCAGCCGAGCGACGGCCGGCCCGTAGGTAGTGGCGGCAGAATCCCAAACAACAGCAAGCAGTCACACACTCTCTTGGGTACAGCAAACACACATTGGAATGGACACAGACTTATCCAAACCACACAGACACAAACAGAAATACAGATGCGAGCTAGACCATTGTCACGCACGCCACATTAACACAAAGAAAATCCTTGCCTTACAGCAGACACAGATTATCATATACTAAATTCATAATATAATCATTGTGTTCTGTCATTGACAGAACTGGTGGAGTGGTTAATGGAATGGTTGACCAAAAATGAAAATCATTATTACATTTTATAATAATAATATTGTTATGTTGTTCCAAGCTCATGTGCTGTTAATTTTTATTGGAATTTTGTAGTCATAGCACTGACCAGGAGATTTCAAACCAAAAATGTCAATGCATATGTAATGAAGTTGATAAGTACGGGAAGAAGGAGGCGGGAACCGGCGAACATTTAAAGACTTTAATAATAAAATAAACAAACACAAATGAAAAGCGGCAGCCCCTCACGGACGACTGCTGCACACAAAACACAAACTAAAATCCAGGCCTGGTCCTCTCTCGTCTTCCACTGTCGTCACTCCTCCTTTTATTCCTTCCGAAGCTCCTCCGTGGGACTCGAGACCGGTGAGTGGCGCAGGTGTCGTTCATTATCATTTACTCCACCGGCCTCGCTCCGTTCCCACGGCTCTCGGCCCCGTCCCACTCGTCACATACCCCCATCGCCCCTCGTAGGCCGGGGGGTACTCCCAAGACTGCGCTCTACTCCCCCCCTCCCCCCTCTCCCGGGGGGAGCCCGTCAGGGCGGCCGCGGCGTACCTGGGGGTAAGGACAGACGAGGCGAGAGAAAAGGAGACGGAAGGATGAGGAGTGACAGAGACGAGAGAGGGGAGAGAGAAAAAAAAAAAATCTCGGTCCGGTTCCCGGACACACTGCCGCTCGGTCCTCAACCAACTTAAACGGCTCACTCGCGGTGCCATGCGATGGTACTAGACCTCTTTGGTGGACGGCCCGATGCTCCTCCGCCTCCTGGCGGACGGCGATGGCTCCTCCGGTCGAGGGCAGCCGGCAGCGAGTCCCCCGTTCCCTGCTCCTCCACCAACCTGGTGGATGGCAGCAGGCTCCGGCCCACTGGCGAACGGCGCCGACTCCTCCGCTCCCTCTCGGACGGCAGCCACCCCTCCTCGTCCCAGGAGCACGGCAGCGAGCCTTCCGTCCCACCTGCTCTTCCATTGCTCCAGCACCACCGCCTCGGGCAGCAACCAGCGGTCTCCGCTTCTTCCTGCTGCCCGATCTCCTCAGCACCGCGATCCCCCTCAGCAGCGAGGGCTCTCTGACAGCGTGTCCCTCCTTCCTCCCGGGTTTCGGCACCAATGTAATGAAGTTGATAAGTACGGGAAGAAGGAGGCGGGAACCGGCGAACATTTAAAGACTTTAATAATAAAATAAACAAACACAAATGAAAAGCGGCAGCCCCTCACGGACGACTGCCGCACACAAAACACAAACTAAAATCCAGGCCTGGTCCTCTCTCGTCTTCCACTGTCGTCACTCCTCCTTTTATTCCTTCCGAAGCTCCTCCGTGGGACTCGAGACCGGTGAGTGGCGCAGGTGTCGTTCATTATCATTTACTCCACCGGCCTCGCTCCGTTCCCGTGGCTCTCGGCCACGCCCCACTCGTCACAGCATATTAAATACACAAAAAGTTTAGGATTGGTACATTTTTGGCATGTTTTTTAAAGAAGTGTCTTATGCGCACCAAGGCTGCATTTATTTTATAAAAAATATAGTAATCTGTTTTCTATTTATATAAAAAAAAAATATATATATATATTATTCCTGTGATGCGAAGTTACATTTTCAGAATATTACTCTAGTCTTATGGTTACTCCAGTGTCTCATGATCCTTCAGAAATCAATCTAATTAGTTGATTTGTGCTCAAGAAACATTTCTTCTTATTATCAATGCTTAAAACTATTGTGCTGCTTAATATTTTTGTGAAAACCCTAAATTATACATTTATTCATGTAGCAGTGTGAAAGCATTGTAATAATTTTTGTCTTACTGTCACTGTTCAATTTGATCAATTTGCTGAATAAAAGTATAAAATTTAAAATCCTACTTCCCCTAAATTTTTTAACCATATGTATATATAATAATATAAAATTATAGAAATATAAATAAATATACATAAATAAAGATATTTGTTTTAATTTTGGATGAACTCTTCCTTTAATAGATTGAGGAATGAGAATGAGAAGTCAATGAGTGCAGTTGATCTAGACTGCAAAGCTCTGCTTGTGGCCGGAAGCATGTGGTTGAAGCATCAGCAATTATTACTCTCCTTTGCCTCAAATAAATGATAATAAAAAAGGCTGACATGTTTATTTCTGGCAGTCGTTGGCTTGTGAGAGAAAGCGAATGCGGGGCACAATGAGACATCGTCTCCGAAAGACACAAGGACATTAAGTGGTAATTACAGAGAGACGAGATTTCCTTTCTGACCACAGAAGAGAGTGGTGTGTTCAGACTGCAGAGGGGCGCCGGTCCTATTAAAGCACCCGGAATTGGTATCATATCACCAAGACCCCC
The DNA here is from genome assembly GCA_003573665.1 of Oxygymnocypris stewartii. Lineage (NCBI taxonomy): Eukaryota > Metazoa > Chordata > Actinopteri > Cypriniformes > Cyprinidae > Oxygymnocypris > Oxygymnocypris stewartii. Next base: position 575,724 of record QVTF01023765.1, on the reverse strand, counting down.
AACTACACCCCCCATCTGATGTCTAGATCCACCAGAGTCCAGACCCTTTGTGGTGTATTATGACCATTCCACCTCAAACAAACACACCCACCTGCCCACAACATGCATACACACAAAACAGACAGTCAAGGCTGTGTCTCAGATTTAGTGATCAATGTGTGAGGGGTCTGCGCTGGTGCCACAAAACAAATTCCTGGCATTCCGGGATAATTTAAACGTTTCACGCCGCAGTTTTTGCGCCCATGAGAGGCAGCACTCGGGAATGGAAAATGCCACCATGTCATGGCAATCTCTCTCCATTGTCTCTCCCTTTAATCAGTGATCTTCTGTAGCTCTAAATATCCCCGTGGTGTGCATCTACGCCTGGGAAAAAGCAGCTCTTTGCCCCGCTCAGTCCCGAGAAATGCTATCAAACCACACTGTCTGTCTCCTCGCATATGATGACAGGACAAAATTTAACTTGCATCCTTCAATCTTAATATGTAGGAACACCTAGGTCCTAGGATGTCTGAGAATGGCACAAAAACAAACATCTCCCGCCATATTAATGACACATCCTGAAGCGGCGAATCAGAAGCACTCATTTAGGTTATTTTAGACTAGCTACATCTTGATGCATGAGCTTCTGCCTTTGATTCTAGGTTGTTTAAGTTGGAAAACATACATAGGAGTTACAAGGATGAACAGAGTTTTATGCCTTACAGCAGACACACATTAACATACACCTGTAAGTCATAAAATAATAATTGTGTTCTCTCATTATGTTTTATTGACAAAACTAGGGTGTATGTAAAGGAATTGATGACCTAAAAATGTAATTCTCAATATTATATTTTAGAGTAATTTATATTATTATATTGTTCCAAACCCATTCCATTACATTTTATATTACATTTTCTGAATAATTTTAATCATACAGTAACAGGAGTGTATGCTTTGGGGTTGGTTAGATTTCCTCATGCTTTTGAAAGAACCCTCTTATAAAGCTGCATTTATTTGATCACAAATACACTGCTTTTCATTTTACTGTAATTTAAATTGAAATGTATTTCTGTGATTTCAGCAGCCATACTTATGAATCAACATATTGTCTTTTCACAAAAGATGACAGGAAAATATTCACTTGCAACTTTCAGTCTTAATGTATATTGTAATAAGAAGCACCTTAGAATGATCTAAAAAAAAAAAAAAAAAAAAAAGGAATTCGGGGCAAATTTTCGGGGCCACACCATCTTGAAGCCTGAGCATTAGATTCAGGGAAGTTTCAAGTTTATAGGATTCGAGGACAACACTCTGGTTTGTATATAGGAATTATAAGGATGAATAGAGTTTTATGAGGTGCTATAAATTTCATTTTCAAAAGAGGGTGTATGGCGGCTTATGTCCACTCGCCTACCCTGTGGTTTAGAGGGGCCACCATGAAGCCTTTGTGCTCTGTGGCTTTACCATGGGAAAATTCTGAAAACAAATAACTCACCCGGTCACCCATCAGTGTTAAAAATCACTTTCGAGTGCTGTGGATTGTGATGCATGGGTGCGGTGCAACTTGCAGGAACTGCATATTTGTTTTATCTCAGTCCAAATGTTAAAAAATAGCTATTTTGGGGCTAAAGAGAGCAAATAAACACACATTCCATTGCAGACAATGGGGTAGGCACATGGCCTGACATGAGCTGGTAGTACGGGCATGTTAGGATATGGGCATTGTGAAGACATCAGTCCTCACTCAGAGCAGGGATCTATTTCAGAGCAGATGTGAGCTTGTCATCTTGCCTCCACAATGGTGGTCAACCACTATGCTGAAAAATAAACTACTTCTCATGAATGTGCTGTTCATCATCCTGGCGTCTGTGTAACAGCGGTGTAAATTTGCACTTGCTGAAACTATTGGCAGTGCCAACTGTTTCTGGGATTTTGCTCCCTCATCTGGTGATAGTGTTTGTTGCACTTTCTTCATTGCCTTTGTTTTGTCAGAGTGTTGTCATTGTATGAAGGGGATAAACAGCGTAAATAATTGATAAATGTAGATGCTTTTTAGCTTTTCTTTTTGAAACAATTAAGAATACAGGAAAGTTGAGGAACAGGATCCCAGTGAGTCAGCAAATCTTTTAGGTCATAGCCTACATTTACTCATATAGTTAGCACTTTTGACACTAGGCTATACAGTGCCCTCCACTAATATTGGCACCCTTGGTAAATATGACCAAAGGTGGCTGTGAAAATAAATCTGCATTGTTTATCCTTTTTATCTTTCATTCAAAAAATTCACAAAATTCCAACCTATCATTGAAGTAAAACAATTGAAAGTGGGGAGAAAATCTCATGATGAAATAAATGCTTTCACTATTTCATGTTGGCCACAATTATTGGCACCCAATTATTGCAACGTCCTTTTCCAAGGGTAACAGCTCTGAGTTTTATTCTATAATGCCTGAAGAGTTTGGAGAACACCTGACAAGAGATCAGAGACCATTTTCTTCATACAGAATCTCTCCAGATCCATGACGGTGCTTCTTCTCTTCAGTTCACCTCACTAATTTTCTTTAAAAAAAAGTGAGGTTTTCTCCCCACTTTCAATTTTTTTTACTTCAATGATAGGTTGGAATTTTGTGAATTTATTGAGTGAAAGATCAAAAGGATAAACAATGCAGATTTATTTTCACAGCCGCCGTTGCTCATATTTATCAAGGGTGCCAATATTAGTGGAGGGCACTGTATGTCACAATCACAGTACACTGTATACACACTGTATGCATTATTTACTCATCTACAGAGAGTCCAAATCAACTGACAATAATAACATTTGGTGCTTGGAAATTTTCTTTTGGACTCCACTAACTTCTAGGGACAAAGACATTCTTAAAATATCTTATTTTGCAAGAAGTCATACAGGTTTAAAACAACATGGGGATTAATTTTGTTATTTTTGAGCGAACATTTCCTTTTGAAATACTATTTTCTGCCTTGACAGACATGTAAATTAGACCACATTAGTCAGGCAGAGAGATGTGTTCAAAAAGTTACTCTAAAAAAAAGTAATTAGATTACTGTACTCTAAAAAGTATTGCTTCACTTGTTACTAATAACTTTCTAAATCCCATCTAGATTAGCCTACTTTTCTCTCTCTCTCTCACACACAGGCATGAACAGGCACTAAATAGCTGAGGCAGGGCGTAGCTGATTATTGAACACTTTTATTCATCAACTACATACAGTCTTGGGACAAAACTGCCACCTCAGTGAATTAGTTACATGAGAGAAAACACTTGTCATTTACCATAAAATCTAATAGGTCTACTTTTAAAAAAACTGTCATTTGTAACATTATTCATATCCAGCTTCATTTTTATTTTATTTAATATTGCTTTAATAAAGTCATTCGAGAAAAACGTTTTTAAAACTAGCCAGCATGGGGGGTCCCTAACCTTAAAATAAGACCAGTGTAAGGGAGTTACATGTAATGGCGTTACGTAATTTAATTACAAAATACATTCAACCGTAATTCGTTACAGTTACTGGAATTTTTTTTTTAATTAAATTCCAGTTTCTTATGAAAATGTTAAAGATTACAAATAGGGTTACATCTGAATATTTTCTTTAAAAACCTAGGATGTGTTGAATAATCTTATTTTGTTGCTAGAATTTGTTAAGGAGGTGCTATTCTGATGCTTTTGATTGGTTCTCTGGTTTGAATTTGAGGCGCACACATTGCCGATGAAAGCTCTAGGCTACTACTGTATACGTTCGCTTCGAACTGGAATCATGGCAGAATATCCTGTGATGTCCACTTCGCAGGGCACTTGCATTCAAATAGAACATACATCTGAAGCGATAAGAGTAACATACGAAATATGCAGAGCGGGGAGCCGCGAGGACTGGAATTGAGAACCGCTGCTTTACACACACAGTGGTAAAAAGAATAGTATGCAAAGTTTTTTACTATTTTTTATTATATCAGAGAAAAACGTGTTTTTTACTACAGTATAATGATCTAGAATTGTGTTTTCTCTTAAATATAACAAAAAATAACTCTCTGTTTTTTAGAGGAAACATCCAAGAATTTTATTGATGCAAGACACAAAATCGAGTCAGTCTGATGTGATGGGAGATGCATCGGCAAGCTCCTCTACCCATGTGGCTACACAACCCTCTTTGAAGCAAACAAGGATAGAATCAGGGCTTAGCGTGTCACAACAACGTGTGAACCACCTGATGGTGAACTTTCTGGTTGATTATGTACAGTGGTTTTCATTGGTGGAGCAGCCATCCTTCCGAAAATTGATTGAGGGAATCAGGGGTGGGAAGAAAGTGATGTGCCGAAAAACTCTGATGCAGCGCATTGACAGAGAGTTTGCTGTAATGAGGGACTCTGTAATCTCCAGTTCTCCACGCTTATTAATGTGGACACTGTCCGCACAACAGCAGACATTTGGTCAGCAGTTTCTTTGGAGTCACATGTCACTGGATTGACAAAGACACGCTGGAGAGACATTCTGCATTATTGGAATGTACACGTCTCAAAGGTCGACACACCACACAGAATACAGGATTCAAAACAAAGTCAAATCCACTGTGACTGACAATGGAAGTAATTTTGTAAAGGCATTCCGTGAGTTTGGTGTAAGAGAAGATGAGTCAGATTATTGCAGTGATGAAGTGAGATTTTCGGATGTTCTTCAGGAAGACGGAGATGGAGAGCAGTTTTTTCATCCACAGCATCAGCTCTGTGCTGCTCATTCATTAAATCTATTTGCCACCAATGGGATTCACAAAGTTGCATCAAATGGGCCATCACGTAAGCTATACAGAAGTGCCATGGCTAAAAGCTCATCTATCTGTAATAAAACACATAGATCTTCATTGGCCACAGAAGTGATTCAGGAGATGGCCATATGCATTTGACTGTCACAAGATGGAATTCAGAGTTCAGGGCTATCACAAAACTTGCTTCATCCACAAGAGTCTGCATTCCTAAAAGAGTACACGGAGGTTCTGAAGCCTCTAGCTGTTGCCAATGACATTCTTCAGGGTGAAAGCAAATGTTATAGGATTTTTAATCCCTACTTTGCTTAGCCTCAAGTCAAAGCTATTTGAAAGATGCCTCATTTGCTTCATTATGCACACATTGTCACCACTATCAGTGAGGCCATAGAACAGCACTATGGATCAGTGTTAACCAGTTATGAAGCAGAGATGGTAACCACAGCCCTGCCAAAGTTCCGCTTAAGCTGGCTTAGCCCTGAGCAGAGAGATGACATGAGAAAGCCTTATAGCAGGAAGCTATTGCTCTGGAACTACTGCACAGTCCAGCTACAGTGAGAGATGACAACTCTGTGAAATCTGATGAGTCAGAGGAAAAAAATATTTGGCTTTAATAATGGCAAATCATCATCTGACAGCACAAGTCATGATGAAGTCAGAAAGTGCTTAGAATATTCAGATAACAACCTGACATCTCTTAAGGCATGTCCCATAGTTAAGAGGCATTTTATGAAGTACAACATCACATTGCCTTCCAGTGCTCCTGTGGAGCATCTTTTTAGTCATGGAGGCAATCTTTTGACCTCATCTCGAAACAAAATTAGTGATGACCACACGGGACAGGTCTTACAGCTCCGTTACAACAAACAGCACTGTCCCAGTGACCTAACCCATGATGACTGATGTGTAGTGTGGACACTTTAGCTGTCGCTCCATTGTCCAGTTTGATTTTTGGAGGACACACACACACACACACACACACACATACACACACATACACACACACACATACACATTTAATTAATTTATTTCCCTAATTACATTGACAGCTATGAGACAACAGTGTTTTTCTTTGAACTATTTAACAACTGTTTTATTGCCTATTTGGGTTTATGTATATGTTTTATTTTTTAAGATAGTTTTTTAAGGCATTGTTACTTGCCAGTGTGTCCTGTCATAGCTATGCAAAGTTTTGATTCATAAAACAGTATTAAACAATGTTTTTGTGTTTTTGTTATGAAGTCTGGTTTTGTGGTGGCTGTGCTTTAAAATTAAATAAATATAATCTTAATTCAAGGGATGAAAGATTTTGAAGTTCTAACAGTAAAAAGAGTTCAGTACTACGTAAGGATAACCCTGCCTGGTATAAAATGTTTGGAAATTATTTAGTTGAAAATATCCATTGGAAACGTAAAAGTAATCAAACAATATAAATTAATTGAAAAGTTACACTACTTATTACATTTTAAATAGGGTAATTTGTAATCTGTAACCTATTATATTTCCAAAGTAACGTTAAACTTCCCAACACTGCATAAGACCCTGGGGACTGCACACTGCTTATCCGGTTCAAACTCTCTCGCGCTTTGTATTTTGGGCAATGGTGCTTCGACGAGTGGACAGCTATGGTATAAACCAGTGAACGAATGGCTGACATCCGACATTGTACACTATATAGGGGGTAGGGAGCGATTTATAATAACACATCGCCCGCTGCTATGGCAGCGACAGGAAGTACAATGTAGAAATCAGGAAGCAGTCAATCAGGGAGACATTTTTAAAAGACCACCATGAGAAACAACCAAACAGACACCTAAACGTAAGTACAAACAAATGGGTTTATAGCATCAGAGGGTAATAGTCATTTTGTTAAAGCCGCTCAGAGCTATTTTGAGTGCGCTGGATTTGTTACGATGGAGTGGGGTGTTTTCGTATTGCTCGCCGCTGTTTCTTATAATTCGCTTATCTCTAAAATTAATTGCTGTTATAAAACAGGACGATTGTCAAAATCTTATTTATGTTATTCCTAAATTATAACCGCCGTTATGTAGCGCGAGTTGATTTGGTTCAGATACTTTTGATACTATTGTGACAGTGATATAACCTAGAGGTCTGCACGGGCTCAAAACTGAAGCCCGAACCCGGCCCGTACCCGAGATTGTCTGACCCAACCCGACCCGACCCGAGCGGCACAGTTAAATTTAGAGCCCGAACACGACCTGAAATCCACCCCCCCCCAAAAGAAACAGATTAATCAAGGCTCTGCCATTTCACAAACATTTGCAAGTTATGAAAGTTTGTGAACATCAGGTGCAGCGGTCGCATACATTCTGCCGAGTTTATGAATTTTGTATGGACAAGAAGATAATTCTTCCACCGTGCAAATTATGGTCATTTTTTGTCAGTTAAGGCTCGTTAGCATTCTGTCTACTTTAAATCAGACATAAGATCTTAAATAAGATTGTATTTATTTGAATGCATTAATCATTTATTTGAATTAGCGAGAGAGAGAGAGAGAGAGAGAGAGAGAGAGAGAGAGAGAGAGAGAGAAGGGGGTATGAATGTTGCGCGTGCATGTGAACCTGCGTCTGCGCGTCTCTCTCTACAAGCAATGAGGCTTAGTTACTTTAAAAATAGCGATTTTGCCGCCTCATTGCAGATAAATATAATGTTGTGACTTGCGAGTCAGTAGCCTGTCGAAGCTATTTTACTAATAAAAGTTTCCGTGCTGTTTGTGCTCTGCGCGATCTCTGATATCTGTGTGCAATGTGTGTGCGTGCGTCTATGAAAGCAGCGAAGCCTCTGCATATAGTTTTGGTTTAGCTCCGAACCCGACCCGAGCCCGAAGCTATCCATTAAACATTAACCCGAAACCCGACCCGAAAGTATTTCGGGACCCGCGGGTTCGGGTCGGGTAGCAGACCTCTAATATAACCTCTAAATCGGTCTATATAACGTTAAATAAAGTGCAATTTAAATGTTTGTATACTGTGTTTTGCATTAACTAACAATATGGCATTGGTATGATAATCGGGTCTTTCTTCATTTGGGATGGTAAATGAGAGGCAGAATTTGCAAACGTTCTTGTTTGTTTGTTTTTCAAATAAAATGTATGGCTATGCATTTAAAATTGGTTTAATATGCTATATCCATTCAAATGTAAGCTTAAGAACATTTGAATTTTAAATAATTTCAACCAAACACTGGTGACACAAGCAAGTATTCCGTTTAATTGAACATTTTAAACTTAAGTTTTAAAAAATAAATTTTTATTTGTTCATCTTGGCCCGTATTTCTGCCAAAGGACAATAATTTATTTTATTAAAATGTTGATATCCATAACAAATAGATAGTCTGTCTGTGGTATAAGTCTCTGAAGGTAAGAAATTACCTTATTATTTTGAAGTAACACCACATACTTCATACTGCAAGTTACTATAGAGTCGGTGTTGTTACCAGGAAAGACAGTGCAACACCACAGACAAATCATCCTAAATCCAGACATTTCTAAAATGAAGGCTGCCATCATGATGATTTCAAGATCAGGGAGAATTTTGGAAATATTAATAAAAATGTATTTATCCAAATCTTGATTAAAATGTCAGAACTGCAAGTTATCAACATAACTCTACAGACAATAATAACGTGCGACACATGAAATTGTCAGAAGTGTAGCTAAATTTATGAATTAATAAGAAAATGTGCACCCCTCAGATCAACCATCACCTGCAGTGACAGGAATAGTATTCCCCCTTTTCTTAAAGGGGTAACATCCATTGTTGTAACCCCACAGACATGAATTGGGGGGGGACAACTTTTTTCTTAAATATAACAAATATGTATTTTTGTTTTAAACATTTAATACAATTGTACATGTTAAATAAAATCTGTATTCACAATATAACCACTTTATTTGTGTTAACATTTTTTATATTGTTGCAATTACATTCCATGATACCTCTCTTAGGTATGGCGGGAACATGCAGATTTTGTTACGAATGCAATCTCTCAAACTCAATTAAATATGTATTTTATAACAAAAATGTAACTATTAACAGTGTACAAATGGTGTTAACCCTTCAGAATGCAAACATTTTATAATTTATTGGTATTTAAAGTTAATTTCAACTGTTGTAAAGTAGAGGGACACCATTTGCCATAACAAATGAAGAATGGTCCAGTCAGTATAATCTTAATGTGGTCAGACTTCAGAAATGGTAACTGGAAATTTTCTAATTCAGTGAATTTATCAATATCTATTAATTAAAAAATGAGAGAATATGTGTTGCATTTAGGCTAATGTGCATAAGGCAATTTTTAAATAGTTGTGGGTTCCATATATAATTTATTTTTGGTTTAAAAAGGATGATATGTTTTTGTAAATGTAATTGTTTAGTTATTATTTTCCTATATTGTAGTGTGCTTTCAACCAACTGGTATAGTTATATAGTGTGACAAAAAAATTATCCAGGGACAGGGCGGCTAAAACTGGAACCGCTTCTGGAAAACGGGGCACCCTGTTTTATCTCTTTGTGAAGGTTAAAGCAGTTTGACAGTATGCAATTATTTCATAGAATAGGCCTATTTTTCTCATGAACATGGATTGATATGTTCACCTTTATTCTTCCAGAGAAACACATGGCTCTAATACTGTGAATATGGAGGTTCCTTCCTACCTGTCCCGGCTCTTGTCCGAGCTGAACGAACAGCGTAAAAGGGACTTCTTCTGTGACTGCAGCATCATAGTAGAGGGACGTGTTTTTAAAGCACATCGTAATATTCTCTTTGCCAGCAGTGGTTATTTTCGGGCTCTGCTTGTACATTACCTGCAGGACAGTGGTCAGAGACACAGCACAGCCTCCCTGGACATAGTCACAGCCGAGGCCTTCTCCTTCATCCTAGACTTTCTGTATTCGGGTCGCCTGGACCTGCGCAGTGACAATGTCATTGAAATAATGTCAGCTGCGAGCTACCTGCAGATGACTGACGTGGTGAACTTTTGCAAGGGCTATATCAAGTCATCCCTGGAGATCTGTAACAGGGAGAGGGAGAGACACAAGGACTTCAATGATAGTGAAAACCCAGTTTCAGCCACTAGTGTTCCTGTGGCGTCCACATCTGATTCCGACCAAAGGACCTGTCAGGTCACCGAGGCCCTCAGCCCTGATGACACCCCAACAGCTGCTGTGTGCATGCCAGCGGCCACCAGTAGCAAAGACTCTGAAGTGGAAAACTCCCAAGAAGCTTTTCCCAACCGTCCTCCCATGAATGCTCCGCTGAAGATCAGTCCAGGCCCAGATTTAGTCAACTCATCCACACCAGGATTGCTTCTAGATTTGGTGAATCCCAAAATAGAGTATGACCCTGATGAGGAGGGCGAATCTTCACGGGAATCCAAAGACACGACTCTTTATCAAGGCCCAAATCAGGACGAGGAGAAAACTGTTAACACTAGTCCAGCTCCAAGCACTGAGCATTCGTCCGTATCATTTTCTAACTGCCCAATGAAGCAGTTTCCAGATGTGCTGTTCAGAGCGGGGATGAACCCTAACCGCGAAGAACACTTTTCCCAGAGTTTGGGGTATGTCGGTGGATTTGGCCGTGGCGATGATTTGCTCGGTTCTGCGGGATCCTGTGGGATGGAGATTCAGAATGACTGGTATGGGGAAGATCCAGGTGAGAGATGCTGATTTGCGGAGTAAACTTTTTGTAGTAAAACAATCACTGTGTCTTAAATTGAATGCTGTAACTTGCTACAAGACTGTTTAAATAATGTTTTATGTAGTATGAATGATGTACTACATCCAACATGTTTTCACTGCTATTCACAAATCCTCCTGTGGCCTCATGGGATAGTAAAGTGTTAATCAGATGCTGCTTCAGATGAGATTCTAAAATGTGCAAGTCATCCGGGGACTTTTTGCTTACTGTTTTATGAATACCTTGCATTCAGAAATACTTCTACTTGGCTCATATGCTGTTTCAGGCCCGGTTCTATGGGGGTGCTTGAGGGTGATAAGCGCCCTCAAATGAAATCAAAAGCACCCTCAGTTAAAGCTGTAATATGGCATTTTATTGCAGATTTGGCAAACTATCCAGCGCTCTATGGTTTGCGCTCTGGAGATCGGTTTCTATTTCAACACGTTTTACATCGTTGAGCATTGTATCCAATCTCGGACATATCTGTTGATTTCTTGAGCCTAACTGCAAATCTGAGGCGTTTAAGATAGAATCCACTAACCACTTAAATTGCCGGAGTTGTTGTTCAGGTGTTCAAAATAACCTCATTACGTGTAGACACGATGTAAATAAGGGATTCACTGTGCAGCGTAGAGAACTTCATTAATTATAATGTAAGTTTGTGAGATCACTGTGAACTAAGATGAATGACAGCATTTTAGTGATTAGAAAGGGAACCATGCTGACAAATCGGTAGCCTAATGAGCAATTTTTCCTAAATTATTTATTTTTATTTTCACATTCTCCATTAAAATACCTTCAATATGATTTGTTGGAATCAGACAAGTTATGAGTTTGAAAGCGATAGTCATCAGAGTTGAGAAATATTGAGTTTAAGTTGTCTGAAGATTCCAAAGCAAAATTATCAAGCAACGTTGCATATTTTCCTCCTATTCTTTTAAATAATTACTATATACTTGTTAATATAGTTTTTATTTATCATGGTTATTAAAAACAAGAAACAAATGCAAATAAACAGTAGTTTAATCAAGAGTAACGAGTGATTCCTTTTCTTTTAATGTTTGATTAACATTGAAACAGCTCGTTTCCGCCCCTGAATAATATAAAAAAAAGGTTATTGCAACTTTTTATCTCACAATTAGGGTTGTAACGATATACCGGTATGAAAATATAATACAATATAAATTCATACGATTATCAAACCGTGTACATTTGCTTATATACGGTATTTGGAGAAAATAAAAGATGCAGTATCTTAACTGTGCCTAGGCGACAACTTTGCACTTAACTGTTCTCTTGCTCCACCCACACGTGCAGCGGAGACAACATCAGAGACTGTGGCTATCTCTAATCTCTATCCCACGTCCAAATATAAATCTAAATTGGTAGTATGGGAATATTTTGGATCTAGAAAAGACGCTTATTTGTCCTGGAGTATAAAAGCAGCCACAAAAAGAAGAAAAACATTGAACATGTTTACCTATATTTCAGAACACCATCCCTCTGTGCAGGTACAGTTATGTCCCATTTATAACTTAAGGTTAAAGCCTAATGATTTCCGTGATGCGGAGTGAATCCCAGAATCCAGTCATGACAATGAATTTACAATGCAGATGTACGTTAACATAAACGCGAGGTTTGATGGATTGATTAATAAATCAAAAACAGAGCTGTCAAATCACTACATTGTCTAGTGTCTGTGATTTATTAAAGTGAAAAACATTGCTATATAAAAATATAATCTGTTTGTTTTGCGTTTCTCTCTGTGTGTGAGCAGCGTTGTCTTGTACTACATACTCAAGTATGCGCACTGGCACCGCTCATAGTGTTTAACAGCGCCTGCTCTCTCATTATCTGAAGACGTGAACACTGAGAGCCTCACTGACACTGAGAGAACAATTAATACACCTTTCATCATTTTATTTGAGAAAATCATTGTCAAATACAGTGACAGGCAAAGTGTTTCACTACTACCCGTCTTCTCCTCCTTTGTAGGGCTGTCAATTTTTTTTTTAATTGTGAATATTAGTCAAATAAAAAAAAAATCCATATTTGAATGCAAAACGCTGCATTCAAATTTTAGGTGTCCGTCAGGCAGCCTGGCTCACAAAATGCGATGACGAGGTGTCGTTGCATTTTAATGTATTTTTTTTTTTTTTGCCTGCACATTCACAATATTGCGGAAAAAGAGAACATCAATGTGGAGAAGATGTTGTTTACTTCAAAACTGAAACCAAGCCGTTCACACAGAACACATATTTATTGCATTTTCTAGAGGGACATCTATCAGCGTTGCACTCGTGTCTCACACAAGAGAGCCCAAAGCCATGTCAAATTCATGTAAGTTCAACTTTTTTTTTTAAAACGTGTAATTACAAGATTAAGAAATTAGCTTGTTAGCAAACATGCATATTAACAGCCTAAACATGAACCTTGCGATCATATGATTAAATGTTAATAAATTACGTGTCTCAGCAATGATAAATCTTTGAGTTTAAAGCGGCTCTGACAGAAAGGCTGCATGTGCCCTGACAGAGATGTGCTGTTTGAGCTATGTGCTCTTTTCCTAAATGCATAACTTACATTTCACAGGTATATTCTCCATCTGTAAATGTTATAAAGCCATGGAAATATTTCCATCTTGCGATTCAACGTTAAACTTCACAGACTTGGTTCTGAATGCGCGCCGCTGCGCACATGCGCACCAAACAGACAGAGAGCAATGAAATAGGAGCGCAATAACTCTGACTAAAATATATATTTTGCTGAAATGTTTGTAGTTGGACATTTTAAACCTACAAGTAAGTGTATTTGTATGATAGCACTAACTGTAAAGTGACTGTAATGGGGTAATCAAAATAGCCTTGTTACTCAATATGTGCTTTGTTTTTTTTTGTTTTTTAGTTTAGTAAATTTAACTTTGCTTTTGTTTTTAGGTCGCAATGTTACAATGTTAGAATGTAATATGATTTTAACCCTTTTTGCACATTATATATGCCTTCATGGTTACATTCACTTTATTTATTCGTTTAATCCAAGTACAAAATACAGAGGTATGTACGGTATACCGCAAATCAGGACAAAAATACAGAGATATAAATTTGTGCTAATATTGCCAATCCCTACTTTGAAGTACCTACCCTATGTGCATGTGTTAATATTTAGCTCGATTCTCAGGAGAGAAGCCAAAAGCTTTTTTTTTCCTAACTGAATTTATGCCTTTTAAATTCGAATATAATTCGAATTTTGATAATATTTTAGTACACAATTCGAATATAGTTTTTCAGGCAATTTGACAGCCCTACCTCCTTGTGATTTGCGGCAGCTTAGACGCTTCAAATGCGCATTACTGCCCTCCTCTGTTTACTACTACCAGTCAAAATAAAAGTCTGCTTTTTAACTCAAAGAAATTGATAGAAATTACAATTGTACTATAATGTAGCCTAATTCTAAAATAATAATAATAATTTATAGAAATATTTAAGGAATATAATTTCCCCCTCATTTTTATTTAGAAAATCTCTGTTGTGCCGCCCTTTACGAAAGCATAAAAGGATCAACGCTATTTTCATTTGATTACATTTTAAAGCATTAATTAAATTGTTAAAGCTTTATACATTTCATTACCACCATTTTTATAGTGTATTTCTATTATATCATAAAAGTCCAGAATCCAGAAAAATTAAGTCAACCCAGAATTGATTAATTGTTATGAATTAATAATGATGAATATAAGTCGTTAAACTAATATATAAACAAACAATTGTTAGTTATAAAGTCAGAATTACAATTTATAAAGTCAGAATTGCGAGATATAATATTTTGTAATTCTCACTGAGAGACTATATGTTCTCAGATTTGCGAGTTTATATCTCACAATTATGACTTTTTAACTCTCAATTGCGAGTTTATATCTCACAATTAAAATTAAAAAAATTCTGAAATTAAAAAGTTGCTATAACTTTTTAATTTTTAAACGGCTTCCATACTATTAAGACCTAATGCACGGATTAAATATGATGTTACACATCAGACATTCCCCCAGCCATTAACTAAATGTTCATGTAAGACAATATTACGCATGTGTAAATCTTGCCAAGCCATATTTCGCAATAATATACCTTATAGGGAGATTGCGCACTCTCTGAAAGGCACGTCTTATGTCTACGCGCTTTGCAAATGTCAGTCTGCGGTGCGATCCTGTTGTTTTCATCAGCATGGGTTTAAAAATCACATTTAGTTTGGACTCATGTCATGGAGAATTCATTATAAATATTCACAAAGCTGGAATGCTGTGCTTTACTCGTAGTGAGCAGCAGCAGTCATCCAGAAGTGAGCAGAGAAAAGGTTACACACAGAAAATGTATAAATAAAGTTCATTTTAGATGTTTAATTACTATTTGGAGCATTGGGATAGCTAGAAGAGGATTTAATTAACTACATTTTGTGAAAACCTCAAATTCGACCAAAACTGAAATGTTTCACTTTTTTTTTGTCTGTAGCTCAAAATTAGACCATGCGCATTCCAACTCATTTTGACAGCACAGGTTTATATACATGTATGTATGTTAGAGCACCCTCACTAATTTAAGAAGCACCCTCCGTGATTTGATTCTGGAGCCGGTTCTGTGCTGTTTTTCTCCAACTACAGTGCTCAGCGTAAATGAGTACACCCCCTTTGAAAAGTACAATTTTAAACTATCTCAATGAACACAAAAACCATTTCCAAAATGTTGACAAGACTAAGTTTAATATAACATCTGTTTAACTTATAACATGAAAGTAAGGTTAATAATATAACTTATTATAACTTAAAAAATAAAATAAATAAATAAATAACTTTTTCAAAATCTTCATCTTTCTCTTTCTCTCCTTCCCTTGCTAGCTTGTACTTATTTGAACAGTGCCTGAGACTTGGTGTTATGGGCACTTCCTCTGTCTGTTTGCCTCTTCTAGATTAATCGCTTTATGTATTCCCCAATTGTAAGTCGCTTTGGATAAAAGCATCTGCTAAATGACTAAATGTAAATGTAAACTTAGATTACACATTTTTCAGTTTTACTCAAATTAGGGTGATGCAAAAATGAGTACACCCCACAACAAAAACTACTAAATCTAGTACTTTGCATGACCTCCATGATTTTTAATGACAGCACCAAGTCTTCTAGGCATGGAATGAACAAGTTGGCGACATTTTGCCAGATCTATCTTTTTCCATTCTTCAAGAATTACCTCTTTTAGAGATTGGATGCTGGATGGAGAGTGATGCTCAACTTGTCTCTTCAAAATTCTCCATAGGAGTTCGATTGGGTTCAGATCAGGAGACATACTTGGCCACTGAATCACTTTCACCCTGTTCTTCTTCAGAAATCCAACAGTGGCCTTAGATGTGTGTTTAGGATCATTGTCATGTTGGAAAAGTGCACGACGACCAAGGGCACGGAGTGATGATAGCATCTTCTCTTTCAGTATAGAGCAGTACATTTGTGAATTCATGATGCCATCAATGAAATGCAGCTCCCCGACACCAGCAGCACTCATGCAGCCCCACATAAGGACACTGCCACCACCATGTTTCACTGTAGGCACCATGCATTTTTCTTTGTATTCCTCACCTTTGCGACGCCATACAATTTTGAAGCCATCAGTTCCAAAAACATTTATCTTGGTCTCATCACTCCAGAGTATAGAGTCCCAGTAGTCTTCATCTTTGTCAGCATGGGCCCTGGCAAACTCTAGGCGGGCTTTTTTGTGCTTGGGCTTTAGGAGAGGCTTCTTTCGTGGATGGCACCCATGCATGCCATTCCTCTGCCAGTGTACGCCGTATTGTGTCACGGGAAATAGTCACCCCAGTTTGGCTTTCTACTTCTCTAGATAACTGCAGTGAACTAGCATGTCGATTTTCTTCAACCCTTCTCATCAGAAGACGCTCCTGACGAGGTGTTAACTTCCGTGGACGACCTGGACGTCTCTGTGAGATGGTTGCAGTTCCATCTTTTTTAAATGTTTGTACCACTTTTGCTACAGTATTCTGACTGATAAGTAAAGCTTTGCTGATCTTTTTGTAGCCTTCACCTTTCTTGTGTAAAGAAATTATTTTCTTTCTCAGGTCTTGTGACATTTCTCTTCCATGTGGTGCCATTGCTGACAGCATGAAATGGGAAGGGGTTTTCTTTAAGTAACACCCTTTTATAGTCAACTGTCACCTGTGTAATGAATAATTAGACTCACCTGTGATTGAATTCTTGTTAAATTAGACATTTGTAGTCTAAAATTTAGCTTTGCTCCAGAGACTTTCAGTGGGGTGTACTCATTTTTGCATCACCCTAATTTGAGTAAAACTGAAAAAAAAATTCTCTGTTATATTATTAACCTTACTTTCATGTTATAAGTTAAACCGATGTTATATAAAACTTAGTCTTGTCAACATTTTGGAAAATGTTTTTGAGTTCATTGAGATATTGTTTAAAATGTTACTTTTCAAAGGGGGTGTACTCATTTACGCTGAGCACTGTATATAGGATGGAATTCGGATGCAGGGAATTGTGTTATAATATATGTGTGTGTGTGTTTACATAGGGAGGCTGCACAAATGTCCATTCTGCCCATACACGGCCAAACAGAAGGGTATTTTGAAGAGGCACATCCGCTGCCACACAGGAGAAAGGCCATATCCTTGTGAGGTCTGCGGCAAACGTTTCACAAGACAAGAACATCTTCGCACTCATGCAATTTCTGTAAGTCTTCATAAGTTAATTTAACTGAACTTGCTATAAGTCACTTTGTTTTTGTTCTAAAGACAAGAACATGAGCAAGTGTCAGTGTTAAATATACACCGTAATCCTGTTGCTGTACTTACCTGTGGTTAATTGATTCCATAGAAAGGCATGTTTTATGCAAACACTACAATTCCATAGTATTGAATCTCTCAGAAATAGTCATGCCTTTTGATATTAATTCAAATTATTCTGGTCAAGGATTAATCAAAAATAACATTAATCAAAGAATCCTTTGTTTTGGTAATGTAATATATAAATATATTTATGTCTCTCTCTATAGTAGAATTTAATCAAAGTTGAATAAGTAACGAATTTAAAACAAACAAAACTATGAAATTGTCCTCATGAAAGTAACTGTATTAATGATTTTATTTTTGTAATGTATCAATACAAATGCTTCAAAACTTCAAAAACATGAGTTGGATGTGATTTTTTTAAAATATTTAAATCGCCATATTTTTGTTTAGCCTATACATAATGTTTTACTAATGTCAAGTAGTTGTCATTAATGTCAAATTGCTTTATTTTTTCCATTCCATATTGTCTTTGAGAAGAGAATAAAACATTTACTTTTGAGATTTAAAAATGTTAGTGAAACTTCATTCATGTATATTTTTGTTTTGAAGGTCCATCGCTCCACCTGGCCCATTGTGTGCAAAGGCTGTCGTCGAGTTTTCTCAGGCATTGTGTCCCAGGGAATGAAGCGATTTGGACTTTGTGATGGCTGTACCTTTGTTACTACAACCAATGATGATTCCTCCTCCATGAACCTCAGCATCCAATCTGAATCTATGGAGAGGGGCGCTAGAGACTCTGACTGGCCCGTGTTTATGGTGGAAGGGGATGAAGCGGAGGCGAGCGCTTGTACTGCTGGACAGGATGATAAGCAGAATGTTGCAAAGCAGCTTTCAGAGAATGCCACTATATTGTAGATTCATTTCCACAGTTGCACTTGGATTCTTACCAAATTAATAACAAAAAAGGAGTGTGTAAGAGACTAAAGGAGGTTGTGTTCAACTGGTAAACTAACTACCAGTTTAGTCACTTTTTCTGCATATTATTTGTGGGTTAGAAAAGGTTAATTATTTGGTGCAATAAAAATTATAATTTGTATTGGAAACACTACACAGCTTGGAAAGCTGTCAAACATTATGTTTGGGTTATGATAAATCTGCACATGCTAATTATGGATTATAAACATATTTTGCTGTATGACAATGAGTAAACAACAGATTGTAATGTGTTGTAGCAGTTGTGTGAATAAATATTTTTACGCTTTAAAGTGAACTGCCTTAAATACTTCCAGGGACCATTTCAGCGGTCTTGTCAATTAATTTGTTTGATTATATGTGTTATGAGTTTCATGTTTCAGAATAAAAAAATATTTTGTCATCAAGAACCTAAAAACATATTATCGGCCATTTAGGGTATTCAACTTTATTATTATTATTTTTTATTGTATTTTTTTTTTTTTTTTGAAGGATGATGGGTAACAGAAATACAACATTACCTTAATTGTACAGGGTTACAGATTTTTACAAGCACATTTGACCTTGTAATAAAATATAATGCAAGATTTCTATTCATTTTGAGACTTTACAACTTAATAATTACTTAGCCTATACACAACTTTTTTGCTAGGTTTCTTGTCAAGATGAAGTCAGACTGCTTTTTTTCCCATTTAATTTAGTCTTTGAGAAGATAATTAAAAATATTTTATTTTAAGATACCAAAAAAAGGTTGAAATAAGTGAAACTTTTTTCATTTTTTTCCTGTTTACAAAAGAATGAGAACCGAAACCTTTTGACCAGCGTTTGATTCCCAAGTAAATTACTCTAATGAGCCGGTTCTTTTTAACGAATCAAACCAAGATGCCAAGGAGTCCTATTCAAGGCCAATCAAACTGCCTACTCAATAGGGCTTTTCACACTTGAAATTGTTAACCCTGGGTCGTATAAACCCCGTATAAGCGGAATCCTGGGTTATCTGTAATCATGTTTCACACTGCTCGTAGGCTTTTTTTGTTTACACTGTCAGAAATAAAATCTACTATAATTATATTTTAGCCTTTACTGGGGCAGTCAAAGGTGCACCTATACCCCAAAAAGGGAGCATATTAGTACTATACAAGTATGCATGCTTTAAGGGTAGAGAAGTTAGAAAGGTGCATCTTTGAGGGTGCCTCGTGAAAAATAAACATGTACTAAAATATATTATTATGATGGTAAATTTGTGGTTACAAATACTGTGGTTACTGTAATAAAACCATGGTTAATTTTTGTAAAAGGCTGCCAGGATGTTGTAACCGTCTCTTCATTTTACTGCCATCTGGCAAGCGCTTCAGGAGCATGATGGCAAAAACTAAGAGACTTAGGAGGAGCTTCTTCCCTCAGGCCATCAGTCTCCTAAACTCAAACTTGGTCTAATAACATTTACAAGACTCAATTTAATAAACTGTAAAACATTCATTATTCTCCATCATCCGTATTGCTGCTATGTGTATATACCCGGTACAACCTGTTTGCACATTCCTCTTGCACATCCCTGTTCATATTACTATTTATTAAGTCCACAGTATAGTGTATTGCACATTTTATTTTATTGCTCATTTTACTCTTTATTTTTCTTATTTTTATTTTTGTACCTATATTTATATGTATATTCTTGTGTTGTGTTACATATTTTGCACTGTCCATTGAGCAGACCTGTCCTGATTTACATTTCACTACGGATTATATTCTGTATAATTGAGTATGTGGCGTATAAAAAAACCTTGAACTAGCCTATTTAAAATAAATATTACATGTACACAAAAGTTTGGGGTCAGTAAGATTTTGTAATATATATATATTTTTAATAAGTCTCATGCTCACTAATTAAGGCTGCATTCAGTAAAAATGGCAATATTGTGAAACATAACAAATAAAAATAACTATTGTATATTTTAAAGTGTAATTAAAATGCATCTGTGATCAAAGCTGAATTTTCAGCAGCATTATTCCAGTCTTAAATGTCACATGATCCTTCAGAAATAATTATAATATAATTTGCTGCTCAAGAAACATTTCTGATTATTATTGCTACTTCATATTTGTGTGGAAACCGTGATGCATCTTTCAGAATTCATTTTATATATAGTAACAATGTTATGTAATGTAATGCAATAATTTGTCAATGGTTTCTTAAGATCTACTTATGCCTCTGATGCTTGTGGGAAACGCAGCCCTGTTTGAACAAGCACTGTGAGCCCAGAGCCACACACTGCCTCTCTCTCTCTGGTTTTGTGTGAGCCATGCATCAGCAGCGAATGCCAGTGTTGCCAACTTAGCAACTTTTTTGCTAAATTCAGCAATTTTTCAGACTACCCCAGCAACTTTTTCTTCCAACTAGCAACAAATGTAGGAATTTTTGTTTTTTTTGTTACTTTATTTGGCAACTTTTAGCAACTTTTGATAAGTGACTCAGACAATAAAAAGGCACACATTTTCCACCCAAATTACACAAAATGAAGAAAACCATTGATGCCTATCAGTACACAGATCACATGAATTGAGTTAGTGGCTATTTGCAATTGTTTAATTTAGTAATAATAATAACAATTTAATAAATGTTCATTTATGATACACTTTGTTAGTAGCTTGTACTTGTGACTGTTGATCAGTTAATACACTGTAAGTAAAATGAGAAAAATTCTAGTAATTTTCCTGAACATTATTATCCATTATAGCCCTGTAGCCCGAAAACACAATGCATCACTTAAAATGCAGGTAAAAAAACAATATAGAAAATGATTTAATATTAACATACTTTAGTAGAAGTAAGTCTTCAATAATTCAATATATTTAAAAAAGTCATTTATATTTTAATATTATATTATGCATGTTATTTTACAAACAAATCTAAATTAACATAGTATTATTTTGAGATTTGGTGTTGTGACTCAATTTTGTGCCGTGATTACGCAATGATGTCATCACGCAATGACATCACAATTATTTTGTCTTTTAGCAACAAATTGACCTTTCTTAGCTTAGAGATCCTCAGCTACACACTGAAGGCTGGAAGATATGGTCAGCTACACACTGAGGCTGTGGAGGAGATGCTCAGCTACACACTGAAGGCTGGAGGAGATGCTCAGCTACACACTGAAGGCTGGAGGAGATGGTCAGCTACACACTGAAGGCCGGAGGAGATGGTCAGCTACACACTGAAGGCTGTGGAGGAGATGCTCAGCTACACACTGAAGGCTGGAGGAGATGCTCAGCTAAACACTGAAGGCCGGAGGAGATGCTCAGCTACACACTGAAGGCTGGAGGAGATGGTCAGCTACACACTGAAGGCTGGAGGAGATGGTCAGCTACACACTGAAGGCTGGAGGAGATTCTCAGCTACACACTGAAGGCTGGAGGAGATGCTCAGCGACACACTGAAGGCTGGAGGAGATGCTCAGCTACACACTGAAGGCTGGAGGAGATGCTCAGCTACACACTGAAGGCTGGAGGAGATGCTCAGATACACACTGAAGGCTGGATGAGATGCTCAGCTACACACTGAGGCTGTGGAGGAGATGCTCAGCGACACACTGAAGGCCGGAGGAGATGGTCAGCTACACACTGAAGGCTGGAGGAGATGGTCAGCTACACACTGAAGGCTGGAGGAGATGCTCAGCTACACACTGAAGGCTGTGGAGGAGATGCTCAGCTACACACTGAAGGCTGGAGGAGATGCTCAGCTAAACACTGAAGGCTGGAGGAGATGCTCAGCTACACACTGAAGGCTGGAGGAGATGCTCAGCTACACATTGAAGGCTGGAGGAGATGGTCAGCTACACACTGAAGGCTGGAGGAGATGGTCAGCTACACACTGAAGGCTGGAGGAGATTCTCAGCTACACACTGAAGGCTGGAGGAGATGCTCAGCGACACACTGAAGGCTGGAGGAGATGGTCAGCGACACACTGAAGGCTGGAGGAGATGCTCAGATACACACTGAAGGCTGGAGGAGATGCTCAGCTACACACTGAAGGCTGTGGAGGAGATGCTCAGCTACACACTGAAGGCTGTGGAGGAGATGCTCAGCTACACACTGAAGGCTGGAGGAGATGCTCAGCTAAACACTGAAGGCTGGAGGAGATGCTCAGCTACACACTGAAGGCTGTGGAGGAGATGCTCAGCTACACACTGAAGGCTGGAGGAGATGCTCAGCTACACACTGAAGGCTGTGGAGGAGATGCTCAGCTACACACTGAAGGCTGGAGGAGATGCTCAGCTACACACTGAAGGCTGTGGAGGAGATGCTCAGCTACACACTGAAGGCTGTGGAGGAGATGCTCAGCTACACACTGAAGGCTGGAGGAGATGCTCAGCTACACACTGAAGGCTGTGGAGGAGATGCTCAGCTACACACTGAAGGCTGGAGGAGATGCTCAGCTACACACTGAAGGCTGGAGGAGATGCTCAGCTACACACTGAAGGCTGGAGGAGATGCTCAGCTACACACTGAGGCTGTGGAGGAGATGCTCAGCTACACACTGAAGGCTGGAGATGCTCAGCTACACACTGAAGGCTGGAGGAGATGCTCAGCTACACACTGAGGCTGTGGAGGAGATGCTCAGCTACACACTGAAGGCTGGAGATGCTCAGCTACACACTGAAGGCTGGAGGAGATGCTCAGCTACACACTGAAGGCTAGAGGAGATGATCCGCTACACACTGAAGGCTAGAGGAGATGATCCGCTACACACTGAAGGCTAGAGGAGATGGTCAGCTACACACTGAAGGCTGGAAGAGATGCTCAGCTACACACTGAAGGCTGGAAGAGATGCTCAGCTACACACTGAAGCCTGGAAGAGATGCTCAGCTACACACTGAAGGCTGGAAGAGATGCTCAGCTACACACTGAAAGCTGGAAGAGATTCTCAGCTACACACTGAAGGCTGGAAGAGATGCTCAGCTACACTCTGATGGCCGGATAAGATGCTCGGCTACACACTGAAGGCCGGAGGAGATGCTCAGCTTCACACGACACCACTCAGGGTCATTAATTGTGTGTCTGCAGAAGAAATTTGGCTGCTGTGGCGTAAACACAGGATTTCTGATATTTTTTCGGTGATCTTAAAGTATTATACAGATATGGCAAACTTGGGAGCCTTTATTACATGGGTTCTCAACTCTGGCCCTTGAGGTCCACTCTACTGCAGAGTTGAGCTCCGACCCTAATAAAATAAACCCGAATAGGCTAACCAAGAGAGACAGGCAGGCAGATAAGTTTGATTGAGGTTGGAGCTAATTTCTATAGGAATTGGACAAAGGTTTTATTGCCTTATGCTGCTTTTCAGGTCAGACATAAGGACAATTCTCACTTCATTTTAAATACTTATGTTAACCTCATGCACCTCATATTGGATCTGCCTGCACAAACACGGTTTTAGACAACTGTGATGGGCACAAAATTGGACAGTTTGATTGACTGTTTTGAGATTTTTCACGTCTTCTACCTACAAGCACTATTTATTTGACAGATAATCTAGCACTTCAGAATCCATGCAGAAAGGGTCATCAGAAATGTTTGGCAGAAGCATCAAATCATCATTTTAATGTATTCAGCTTTCTTTGTAGTACTTGCACTGTGTCAACAGTGCTGATGATTCATCATGCTTGCCACATCTTCTGTTATACATTTTGAAACTGATTTTTAACACAGTGTTGCATTAATAATAAACTACGTATAATGCCATTTTCATAAATGTGTTTTTTGATTGTCTCCTTGTTATGAGAAGCTGCTGATCAGTACTTGTTATCATCCAAATAAAGCATGGACAATTTTGAACAAACAGATTAACGTTAAGGTTTAATGGTAGAAACTCACATGATGCAATTACTTACAATTGTGCATATTATATGTGCAAATCAATGGTAGACAAAAATATATAAATGTATACATAAGTTTTTATACTGTAAACAAGATAATCATATATCCAACGAGGTTGGAGGCATCTGCATTACTGTAAGGGTAGGTTTAGGGTTGGGGTAGGTCTAGACTTTAATAAAACACAATCTAATAGGTAGAAAACATATACATATTGTTGGTTTCTGGTACTAGCTGTACCCCTTCTATCCACAACCGCGAATATAACATGTAACTAATGTATGTGCATTACTGTAAGGGTAAGTTTAGGGTTGTGGTGGGTGTATACATTCATAAAACATAATTTAACAGGTAGCATTTTTCGTTGTCGAATTGTACTAACGTTACCCACTGTTTTAATGGGAGGAAGCAAAATCTGACAGGGTAACGTTAGGCCAAATCGAACGAAACACCGGCGGCACTCAACTTTTTGCGTCAGGTAGTATGGATCATTTCATTGTTAATCATCAATGACACAATTATATAAATTACGGTTCCTAAAACAATAGCTGAGATTATCTCGGTACCGTATCTACTTGGTTTGCATCTGTTTCTCCAGTACGAAGAATTAATCTGTCTTTATTGTACGGCTCTGTACACTTTTAGTTCACTGCTCAATGCAACAATACCTTCAAAATGTAACCTCGGTGACGTTGCACATAATAAACGCACGTGACTAACAAAGACCGATTGATATTTCTTCTCGGCATAGACAGTAAAAAAGCGAAATACTTGGTGTTTCGGGTCTGACGTAATGACGCGGGCGTGGTTTGTTCGCTAGGTCAAGGAGCATGCGCAGTTTACGTGCTCCGTGAGAAGCCCGCAGACGTGTGACAGCGGCTCCATCTGCGTGATTTTGAGTTGGTTTCATGTTCTTGCATTTCTAAGAAGAATATCACGTCTAACAGTGAACAGTGTGGAAAGAACAAATAAAACGAACTAAATAAAAACTCATGCGGTACATTATCGATTGAGAATGTTTTTTATGACTGTAGGTTGCAAAAAGACACTGTTGCTTGTTTGTTGTCTCTTTCTCTCTTACACACACAAAAGCATTTATATTTATACTTCTATCTATATGTATTATTTTTTATAACAGATGAAGGATGTAATCCTATGATTTCTAAAGTAATGAATAAAATGTATGCATAATAGGGGAAATGATTATGGTAATATGTGTTTATGTATGGGATGGGGTTTTTATATTAAGCTATCTAGAAGTGTGCTTTTTGTAGAGTGGGGTATGTGTGTGTGGGGTGAGAAGCCTTGGGGGAGGGGAAAAAGGAAGTTTTGCCTCAAGGAATGTGCGCACACACACACACATAACAAGATCAGATTACTTGGGTGCTTGGGGTAGGGTTATTTGTTTTACAGAAACTCGAGGAACAAAGAAGTGATAGCTGATTGGAGGATCCAAGGGTGGACCCCCCACCCCCAGAGAAGAAGACCACATACTATAAAAATGTTGTGATTTTATGGCTCTGGGTTGGTTCTTTGTAAGGCATCTTGTCTAGATACAACCCAGCGCGCTGTTCTGATCAATACATTTCAACACTTTGATATTTGAAGCCTTCCTTCAATTTTTGATCACGCAGGACGTTTGAAGTCCAACACAGATTTTGACTGGCATGTCTCTTTGACTTGTGCATATTGTGAGCCTATATTTAGTATAAGTAAAATACCTAAGTAGCCTACTGTTAAAATCAGATACTCACAGACTTGTGCTCAAGTTATTTTGGAATTGGTGACTTGTAACTTGCAGTGGAGTAATTTGCAATGTAAGGTATCTGTACTTTTACTCAAGTATGGTTTTCAGGTAGTCTTTACACCTCTGCTGATGTTCAAGAAACATTTCTGATTATTATCAATGTTAAAAACTATTGTGTCGATTTTTTTCAGGATTCACGGTGAATAGGAAGTTCAAAAGAACAGGATTTATTTGAAATAGAAAGCTTTTGTAACATTAAAGTTTGAACGTTTGGGGTCAGTACGTTTATTTATTTTATTAACTTATTCAGCGAGGATACATTAAATGGATCAAAAGTGACGGCAAAGACAGTTGTTACATACATTTCAAAACAAATGTTCTTAAATTTGATCTTTCTACTTATGAAAATAATTGTTATATACAAAACTTTGTATATACACGTGTGTTTGTGTGTGTGTGTGTGAGTGTGTATGTGTATGTGTATGTGTGTGTGTGTGTGTGTGTGTGTGTGGGAGGAACTGCATGTTGCCGAAGGAAGTTCTGATGAACATTTGCACTCAACCTGCCTCGTAGCTGTAGAAGAGGCTCATCTCCTGCTGCAGAAAACATCCCCCAAACCATGACACTTCGTCCTCCACCTTTCACTTACTTCTTTACTCACTTGGGGCTTAGTTTTTCCCCAGTTTGACACCGAACTAAATGTTTCCAATCATACCTAAATAAATTAAACTTACTCTCATCAAGTGAACTTTGGACCAGTTCTCCTCTCTCCACACAACATGCTCCTCAGCAAGGGTGAGCATAGCCTTTTGATTCTTTCTGCAGACGAGAAGCTTCACCACTGCAGAGTGCACAGACTGCCTCCGCACGACTGTCGTGGCTCTAATGGATAGAGCATCAGACTTGTAACCCGAGGTTGTGGGTTTGAATCTCGGCTCCGGCAGGAATTGTCCACGACTGAGGTGAGACCATTGAGCAAGGCACCGAACCCCCAACTGCTCCCCGGGCGCCGCAGTGTCGGCTGCCCACTTCTCCAAGTGTGTGTGCACTTGAATGGGTTAAATGCAGAGAACACATTTCACTGCTGGTTATACTCTGTATAATTGTGTATGTGACAAATAAAGCTCATCTGAGCTTAATCATTTTACTTTCAGTCCGACTTCTCTTGAACATGTCAAAACAGATTCTTACACTGTTCATTGCTGAACTGGCTATCCCCCATTGAGAGTCTCTGCTTTATCCCGTTTTCTTGTGTATTTGTCTTGCATGGATGACCAGCCTTTTGGGGGGACTTTTAAAGAATTGGTGTCATTGTAAAAGCTGCCCTATTTGAGAAATGGCAGACCAACTTCTCTTGCAATGGCTGACAGGGTCTTCCCTTTGGCCCTCATTTGGAGAATCTCCAATCGCAGGGTTTCCGAAACCAGAGCAGCACATCATCTTGCAATCTCAGTAAAAATTAGAGGAATGTTGCCAGTTAAACAGGGTGTGTCATAATATAGGAAATTAGGACCATGTTCAAGTTTAACACCAATAACTTGGAGGTATCTGTAAGTGTTTCCAATTAGACATGAAAAATAACTATTTTTTTATACTGTGCATCAGAATACAACAAATGTATTAGCTATGCATAAAAACAGCCCTTCTACTCTTGTTAGGATAACTTCAAAAAGGACTAAGCAGACTTTGAAATGCATGAAACTGTAGGTTGTTGTCTGATTTTTATATCCACTGTACAAATCTTTTAGTGTTTTATTAACATTTTTGAGAAGTGTAAGAAAGCAGTTTTGTTTAAAATAGAAATTACTCAATCAAGTATGTTGCCATAAAGAGTCATTTACAAAATGTTCACAAAAAATGTGTAACTTGCAATCACTGGTCTTTTAACCAAAACAGGAAAAATAACAAAACACATGAATTACTTTACAGCTGAAACTGAGGATCTGAGGAATGTTGCTTCAGTTTTTGGTACACAAACATTGCCACATCATGGCGTTGTGTCAGCTGCCTGGGGTTGAGGTTTTCTGGTAAGGGCAAGAGCATTCTGGACAGATACATTTAAAATAATTAATATCACATAAAATATGTCCATTTATGTATTCAAAAGAAACAGCGTTTTTTACATTTGAAATATTGAAACCTGGGTCATTTCTAAACTCTGTGTAAAGTAAACAGTTTTTTTTATTTCACACTGCTCATACTTTATCCGGGGTTAATAATTCATGCAGGGCATTCATAAACTGTCATTTCACACTGTGCATTTATATACCCCGGAATGACAATTCTGTCATTAATTACTCCCTCTCATGTCATTCCAAACCCTAAAGACCGTCATTCATCTTAGAAACACGAATTAAGATATTTTTGATAAAATCAAAGAGCTTTCTGACCCTGCATAGACAGAAACGCAACTGAAAAGTTTTATGACCCAGAAAGATATCCATGTGACAAGAATGGTTTAACAGCAATTTTACGTAGGTACGAGAAAATTGTGCACAAAAACAAAAATTATGCCTTTATTCAATGATTCTTCTCCTCCAAATTACATCATCTGCCATTATCAAGTGTACTACGATGCATGCATGTGCATTCCTCTGCACGTAAACAAGGCACAGTGCAATAAGTGCATGCGTTGTTTAGGTGCAGATGTACTCTTGATAATGGTAGAAGATGTGGTTTGGAGGAGAAGAATTGTTGAATATTTGTTGAAAGTCATTATTTTAGTTTTCTTTGCACAGAAAAAGTATTCTTGCAGCTTCATAAAATTGTGATTGAATCACTTGTCACATGGATTATTTTACTGATGTCCTTACTACATTTCTGGGTCTGGGAACATTCAGTTACGTTGCTGTCTGTGGCGAGTCAGAAAACTCATCAATTCAGATTTCATCAAATATCTTAATTTGTGTTCTGAAGATGAACGGAGGTCTTACAGGTTTGAAACGTGTAATTAATGGAACGGTTTTGGAATAGTGAGTAATTAATGACATAATTTTCATTTTGGGGTGAACAAACCTTTTAACAACATTACTTGTGTTTGGCTTGAAGTTGCACTGTGCAGACCATTCAGTGTGTGACATTAAAGTACCGTGAGAGAGATTCAAAAGCGATAAATCAATAACAATAATTATTGCAATATAATTTTTCTCCATAAAACGATATGACAGTTCGATAAATGTTTGATATAATGTTTATGCACTAAAAGCAGAATGAAACAGCACTGCTCATTTAAACTGCGGCACAGGGTGTATTTATCTGTTCGGATCAAATGGCAGTGCAAGTTTACAAGAGCAGATGCATTTCCTTGTTGATGATGAGACTCGGTCACATGACACTAAACACCGCTCTGAGATCCAGTTGCACCCAAAGAAAAACTTAATTGCTTTACAACTATAGGACAGGATGAGCTAAATAAACGTATCACAGCATCTAAACCAACAACATGTTTATTAGATTCTGTACCCACTAAACTATTGAAAGAGTTGTTACCTGTAGCAGAAGAACCGCTTCTCAATATTATTAAGTCCTCGTTATCTTTAGGTCACGTCCCAATACCATTTAAGCTGGCAGTTATTAAGCATCTTATTAAGAAACCAAAATTAGATCCTTGTGAACTGGCAAATTACAGGCCCATTTCAAATCTTCCATTTATGTCAAAAATATTAGAAAAAGTAGTGTCTGCTCAACTGTGCTCCTTTTTGCTAAAAAATGAAATCTATGAAGAATTTCAGTCAGGTTTCAGGCCCCGCATAGCACAGAAACTGCACTTGTTAAAATTACAAATGACTTGCTTCTTTCGTCAGACAAAGGCTGCATCTCATTGCTAGTTTTACTTGATCTTAGTGCTGCGTTCGACACTATAGATCATGACATACTCATAGATCGATTACAAAACTATACAGGTATTCAAGGGCAGGCTCTAAGATGGTTTAGATCCTACCTGTCCGATCGCTACCACTTTGTTTATTTAAACGGGGAGTCATCTCAATTATCACCAGCAAAGTATGGAGTACCACATGGATCTGTCCTAGGTCCTCTGTTATTTTCATTATATATGCTGCCCCTTGGTAATATTATTAGAAAATACGGGATTAGTTTCCATTGTTATGCTGATGACACTCAACTATATATCTCAACACAACCAGATGAAACCTCTAAACTATCTAAGCTAACAGAGTGTGATAAAAATATAAAAGATTGGATGACCAGTAATGTTCTCCTATTAAATTCAGAAAAGACAGAAATATTACTTATTGGACCTAAAAACAGTACACAGAATCTTTTGGATTACAATTTGCAACTAGACGGATGTAATGTTACTTCCTCTACAGTTAAAAATCTGGGTGTTATATTAGACAGCAACCTATCTTTTGAAAATCACATTTCCAATGTTACAAAAACAGCATTCTTCCATCTTAGAAACATTGCCAAGCTACGGAACATGTTAAGTGTTTCTGATGCTGAAAAGTTAGTTCATGCATTCATGACCTCTAGACTGGACTATTGTAATGCACTGCTAGGTGGTTGTCCTGCATCTTCAATAAACAAGCTACAGATAGTCCAAAATGCTGCGGCTAGAGTCCTTACCAGGTCAAGAAAATATGACCATATTACTCCAATTTTACAGTCTCTGCACTGGCTACCTATTAAGTTTCGTATCAGTTACAAAATATTATTATTTGCCTATAAGGCCCTAAATGATTTAGCTCCTGCGTACCTAACTAATCTTCTATCACGCTACAATCCAACCCGCTCCCTAAGGTCGCAAAACTCTGGACTTTTGGTAGTACCTAGGATAGCAAAGTCCACTAAAGGAGGTAGAACTTTTTCATATCTGGCTCCTAAACTCTGGAATAGCCTTCCTGATAACGTTCGGGGTTCAGACACACTCTCTCTGTTTAAATCTAGATTAAAGACACATCTCTTTAGCCAAGCATTCATATAATGCATCTCACAATCTTGTTCTGCCAGTCTATCTGAACAAATGCACATTATTATGTTTAAGCTTGGGTTATACTGATAATTTCAACCAGGGTTATTCCTGGATGGAACAACTGCTACGCTAATTGTCTTACTGTTTCTATGTTTCTGTGTTCTGTTTCTGCTAGGAATTACACAAGCTTCAGTCTGGATCCAACCCTTAAACGATCTGAGATGACCGAACACCTGAGATATTCCATACGACATTGAGCCACGAGATGTTCAGTTTGACGCCCTTAAAACACTTAATTTTGTATTTCATTTATCTTGAGATGTTTTAAGTTTAAATATCAGCTCAGTGAAGCACTAAGTACTAACTCCTTTTCAGTAAGTTACCTTTCTTGCAGAATTGTGCTTCAAATAAAGAACTTTATGTTGACCAGATTGTTAGTTAATCGTTTACTAGTCAATATTGCCTATAAGAAAATTTGGGTCCACCAAATTTTTGTGTTGGTGCACCTAAGAAAAAAGTTAGGCGCACCAGTGCAACCAGTGCAAAAAGTTAGTCTAGAGCCCTGTGCCCAATCACATGTGGGAGAAATGCCAGTCAGTGGACACGATATCATGGGGATGTCGCCGAGATATGAAGCTAAGCAAACTGATGGATCTACCATCCACTATAAAGGTGAGATGCTAATAGATCAATGTTCTTGCCTTAGAATAGATTATATTACTATATTCTTATGTTGTAAATAATGTATTACATGTGAATAAAGCATGGACACACAAGCTTATGCAGGTTCAAATGGTGCCTAATGACTGTCATATATTGTGACCACAGGACATGGTCTATATCGTGGCATTAGGAGGGAATAACCTGTTAAATGTTGGGCCCACATCAGATGGCATGATTGCACCTGTCTTTGAGGAACGTCTCAGAGGTATTGGAGCCTGGCTGAAGGTCAATGGGGAAGCCATCTATGCAACTAAGGGTGAATTAGTTGCATCTATGCATACTAAGGGTGAATTAGTAAGGGTCTTACCTCTTCCCCTTACCCCTTAGTTTTGCACGTTCACGTGAGAGTAAGGCCTATCCCAATTCTCATTTTGATCGAGGGGTAGTGCTAAGGGGAAGGGGTAGATAAACCCTTAAAACCAAGCATTTTCGCGAGCTTACTTGAAACCAAGGGGTACCCAGAACACACTGCGCAACCGGCAACAATGGCGGCTAGATGAACCAGAGAGTCCCATAAATGTAAGTATTTTCGGCTTAAATAATTGATTTAAATCTTGTTTTGTGCTCTACACAGTCCTTTACATATATGTTTGCAACCATGTTTTTAATTTAGACGTTTTTAAAAATCGTTAGTTTTCTACGCTAACTTTACATTGCTGATTTGTACAACAGTCCCGCATTTCTCTGACTAGAGAAAACATCACTACAACCCACGCAATCAACATAAACACACTTGCAGACGGCATCTTGGAAGTTTGTGATCAACATTTGTCGCCTCTGGTGACGTAACGTTAGCAGCCAGCTAGCGACAATATATGATGACGTAACAGTAACCAAGTGGTGTCTCATTTCATAGGGGGATTCCGCATTCCACTCGGTTTCGAGGAACTAGGGCAAGGGTAAGGGTAAGGGTAAGGGTAAGGGGAAGGGATAGGGGAAGGGGTAAGACAGAGAAATGTGATTCACCCTAACGTTAAGCCTTGGAGAGTTCAGGCCGAGAATGGTACTGTTCCTGTTTAGTGTGTTGATGTTTTTAAACTTCCTCTTATCTGTCTGTGCCTTACAGTTTCTTTGAAAAACTTTCAGAAGCTGAACTAGGTACTTTTACCTAGATGTGATCACACACTTTTGCCCTAAAAATACTTAATGTCTGTAAAATGATCATATGGTTGGCATAAAATATTTGAGTACTTCTAGGTCTGTTTTTAAACAGCCTGGATTCCTCAATCGTCATTTTACTTCCCTCTCTGCCTGTTCCTGGAGTATTAGTTAGCAAACTCAAAAATTTCAGTGTTTAAAATTTGTCTTCAATTCCAGGTATACGACAAAAAGCAGCACTGTGTATGCGATCTTCACCTCCAACCCCATGCAGTACTGCGCCCAAAACCTCCAACAGTACAGTGGTAAATATTAATAAATTCATCAGAATTTAGGAATAAAATGTGTTTTTAATGCAATGAAAATACACTTCATTGATATCAGAACATTTATTTAATCTCTGTTCAGGTGACTTTGTTGGGGAACCCTGAGCATTTGAAATGGGCTCCTCTGCATTCAACAGGACTGATTGTTCTGCTGCCTGATCTGCTTTTCACACCTGCTGATGCCTGGACCCTCAAGCCGGATGAGGTGGCCTAAAGCCTTTGACACAATTTTGTAGATTTTAATACATTTTAATAACATTTTGTATAAATGTTTTATAAATCAAGTGTTTTTTTTATATTGTATTTGATTGCACAATAGAACTGACCAACTACATGA
This sequence comes from Oxygymnocypris stewartii, assembly GCA_003573665.1. Lineage (NCBI taxonomy): Eukaryota > Metazoa > Chordata > Actinopteri > Cypriniformes > Cyprinidae > Oxygymnocypris > Oxygymnocypris stewartii. Next base: position 542,454 of record QVTF01023765.1, on the reverse strand, counting down.
AACATCAGAACCAACTGTGATTTATAAGATTCTTAATTTTATGTTTTTCATAACTTGATATAACATTGCTTAAGAAATACCTCAGAACCTATGATTAAAACTGAAACACAATTTCAAAGGATGCTTATGTCATTTTAGTATTTGTCTAAAACAAATTAATGTGACTGACTGGGCCGTGTTTATAGTGGAAGGAGATGAAGTGGAGGCGAGTGCCATTACTGCTGGGCAGGATAAGCAGAGAGTCAGAAAGCAATTTTTACACTTACAAAACATTTTTTACTTAATATTATTTGTGAAGTAGAAAATACTGTGAAATATTTGGTGGAATACAAATTTATTGGAATAGGAAACAGCTCGAAAAGCCGTAACAATTATGTTTGAGTTTAGTAAAAATTTGCAGTGACTAAATATGGATTGTGTGATATATATATATATCAGACGCGATTTCTTTAAGACTGCAAGGGAAGCTCAGCTTCCCCTATAATTGTCAAAAAATGAATGGTCAAATATATGTACTATTATGTTAACATTTTATTGACTAAAAATGCGTTAAACACGTTCATCTCGAACGAAAACAATTTCGTTCAGAATCAGCTACTTAGGTCGGCTGACTCGATTTCCTTCTCATTCATTCCCGTAGCGTACAGTGCATTACTCTGTTGAAGCCCAGCGTCCATTGACTTCAATGGGGCTGCTTTAAACAGTTTTTTTCAGTGCATAGAAACAAGACGGTCATTGGATAATGCTGCGATTATGTCCCGCCCACGGACGCTCAGCGTCTCTGGGATGAATGGAGGAGTGGGCTGGCCCGGACTCCGAGCGTCTGCGTGATGATTGGAGGGTCTGTCGAAAGACTGCATCTCCTTTTGATTGACAGCGATTTTGTACTATAAAAGTCACTGACACTGAAGCTATTCGAGCTCAGTCCCATCGCGGAAGTGTAGTCGAAAGACAAACTGCTGCAACCTATTTCTTGGTATTTGCTTGGTGAAATTGCTAGCCAATTTTCATCATACATTTCACCCAGATTCCTTGTTTCAGTTCAACCTAATTCCCATATTTCGAGTTTAATATCTTTTTTTAGATCGTTTGTTCATTCATTCATTCATTCATTCATACATACAGTAGGCTAGAACATTTTCTTGAAAAGGAATGTTGGGCAGAATTTAGGTATAAATAAATGGTAAATTTTTATGATGTTGGCCAAAAATGAGCTTCCCCTCTTTGAAAGACCAGCAGCCGCCACTGACATATATATATAAATTATATATATATATATATATATATATATATATATATATATTGTATTCATTTCTAAGTGATCTGCCTTAAACACGTTATAACATTTTATTTGCTTGATTAAATAAGTGTTATACTGTCTGTTGCAGGAGCGTAATGTTATGAAACATCATTAAACTAAAAATATTGAACTGATTTTTAGGTTACAAAAGTTTAGGTTACCACATCATGTAAGGAGTGAAATAATGCAGCACTTATGATCTGAATTGTTGTCTAACCAAAAGTCATATTTCCTTTTTTTATTCCATTTTCTCTTTTCGAAAAGACACTAAAACATATAATGTTTTGAAAAGTTGAAGTAAAACGGTCATTTCCCCTTTTAAAAAAGAAAACAAAAACAGGCATCGAACAATGCAGACGAGAATTGAAACCATTTTCTTTTTCAACAGTGTAGCGCTATAAACCGAACAAATGTTTGAATTTATTGGGTTCCACATCCCTTCTAGTGGTTTTTCAGGTAAGTCACGTGCTGTAGTCACATGTTGGATGGCGTTTGATAAACCAGGAAATACAAACCTGCTGTCGGCAGAAATCTCGCTTTAGCTATCAAGTCAGTCCACAGGCGACAAACATTCGCGCTTTAGAGTCACTTCTGCTGATCACAGGGTTGCGTGAAGTTCACTTGAGATCGATCATGCAAGTGACTCGGATTCAGATATCGCTGTTTCTTTGTCTGCTGTCATGCGCATCATCTCTCGGGACTCAATATACGCCCGACTGGGCCAGTTTGGACTCCAGACCTATTCCTGAATGGTACGACGAGGTGAAGTTTGGGATCTTCGTTCATTGGGGGGTGTTTTCAGTGCCTGCGTTCGGCAGCGAGTGGTTCTGGTGGTACTGGAAGATCGCACATAACCCCAAATACATCCTGTTCATGATTAAAAACTACCCTCTTGGATTCAGCTACACAGACTTCGCACCTGATTTCCACGCGCAGTTTTTTGATCCTGACGAGTGGGCTGATATCTTCGAAGCTTCAGGAGCAAAGTATGTAACGTTACTTAACATTTTCGTTTGCAATGCTGCTTCCTGAGTTTTTCATATTTATGCGTTTGCTTCTCATTCTGCTCAGATATGTGGTCCTCACATCCAAACACCACGAGGGGTTCACAAACTGGGGGTCCTCGACTTCTTGGAATTGGAATTCTGTTGATAATGGACCTCACAGGGATCTGGTTGGAGATTTGGGTGCTGCAATAAGAAATAGGTATCGTGCTTATAGGGCAGGCTGATGCTAACAGGAAATAAGCCACTTCCTTTTTTTAAATCGGGGAAAATCGACACAACATACACATTACTATATGCAGGCTACATCGTACATTTTACAAAACAAAACAAAAAAAATCAATCATATAACTATTTCAACAGTTAGCCTATTCAGTAACAGATATTTCTTAACTTTACTGTTGATCTTTATAGAAATTAAAGAATCATCTAATATTTGGTAAAACTGGCATTATTTTACTTAATGATTATGATATTTTTATCCATATAATCAGGCATTCGTATAGTTTTGAGACAGAGCTCCAAATGGTTATCAACTTGAATAGGTTACCTGAAAAATACGAATTTTTTTTACTCTTTACAGAAACAACATAAGAGAAACCTTTCCTTGAACTAACTAATAAAATCATTGCAGGCGTAATACTGATTTATTTCTACATTTATTGTACACACATACATATGTACTGCTTGTGTGTGTAATATGTGTATATATATATATATATATATATATATGTATGTGTGTGTGTGTATATGAAGAGTTCAGATGCGAAAGCCTCCACATGCCATCTGAAATTTTCATCTTAAATGAGCATTTTTACTCCTATTTTTTGGTTCAGTAATTTAACTCTATTGACAATGTAAAGGTCCTTTTCTGTGCAATTAATGTAAAATAACTGAACATAAATATAGGAGCCTGATAAAAATGCTAATTTTAGAAGAAAATTATGGCATTTAGAGGCTTTTGCATCTGAACTCTTCATATATGGATACGTATGGTAATGTATTATCTAATGTAATATATGTACAGATAACATTATCAAAAAAATAAGTTGACATCATGTGGGCAGGTGGCTTTAACAAAAGCATATAACATTGATTGGCAGTCTTATTGCTCACAGTAGGTCTGTCTTTAATTAGTTTTTTTGTTGCAGTCTACAGGCAAATAGCTGTTTGTGCTAATTTTGATTACAATAATAAAATAATATAATAAAAATACAAATTTGCAACATCAAGTAGTGTTATAGTTTTTGTACAGCTAAAATAAGTGGAAGCAGACGACACAGAAAGTCCATGCCTGCTCTTACGTTTAGCTAAGGTGGATATCTCAGTAAGGCTTTGCATGCTCCTGCTCCCCCACCCTGAATTTTACACAAACATTTTTAATTTCTTATATTAGATCTCTGCATTATGGACTCTACCACTCGCTGTATGAATGGTTTAATCCTATCTACCTGAGCGACAAGAAGTCTGGTTTCAAGACCCAGGAGTTTGTTGAAAAAAAAGTAATGCCAGAGCTCTACGAACTGGTCAACAGGTAAATTTGCATCAGTCATGTGATAGGGCTGGAGAACGAAGGGCATTTATGATATAAGCCTGACTTGTCTGTTATTTGTCTGTGCAAAAAATTAACCTTTACAGTCTACATACAGTATAGTGAGACATTAACTGGTGATGTTTTTGATGATTCAGGTACGAGCCGGATTTGATTTGGTCAGATGGGGACTGGGAAGCACCTGACACTTATTGGAACTCTACAGGATTCCTAGCTTGGCTCTACAACGACAGTCCGGTCAAAGTGAGATCATGCCTCATGATGTGCTTATTTTAAAATGGTGTCTCAAATTGTAATTCGGATCATAATGCCTGCATTATTTACAGGATGTGGTGGTGACCAATGACAGATGGGGTTTAGGCTGTCCCTGTAAACATGGAGGGTATTACAACTGTGCTGATAAGTTCACTCCTGAACAGCTGCCCAATCACAAGTGGGAGAAATGCCAGTCAGTGGACACAATATCATGGGGATATCGCCGAGATATGAAGCTAAGCGAACTGATGGATCTACCATCCATTATAAAGGTGAGATGCTAATAGATCAAAGTTCTTGCCTTAGAATAGATTATATTACTATATTCTTATGTTGTAAATAATGTATTACATGTGAATAAAGCATGGACACACAAGCTTATGCAGGTTCAAATGGTGCCTAATGACTGTCATATATTGTGACCACAGGACATGGTCTATGTCGTGGCATTAGGAGGGAATTACCTGTTAAATGTTGGGCCCACATCGGAGGGCATGATTGCACCAGTTTTTGAGGAACGTCTCAGAGGTATTGGAGCCTGGCTGAAGGTCAATGGGGAAGCCATCTATGCAACTAAGCCTTGGAGAGTTCAAGCCGAGAATGCTACTGTTCCCGTCTGGTGTGTTGATATTTTTAAACTTCCTCTTATCTGTCTGTGCCTTAGAGTTCCTTTGAAAAACTTTCAGAAAATCCAGTTGTGGTTACAGTGAAAAAGTTTCACCTAGAGACCATGATAAGTATAACAGGAGCCATATTAGAAACGTATAGTTGAGGATTCATGAGCAGCTACTTAAAATACAGACTTTAAGGCCAATTGTAAGAGCCCATTCACTGTACTGGCCTTTCAAAAACTCTTCTAAGACTTCTGGGTACTTATTCTAATGTAATCTAGATTGTCATATGTGATGAGTAATATATCTCAATCTGTCAAGTCTGATTTCTTGTGAAATAGTTTTGCTTCGTTCTCTGCTTGTTTCTGCAGTCTTAGTTTATTTCTAGATAAGCATGTTGTGTAGATGTATTAAAGTTGTGAATGCCTCATTCATTTTATGTTTTAAATTTTCCTTCAATTCCAGGTATACGTCAAAAAGCAGCACTGTGTATGCAATCTTCACCTCCAACCCCATGCAGAACTCCTTTAAGCTTTTAACGCCTAAAACCTCCTACAACACAGTGGTTAGTATTTCAATTCATCTTTATTTAGAAATAAAATTACATTTTTTGGTAAGATATAAATGAAATATCTGTTGCATCTCTGTTCAGGTGACTTTGTTGGGGAACCCTGAGCCTTTGAAATGGGCTCCTCTGCATTCAACAGGACTGATTGTTCTGCTGCCTGATCTGCTTTTCACACCCGCTGATGCCTGGACCCTCAAGCTAGATGAGGTGGCCTAAATCCTTTAAAACCACCATAATGAGATTCTCAGGGATGTGATTTCCCCCATAATTTCCTAGATTCAAATTCTGACACATTTGATTGGCCTTAAATGAAGTTCCAAACGTAGGTTCGTAATCTTTCAGTCCTGTCAATCATCTCTGCGAGTGTAAATAAGCAGCAGTCGCTGCTCCATCCCAGCGAAAATACTTCTGGCATGCCTTCTCCATTTCTTTTCTTTCCCTGTTCTTTTCCTCCTCCACAGCGTAGATCCATAGAGGGGGGTTCTTACTCGGGGCTTGAACCGTGCCTCAGGTTCCAGCCTCCCTTGAGTACAACAAGCCAAGTTTGTTGACCATTAGTTGGTCAGAGTGGTTTGTTGACCACTCCTGTAGCAGAAGTGAATGGGCAGGCGCACATGAGAAACAATTATTAAATAGACTGTGAAATGTTTTTATTTTCAAATGCATTCATGCATCTGTATGCGTTGATTACTCCCAACATTGTAGTTGTATGTGTGGAAAGCCCTTATCATCTCAATCAATCACAAAACTAGAGTAAAAATTGGCAATGGTGAGTATATGAAACAATGTTAACAAATGTATTATTAATTTTGCAGTTCAATTTTATTGCAATAGTAATATACTTCTACATTTTTCTTGATTGTTGTACTTCGATGATCACATGCCTGAATTTTGTAATGCACTTGTTTTGTATACATTTTTTATACATTTATATTGCTCAATAAAAATGACCAACTGAATGACACATCAGAAGCAAATGTTAGTTTCAGAGTGTTAATTTGGGGCTTTTCATTACTTCATTTCAAGCATTGTGTGTTAGATACCTTGGAACAATAAAATAGAAGTGTAATTTCAATGTAAACTTTGTTTTAAGCAAACTTGTAAGATTTATATTATATAAATTGCAAAAATTTAGTCATATATAATTTTTCATTAATTACTATATATATTCATTATTAATTGTTTTTTGAAAGTTTACACTTACAGGGTTATTGTAAGCTATATGCATATACATTGGAATAAAATGTCAATGAATCTGGTTGACAATGAAACTTGGAAGTTAATGAATATAAACAATAGGTAATTACATTAAATATTTACACTGTAAATAAGAAAAATAGTCAGCAATATGCATTGTGAACATACATGCATGTGAGATTGTGTGTAATAAAGCTGTAGATGAAGCTTTGTAAAAAAAAATTGAGGAACTTCTTGAAATTCTTGTACTTAAACATCTCCATACAGGGATTTGCCATCATCGGATATACTATATATAACTATACTTCACGATTTCACACTTACATCTACTAGCACGATAACGTAATGCGTATTTGGCGTGTATGGTAATACGTTGTAGGCGTGCTGTCCTGGGGGAGGGCTCCTAGCCGGGAATGGCCCGAACCCAGTGAACCCCCCCCCGTGTGATTAGAATTCTGGTGATACTGGTGGAGAAGGGGTGGTGGAGGGATGCTGTTTAACCGTCGACTAGATGGAGGTAAGACAGCTGTATTTATGTCCCAGGATCGATTACCTAGATTGTGTACCACCTGTGCTAATTAGCCTGAGTATCTGACGTGCTCCTCCCGAACTTAGTTTAAAAACTACGTGTTTAAACTTCATTTCACGATTTCACACTTACATCTACTAGCACGATAACGTAATGCGTATTTGGCGTGTATGGTAATACGTTGTAGGCGTGCTGTCCTGGGGGAGGGCTCCTAGCCGGGAATGGCCCGAACCCAGTGAACCCCCAAAAACAATATACTGTAGGACAGCCGCCAGACTAAGATTACCCCCCAAATACGCGTTTGAGATCTGGCGGGAGCTAGTTCCCAGGAGTAACTTGTGGCAGGCCGGGGGGGTCTACGTGCTCTGAGGGAGCGGTTTGCATGCATGAGTGGGCCCCACCGACCGCCGGAGTAACTTCGTGGTTTTGGGGCGACCGGTCGGGGCGGGCTCAACCGAGGCCCAGCGATGGCTCACCGCATTGGGACGGGTGAGCCCTGCCCGCCGATGGAGGAGCAGCATGGTTGGAGCCCTGGCCAGGAGGACCCGAGTTGCCTGCAGTGGGATAGTTCACGGAGTCGGCGTACCGGCCCTACTGGCCATCAGCCCCTGCTAATCAGAGGACAGAGGGCGATATCTGGCCGAGAGGACCCATGAAGCCTCCGATAATACCCCCCCCTCCCCCGACGGACGGATGGGTTCTATCGGCTAGCAGATAAAAAGAGTTTGGGACGCCCGACAAGGAGGCTCTCACAACATCCGACGGGAGATCGAGACTCACGGCATCGAATGGATGAGCGTCGCATGCGGACGGCAAGCATAGGAGCCCACCGGGAGACCGCGTCGACGTCTTGACATGAGACCAAGGCTACGCTGCCAGACGGATAGTCTCCTCGGCGAGTAGGGAGAAGAGAAACCCGGAACTGGGGAGGCCCTCACAGCATCCGATGGGAGATTGTAAGACTTAGGACATCGGACGGATAAGCCACGCCAGGCGGGGGGAAAAGGTTTGAGGATAGCAGAGACAGTTGAATGGTGTTCGGCGGGCGGACGAGGACCGCAGCGACGGCTAGGCCTCGTCGCCCGTCGGACGGAAAAAATAGATGGGTGACTGAGATTGACGCCGAACTCTACGGGAGGCCCATATTCACTGAGTTTAACGGGTTAATCTCGTCTGCCAAGTGGGAAGCGGTAAGTCGTCTCGCTGTGAGGCTCTCGCCGACGCCCAACGGGGGCACAATACCCGCTGTGTTGGACGGGTAAGCGTCGCCAGCGTGGGACTAGAAAAGGTAAGGTTGACTGGCCGGGAGCACCTCGCCGGCGTCCGATGGGAGATCAAGACTCACTGCGTCGGACAGGTGAAGACGGAAAGGTAAAGTTTGGTCGGGATGCTAAGCCGACATCCAACTGGTGGGCGTGCCCACCTGTTTGATGGGTTAGCTTCGCTGACGCAGGAGGAAAAGGTGAGGTTGTCCAGCCGGGAGGCTCTTGCGGCATCTGAGGTGAGATTGATACTTGTGAGCAGGGTGGTGGAGCCTCGCCGGTGGTGGACTGAAGGCTAAGCTTGCCAAAACGGCCGGGTATGTCGCGTTCGACGGGGTTCGATATTTTTTGGTGCGAGCAGACGGAAGAGCGTTTGTCTGGCCGGGAGCACCTCGCCGGCGTCCAACAGGAGATTAAGACTTGTTGTGTTGGACAGGTAAAGACAGGAAAAGTAAGGTTTGTCTGGCCGGGAGCACCTCGCCGGCGTCCAACGAGATACCAGGACTTGCTTTGTTGAACAGGTAAAGACAGGAAAAGTAAGGTTGTCTGGCCGGGAGCACCTCGCCGGCGTCCAACGAGATACCAGGACTCGCTGTGTTGGACAGGTAAAGACAGAGAAAGTAAGATTGTCTGGCCGGGAGCACCTCGCCGGCGTCCAACGAGATACCAGGACTCGCTGTGTTGGACAGGTAAAGACAGAGAAAGTAAGATTGTCTGGCCGGGAGCACCTCGCCGGCGTCCAACCGGAGATCAAGACTCGCTGCGTTGGACAGGTATAGACAGAAGAAAGTAAGATTGTCTGGCCGGGAGCACCTCGCCGGCGTCCAACCGGAGATTAAGACTCGCTGCGTTGGACAGGTAAAGACAGAGTAGTAAGATTGTCTGGCCGGGAGCACCTCGCCGGCGTCCAACCGGAGATCAAGACTCGCTGCGTTGGACAGGTAAAGACATAACAATGAAAGCTGTGTGGCCGGGAGGCTCTCGCCGACATCCGACAGGAGGAAAATACTCGCGGTCTGGATGGGTAAGTCTCGCCGGCCGTGGGGTGGAAAAGGTAAGGTTGTCTGGCCGGGAGGCTCTCGCCGGCGTCCGATGGGAGTCTGATGGGAGATCAAGACTCACTGTCGGACAGGTAAAGACGGAAAGGTAAAGTTGGGTGGCCGGGAGGCACTCGCCGTGACCTGACTGGAGATGGCAGCTCGCAGCCTGGATGGGTGAGACTCTCCGGCCGCAGGGTGGAAAAGGCAAGTTTTTTGCTGGGAGGCTCTGGTCGTAAGTGATGGTCCGTGGTGTCAGCAGGGGGAGCCTCGCCAAGCGTGTGATTTGAAGGAAGTAAAAGCCAGGAAAGCTCGCACCGATTTTTTATGAAATTAGAGTTTGGTGGGCTGATTTAATGTGAGACTGGTCCGTTCTGATGTAGCTTTGGAAAGCTTCTGAAGACCATCGCCCTAGGGTTTGGATCTGATGTTTAGTGAGGCCTTTTTGGGCCGCTGACGTTGCTGCCCCGATGCGAAAAGAGTGGCTGGAATAATTTCTTGCTGAGATGCCTGCTGATAGCAAGACAGCTTTGAGATGTTTTTGGAACCAGGTGCGACTGGCTGGTTTCCCGGCATGGTCTAAAAATAAGGGTTCGAGGGGGGATCTAGCTTGGAAAATTCTGAGACGGAGATACTCGCGAACGGCTTGGTAAGGTTGGAGAGGCGAAGGAAGATTAAAAATGTAAACGAAGTGACCTCTCTTGACTTGGTCTGTCTTACTTTGTTTAATCAAAAAGGAGATGGTTTCGCTATCGAGGATAGTCAGGTCCGAGATGGTGGGGTTAGTGGCTGGATCAAATTTGGAGGAGATGGCTAGCTCGGAGCATCTCAGAAAACCGAAAAAGGCTAAAATGAACATGGTGTCGAGTGTACGGGCTGTGCTGGGGGTCTGGTAACCTGTGCGGAGGGTGTGGATGCACTTGGTGAGGATGTCTAAGGTAATGGGTAGCCTGGAGTCAGGACGAGTAGGTCGGGTCCGCTGAATTCCTCTTATCAACATGGCAGTTTGAGAATTGCTAATATTGGGTGACGGAGCGCCGTACAACAGCTTGTGGAAGAATTGGATACCGCTTACGTAACCTTTGATGGAGCTGACTTGAAGGCATTTAATGCTGTTGAGAAAAGAGATAAAGGAGGTTATTGAGAGTAGTGAAAATTCAGGGAACGGAATATTATAAGAGAGATGGAACGCCTTGAAGCATTTCCATGCTGTCACGTATGTCTGGAGTGTTCTGGGGGAGACAGCCTGGAGTATGGTGTCGAGTGACTTGTCCAGGAGGGGTTTTAGTGGGTGGCTTATGGAAATACTAGTTCTGAATATGGAGGTACTGGGGTTGGGAATTTGTCCGCCTCTGGAGCCAACTTCCTGAATTTCTGAAACAAAAAACGAGACAGAGAGTCAGCAACTTGGTTCTTGGAACCTGCGATATGTTTGGCAACTATTACAAATTGGTCGCATGCCGAGATCCATTTTAATCGTCTTAAGAAAGGCGTGAGGGCGGGAGAATGGGAACGGCCCTTGTTGACACACTGGACGACTGCTTCGTTATCACAGTGTACCAGGATACATTTTGAGGACCATTCATTTCCCCATAAGAAGGCTGCTACCACGAGGGGATAAAGCTCTGCGAGAGCTGAGGATTGTGGCAAATCTAGTAGCTGGGCGGGCCATGGAGATGCAAACCAGCGCCCTTGGTAAAAACCTCCGAAACCGATTGAAGGAGCCGCATCTGTGAATAGATTGATGTCGATGGGAGACGAAACCAGGTTATTATAGAAGAGGGAAAGCCCGTTCCATTGTTTAAGAAACATGGTCCATAACCTGAGCTCGTCGCGGCATCCTTGGGAGAGAAAAATTAGGTCCTCGAGCGCGTGGGCAGACGAAGCGAGTACGAGGAGATGCGAGATAAAAGGCCGACCTTGGGGGATTATTCGCATGGCGAAATTTAAGTGCCCGAGCAGTGACAGGAGTTCGCGTTTGCGACAGTAATGGCTGCCGACGAGGTTAGCGGCGACGAGGATTATCCTATCGATTTTTTCCTTAGGTAGCGAAACCTGGGATTTTACTGAGTCTAGATTAATGCCGAGAAATTCGATGGATGTAGCCGGACCCAGGGTTTTCTCTTGTGCGATGGGGATTCCTAGCTCTGAAAAAACTTTTTGGACTGTGAGGATGTGGGCGGCTGGGATGGCCTCGGGGGGCGAAATGATTAGAAAATCATCTAACAGGTGGATGAGATGGGAAATGGCGTAATTGTTAGATAAAATCCAGCAAATTGCTTCTGAAAGCATGTCAAAAAATTTTGGGCTACTTTTGCAACCGAAGGTTAGGCGGACGGCAAAGTAAAATTTTCCTGCCCATTGTATCCCGAATAAATGCCATGCATCTGGGTGGATAGGCATCACTTTGAACGCGGAAGTGATGTCTATTTTTGCAAGCCAGGCTGCTTGTCCTGCAATTTTTATTAATTCTACCGCCTGTTCTATGTCGTGGTATCTAAGAGAAAACTCGTCGAGGGGAATTAGGCTATTAATACTGGGGACTGTAGAATTGTGGGGAGAAGACAAATCGACGATTAGCCGTTTTTTGCCTGAAAATTTCCCTGTGGCTATGCCAATGGGGCTGACGCGAAAGACTTCGAAAGGGGGTTCGTTGAAAGGTCCGATCATGAAGCCTGCCTTGACTTCTTTCTCGATTAGTTCATTTACGATGGCGGGCTCGGCGTGGGCGGATTGAAGATTGTTGCAGATGTGACTTTGGGAAAGCGCGCATTCGACGCCGGGGTTAAAACCGTCTCTAAGACCGGACAGGAGATATTCGCGGAAATCTTTATCTGGATGGTGGGTGAGCTCGGTGGCCAGTCGAGAAATATTCACGGGAGTCGATAAATAATTCTTATATTTTTTATTCGCGGCTTTGTACACCGGGCATACACTGCGAGCATGGGCTCCGCCACAGAAACTGCAGATGTGGAGGTAGCGACACCGCTGTTTGACGCACTTCCTGCTATTGAAAGCAAAGCATGTCTGCCTGTTGTCCGCCGCGTAAGGTGCTGGTTCGTAGTCTGAGTACGGAACGGTTGCTGATCTCGGGACGTAGCTAGTGGATTTCGCGGCGGTGGGCTCTGGGTATGTTGCTGAGGGATTGATCCGTGGGCAAACCGCAGTGGTGTGGGCAACTGACCGGCACACGGCGCACGCGATGTTCCTACAACCTAGGAACACCCTGCTGTGGAGATCTAAGTCGAGTGCGCCCCAGTACGGGCACTGGTTCCACTGTGCGATTCGGACGGCACATTTAGCGGAGAACAGTTTGTGATAGGTGAAGAAGTGCCCTCCTCCATAGGACAACGCGAGTTCGGCTATGATAGCCAGATAGTCGTTGAGCTCGCGTCGCCTGTGAGGGAAGACTGAACAAATGATCTCCGTGAAACGACTGAAAGCTATGGCGAACTCAGGAAATGAAAGAATGCGAGATGACAGGGGATTGGGGGTTTTTAACGTTACTGAGAAATCCCCGCAATCTATCTGACGGTTTGAGTCTGACGTGGGTAGGAGGGAAAGGAGTGAGGAGAGATCGACATCTGCACCTGCTAGGATCTGCGCTCGAACATTGTGAGCCGCTTGCGGGGGTTCTGAGGCAATGGCATTCGCTGGGACGGTCATTGGTGTAGCGGTGAAAAGTGAGTATTGCGGTTTCGCTTGGAGTAGCGCGTTGTAATCGGCCGGAGGCGCTGTATTTTGCGGCCCGGTGTCAACCTGGGTTACCGGCCCTGAGCTGAGAGGGGTAGGCTGAGGGATTGGGTTGGGAGGCCACTGCGGCCATGTGCTAGTTTGGGCTACGGGCCCTGGGCCAGGTTGTGGGGCTACGTAGGCCGGCCACTGCGACCAAGTGTTTACTTGGGCTGCGGGCCCTGGGCAGAAAGGGGTGGGCTGTTGAGCCGGAAGTGGAGGTGGAGGTGGCCAGAAGCCTGTTTGAGCTGTGGGCACCGGCATAGTTGACTGGAACGCCGTGCCGTATGGCTGAGCTGCCGCCGGACCCTCTGCGGGCCTAGCATCTGCGAAATCAGGAGCGTGGCCTTGACTTGCCGACGGCCTGGATCCGCTATCCGGAGCCCTTCGGGAGCTGGTCTTCGAGCGAGCGGAAGAAGGCGGAGTCCAGGGGGGTGAGGCTGTATGTTTACGCTTACGAGTAGCCTTCGTGGAAGACTTCGTAGAGAGTGTAGTTGGCTTGGGATTCTTGTATAACTCATATAACTCCGCTTTAGTGGATTTACGAGGGGCATGGATGTCGGAGTTGGCTAACGCCTGCCTCAGACTCGCCACGGTCCACTTTTCGATAGGCGGAAACGCGGGCCTGGTGGACCGGTATGAAGAAGCCGGGGAATCGGCTTGTGTTCTCGCCGGAGAAGGCGAACAGATGTCTGGGCGTTTTGAAGGACGCGACGTAGCTTGGCGAGTCGTGGGCCGTCCGCGAGCAGGAGCCTGGGGCTCGATTGCGAGACCGCTCGAGGGCTTGGAGCTGGTTGGCTTTGGGGATGCTACCGGAGAGATAGATTCGTCCCCTGACGAAGAAGTATCTACACGCGACATTTTGTGAAAACGAGCGGACCAGATGCTGTTTAACCGTCGACTAGATGGAGGTAAGACAGCTGTATTTATGTCCCAGGATCGATTACCTAGATTGTGTACCACCTGTGCTAATTAGCCTGAGTATCTGACGTGCTCCTCCCGAACTTAGTTTAAAAACTACGTGTTTAAACTTCATTTAAGTGTCCCCTGTGGATTATAGCAGCAATCACTATACTTTTTCAAACCCGTGATTTCTGTATTAGACAAGGTTAAAAAGGGAAGGGTAAGTAAGACACTGTATCTTCATGTCCCTCCCTCTCATTTCCCATGAGATCACTCAATGATTCAGAGGAGCTCTGTGCACATACTGCAGGGCTGAGCTGCAGTCACTGCGCTTGTGTGTGTGTTTATATGTGCCAAAAAACATTTTTTTCTTCCGCTGCTACTGCCACTCCAGACTGAATGCAAGTGGAGGGGGGAGTAGAGGGAGGGGAGGAGAGAGCGTACAGGCCTTGCCAAATAAAGCCATGGGGGCCTGGGAAGTGACGGACATTTCTACATTATAAATACGCTGTTCTTCTGCCGGTTCGGGTTTGGTGGCTGGAGCTCTGGATCAGCCCGGCTCAGGAGATTCTCATCCGCTCTCAGGCCCGTCACTATGCCCCGGGTGGATGCTGACCTCAAACTCGACCTCAAAGATGTCCTTTTCAGACCAAAGAGGAGCAGTCTGAAGAGCAGGTCTGAGGTAAGAACATCTTGCTCGCTGTCTGTGTTAAAAGAAATCGGTCACTGCCCTTGTCTTGTTATACCAGAATAATTGACTTAAAATGCGTACCAAGGGAGCAACTCTCTCTGTGTGTGTGTGTAGTGTGTGTGTGTGTAGCAAATAATGAAAGTGAAAATCAGGGTGACCTTGATGAAGTCCGTCTGACAGAGCTGGATTTATGGAGCCAGTGTTTAAGCTTCAACCAGTGAGGGTTTATCAAGCTTGATCGACATATGTCAGTATGTGTTGACTTCACTTTATTTTCTGGTGTTGATGTGTTTTGAAACAAGCCCAGCGATTTTTAGGGTTGACTGACCAGGCTAAGGAGAAGCAACCTGAGAGCTTGTGCTTTGAAAACTTGTGTAAAAATAGGCCTGACGCATGCCTAAATGTGTCAATAGAAGCAGATTCCACTGTGGTGTTGCTCTTGGTCACACTTGGCCCACCCACAACTCATAATGGGACCAAAACATACACTTACATGATAATCTGTATATATGGAAGGTCCTTTTCTGGAAATCTGGGTGATAAACACCTTTGCCTCACTGTGATAAGGTTTGTATGCCTGTAATTATTATATTATTCACTTTGATATCTTTTTCTGGTTAAGTTTCCAGTCTTATAGCCAAATCCATGTGTTTTCCATCTATATTCTGTTTATGTTTGCCTATTCACTGATGAACTTCAGAAGAGGTTTCCACTGCATTTTCACTGCAGAATGACGTAAAGTGCTGGTCAGATTTAGCTGCGGCTGGCTAATATGATGGCTGTCACTTTAATGGTCGTAACGGTGCATGGCTGTGATGATATACAGGCTCATTGAAATAGAACAGCAGCTGAGGGCCTCTTTACTGTATAACCTGCAGTAATAAATCACTGACCTAGCCTCAAACACAAGTAATCCAAAAAGCAAGAGGAAACAAAGGCAAGAGGATCCAAATTTTATCTCTTCAAATAGGAAAACAGTGAGTTTGTTCCCTGCTGCACTGCCGGCACAACAGCAGTAAAATAGCAGTAGGACGGTTATTCATAGGGCAGTGTTGTGTGACTGATGTGACTGCAGCAGTTACTGGAACTGGAAATGACTGATTCTGAGAACTTAAGAGCATCTGTGGATATCAGGTTGCAACTGTTTTTTTTCTCAGATAAACCTATAAATGGTACAGCACAAATTTAATTAAGCTCATCACGTCTCAGCTGTGGATGATGATATTACTCAGAATTTAGCCATATTCTGATTACATATACAGTACATTATATATACTAGCAGTTTTTGAAATAAGTCTCTAATGCTCACCAAGGGTGCATTTATTTGATCAAAATACTGTAAAAACAGTATTATTGTGAAATGTAATTATAATTTACTAAATAAAATATATATTTTAATATATTTATAATATATAATATACCTACCTTTAAAGAAACATAGAAAAAAGGCATGTTTTTGCTTCCACTATATATTTTTGGAATAATAGATACATTTAAAGCTGAAATTTCACAGACACATTCTTGTAGTTATTCAAGCTTTTGGATGATTTTTGGATGATTCACAAATTGTTTCTATAGCATGAAATTAAAAATCTTCTACATATTGGCTGATATTGCTATATCAGTTGCTTAAACATAAAAATAATAGTTTTTGGCTAGGAAAATTGTATTTAATATCTGCTAGACATGGAAAATGACTCCCGTTCAGTTGTTACAGTGGATATGTGTCAGCTTAATGGATCTAAATATATTTTAATTTGAGTGGTAATGTATTTCAGTGCAGTTTGGATGGTTTTCAGGGACAGGAACACAGGATGTTTGGGTTGATTATGAGCCTATCCATTAAAATGAGGCTTTTCAGACTGTCACATTTACTGTACTGTTGTATGTATGGAAAGTAATTTCCTTCACATGTTTCGTTCTTGAAGGTTGACCTGCAGAGGACCTTTACATTCCGGAACTCAAAGCAGACGTACAATGGCATCCCGATCATCGCTGCTAACATGGACACCACCGGCACTTTTGAGATGGCACAGGTGCTCAGCAAGGTGAGTGCTTCTTTAAACAAAGCACAGGAACTGATGAAACACAGCACCTGTATCTTTGCAATATAACCCAGGGAAAGTCTTTAGTTTTATTTTGTTTTATCTCTGTGATTATCAAGATCTTACTGAAACATAATTAGCTGTGTCCTGTTCCCATGCACTGGGATCAAGAGGCTCTTATATTTCTGTCTGTCTCAGTGCCAGACACTCGCTGACCTCTCAAACGTCTATCTGCTCTGTCTTTCAGCATACTCTCTTCACAGCCATGCAGAAGCACTACTCCCTGGAGGAGTGGAAGACTTTTGCAGCCTGTCATCCAGAGTGCCTTGAGGTGAATGGGCAAAAATGGCTTTCTTGCCTTTCTTAATCAAAAGCTGTTTAATTAAGTGGTCCAGTCCATCAAAAAACCACATGGCAACAACATATTATAAACTACACAGAACTAGACACTCTAGCAGCTGCCTAGCAATGCCATAGCAATCACATTAAAGAGATAGTTCACCCAAAAATGACAATTCTGTCATTAATTACTCACCCTCATGTTGTTCCAAAACTGTAAGACCTTCGTTCATCTTAGGAACACAAATTAAGATATTTTTGATTAAAACCAAGAGCTTTCTGACCCTCCAGACAGCAACGCGACTGACACGTTCAAGGCCCAGAGAGGTAGTAAGGACATTGTTAAAATAGTCCATGTGACATGTTCTCTTTCAGGACAGTCTGCCGCCATTATCGAGAGTACCATGATTAACACACATTTAATACAATTACACCACTGATTTTCCCATTTAAAATGCCTTTTGTTTAAAAATCTGAATAGAATGACAGCATATTATGCAATTCAACTGGAGTAATATAAATCACACAAAAGCTTTATAGACAGCTAATTTGAAATCACTGAAGCCTAACGCATCTTTTCTCTCATCCTCAGCATGTGGCGGCCAGCTCGGGCAGTGGAGTGGCGGATCTAGAGAAACTGTGCAGCATCCTGGAGGCCATTCCTCTCATCCAGTACATCTGCCTGGACGTGGCCAATGGCTACTCTGAACACTTTGTGGAGTTTGTAAAAACAGTTCGGGAAAGGTTTCCAAAGCACACCATCATGGTGAGATTTTTGCCCAAACAAAACATAACAGATGCCTTATTGATATAATGAGAAAATATTTATTTTGTGTGACCTACAAATGCCATATAAGACAATCTTGGTCATTTAGGCAGGGAATGTGGTGACAGGGGAGATGGTGGAGGAACTCATTCTGTCTGGAGCAGATATCATTAAAGTGGGCATTGGGCCAGGTATCAGATTAGATTTGCCTACACTGTCACACATATGCATTGAATACAATTGTCTTTTACATTAAATTACATGTTACTTAATCTGGAGCTTGTTTATGATGTTTGAAAACACTGTGATCTTCAGGTTCTGTGTGCACCACACGCATTAAGACCGGTGTGGGTTATCCTCAGCTGAGCGCTGTAATCGAGTGTGCCGACTCGGCCCATGGACTGAAAGGACACATCATCTCTGCGAGTCTCTTTTAAATGGCTCTTGTTGTTAGCATGCTGTAATGCAGTGCTAGACTGACAGGTGGAAACCCACAAACCAAAGGCATCACATTACCACAAGAGGGCAGCATCCTCAATTAAATTCCAGTGATTCCCTTCCTTTTCAGTTTTATATGTGCCCCTTCAGAAAGACTAAAAGGCTTCATTAACACCAAACCAGTTTTTTTTTTGAATAGAGTTGCAGTGATAATGCATTTTTGTAGGCCAGCCTGGAGTTTCCTCGACAAAAAATAATTGGATTTTACCATTGGCTTTGGCATCTTTAAGGAAAACAAGCTTTTATTGTCCCAGAAAACCTTTGTAGTCCCATTTAGCTGCTTGTTAGCAAACACCACTTTCAAGAGAAGTAAAAGCTTTATAAAACATAAAAAAAAATCACAAGGGGGTTTTACTGATGTACCTCGTTTTCAGCCATTTTACCAAAAACTCGTAAAAAAAAAAGAAGAAGATTTTTGAACGATTGAACCAGAAGTTCTAAAATGCTGATTGGTTTCTGGGTTTTGCCATACAAAAGTGTCATTCCTTATTTTATCTAAAAACAAAGCACTCTTAAAATATAGTGTTTATTTAATGACACACCTGAGCTTGTTTGTCATTCCCAAGTTTGTTCTGGTAGCAGTCTTGAAGAAACTTTCTGGAGAAAGTGCATTTATTTATAACTGAACCAAATATTGTTTTTTTTAATATGTTTAACTTTTATTTTTTATCCAAAAGCAACTTACATTGCATCTATAGCTACAATAGCAGTGCTTTTCAACTGTGCTGCATTTTATATGACTTTATATAACTATAAGAGTTTGTGGTAAATGTTTTTTTTTCTTCTAGGACGGAGGCTGCAGTTGCCCTGGGGATGTTGCTAAAGCTTTTGGTGAATTCAGATATTAATAATATATATTATAATTCATATACTGTAATTCAGATCATGTTGTCCAACTAGGTATAAAGAATAATTGTATCTAATAATGAATGTTACATTAGGCGCTGGGGCAGATTTTGTCATGCTGGGAGGAATGTTAGCAGGGCACGATCAGTGTGCTGGTGAAATTATTGAAAAAGACGGCAAGAAATTCAAGCTGTTTTACGGAATGAGTTCAGACACCGCCATGAAGAAGTATGTCGGAGGGGTAGCAGAGTACAGGTGAGGATGTTTTTATACATTTAAAAGGCATATTTATGGCTATTCATTTTGGGGTTTATTTACTGGAAAATAAATGTGATATTGTAGAGCATCTTATGTACATCTGTTTATGTAATTTCAGGGCATCAGAGGGCAGGACGGTCCAGGTGCCCTACAAAGGTGATGTGGAAAACACCATCAGGGACATCTTAGGCGGCCTGCGGTCCACCTGCACATATGTAGGAGCTGCCAAACTCAAAGAACTGAGCCGCAGGACGACCTTCATCAGAGTCACACAGCAGTCTAGCCAAATGTTCACCTAGTCATGCACGCAAAAAAAAAAAAGTAAAACTCACAAATACAGATTCCCCAGTTAAAGGCAGGGTAAGCAGTTTTTCAAAAACATTTTATTAAACTGAGTCAGAGCCGAGTACCAAAACAAACTTGTAGCCAATTAACAGTAAGGGGCGTGTCTAAACATGATATGGAGGAGAGAGCGTGAACAGCTGAGCCGAGTTACAGAAAATAGAGATGATGGATGGAAAACATCCGCGGAACGATAAGGCAAGAAGGACTGGTCTGCAGAAAGCCAAGTCCTAATCCCAGCTGAACACCTTTGGTGTGACTTTAAATGCAGACCTTGAGCCAAAAACTCATCACCAAACACCAATGACTTGTACATTCATTATATGGACAAAAGTACTGGGACACCCCCTTCTTTAGAAGATAAAAAGGCACTTCCAAACCGTGGCAACAACGATAAAAACATAATTCATGTACTTAAAAATTATATTTCCACCTCTGTTGCAAAAGTTTTGAAGTGTATGAAATGACTGTACCATATGTCATTGGTGTTTGGTGATGAGTTTTTGGCTCAAGGTCTGCATTTAAAGTCACACCAGAGGTGTTCAGCTGGGATTAGGACTCGGCTTTCTGCAGACCAGTCAAGTTCTTCCACACTGACTGAATCATAATTTCTCTTTTATCCTGGTCTTATACACAGAGGCACTGTCAGAATAGAAAAGGGTCCTGTCCAAACTGTTGCTATAAAATTAGAAGCACACGATTCCCTAAAATATCATTACATGCTTAAACATTAATATTTGTACTCATGGAAATCACTAAAGTAGTCAAGCCATTCATTAGAAGGGGGTGACCCAATACTTTTGGCAATATAGTGTATGTACGCTCCCTGAACTACATTTCTGCGGCTATTAATATGTTTAAATGAAAACGAAAAGAGGCTGTGCTGTTTGATATATTTTGTCTGTAAAAACAATGAGGAAGATTGCAGCAGCCCAGGCAAGCTGACTGATGTTATCAAGCACGCTGCTGTTTGCAGAATTACCGGACTTGCACTCCCGAGTCTAACTCGAGAAGTCCGAACTACAGAGAATTCAAGTCTGAAATTTGTGTACTTGGTATTGAGAAACACGCGCAGACCTAACGTTAAGTCGCCAGACTATTTGCCTAATCTTCTCGGTATTTAGAACGCGATGGAAACGCAGACAGCAACAGGTCTGGGGAAAAAAAAGTTCCTGGGACATATTGTTCCAGGTAATTTCGGTGGAAAAGCAGCTTTTGTTTCACATAACTAATTGTTGCCTGGGTTGCGTAGGCTACGTATTTGTTGGGCTAATATATCAAAATAGGGGCGAGAGAGACCCTTTTAGAGTAGGGGCGTGTTTGTTTTGGTGATTTCAAATATCAACATTGGCTTCCAGAAATTGCTTACCCTGCCTTTAAGGAATAGTTGAACTGAAAATGATTCTGTGAATTTGGAAACACTGTCCCTTTAATTGGCAGTCCAGAGATCTATACGAAAAGGAAAAACATGTTCATAAACATGTTTCCCTCTGTTTTCCAGTTTTGTGTGCTTTTTAGATTCATGATTCTACAGTATCTGATTCATTATGTAACTCACTCAAAACGCCGTTACACTCATACAGACAGACCCATGGATACTGTTTCGCTCAGGAACCTTGCTGTACACCAGGGCACTTCCTTGGAAAACCAATTATGTTGCAGCATGACTCAGTTTTGTTCATTTAAAGTTCTCTAAAGTAATGTGTCTGCATCTGTACTAGACAGAGGGTGAATAAGAAAAAAGGACAATACTGGGGCAAATTTAGTCATTCTTTGTTACTATGCAACCCATTCTCTCCCTAGAGTGTAACAATCATCATGACGGTTTCAGAGTTTAAGAGAAAGAAATGCATGTTAGTCGAGAATTTACACACTAGCAGAGAAAATTCTCTGCCACGTTAAGATCTAATCCCTGCGTGTCGTAACTGAGTTGATTTGAGCAGCGAGTGGTGCATTGTGTAATGTGAATTATTTCTGCTGACCTGCTTCCTTTGTGATTGTACAGAGGGTGTGGTTGGATGTCATATTAAACCATAGGAATGTGAAAATGACTGCACCTCAAGTCTTCAACATGCCATGTGCTGTGCAGTTTAGATGATGTAGAAAATATGTTATTAAATGTTTTATGAGTAAAACATTACATATTAAGGAATAAACATCTGACTGAAAATGTGGTTGTTTTATGCCTTAAAGTGATTTTTTTGTTAATAATGTGATCAAATATGTTATTCTGGAATAATGACTGACTATATGAAATTCTATTACTATGCTAAGAAAAGAACAGTCAATTAAAACATACAAACAACCAGCCTATAGACTACAGAACAGAAATATCAAAGTCCTCTCAGGTAAATTTTTTTTTTTTTACTAAAATTGATAACTGAGAAGTAAGATGGCAATTAAAATGACATTTGTATGAAACGAGAGAGAATGGCATTGGTTCCCGGAGTTTCATTTTTTGCATAAGGGTATTTAAAAAAACGTCTTTGTTAAAGAGTTATAGAACATGAACCAAACCAACCCAACCAGCTACAAGGTCAAACACAAGATTACAAACTTTAGCAAAATAGCAAAAAAAAGTATTTGAAAATAAGATATAAAGACAAAGGCACAAAATTGAGAACTGTTTTAATGAGGGGGATGAACTGCAATTTTTGATTAAAAATTGCACTGCAAATCAGGAGCGTAGCCAGAAAGGAGACTCTGGATGTGCATCAGAAAAACTGGGTGTGCCACATTTATTGTCAGATTAATTGGGTATTAATATGTTAGTTAAACCATTTCATTTTTGTGTAGGCTACATGTGTCTGTTAACCTATTCTCCATTTTGGATGTCTTTGAAAATCACTATTTTATATCTGCAACAAAGTGAGTGTGTGTGTGTGTGTGTGTTTGTGTGTGTTAGCATGCGTGCTGTATATTTAGTATTATTAAACCTTTCATTTCTGCGTATATCTGTGTGTGTGTGTTTGTATGCTTACTCTATATTAAGCATTTTTAAACCTTTCATTTCTGTGTGTGTGTGTGTGTGTATGTGACAGAGAGAGAGAGACCGTTTTAATGAATTCTCCATTGTGAATGTGTTCTATTGTCAGCCCTGCATTTCACATTGGCCTACCAGGGGTCTCCAGCCTTGCTCCTGGAGAGCTACCGTCCTACAGATTTCAGCTCCAACCCCAATCAAACACACCTGAATCAGCTAATCACAGTCTTCAAGGCTACTTGTTAATTTCAGACAGGTGTGTTGGAGCAGGGTTGGAACTGAAATCTGCAGGGTGATAGCTCTCCAGGAACAGGGTTGGAGATCCCTGAAAAAGAGAAGACTTGCAAAGAGTATTGTCACCTGTCATTTATTTCAAATATCTATATCTGCAACAAAATATGTGTGCATGTATGTCCATATATGAGTGTGTCTGTGTGTGTATCTGTGTAAGCAAGCTTAATGATTATTAATATGATAGTTTAACCATTTCATTTCTATGTGTGTGTGTGTGTGTGTGTGTGTGTGTGTGTGTGTGTGTGTGTGTGTGTGTGTTTGTGTGTGTGTGTGTGTGTGTGTGTGTGTGTGTGTGTGTGTGTGTGACCCTATTGTCCATGTTCAATGAGTGTCACTGTCAGCTATGTATCCAGCTATGTTGGCCTAGACCCTAAAAGCATACCACCTTAGGCCTTAAAATTCTTGAACCCTGGTTATCGCTGCTTGCAGATATATGTTTGTTGTTGTTTTTTTCCATTTTCCGAAGGTTTCTCACTCAAGAGGGTCACCAACAATCACATACAGTATAACCTACTAAGTCGCACCTGTTGATGCTGGGCCCGGGGAGGGAGAAACATCCTCATCAGGTGTAAGGTTAGGCCTTCTGTCCGGCTGTCCATCAAGCCGAGGTTTTTTACTAAAGAAATTAAGCAGGGAACTCTGCAATATATTGCTTGCTAGCAAGGTTTAGATTCTCTATTTTTTTTTTTTGAATGTGCGGCAAACATTTCCCAAGATGTTGAGGTCACAGTCAGTGGCTGTTGCGGATTGGTTGGCAGTCTGAATGGCGGCAGATATATATTTTTTATTAATTTTTTTGAAAATAATGTAAAATTTTAATTACATTTTAAATTAACACATATTGTAAGCACTGCTTAATCTGTAAATTGTGAGGTCCCGGAACAAAGCGGGGTAATGAATCCGTCCGGCAAGTGTTTTTTTAATTATTATTGAAAATTCAAAAATACAAAATTCAACAGCAAGTTCATATATATATATATATATGCTTTTATTTATGTAGGCTACACAGAGAAACAATACATAGAGAAACAAGATGCGCTTTCTGCCGTCTGCCGCTCACATATCGCGTCTTTTGCGCGCTCAAGTTCGTTATTTCAAATGTAGACGCGCGGTATGCGCGCTCATAATGGAAGCGACGTGGTCGCGGTGCGATGCGCTCGTTTTTTCCAGGCGCGTCCGCGCCGCATCGAGATAAAAACATCTCAACTTTTCAGAATGCCGCAAGCGCACCGCAGGTCATGTGACGAAATTTCCTTTTTGTAACGGTGAGCGCAGCTGATGGTTGCTTAGCAACGACAAACGCCTCCGGAGCGCAACCGCCCGAGCGCTTTGGAAAAAAGGAGAAAGCAGCGCGCCTAACGTTTTCCACGCGTTTTTAGGCGCGATATGTGAACGGCCCCTCATGCAGTCTCCGTGAAATGGAGCGCGTCACAGCAATGAACCGGCTACTTTATTAAACGAACGAATGAACCAAAAAATAAAAATCTTTAATTACGTAGTCGGAATGAAAAGGTGCATTTCTTTATTAAAGTCAGCGTCGCATTCTGCAACTTTATTTTTCAGCCGACACTGACTGAGAAGAAATCACTAGTTTATTAACGAATAATTAAAATGTTTTATTTTGCCTTTCCCCCAACATTCATAATCATTAGCCTACTTTTGCCGTTGCAAGCTTTAGACGTGCGCTTGGGCGCGGAATAGGCTACGCCTATATATTAAAGGATGGTTAGTAGCCTAAGTTATTATATTAATCAATCTATGTGTGACTAGTGAAATCTTTAGTCGGGGACAGGCCTTCTTGGCACAAGGAACCGATCAATTTTTTTAAATAAAATGCTGTCAATTCGAAAAGTGCGCCTGCTAATCACGTCACGTTATATTGCAATGCAGAGTTATGAATGCGTAATAATAAGTAAAATGTTTTTAATTTATTTCATTTCTTATGGGTGCAATGGCAGTGCTTTGGTCTTTATTGGGGGTGCTGAAGCATCTGCTAGCCCCTCCTTTGCGCTGCCCATGTTTATTACGATAAAAAAAAAAATAATTCTGCATCTGTTTTTAGGTGTGCCAGCTGCTACAGTGGGTGGCACCGGCACACCCGTGGCTACGCCCCTGCTGCAAATGCAATCAAAAAAAAACAAAACAAGAAATAATAAAACTGTTGATTTAGTCTTGCGTAGCCAGACCTGACGGCTGAAGGTCTGGAATCCATGGCAGCTTTGATTGGTTAAGGCCCGCCCATGAGACCGTTTGACCGACATGTCAAACAACCAATCACAGTTCGTTTCGTTCAGCGTCCCGTTTCGGGGCATGGAAATGTCGCCACAATAACAGACCAATGTGTAAAACTCTCGGAAGTATTTTAAAGATTCTATGAACTTTAAATATTTCACATACTTTTGAAAATCCAGCGTTTAGTTGATCCACAGTAAGCGCTTGTCGTCACAGTTGTAAACACGACGGCTTTCTTCTTTAATGAGGGGTTTGGAGCACTGATCTATAATAGAGAACTGGATAGCTCATGACGTCATATAAGTGAAGCCACCGCGCCGCCATATTGGTATTCCCCACTATTCCCATACATTCCATTGAATTAATAGGAAATTGTATGCATTTAATGATAAAACATCACCTAACAAGTCAGCGTTTTTAAATGTGAAGTATCCCTGTACATTCTTACAGTGCAAATACCCTAGGCATGTAAACGGTTATTTTTTTAATGTCGGGAATTTCCCTTGCTTATTAAAAAGTTACGTTCATTAGAGTAGCGAACATCAGATAAACATGACAAACATCGAATGGACACGACCTCAACACATATGTATAACAAGTGATAAAGTGCTCATTCTGAAATATAAAGAAAGATTTATGAACTAACATACATGTAACAAAAATTAATCCCATGTGACTGATTCGCTTCAAATCGGGTGATTTTAAATCAGCGGTTTGCATGTGAATCAATGGTGCTCCCTGCTGGTAGGGAATAGTAAGATGGCTGATCGAACACTTCCGGTGTCTTCACTGCATGTCGGCAGTTTAGAACGCAAGGAGCAATCCAGTCATTATATATAGATCAGGGGTTTGAAGTCATGCCCTCTTTGTTTCTAGGTAGAACATTAAAGAACACAACACATGTCTCCCAGAAATCCTGTATAATCTAATAAATCCGATGACGTCTTCGAAACTCCTGAAGTGTTTCCACTATTTGTGAGCCATATGCATCAGACGTTCAGCCAACGGTCTGTGGGTCTGATGTCTGAGGCTGAGATTACTATTGATTTAAAGATGTTCAGAAAGTTGTTTTTAAATCAGATTGATTTAAAGATGTACAGAAACAATATGTTTCTTGTAAAATATGCATTACGCATTTAAGAGCTTCATGGGAGTGGGCGGAGACTTGATCATAATTTATCTGGAGAACCATGGGTAATTCCACAGTTGAATGCACTTATTTAAAAACAAAACGAATCGATAAATGACCTCGTAGCTCACAGTAATTTTGTCTTTAATGGTTTATAAATTGTTAAAATGAATGGGATTTTTTTCTCTCC
The DNA here is from genome assembly GCA_003573665.1 of Oxygymnocypris stewartii. Taxonomy (NCBI): domain Eukaryota; kingdom Metazoa; phylum Chordata; class Actinopteri; order Cypriniformes; family Cyprinidae; genus Oxygymnocypris; species Oxygymnocypris stewartii. The sequence continues at coordinate 515,891 of QVTF01023765.1, read as the reverse complement.
TGGAACTCAACTGTTGTCAGGAACCCAAGCAAATCCCACTGGATCAACAATGATAGTGTATTTCATATTTTTTTAAGTAAGTGTGTACATTCAGAATTGTATTAATCAACTTACCTTCTTTTTAGACTACTGTACTGTGGATGAAACTAAACGGTAAACACAAGGACAGACAAGCAGACAGAGCTGAATCAGTCTGGCTTATTGTATCAGTCATAACTATTTCCCAGTCAAGTATAGGTTTGTCAGTGTCTGATAAGATCTCAATGTCTTGCATCTACACAAAAATGAATGATCCAGCCTGGAACAGAAGTGAATACTCAAGGCCGCCACCTCTGCCAACACCCACACTCCATTGACTAGGTGCACTGGAGCCAAAGAAGCCTGCGGAATACCTCTATGTGCAATTGTTTGAGAGTATATCTTCATGTCCCACTCTGTCTGAAAAAAAACACCTTTGAAATCCCATTCTCACAAATCACAAACTCCAAAAAGGGTGCAGTTTGCAATTGGCACTGAAATTTTATTAGTACGTATACTGCAACAATAAACTTGTACTGGTATACAGACAATTTCTTTTTTTAAACAAATTTGTTCACAACCTGAATCAAATATTGTTTTGTTGTTTAGAATAAAGAAATAAGTTCTAACTAGAAAACCGGCAAGCACCATCAAAGAAAGGGACCAAAAAATCCAAGAAACAACTTGAGTGTATCCTACAAATAGACACACCACAATTAGAAAATAGAATTTCAATTCAAATTTTTTTATATTAGTTTTCTTAAAAAAAAAAAGCTAGTGCAAGTACAATATTTTGCACAACTTACAGAGTATGCACGCATTTGAAAATAAAATGAACCAAAAAAATTTGCTTTTCACAATTATTTCCTACCTAGGGCTTTATACTTTTTTTATATCTAGTTTCCTTTACTAAATAAGGTGCAAAAAACTACTTCCTCTCCAAACGACCATCTCTTGCAACTGGTAAGACTCCTCTTATACAATTCCAAGAAAATAGAACCTCAGGATTGGATGTGACATTCAATTTTTCTATAACAGTCTCGCTCAACATTTCTGAGTGGTGTCTTACACACTGTAGGTCCACTAAATCCTTGCACTGAAGCTATCAAGAAAACAACAACACTGACAATATGCCTCCACCCAGTCATTGTTTTCAAACAGCAGGTCCAATCCGGAGGTTTTATGCTCGTGGATCTTTCTGCCCAATGGCAAGTGAAAAAAGAAACTAGAAACAGCTTCCATTTCCCTTCCAATGGAAGACTTAAAATATCTTTATGACAAGACCAGCAACAACTCTAATCCAGCAAGCCTGGGGTATTACTGCTTTATCTGAACCCACTCCTTCCTGAGGAATGACCAATGGCTTCCTGTGTATCACAAAAACACTTTTCAATCTCAAAAGGGAAAACAAAAAGAGAGGTGGCTGGACATGCGTTCACATTTATTGATACCTAACGCCATTTACCTGACAAGGAGTACATAGTGCTATTTCACCTCCGGTTAATAGTTTGCGTATCTGGCCTCAGCTTTAAAATCACAGGGCGATTATTCAAAGTGCTGAGAAACTACCTCCACCATTCATTCAGAATCCAATTTACACAAAACATACTTGGAAATGACTGACATGTTAAAATCAGGCCTAAAAAATATTTTACAGAGTACAATTTTACAGAGACATCTTAAGCATTCATTGGCAAGAAATCCAGAATTACAAAATTACCTTTTTCTTGAAGATATGTTATCTTGAGAGTGTAGCTGTACAAATTCTGAAGGATAAAGACACGTTACGAGGCTGTTGATTGCTAAATGTGAAGGGGACATCGGGTATGTGAAAACAGCATCTGTACATGAGTCAGTTCAGGCCTGTGATGGTCAACACGTCCCTGGCGTTTAGTTCTCAGTGGTCAACCAGGGTTGAGTATCCAGTTCAACCCAACAGTGACAAATACTCCTCAGGATTCATCAGAGGATGGTTGCTCGAGTCTCTTTCCTGCGCCCGGCCAAATGAGGGTGACAGAACCCAGGACGTACCTCTCTCTGAGGAAGTGTTTGTCAGTTTACTGGCTCACCAAAACGGCGTGAGAGACGAGGGGCCGGGCATGCCTCCTCTTTTTAAGGAGTGTGCACTGTTTTCACTATCCAGCACTGATATCGCTGAATGCTCATTTATTAATGATAGAATTAACAATAAGACTAGTTACAATACCCATATCAAGCAGCCCATACATCAGTTAGCTAGGGTGAAACAAAACCGTAATGTGGGCTTGTAGAAGATTCTCAGCCTGAGGTTATTAATCCAGCGGTTTGGACAATTGACAAGATGTCAAACAACAGTCAAATTGAACAGAGAAATCCTGACTGATTTTACAAGGGATTTCAAAGAAAAGAAAACTCAAAATAAAATGTTTTTTTTTGTGGTTATTTCAATGAGAGCTAAAATAAAAGATTTATTTATTTTTCAAACTGCTGAAACTTGCAATCCAACATTTGTCTTTTTTGTCATTTGTGCCAGAGAAATGAAAGTAAAAACAAAGAAATTGTCAACGGTGCTCCTCATATGAAAGAGCGAGCTGTCACAGAGCCGCTAGAAAACTCTTAAAAACATTCATTAAAACACTTTCTCTCATCTCCTACCATGACAAAAGAGTGCTACAGAGGAGACTGAAGCAAAAGTACAAAGTCCAAATACATGAAGCAAGGTCAAATATAGAACCAACATACAAATAAAACCGAACGACGGTGTTCAAGCACACATCAGTACAACAAAAAGTAAAGTCATCTCAGGTTCATAGAGGACCATTCCAACTCTCTGTCCTTGATGTCTTAGCCCGTTGGACCCAGGAACGGGCCGAGACAGAGGGAATTCGTATTGGAGGGGAGAATCTGCGATGACACCAACCTCTCACCCTAGCTTCCTCGGGATTAGAAAGTGCTGAAACAGTATTATTAAGTCTATCTATTCTATAAATGCAAAATGTGCATTTTGTTTTTGTTTGTTTCTATAAAAGTGGTCCCCACTTTGATGAGGTCAATGAATCATTTCTCAGTCTTTTTTCAGAATCTTGCATGTGTGAGGATCTGGGCTTGTGACGTCAAAGGGACAACAGGCAGACGGACAGACAGCTTGTGATTCGGACAAACAGACGGATACATAGAAATGGACAGTGTGTTAGGAAGGCCTCATATGGTGTAGAGACATTGTGGGAAACCAAATTAATTGTCAATGAATTGACTGCTTCTGGTTACAGCAGTTTATATTTGTTTATATAAACAGTTTATATTCAGTTTATATTTATATTATATATATATTTACATGTAGATTTACACAAACCTTTCAAAGTCACACAACCTCCTCAACACACACATTCACACCTATTTCTCATCCCTGAGTAAGCCCAAGGAAAGCCTTTAACAGAAAAGCAAATTATGTTGTTATAACGTCAGAGACAGCAAACTCACCCCTCTGCCAAAGAGAATGAAACACTGAAGAAGACAAAAAAATGTGCAAAAATGACAGATCGGGGGTTCACTTCAAAGTGAAAACACAAATAGCAAAATAAAATCATAAAACCCACAGACTACAAGATGGTTTTAAACAAGCAATACTATTTAAGGGAGAAGGTATATGAATGGAAACCACAGAAATATTGCTACATACAAATGGCTTGAACTGTTACGAGTGTAACATGTCAAAATTAAACAGAAGAAAAGTTTAGAACGTCATCAGTGGGGTTTGAGTTTTTAAATGACATTGACACACAAAAAAAAAATGTCAAAACAGAGTCTGCCACTTGTAATGTTCTCTTATTTTTCTCATCTCTCTCTGCACGGAGGTCACAAGAGACTATCATTATCAGCACAATAAACCGCCATCTGTACCATGTGCATCTTTTATTCTCTTTGTTGGTGATGACCATCAAATGTGACGGCACAGAACATCTGTGATGTTTCATTCATTCAGGTCATTGCACATCAAGCATGTTTAATTAATCTGCAGTTGGACTTATTCCTCAATATTTGAGAGACAATTAGTGACATGGATGCTCAGATTAAGTCGTAACATCTTCAAGTCCAAATGCAAACAAAAAACATACCTGGAATTATACATTTACAATTGCTTTTGTCCTGGTTCATTACAAGTGAATCAAAATGAACCCTATTTACTTACTCAATGCCTATTCCAGGTCTTATAGTGAGCGATTAATTGTATAACATATAAATAAACTTTACTTGTTTACTGACATCACTTAGGCTAGAAAGGCAATGGGATGAATATTGACCAATTGACCCTTCGCAAAGACCCGCCCCCTTGCTATGTCCAATAAGTCATGCCGCTCTCACACACTATATCATGTTCTAACGCAGTGATAAATACAAAGCGGAGCAAAGTAGACACTGACAATGTGCCAATAGACAAGACAGAGCAGGTTACTTCCAGTATGAAACATAGTCTCACCTTTCAAATGTTTTCACTTTGTAAGAAATTCAAACAATAAATAATAATTAATTTTGTGGCTCTCTAATGCGTCGTGACAGATCACAGTAGCGCCTCAGTTCAAGCGGTACATCATCTATGTAAAGCACAAAATAAACATGAATGGAAATTGGAAAGAATTTTATTTAAACTGTGGAAAGACGTCAACATACACACATTTTTCAAGTTTAAGTCCACCGAAGTTAAACTGCTCTACTGTTTGATTTGTTTGTCAGACAAAGTGGCAGATTCGGTTTTATGATTGGTCAGATCACCTGTCTATCAAGCTCCTTGCGAAGGGTCAATTTTGTATGCATTCTGGTTCGAAAAGCCAATTTTCTTGATTGAATATCCCTTTTAACTCTAAAATACATCACATTATGGAAGTTAAATTGGTTAAAATGTCAATTTACATTGACTCTAATAGATATCATAGGTGAATAATTGACCCCCAAATCCCCCAAACTACAGTCATTTCAACAAGCTAGGCAATATGAAACTCCATCACAAATACTGTCGCGGCTCTATGGCTAAGAATGAGAGAGAGAGAGAAAACAACGTTCTTGAACTATAGCGGGTGAGCCGGGCGAGAAAGCGGTCGCACGTACATGCCAGGCAACAGAAGGTAGCTAACGGTTGCAGTTGGGTAAACATACTCTGAGAGAGGTGTACTGGTTCTGTATGGGCACCTGAAGAGCATCTGGAGGTCACTATCGATTACGGGTTAAGACGACTAGAAGGGGACAGACTCTGTCACTGCATATTAATTTACATTTCTCCCTGAAATTACTGAGGGCTGGATGTGCAAACCGCAAATCAACCTAAAGAGGATAAAAAAAACAGCTTGCTGAGGTCGAACAGAAGGTCTGGAGTTGATGTACGGTTAGCTGTTTTTTTTTTTGGTTCAGCACTAGAGACTAAGGGTTATTGCTATGTGCTGTTGTTTCGGAATGCTTCTCGTGTGTACGTGGAACCGCACTGTGCAACCAGAAGGAGACATACTGTAAAATGATCGAAGCAATGAGCGGCATCGAAAACACTTATCATTACACGAAGAGAAGGACAAGAGGAAAAGATCAGAGAAACAAAACAAATAAACAAAAAGCAAGACTGATTCGCCATTGACAGTCGTGTTGTTGGGGTGGTTCAATGGACAAACAATATCACATCTTATTTCAACCTTTTGGCCCAAAATAAATGTTGAACACAACGAAAATATCAAGTTTGATTGGTTAAAGCAGATACATCCACACACATACAATCCAAGTAAAACTCAAACAGGCACACTTTGAGGGGACATAGACGTCATGTCAAATGAAAAAAAAAAAGAAATGCACGGTTGTGATGTTGATCTGAGAAACCCTGTTTTATTATAAAAAATAAAGCATTTTTAAATTGTAAATGGGGTGCACTCACCCACCCGTCCTCCACCACTAATTAAATCAATCCATCCATCTATGCATCTTTTATTCTCTATTACCAACCATCTTCCTGCCAGATCTTCACCTTCCCCAGCTAACTTGAGTGTGGCCACTCAAAGGACTCAACAAGTATGCAGGCTACAGGCTATGACTTCATCCACTCCTTCGACAGAACTGTGCACAATCCTACTTGTATGTGTTTGTGTATGATTCAAGCCCCCTGAAAAGGAGCTTCCTGATTTTCCTAATGAAAATGAACCCAACAGACCTGCGAACCGAGCAAACTTGTCAAGAAACTGCTACATTTCAGTAAAAATCTGTTTTTCGGCCCTGTCCTGTGCTGGCAGAAAACAAAATAAATCATGTTACTATCCCTCCAGATGTGCAAATTGCAATATTCTTTTAAGTAGAACTTAAATATCTATTTATAATATGTGTGGTATGTACACACACATACACTTGCACCCACACAAACATGCACTCACACACGCTCACACAAATATACTACAGATCACTGAAATTACTACATGACTGCTTTCACATATGTTCGATGAGTCAAGTGTCTTGGGGGACGGGACTAAAAACGTGCTCATGAAGTCTTGCGCTCTCATACAGTAAGATAGATATAGCATATGCAGTTCTATACATGTTATTGTACAAAAAAATACATGACATTTTTCAACATGATTGAAAATTACTGTAACCATATACGTGTTTATGTGTGTTTGAGCCCATGCGCAACCATACACGAACTCGCATGCGTGCACGACCAGATACATTGCTAACAAACAGGTATATGACACCCTTCAATCCTCCGAAGAATCCTGTAGCCAGAGTTTCTCACTTTCACTATGTCTCTCATACCTCTCATAAATATATAAACAGTCTCTGTACTTATTTCCACCTGCATTCACACTGTCATACAACTCTTTTTGCTTTAAATCACTTAAATGGCAGTTGTTTCATGGGCCACGGCCTCTTGCGCCTGTCTTTACTCAAGCTTCTCAGAGTGCTTGAGAAGACTAAGCCAATCACACGCAATGAAAAAGTGCTTCCTTTAAAGCAGTCCTCTTGGGACAAAATCTCATTGTTTTCTCTTTCATCACCTGTTACATTCATCCCTTCACAGTGACCCTTGTGAGCCATCACCATCCCACAGAGTGCCACACAACATCCAATTCACGATACAGCATACAGTACTGTGTTCATGTTGAAAGAACAACAGAAAATAGTAGTAGCAATAATAATAATAATTTGACTCAGTTGATTGAAGCTACTATCAGCTAGTGAGCATGACATTTGAGTTAAGTGAGTGCTTCAGGACAACACTCATCTCATCCTTCTCAGACAACTTTTGCTCTCTTTCGAAAAAAAATATCTACTTTCTCTTGTTTGAACAAAAACAGGTCAGACTGCTCTAAAAAGATCTTCTCCCCCATTATGTTTGTATGCATCAAGATATGTCCATGCATATACATAGACAATAACCCATCCTGTGTTTACGTAAAAAAATTACCCCCTGATTGCAAGGTTTACACATTCATCACAAAAAAGAAAATAAAAAAAATTATCCATCATGTATGATAGGAGGGTTTGAAAAGTGAGACGGAAAATTAAAACATGCAAATCTACCAAAAATAGTCAAATTAAAGGTTGGAAATATAAAAATAGACTCGTCCATCTTCCCTGTTTTAAATGATAGTTTCGTCTTTCTGAGAAGCAACTGGCATCGCTCAATGACATCATCTCTCGTGGCCTGTACCATAGTATTTGGAAACCTCTTGCATTTCAATAAATGTTAATATAATCTATGCTAGTCTAACTGTGCTGATGAAAAATTGTTAGCTTTGATTTGGATAGTCTTTTTTAGTCACAGTTAAACAAGATGGCTGACATAATGTAAACTCCTGCAACCAGTAATTTCCATTCTGCCACCATTGGCTATGTTATTCACACCAGTTGTTCAACTTCCCTTACTAACATTTTCAGGTTCACTCAGCAGGCAAATTATTTAATTGCCACTAGGTGTAGTTAAACCAGGTTTGTCTGAGCTAAAATAAAGTAGAGGATGTTGTAGGTGAGAGACTGGAGAGACGTCTTAGCCTTGCTAGCTGTGACTGATTGTGAATATTCTGAAGCCTTCAGGATATCATGCAGTGCTCAGGTATCTCACGACCTTCCCACATTGCACAACATCCGCCCTGAATTTGACCAATCAAATGTTTTGCACCAATTGCTGGTGTAATATTGAATGCATCTATTACAAAGTTAGAAGTGATAATTTACATACTGAGTAAATTTTGCCTTTAGGTAATGTAATCTGGATAGAAAATAAAATCAGAACATAAAATAAACCAAAAACATTCCCTAGGGAAAATTTAACTTTTAAAATATGACAGTCCAATATGCATTCACTTTCCAATATTTGATCTGCCTTCGATACTGATTTTAACCTCCCGAGGGACGAAGGAAGGTTTGGGGAACGTTAAAGGAGGCTCTCCTTCAGGATATTCTACTTTGCGGCCCTCAGGGGCCGACCACCTCCTTTTCCGGCCTGTGGGTTTACTGACAGATTCTGATTCAGTGACCGGTGGTGCTTTGTAGATGTCTCTTTCGCCAAACCTAAGTTCTCCATTCTCTCTATTGTCTTGACCGCCTCCACGTCCCTGATCTCCACACTGCCCGAGTCCATTTTCCTGTTCTGTGTGCCGAACACCCCCTCGCATGCCGCTTGAGAGTGCTTTGGGTGATTTAAGGGGTGGACCAAGGGAAGGCGCATCCAAGACTTGCCCCTGGCTTTTCTTGATGGAGCCATTCCTCAAGTTCTTCAGTGTGAGGGAGATGCACACGTCGCCTACAGAAAGCTTGGTGCATGGCAACTCGAGCAGCTGGGTCGTCCGTTCTGGACAACATGATGACCAGCCCTGGCCGAACACAAAGAAAGGATACTCTACTAGCACCTCCACGCTGACCTGCGAGAGAAAAAGGAAGGCAAAAAGAGAGGACATTAAATACATACAGTAGAAGTCATGCAAAAATGACTGATGATATGAATGAATGCCTTTGCTAAATAGCATCTGTTTATCAGCGCCTCTCAAACTGACAGACTTTAGAACTGCTTTCGAGTGGGTGGCCCCATCTCAACTCCCAGACAAATGAAACAGATTTTTCATACAGCCCACTCACAGTACAACAGAAGGAAGCAGAAATAAGGAATGACTCAATTCTGCCAGAGAATCCCACACAAACTAAAACAAAGATGCCATGGGGACAGCCAGGGGAGGGATTATGGAACAGGGAGATGATTTCAGCTGCCAATTTACCCCACATCTAGTTACACTGATTGAGTGCAGGTGGAGTTTATATAGGAGGATGTTCACACCCTCACAGCTTATAAAAATCTATAATGACTACCATATGGTTAATCAAACTGATGATAAAAATGCACGATATATGTAATAAAGTAAAGAAGATCCCTGGGTATTTGTAAAAGGAGCAAATATATTTTTTTGTTTGCCAATGATCATTGTTAAATATTAAATTAAATTAGCCATCTTTGGATTGCATTTGCATATAATCAAACTACCTTTGAGGGACAAAATATGCAAAGATATGTCCACTGTAAGCATCTTTAGATGGCAGGATTTAATAGACTGTAATTGGTATTCTAATGTAAATGGAAACCACCTTAAAATATGGACTGTATATTGCTAAAAATAAACACTTAAAATTATGCAGTATATACACACCTATGAAAATTAGATAAACTATTGAAATACTCACACTACAAGTTGTATGAAACAACCAGCACTGTACAATATATTTCAAGAGTAAAGCAAAAACTTATTATCCCACCTGTGTGTGATGCTCTCCAACAGCAAACTGTATAATAGCAAAGTCAGGCGAATGACTGCTGTCGATGCGCTCTACTGTGCTGGAGTCAATCTTAAGCTCATTGCTGATCTCAGCACTCTGAATGAAATCCTCTGTCTTCAGGTCCTCTACCTGCTTCAAATCCCCATCTGCCAACTGGATGATGGAGCCCTTGGTGAAGTAAGGGGGCAGTGAAGGGGCTGAGGGTGGCGGCGGAGTAGTCAGCAGGCCGGCAGGGGCTGGAACCAAAGGCAGATGCAACTGGGCTTGAACCACAGCTGCAGCAGAGTGAGGATATGGGGCTGGAGCCTCAAAAGTCTCTACTTTTGGGGCCATTGAGGTGACGAAAGCATGGGGCATTGCCGCAGGCAAGGGCAGTGTGGTCGATGTAGCAGTAACTTCAGTTCCACTCACTGGGATGATGACTGGCTGAGTTCCAGGTATGACCAGGTGCTGGGATAGGCTGGTGTGGTAGCTGAAAGGTTGCTGGTGTCCTGTGCCGGCAATGTAACCAATGATGGGCTGCTGAGCAGAGTAGAAATTGGTGGAGGGGAGGCCCAGGGAGAGTGACTCCGTGGAGTTATGTGTGGTCTGGATGACTGTATGAGGAGACAGTGTGGTAATTGCCCCCTTCTGATTGTCCACAGGTGGAGGGGGAGGAGGAAATGGAAGGGAGACCGAGAAGGAGGAACTGCGGGATACAGGTTTGCCTGCACAAATCCCTCCTTTCTCAGTGTGGGATGTTGGGGGAGGCAGCTTGTCAGGTGTACCTCTGGGATCAGCACCACCGGAGCTATGACTGTTGGGTACCAACACCAACGAGGTCCGCATGGCTGCATTGTCCTGCGCATATTCAGCAGGTATCATCACATGCCGAGCCTCATAGTGACGTTGACTCTGCTGCTGGTGGATCTGGTGCTGTTGGGTGGAGTAACACCCTTTAGCAGTGCTGCCCTGCTTGCCTGCACTAGATTCGGGAGATAGACCAAAGCGTCTATCCTTCTCCAGCTCTCCGTTCAGAACCTCCCTGGGCCTTGTCTCCTCCCTTTTGGGTAAAGGTCCATCTGTGTGTGTAATGTGAAAGACTGGCATGGGACCACTGATGGGGAGCGTGTGGTGAGGGTGTAAGTGTGACGGAAAGTGAGCATGGGGTGACGGAGTAGTCCGAGGAGATAAGCTTAGAGGAGAACCAGCAATTTGGATGTATTGGGTGGAGTGAGGCGAAGAGGTGTTATCAGTTGTGACCATGCCAGGAGGACGGCCCAATTGGTGGTGCTGGTCAATTTTGGATCTTGGAGAACTGGATGTGCTGGCATAAATCTCACGTTGAGTGGTAGTGGTGGCAACTGAATGGGGAACTAGAGGTGAGATGTAGCCAGCATATGGTGCAGAGTACGGAGAGCTGATGAAGTGAAGATTAGGAGGCAGGGGTGTGTACTGGATAGTGCCAGCAGGCTGAGAGAGGGGTGACGTGTACACAGCAGGTATGGTGGTCACTGCAGTGTGAGCTCTGGTTAAATACGCGGACGAGGGATGTTTGCTCTCAGCCGTGGCTGACAACGGTTTGTATTGAGGCCCGTTGGGTTCTGACGAGGTGCTGGTATGCTGCCGCCCTCTGTCATGTCCGCTTGCCAAACTGGCAAGCCAGGCCAGGTTTCCTGAACGCTGGCTCGCATTGGCAGGTGCCATCACCATGGGCCTCTCCTCTGAGGGCAGAGTGCTTGCTGGGATTTCACGCTTCTTTGGGGGAAGGCATTCATTGCTCCGCTCCTGGTTTGACTTCATGGCGTCTGGGAATTTGTACCACTCTTTCTGGATGTTTCTTCCCTGTCTTTTTTGGCTCTTTTCTTCTCCCCCTTGGTCTCTGTTTGTATTGCTAACAGAGTGTGCCCTCTCACTGACTGGCTCAGAGCGAGGATGGGGATGGGGTAGAGAGGAAAGTGGTGTATGAGGGGATGTGTCCTGTGTCTATGGTCGGATGGACACAGATTTCAGTCTTAAGCAACGGAAGTCACACCTTCTGTGGGAGAGCGGTCCATGCAATTCATGAGGAATCATTTCCCTCTGAGAGCGAGTCTCCAGGACTGTAGGAAGAACCTGAAAAATAAAAACATGCATCATTAAGGTTATTTCTGTTATGAAGACAGCTCTATGGAAGAAAGTCCTATACACCTCAAAAGTGAAAGGGTAGTTACATTTACATTTATCAGACGCTTTTATCCAAAGCGACTTACAGTGCATTCATGTTATACATTTGTCAGTACATGTGTTCCCTGGGAATCGAACCCACAACCTTTTGCGCTGTTAACGCAATGCTCTACCACTGAGCCACAGGAAAAGTGTAGTTCAGTGTATTCAATAGCTTTGTAAACTACCACTGTACATGTGAATGGGCATCAGTGTCTTGTGGATAGCACTTATAGTGTGTGTGTGTGTGTGTGTTTGGAGTATGTAAGTGGACCCCCTGCAGGGAGAGCATCATTAATAATGAACCGGCACTCTGCACTCAGGACTTATCTGAAGCCAATAACACATTCACCCTCATGCAACATACAAACACAAATTAGACTGGAGGCTCATCTACTACAGTGTGAAAACATGATAATCATATTTAAGTTGAAATAAAATAGCATTCACATCTGAAAGAACATGTTCAAAGAGAATAGGCTGGAACTATCTATACATCAAGAATTTAATGGATTGTAAAAAAAAAAGTGAGTGTTTATATGGCATAATGAAGCTAGACTTGAATGGACAAAGTGCTTAAGCCCACAAGCTTAAGCTACACCAAACAAAAAGAAATGGACAAACATAGAGCAAGTCACGTGTACAGGCAAGATTACAAACACAAATGTTTCTTTCTCTGGAATAACATGCACTAATCAATTGTGCATAAGTGTATTATGAAGGTAAAACTGCCTATTTAGATTTTATGTTGACTTTAAGAGCTCTCATCAAAGCAGGAAGCAAGTGTCTCATTTTCCTCTCCCATCTACTCCAGAGTGTATGGAGAGACACGTGATGAAACAGTGATGTTGTGCAGTGTTATGGCTTGTTTGACATTTCTCCCTGAGCTCTATTGATTGAACCCATTCAGCTTCGTCTGTTGTCCAGAACTGGTGGGAGGGTGGTTTTGCATGATAAACAGGCCCTGATGATTTAACAAGTGTCGCAGAGCTATAAAAGAACAGGCGGATTCTAAGGGGAACCCGCCCTTTAATCCGGTCTCCATAGTGGCTTAATTTTTGTGTGAATGGAACACTTATAAAAAGATAACAAAATGTACTATAGTATCACTATGGTGTTATGTAAAATGCTTGTATCATTGACATGGCACCATGGTAATACTACGTACTATTATAATTCTACATTTACAAACAATACCAGAAAGTCCCATAATACAAGCACATTTTTTGGACATGTAGTAGCAGAACTTGGACGTACCTTGGAGTACCAGCCAGGTATCAGATGATACTACCATTAGACAAAAATGCATGTACCATGGTATATATGCAAGTATCATGGTATTACCATGTGATACCATCACTGCACAATGGTGTTTTGCACATACACCATGGTAATACTATGCTTGTGTGGATATGGCAAGGCTACGTTGAAATTAGTATCATGAAATACCTTAGTATACCGTATGAATATGGTAATCATTCAGAATCATGATAAATATATATAAGTACCATTACATTACCATTTGATACCATAACTATATCACTATAGTATGCCTGTCAAGCTTCACATCTTCAGACAATGTTTTAAAATTAGACATGATAAGAGACCATACAATAGTCATCGTTTTGAATGTTGAAGGGTTAAGTTTAGGTTCACAATGGTCATGTCATCACTTAAAGTAGACACAACAGACCTCGGCTGATTACAAACAGCAGGAGCATGTCCTCTCTGTTTGCTCTTAAGTCAAAGTAGTGTAGAAAGGTTACGCAACAGCTAAACACTATTGATTGACAGCTATTGACATTGAGCAGGGTGTTTATTCTCAGCACTCTCTCAATCATGGTTTCCTGCCTCTTTTTGTCAGGGTTCTGTTGTTTCGGTCTGGTGTCATGATGGGTTTTATGACAGAACCCTGACACTCCCGTCATGTCCTGTTTTTATGAGAGTGCACGTCTTCGAGTGTGCTCGAGCCGTGCGCACTCTTGTCTGCGTGCCTTTTTTTGTGTTGGAGCATGGTGTCGGATCCCGGCACTCATGTCTTGAGTTTCAGTTCGTGTCGGGGTTTGGACACTCGCGCTCCATGTTCTGTCTTGTTGTGTGAGTGTACGGTCTCGAGTCCGCTCGGCCGTGCACTCTCCTGTCCACGTGTCTTGTGCTGTGTGGCACGCAGCTTGTGTATTTAATTGGCTGCGTGCTTTCATGTTGTCATGTCTTGTGTGAACATGCGGCTTATGAGTATTCTCATTAGTTGTGTGTTCATGTCCTGTTTTGCACATGCCTGGTGATTTGATTTGCTGGCCATGTGCTTGTGTTTTTGTTTTGTGTGAGCACATGGCTTCGTCTTAGTTTTCTGTGTGCCATGTATTATGACTTACTCAAAAGGCAATTCTAAAGCTTTGAACTGGTCTGTTCCAGGTCCTTGAATGTTCACTGTGAAATAAATCCTTTATGATGGGATTATATTTGAAAACTGATTTAAATGGTAATCAGTGGTTCATAGTTCTCAGTTTGATGTAATATCTATATCTATTTAGTCTTTAAACATAAGAGCATATGATATATGCTTCCCATGAATCAAAGCAAACCCAAAGACACTCTGCATCTGAATTTGCGTACTTCCCAACTACACAGCATGCAGAATTCAGAATGTCAAATGAGTATGAATAAGATATGAAAACTGGAGTATGGGAAGTCATGGACAGAACAATGAGTTTGGCAGCTCTTTTCTTGTTTTCCTGCTTTGGATATAAAGAAAATAGTAAAATTCTACTTGTTTGTTTATTTACTTGTTTAAACACCTCAGTACAATTTATGGTTGTTGTTATTACTTCATAGGTTAAAAAACATGCAGGTAAAAATAGTAATGCCACATTATGTAGCATTTCCAAAAAAGTACTCTTCACATGAGCATTCTCATTGAACACATAATTGGTTGAAAAGTCAGATATTTGAATTCAATATTGTGCTTTGTTTTCGTGGACAGAACAAAAGCAGTTTATGTTGTTAAAAAAAACAGAGACAGCTCCCTTGTTGGTAGCAAATGAGAAAATTATCAACAGTACAGTATACAAATTCAAACAAAACAAAACAGGCAATAGGCAAAAAATTGAATCCAAATTTTTCTTTCAATTCAAGTTAATCTGTATAGTGCTTTTCATGATCCAAATTGTTGCAAAGCAGCTTTACAGATATTTAAAGATTCTACACATATTTAGTAATAGCTTATCAGTGGTGACTATCTCAACTTGATGTCCATATGGCAGAAATGTACAGTAAAAATCAAGCAGTAAGTTAATGTCATGTAATCAAACAGACGAAGAACACTATTAACAGTAATGATTATATGTTGCGATTAAACTTATAGCAACATTTGGTAGTTTTGCTATATAATTTGTCTGAGGGTTGGCATCATCTGAGGTCTTCTGAGGGGTTGGCATCATCTCTTCTCAGGTGTTCGGTCATCTCAGGTCTTTGTAAGGGCATCACATATTAATTGAGAAAATACATGGAATATTCCTAATTCAAAAAAATTATTTGTCAACACAAGACTATTTAAATGAACTGCAAAAAGAAAAACGTGATAACAATTTGCAAAAATTATTTTAATTATTTAAAGTCTATATTTTATACTTTTTAAAAATAATATTATACAGATGTAGCCTACATAAAAAAATTATAATAACAATTAATATATGTAAAATATATGTAAATTAATATTCATTTATAATTAATCATTTAAACTAAATAAAACAATGAAATATTATCTGTCAAGTTCCAGCTTGAGGTCTATTCCTGATCCTGTTTCCCTCTCTCCTCTATTATCAGTTCCTATCTCCACCATCCCATCCCATGAAAGCAAAAATGCCTAAAATATAACTAAAAACTAAATAAGAAAATAGCTGACAGTACAAAAACAATACAAATAAATATGAGATAAAATGGTTTATAAATCACAGATTTCTTCTGATGTAACACTGTCCAGTACCAACACTATGGGATGATGTTTCAGAGGGATAAAAAAAGAAAAGAGAATCCCTATTTAGTACAGAGAGAGAGAGACAGATTTCTCAACAAATCTGACTGCAGCTTACACCATTCTTTAATGAATGTCGATACTGCAGGGAGCCAGTTAGGATTAATGACACTGATGCCAATGGCTGGTATTTTATGTGCACACACTTACTCACAAATATGCCTCAGTGTGTTGCTGTGGTATCCCGGGGAAAGCCAAGTCCTAATCTTTCACAGTTGGGTTCTCTCAGCCCTCCCTGCTTATCTCTCAAGATTAAACCCAACACACACACACACACACACACACACAAAGAGCAGGGAGGGAGTGTGCAATCTACTGACCTACATTAATGAGAACACTATGCTACACCTACACACACACACGCTTGTAAAATGGTAAGCACATAGCAACAGAAGACCAGCGCGCGCATACACATACACACACACACACACACACACACGCACACACACGCACACACACGCACACACACACACACACACACACACACACACACCTCCACTGCTTCAGCGCTGTAAACTAAGAGTGTAGTGAGGGTTGAGAGAGAGAGCGAGAGAGAGAGAGAGAGAGAGAGAGAGAGAGAGAGAGAGAGAGAGAGAGAGAGAGAGAGAGAGAGAGAGAGAGAGAGAGAGAGAGAGAGAGAGAGAGAGAGAGAGAAAGAGAACAGTATAAAAGCCTTGTCAGCTGGATCTTGCTGAGCGCACTAGGACCTGTATCAGATGACCTGAAACCTAAACTTATTATCCTCCATCAGCCCTGGCAACACTATGAATCACGTCCCCGGGGCCACGGAGAACAGTAGGGACAAATCAGAGACATTAATCAAAGACATTTACAGTGACTCTAACACAGACATGAATGAGGGAAAGCATGGGCTCTCCGAATGCATTTTATTCCATAAAACCTCACTCGCACCGCAACAATACATGTCGTCCAGAGAGCTCTGTGGGCCGCATTAGTGGGTCAATGGGAGATGACCGTGAGGATGACAAGGTTTAAGTCAACATAACCACAGCATTATTGACAAAAATTAAACTCTGTAAATTATATATACAACCGACCGCATTGATTTAAAATGTAAAAATATTTTAGATTTGGAAAATGCTCTCATAATAAACATAAAACAATTGAAGAAAAAATATATAATGTATTACACTTATTTTCATACTGTACATGTCTTGCTATAGTTGATAGTAGTGACTATTTTAAACATAACTTTTCCTTTTTCTTGTATAATTATGGTTTTTTAAAACCTAATTTTAATTGAGAAACTATATGGAATATTAATTTGACTAAAAAAATAATAAAAAATGCATATGTATATACAATAATCCACAGAAAAAACTTGAACTTACTGGTGATTTTCAGCCATTATCTGTAAAGTTACTGACATTTCCTATAACCCTAAAACAACAGTGTAATTCAAAATATGGATTAAATCAATATGGAAATTTCCTTTATATTAACACAGTACATTTCTATTAACACAGTATATATATATATATATATATATATATATATATACACACACACACACACACACATACACACACTTAGCAATATATATATCTATATACTTATAGGATCCATGTATATAAATATATTATAAAAGATATAGAAAATTTGACAAACTTATGTAAACAAAT
The DNA here is from genome assembly GCA_003573665.1 of Oxygymnocypris stewartii. NCBI lineage: Eukaryota > Metazoa > Chordata > Actinopteri > Cypriniformes > Cyprinidae > Oxygymnocypris > Oxygymnocypris stewartii. The sequence goes on along the minus strand of QVTF01023765.1, from coordinate 498,242 downwards.
GTGTAAATCAATATACTTATAAAATTACAATACAAATTAGATACTTTAGAATGCATGTAAGATGCCCAAAAAATGCTGTCTAGGTAAGCAGCTCACTAGACACAACATTACTGTACTGTAGCCCTTTCCACACTTTTCTGAGGTATTATCCCTTTAAAAGGTGGGCAGATACTCACTAACTGTCCCTGCCTTTACAACCAGTCCCAGTGCCTGATCACAAAAATGAACAGCACAGAAATGGATAGAGCGAGTGAAACGGAGACAGGTTGTAAAATAGAAACGAAGAAAGAAATAGAACAATCTCGGGAGAGAGAGAGCTTTGTAGCTGCAAAAAGAAGTGCAGCTGAATGACTTGCACTTTCAAGTCCAGAGATACTCATAAACGACATGAATCACAATGACACGACAGAGAAAGAGAGAAACTAAATAGTGTTTCCAAACTTTATCGTACAAACTTTCACAGTTCGATCAAATTCCACTTCATCAACACCAATTAAAACTATACAAGCACTATGCACATAATCACAAATGGACACACATTACAGCTTGTTTTGCTTTTTTGACAATTAAAACCTCTGTGTCTACTACTTATTATTTTAATATGATGGCTCAAGTTAAAAAAAAAGCTAAATGCTTTTGCAATATGCAATATGCTCTTCAAAATGCAATATGCTCTTAAAATACCTCTTAAAAGCTGCTGAAATACCCTTTGGATGGTGTTGGGAAACATGCTATAACTATAACAGAGACATGAACACACTCTTACATATGCATGTTTAAAGCTTACCTTAGTGTTCAGAGAGGCCATTTGAGTCACTCTCTTATTCCCACAGGAGTCAAACAGACACGGAGCAAGCCCCCCCCCCCTTGCTCTCCTCCCACCCCGACACCTTACGGAGGCACAGCGGTGTTGCCAGCGTGTACGGAGGCCCCTCCTGCTGAAGTCAGGCTGCCCCCTGCCCCGCCGGGCCCCGTGTGTGTGAGCTCTGACTGAACCCTGCCTGCAGCACTCAAATGTGCTTTATGCAAGGCCTCTCCGAGCCACCAGCCCTCCCCTCCCTCCCTCTCCCTCGCTCGCTCGCTCGCTCACTCACTCAGCTCCTCCCACACCTCACCTCACTGCGCACCACCAACTTCATCAGGTATTCATTCAAAAAAGGAACAAGCCAGCTGGCAGCGTGCCCAGACTACACTGCTAAAGAAAGAGAGAGAAAGAATGAAAAAGAGACAGAGTGAGGGAGGAGAACAGGGAGAGAGGGAGGGATATCCAGAAAGGAAAGAGGTGGTGAAAGTACGAGGGAAATTGAGAGAGGGAGGAGGGTCATAAAGAGAGAGAGAGACGGAGATTAAATGAGAGAGATATGAAGAGATAGAGTGCTGTTTCTACAACTATAGGCACTTTTGTGTCCCAGGGTGTTTGATTGTTTTTAAAATGAAGAGCTTTTTGTTTAGTGAAGATCACATTAAAAGTGTCAAGAAAACTATAGAGCTATAGAGCTTATTTTTTGTATTGTTTAATTCATCACAAAAATAGGAACTATTATAAAACTACCATAATCTTAAGAAATAGTCAAATGATCATATTTTTTTGTGAAAACTAGTTCTATAGTACATACTACTGTTTAAAATTTCAGGGGTTAGTAAAAAAAATATTTTTTTTGCTTCTTATGCTGAGCAAAGCTACATTTATTTGATCATGAATACAGTACAATAGCGTATCAGTGTCACATGATTAAGAAACTTAATTCTAATATGCTGATTTGGTGCTTCGCTGATTTGCTAGTAGTCAACTGAAATAAGCCAGTGAAAATACTTTTAAGAAAGCTCAATTTTGTAAAAGTGTGCTTCATAACTAAAGAAACACAGTAGGCCTATAGACAAACTACTCAGATGAGTAATTATGCCCTCTCCCTTATACATGCACTCCCACAAAGCACTAATGATCTGAGCAGAAGAGCACACACAAACATAGACACACACACACACACACACACACACACTTCCACGGAGATCATTTCAGGTGAGCTCAGTGAAAGCAGAAGGACATTGTGATGCAAATCCTTTCCAGCAACATCTCATCTAATCGGAGGCCACTGAACATCTGCGTTTCAGTGCCATAGTAAGAACTGTTGCTATACAGTTCTATGAATTCATCAGCAGGTGGTGCTAGAGACAACAAAGTCTCAGATGCGTAGCTGAAGGCTAGAGAGTGTTTAGCTGACCTAGTTAGCTAAGCAGTTTTGATAAATATATATTCTGCTCAGTGGTGGTGAGGATGGTGCAGTGAGATTGGACAACAGAAATATCTCCCACAAAAAAATACGGTGCACACCAGGGTTATCGTAGTTAATTAGGTAACACTTTAGTATAGGAACCAATTCTCACAATTAACTTGCTTATTAGCATGCCTTTTATTGCAAACATTTTGGCTGTTTATTAGTACTTACAAATTCTATACCATATTCTACATCCCTAAACTTAACAACTACCTTACTTTATATTAATAAGCAGTAAATTAGGAGTTTATTGAGGCAAAAGTCATAAGTAATGGTTTGTTAATAGCGATAATTGGACCTTAAAATGAAGCGTGACCGTTAATTAAAACTAAAAGCATTACAATTCAGATACTTCAAATTTATGTTCACTGACAGAAAATATTTAAACAACATTTCTCAGTTTCATTTTTATTTACCCCGATATACTAAAAATGACAAAAACACATAGCAAAATTACTAAAACTTTAAAATCAAAATACTATAAAAAATATCTAAGCGATTCTAAAATAACCCTGGCAGTTGAAACCATACAACTTTTTCTAAAATGTGTAAACTGGTTGTAGTGGAAACCCTGCAGACAACTGTGGAATAGATTTAAATTTGGTAAAATGTGTTTAAAATGAGGCGGAGGAAGTAAAACCACTGCTAGACCTTTTTCACAACAGAAACTGAGGAAGTTCAACCTGCTGACAAAATTCTACTTGGCTGCCGTGCGGTCATCTGTAACTGTCTGGTTTGGTTCAGCAACCAAAACTACGGTGGCCGAGAAGTGCAAAACAAATCACGATTCTGAAAACAAAATAACAAATTACAAATGCCAATGCAAATTTAAAAAACGAAATAACAATTCAGAAAACACAACGATCACAGTCGGCAGCTCTCAAGTTGAGATTCTGATCAGGCAGGACCTGCTCTCTCAGCTTCAGGGCAAGATCTGGCATCCTCAGCCCGAGATCTGGAAGCTGTGGGTATGGCCCATACTTTGGAGAAAGTCTCCCCAGTTGCTGGTGTGCTTTGTTGCTAGCCGCCGTGGACTTGCCACATCGAAACACAGAATTTATCACTGGGTGAGGGACGCTATTTCGCTGACTGATGAGGTGTGTGGCCTTCCTTCACCTCTCAGTGTTCGGGCACACTCTACTAGGAGCATGTCCTCCTCTCATAAGATGCGACGTGAGAACATCGAGGGCGGCTTCCGTGCCATCAGCCAATTAATTGGCGTGATTCTATACGGGTTTCAGACAATCGGCACGCCCAGGGGCGTTCCCAAAGTGTGTAAGCTTTATGCAGCGTCTCGTTCCCTATTCAGAGAACAAAGGTTACGCGAGTAACCCGAGACGTTTTCTGACTTGTTGTTGTGCTTTCGGAATTGTTATTTTGTTTTTAAATTTGCATTTGTAATTTGTTATTTTGTTTTCAGAATCGTGATTTGTTTTACACTTCTCGGCCACCGTACAAAACAGACATCAGGAGGCTACAACCGACAGTCCAGACTACAGAGAGGATTTCTGGTGCCCCCTGCCCAGCCTTCAGGACCTGTACCCTTAAGCTGAGGAAGAGGGCAGGTAAAAACTTCACAGATCCGACTCACCCTGGCCACAACCTACTGGCCGTCTGGCCGGTGACTCTGAACACTAGACACTAGAAAATCCAGGCGCAGGAACAGCTTCTTCTTCCCATAGGCCATCTCCTTATTAAACTGTCAAATGACTCTCAAGACCCCCTCAGTGCAACTTCCACTGTTTAGAGCAATATCCTGTAAATGAAAGTATTTTTTTCCCATATTATGGCAGTCAACGGCTAACATCAACTGTCTGGTAAAAAACTAATTGATATTCTTTTTTATCTTCAATAAGGTCTCAAAATAACCAAAATATGGAATACGAATGTAGAACGAAAACACAAAAAAGTGTACACAGAACTTTGTGAATGAGGCTCACTGAAGTACTGAGTGCAGAGACTCCATGTGGGCCTGCCGATGAGTCAATTTAACGCACGGCTGAATGTGTCCCTATGGGCCGTGTTATGGAAAGAATGAGGCAGAGGTTCAGTGCCCGAGCTCAGTGCTTTGAGCTCGGGCTCGGTCATTAATGCGAGTCAATCTGAAGCGCAGCTCATGACAGGCACCCAAGGAGTTCCCTTTTTTGGTGAGGGAGTGCGTGCTATTTACAGAACCGCAGTCAACAAAACAAGCGGCACGGGAAGGTTTGTCTGTTGCTGTGGTAACAAATTAGCTATGCTCTCTATTTCTGGGCCTTTAGGGTAATTCAATTCATTTTGTGTGTTTATTCTGAAGCCGTGCAGTCACCTGAGAGATTGATAAATGGACGGGGAGAAGAGAGAAACAAAGAGATACAGACCGAGATTATGACAACAGACAGAAGCAGAGAAGATAAAAGAAGCGGTGACAATTTGAAACAGAAACGGCAGATTAAAATCTCTCGCTCTGGAAATCTGCATCTGCTAACTTGCCAGCAGCCATATCACCCTGCAGCCCAAGACCGGTTGCCCACTGAACCAAAGCAGGGTTGAGCCTGGTCAGTACCTGGATGGGAGACCTCCTGGAAAACTAGGTTGTTGTTGGAAGAGGTGTTAGTGAGGCCAGCAGGGGGTGCTCACCCTGTGGTTTGTGTGGGTCCTAACACCCCAGGGTATTGTCGGGGACACTATACTGTCAAAAAGCACCGTCTTTCGGATGAGACGTTGAACCGAGGTGAGGTCCTGACTCTTTGTGGTCATTCAAATAAAATCCCAGGACGTCTTTCGAAAAGAGTAGAGGTATGACCTTGGCATACTGGCCAAATTCGCCCATTGGCCTCTGATCATCATGGTCTCCTAACAATCCCCATACAATGACTGGCTTCATCACTCGGTCCCCTCTCCACCAGTAAACTGGTGTGTGGTGGGCGTTCTGGCGCACTATGGCTGCCGTCGCATTATCCAGGTGGATGCTGCACACTGGTGGTGGATGAGGAGATACCCCCTGATAATGTAGAGCGCTTAGAAAAGCATAAAAACACTATATAAATGTAATTAATTATTATTATTATTAACTACCCGATAACAGAATATGCCCTTAATTCATTCTTCACAGGAGATGAATCTGCTCTCTACAGCGGAGAACATCATCTTCCATCTTTCAGCAGATTGCAGTCATTAAATAAGAGAAAAACTTGACAATATAAAAGATATCCGATTCCTATTTGCATTCAGAACAGCTTTAATTCCTCTTGGGATGCTGTCATTCGAGTCTTGAATTGTGTTATATGGCAGCATTATTCAAGAAAGACTTTCAGTTCTTAAAGACCGTCAGACTGAAATGTTTAGCAACTGACAACCAATCATAAACTAAGCAGTGCTTGTCTTGTTAATTATACACGAGCTTCGTACAGTCGCAGAGATGCTCGCTTCCTGTTGTTTTTTTTTGGCATCTGAAGAAAGTTAAATAGGTTGAACACAACAGCGCTGGCAAACACAATACTGGACAGAAACAGAATGATGAGATATTAATATTAATACAACCAGAGCATTATTGTGCTGTACTTGTCCATGAAATGAAAAAGTTAACCCTAGTTAACAAAGTTCAGTGTGAAATTTCGAAACCTGTACTACAGCTGTGTTCACGCCATTCCAGAATTATTGTAATTATGAGATGGCAATTCAGATTCTACTCAGAGATGTTCAAATACTCAGAAATGATTCGTTTCTATGGAAATAGAGGCCCATAACACCACAGAGGGTCAATGCGTAGCTTCACCGTTGATGACGGCAAAACTTAATCGATATAATATAATACAATATACTGTTCAGTAGTTTAGGGCCAGTAAGACTTTTGAAGAAACATTTACTAATTAAAATGAATTAAACAATTAATTAAAATATTTATGCAAACAAATTACGTTAATTACTAAAATTCGATGAATCTATTTCTGTTCATCAACACTGATAATAAGTGTTAATAATAATTACAGCTATTTTAAATCATTTTTTATTTCACAAATGTAGCTGTTTCCAGTCAATTATATGCAGTCTTGGTGAGCATAAGACCTCAATCTTTTGAAAGGTATATAATATGACTGAGTATATAATATAATAATATACTTTTCAGTTTAATAACTTCAGTTTATAGGCAACTGCGTTTACATCCCATCTGCATCTGGTCTTGCGATCAACCGACCTAATGACTCTAACATGGTGGATGCCCAGACTATCACAGGCACATCTATTTTAAACTGCTTATTTTATCATATTTCTTGGAAAGCTGAGACAAAATCATATCCAAGTGCAATTAACACTCATCTTTTATACTTGACACATGCTGCTTATCACAGTATGTATAAATAAACATGAAAAAAATGATATTTTATACAGCAATATGCACACACACGAATAAACATACAGTTACAGTCTTCTATAAATAGTTCTGTTTATCAAACGCACAAAATGATCGGTTTCAAATCCCGCCGAATTCTAAGGTGTCACTCCTGGGGTTTGCAGAAGAATTTGTTCAAAGTTCTTTCTGTGTCACTCTAGTGACTGAAAAAGCACTCAAATGAAACTTCACAGGAAAGCTCAGCACCATTCAGTGGAATGTACCCACCCTCTCATGACCAGATGTGGCCTTTTACATACACGCACACTGAATGGTTTCCGACTAATATGCATTTTCAGAGAATAGCAGCGAGCCTTTGATCGCACCTGCATGTGAGAGAATGGCTGTGACTCCCTCCGACTGTCTGCAGTTCAGCCGTGGCTTCTCTCTCTCCGCTGCTGTCGCTGTAAAGCGAGGGATCAACTCCAGAGACGTGTCGCCAAGGAGACACATGAAAGGCTCTATGCATACGCATTACGCACTTGTGCACACCCACGCATACATATGTGCATGAAAGAGGTCTCCTGCACAAGACTGGCAGCATCGACACCACATACATTACTTTTGAAGGCATAATGTTATCAAAAAATGACATTCTGACATTCTTTACTTAGACTTATGTTGTTCAAAACCAATGAGATTTTTTTTCCTTCAGCTGAACAGAATGGAAGATATTTTGACATTTTTTTCCATAAACACTATAAGTCAAAGGTTTGGAATAATTAAGATTGATTTCTTTTTTTGTTTTGGAAAAGCAGTTAAAGTAAAATGAATAGAATAATACAAGCAATATTGTGAATAATAGTACAATTTAAATATATATTTAAAATATACTTAATATATTTTAAAATATAATTTATTCCTGTGATGCAAAGCTGAATTCTCATACTCAATACTCATTCAGATATGCCGACTTGCTGCTCAATTATTAATAATAGTTCTTACTGTGATCAATTTAAGTTAATACATTTGCTTGAAATGTTTGTGGAAAGCATTTTTTAGGATTCTTTGATTAATAAAAAGTTCAAAAGCACAGCATTTGAAATGGAAATCTTTTTAACATTATAAATGTATTTACTCTTACTTTTGATCAATTTAATAAGTCATGGCAGAATGAAAGTTTATATTTAATTTTTTATCTTACTTAATCTTACCCGAATCTTACTAACTGTTGAATCAATGGTAGTGTATCATGGTGTCCGTAAAAATATTAAAAACTGTTTTCAACATTGATAATAAATATATTCAAATAAAAAGTTATTTTAAGTTGTAATAATATTTCACTTTTTACTATATTTTTGACTAAATACTGTAAAAACAGCCTTAATGAGCCTAAGAACTTCATTCAAAAACATAAAAATATATATATAAAAAATATATATATATATATTCATAAATATCATAAATACAACTTTTGTCCAGTAGTGTAATGCAAGTAAATGGAGCAGTCAAAATGTTAAACAAAAATACAACAGTCAATAAAAAAATTGTCAATATGAATTTACAATACCTTTATGCTACTTATAGTGTCATTTTAAAGCTTTATATCTCAGTCCCCAGGTGAACTGCTCCTTTAATCCAGCATCTCCTTCTCTAATCATGCAAAATATTCTCTCTTGCTTGTATCACCGTCATCTGCCTCTAAGCACTAACAACCCAACAATGACTCATTAGCTGGGTGAATAGATAGATTGGCACAGAGAGAGCAGTACCACAGTCATACCCAGCATGCCCAGCAGCACTACAGAGTGGAGCATTAACCCCATACTGAGCCCTAAGGAGAGAGGAATGACAGCAGATTAACTTTATGTGCTTTTAACTGAAGCGCCTGCAGCAAAATGCAATGGCCGAAAGCTGAGCTCACTCACACCAGTCAGAAAAGTAGCAGTCAGCTCTTAGACTAAGTGTGAATTGTGCACTATTAAATTGAGAATACCTATTAAGTGCCTGAAATTGAATTACAGCAGCAAACAGATGTAGAAATGCAAATATAATTTGAATTTAAGGAAGTAATGTTGTAATCATGAAATTCAAATAAATTAATGCTGTTGTACGTGTTGTTTTTAATAATACATTTTTGTATTTGACTGTATAAATTTACCACATCAAACACACAATATGGGATATTTCCAAAAACATTAGATCATAACAGCACAACTGTTTCAACATTAATAATAAGAAATGTTTCTTGAGCATCAGCATATTAGAATGATTTCTAAAGGATCATGTGACACTAAAGACTAAAGTAATGATGCTGAAAATTCCCCTTTGCATCACAAAAGTAAATTACATTTTAAAATCTATTAGAATATAAAACAGTTATTTTGAATCGGAATAATATTTCACAATATTCCTATTTTTACTGTATTTTTTATAAAATTAATATGCCGCCTTGGTAAGCAAAACTTTTTTATTTTAAATTAAAAACTGTATAACTCCACAGTAATGTAGTGTACATAAATACATTATCCTTAATAAAGTTGAAATTTAGTTTAACTTTAGTTAATTAACAAAGAATTATAAAATGTTTAGTCGTTTTTAAAAATATATGTATATATTACAAATACTTGTTATATTTAATAATTATATTAAATTGAGTTTTATAGACTATTCAATAAATTACACAAAATGTGAGAGAGAAAAAATCTGGAATTAATCAGGTTATAATTAGTCAAAATGTATCATGCATTTATTCATGATTTGTTACAAAATTACGTATGATCATTTTAATTTTTTAAAATAATTATTTTCATAAAGTAGTAAATTAAAATTACAGTATATTTAATTAAATTCTGTGTATGTTGCCCAACCTTTTAGTGTGTAAGTTTGTTTCTATGTACCTGAATGTTCTCTTCACCACAGAGAGGCCTCATTCTCTCTTTCTGATTAGTGTGATACCGTGGGAGGGGAAAGAGAGAGAGAGGAAAGAAGACAGGGCTGGAATGAAACCGTAGATGACCAGAAACTCTGTCCTGGCTCTGTTCATTCTCTCTCAGTGCCAAGTCTGAGAGTGTAACTATAAATGAGAGTGAGGGAGGTCTCTGAGGTCGGCCCAGTCACCGAACAAAAATACTCTCATGCAATTACCTAGCTTAACGACTATAAACCATACATTTATGCTGTGTTTATATATAGCTAATTATAAATACTATAAACTAACCCTCACCCAAACCCATTACTGGAGGTCAACTTTTTGATGTTTTATAAATATTATAAATATACACTGACAGATATCAAATTAAATATAAAAAATACAAATATTTTATTTTTTATTTATAAATAAAGGGAGGCTTAGTAACACAGAGTATAGTAACGGTAGTTTAGACTAACAACCATGTAGCAGCACTCAATTCAACAGGCTGCTAAATGTTTGCTTTGATATTACATGAATGACATCTATCATGACTGTATTAATGAGCGCATCTAAACGGAGTTTATATTGCTATGGTGCTTTGTGTCTGAACTAATACTAGCACTGAACCTTTAATCTGAGTCATAGAAATGAATAGCTTTCGTCTCTCATCAGAGACAGCTCCACACAGCCAAAGCTTTAACTGCATAGAAAAAGTGCAGATTAGATGCCCATAATTGCAGACGTGTGCTGGAGTCTGGTTACAACCTGAAATCGATTTCATGCATTTGTTTGTCCTTAGCACAAACAGTTTACGGTGCCTCTGTGTCCTGTCCGCTGTTACTGCTCGCCATATCCTTCTCGCCTTCCCTCCATTCACAAACCATCCTAAATCCACCACTATGTGCAGTGTGTATCAGTGTGTGTGTGACGGATTACGCTGAGGCAAAGCAGTGCTAAGCCCCTCTATTACTCGATAATCCCACAGGAGTGTGTACACGCTCTCGCAGAACACACTGACGGACTGACAAATAGAGACTAAAGAGACACGCTTGTGATAGATAAGAGGCAGAACAACACACACAGAGCGGAGACTGGGAAACTTGAATTGGTCGAGTCTACAATAAGAACAAACAAAATACACTCTGACGCAATTACACAATCATCAGTAAATATATAAAAAAATTCAAAAGAAAGCAATCACCTATCAATGTGAAAAATTCACAAAAAAAGTACTTATATATATATATATATATATTATATAATGTTTTTTTTTTTTTCAGTTTTTACCCTGAACTATTTAATATTTATAATACATTTTTATAATAAATAAATAAAAAACTAATCATTAAATTACATTTTTTCTGATTATTTTTTTTTTAATTGATAAATTGTGGTGCTTTTTATGGTGCTTTTTAAATAACTTTCTGAATGCAAAAAATAACATAACAAAATTAATGGTTATTATTAGGAGTATTATGTTCCTTACTAGGAATTAAGAACAAAGTGTAATTTAAAAATTGTAATTAGATTTTTTAGAATACTTAAAATAATGTTTAAAAAAATGGTACAGCTTTGGGTACTTGAGTGGCATATTACAAGCTGCATATAAGCTCCTATCAATTTATAAAATATGAAATGTGTTAAAATGCATGGAATTAACGATGGAAATTCTAAAATAACTAAATAATTCTAAAAAAGATGCAAAATACCATCTAGTGGTCTCAGACTGTTGGAAACAGTATATAAAGTATAGAATAATATTAAATAGTATTTAACCAAACAATTAAAAAACAGTATGTGTCATGGACTGGACATTTACACAAACCTGGCTGCTTCAATGCACATCTACCCAACGTCCTTTTGCATTAAAGACCACCACGAATCTAAAAGCATGTAACATGCAGCCGTACAGCAACACAAACCTCACAGCTACAGCCCTCTATCACGACTTTACTGCTGTGAAGACCGATCCCTGCATACAAACCTACAGCTGCATCACGCCGAACCTGCTATGACGGAACATAAAAGTGGATCTCCAACGAACACACACACACAATTTGCACCAAAGCACAGCGTGAGGCCCTGTTCAAAGCTATTTACACACTGTGAACCATGCCGAGAAGTCTTTATGTTCCTGAGAGAGCAGGCCCGCAGGACTCAGAATGGAGGCTCTTTGAACTGAGGCAAAATGGGGCAACGTGCAATTGTGTTTGGTGTGGTCTTGTTTGGCTCTGCCTTGGCTCAGCGGTGCTAAGACAAACTAAGACAGACTGAAGGGTTGCTTTGAGGACACTGCTGTTATCCATAACAATACTCACGTCTGCCCACACAGCACAGATTGGCTGATATACGCAGCAGGTCTGGGACGCAAAAAATGTATTGGAAACACTAAGATATGCCATGCTAATGTATGAATGTCACAGCATTACATTACAACATGCAAACCCATGTGGCATATACAAAGAAATGAGGCTAAAACTACAGTTCATTTCTTTTATGTATAACTAAAATATTTTTTTATCTGTATTTTCTGCTTTTAGTAAATAAAAGGTATGTCAAAGTGTGTGTCAAAATATATGTGATCATTTCAGAGACTATTATTAGCTAAATTCAACAGCAATTAAATGAATAAATGGTTACTGTAAATCAAATTTGACCTTTCATTGTCATTGTACGGACTGAACTTATGTTTCAGGAAAATTTCCAAGTGCATAGCAACAAACAGGCTTTCAGGAAAATGCTGTGTTGGTGTTTGTTGCTATTTATCATTTGGGAAGAAAATTAAAAAAAACAAAAGGGCAATTAACGATTAAGTTATTATTTTAACAAAAATGAACGCATTTTTGTGAAACATTTTGCTTGTGTAATTTTATTTAAATTAAATGTCACTTAAGGTAGTTTGACATTTTTGTAACAATTTTCACAATAAATAATACTTTTATATAATTGTTTAAATCTTGATTAATGTTTGTTTCTACATATAGCCTACTAGTTAAATCTAATATTTTAAACTGTATGAATTAACATTATTTAACATACCATAAACAAAAATTTAGGCATATTCGGCACATTCACTCCAAAAATGAAAGTAACGTTAATCCCCTGCGTCTTCAGCGGCTCAGATGTCGGGAGTAAATGACGACTGCTATATTCATTATTACATCCAACAACAAAACACTTAAATCACTTAATCTGAGACATCTTGTCTTTCCCTGCACGGAGGCGGACTGCTCTCAGCTCACTCAGGGTGGGTCTAAGGTAAGACGGTCTTGTCAATCAACTATCATGGGAGCGGTCTGTGCAGAACTACATCATTCTGAAAGGAACCTCAGAACAGCCTGATTTGAGAGAGGGGATTTTAAAACAGGGATTTAAAAAAAAAAGTGGATTTTTATCATTATAGGGTGAATGTGTACACACTCTTCCAACACACATTTATGTTCAAACAACTTTTAAAGTGAAGTTTGCATCCGATAACCCCTTTAAACCAAATGCATGAACTAATGTTAACTTTACTGTAAAGTGTTGCCAGTATTTTTCTATTTCATGCAATTCATATGCAGTTTTTTGGTACCACTGTATATTTTAATTCTTATACTAATCAAAATGAAATACAATAGAATGATTAAAATAAAATAAAAAAGTGGTATGACTAAAATACATCTGGTATTTTGCTATTTAATGCAATTTCATTTGTAGATTGTTTTGGTACCGCTGTATATTTTCATCCTAATAGGCTACTAATCAAAATCAATAATTGAAAATAAAATAATACAATTCAATAATATAATGAGAGACACATCACTGGTCAGTTCTAAATCGCAGCATGTTGTGCTGTTATCTCTCTGTGAGATATCTCCCATCCAGCTAGCACTGTCAGGGTTGGGGTGAAGGGATGAGGCGAGGACTCAGTTGTGCAGGAGAATGTTTTTTTTATTGATAATAAAATAAAACAAACAAACTAAAACTGCCCCGTAGGGGAAATACAGGACAGCTGGCAAGGCTAGGCAGGGAAGGGACAGGAAACATTCAACGGCGAACTGGCACAGGACTGCAATTAGATTATAAATGGAGCAAGGAGATTATAAAGGGAGCAAATGAGGTGGTAACGAGGAAAGACAGGTGGGGCAAGTTAACCAATAATCAGGTAACAAGATGGGATGGGTCAAGACAATTGACATGAGAGCACATGGCAAAACACATAATTAAAACACAGAAAACTAAGAGAAAAAGCCATGTGCTCACACAAAACAAAAACACATGGCCAGCAAATCAAATCACCAGCCATGTGCAAAAAAATACACAGCTAATGAGAATACTCAGCCGCGTGTTCACACAAGACATGACAACATGAAAGCACGCAGCCAATGAAATACACAAGCTGCGTGCCACATAGCACAAGATATAACATGAATGAACTAGCGCTGTTGCGATTTGTCGCGACTAGTTGATTTGTAAAAATGTTCGACTTAATTTTGCTCACGTCGACTAACCGGCAAAATACCGGAAGTGGCGCATTTCATGGATAAGAATCCATAAAACATATTATTAGACTGTTTTCCAAGGCTGCATTATATATTAAACCCAATTAAAAACCTCAATTAAGCATAATTGTGAATTCACAAACGCTATGATTTAATTACATAATTATATTATATTATATATTATACACCAATTATTCACATGCGTGTAGGTTAAGTACGTGCGTCACACAGCGGCTCTGTTCACAGTAGCTCCACGGAAACTGTTATCATTTACATGTGGAGCTTCTCAAACTCCATCTCTGCATGTTGTTGTAAGTTTGTGTTTATTATAACATTCATCTGGGAACGCAACGTGCGCCATTTCATCAGATTTGTAAGGTAAATCATTTATAAACCTACACAAACACAGGATACATCGCGATTTCATAATAAAAGCTCAAACACACTCTGAGTTTACATGTTTTGATATCCACATATTCATCTAATTACAGCGGCTATAACATTTATTTCCTAAAGAAATGTCCAAGTATTAAAGATTAAGTGGATATTTGAATTAAATGGTGCTTGGTCAATATTAAACAAGGATTAGATATCGCAGTAATGTGTAGAAATAACTATCAGGCGGCCAGCGCTCCCTGCAGGCCTTTGTTGTGTAATGAACATTAGCTCTATTGTATATGTATTTGAACAGATTTGTTCAATAAATCCATATGATTTCTTGCTTTTGATACTTTATTTGAACTAATTATTATTGCATCATTGCTATTATATATGTATTTTAAGTCATTTTAAAAGCGATTGTTAGCTTACATCTATTTGTATTACCACACAAAAAAATATTGTAATCATAGGGCCCTATGAAATCAGTTTTATTTCCAAAATCAGTTTATTCCATTTTAATTTTTCTATACTCTGTTTTAATGGTTAAATTAAATTGTATTAATAAAAAGCCTGTCTAATTAATTAAGTTTTACAGTTTTATCTTTACCAAATACTTGTTTCCAATTATTTTCTGGAAATTCTGGATTTTCTTACTGATACTGAACTGATTTCAGTGGTTTGGACTATGAGATAGACACTTGCTTCTTGCACTCAATGTTGCACGTTAATTTTGATTTTAAAAAGGATTTAATAGAAATTTGGATTTCATTTGATTTAAAAAATATTCTAAAGTAAAATTGTTGATTTTTGTGGAAAATGAATAGTTTAGATTGGTCGATTAATCTGTAAATTAGTCGTTAGATTAATCGAAATAAAAATAGTCGTTAGTTGCAACCCTAGAGTTCACGCAGCCGATAAAACATGAACTGCGTGCAACAGCACAAAACACACATGGACAGAGTGCGTGACCGAGCGAACTCGAGACCGCACACCCACACAACAAGACAGAACATGGAGCATGAGTATCCAAACCCCGACACGAAACTGAAACTCAAGATATGAGTGCCCTTGATACGAACACCACGCTTCAACACAAAACAAGGCACGCAGACGAGAGAGCCACACATGAAAACAGGACATGACGGGAGCATCAGGGCTCTGTCACAAAACCCATGAATGACACCAGACCGAAGTGAGAGGAACACTGACAAGCACTCTCTTTAACAGTATTGTGATCGTTCATTCTTGACAAATTAAACATTTAGATAACGCCAAGGTAATACATAGAGGGTGAAAAATGAGTGTGACAGGCCAGCTCCCCACACAGACCACCTCCACC
Organism: Oxygymnocypris stewartii; assembly: GCA_003573665.1. Classification (NCBI taxonomy): domain Eukaryota; kingdom Metazoa; phylum Chordata; class Actinopteri; order Cypriniformes; family Cyprinidae; genus Oxygymnocypris; species Oxygymnocypris stewartii. The sequence goes on along the minus strand of QVTF01023765.1, from coordinate 482,536 downwards.
GAAAACAGCACGAAACCCGAGAGCATGAGAAACACGTGATCTGCTGCAAATGAGAAAGATGCTGACTGTGCTTTGACTTTATGTGCAAGCGGAACAAAAAAAACGCAAGCTTTTACTCTCAAAGTTCTTAAAAACCATTTCATGGTTTTCTGTAAGCACCACCAAAGTCATTTTACAGTGTATTTTGACCTTTGCTGTAGCTTAAACATGCTCTGTTATGTGGGTTGAAAAGCATGATATTGATGATTAATTACTGTGAGTAATCAGGAGGACAAAACTCCAGAAAATGTCAACACATAACCTCAATACATCAGGATCGAGGATGAATGGAAGCTTATAACAGCAACACTTCTCAGAATATTACTTCACACTGATTGCTTGGCTCTCCTTCTCCTTGACCCTGCTTTCAAAGGACACGATTTAAAAAAATAACCTCTATCAACATGCATGTTGAAAAATTCATTTGTGTTCGTCCTGTAATTCATGTAAAACGACACTAGATATGACTTATGCGTTGTTCTGCATCACGCTCCCAACCTCTGACCTCAAAACTCGTGCACACCGACACAGGGTCAGTGGGTCACCTTTCACATGCGCCACCAAATCCCTGGCCTGCCGGCGCTTGTTTGGAGGTATAATATAACATATAATTGGTTTCTATGAACGAGCTGCAGTCAGAAATCATCCGGGCTGGTAACATGTAACTAAAGAGTTTGAAGGTAACATCAGTATTTATGTCTAGTTTGATGGAATGTTAATAATACTTGTAAAAACTATTTGCGAATACAAGTACTAAATTCACACTGTTCGCAACTGATGTCTAGATTTTCAGCAACAGTCTGACCTTTTGACCCAGTGTGTCAGACATAAGACCTCTGCCACCTGAGAATAAGAAAACAGTTGTTTGGTTTCAAACGCAGCTTAAATATACCACTTCAGAGATTAGAAAAGCAAAAGTAAAAGCAAACACTTGTGCTCCTATGTCCCTAAAAGACATTCAGAGGTTGTTTGGATAAAGAGTAAACTTGTCAATGTGTGTGTATGAAGAATGAATCTATTATTAGGGCAAGCATTAGTGTATTGTTGAGAATCAAAGTTTAAAGTAAGGCTAATGTTAGTTTACTCATATTCATAGTCATAGTCATAAAATCCTCAGACAGTTATTAAATGAATACATAAAAGTAGCACTCAAAATTACAAATAATACATTTAAAAGAGAATTTAGACATCACAAAATTGCAATGCAACTTATGAAATGGGGTGTTCTTTTTTAATTACATTTATTTGTATTTACATTCATTTACATTGAATGAGCATGAAGAATTAAATATCTATTATTGGACAATATAAATAAATAAAACTGACAACTGATAACTTATATGGTAATTGATGATATATTATGTATGCCTAATTTAATATCAGAAATAAAATACAACAACATCCTTAAGCTCAAATCACATTACTGAAAAATAAATAAATATAAAGTGTTAAAGCTAATGTGAAATCATTTTTTTTAGCCTGTATGTTTCTGCTGCTATGCGTTTGTAAGGATTCAGATGATTTCTGCAAACAATGAAAGTAAATATGGACAAGAAGGTAAGAAGATGCTGTATATCACAGATCTTGACAAACACGTGCAGCAGATGAGGCTTATGCCTGATGCACATGGCAGCTGATAAAAATTAAGACCTAACAAACTCTGCAGTTGAAAACAGGCCCTATTAAGACCAAGAAGAATATTTTATGGTATAAAACAAGTGACTGAAGTGACTGCCACTCAGAAAACTGCAATACCACTATATTGTGTTAGTCAGTCGGTCACTATTGCAATATTCCTTAATTTTATAGCCATATCCCTGCTGATTCCCACCCCTAGGTCAAAGGTCAAATACATTTCAAATTCATTTCGGGGTGAGCAACATCACAGCATGTCGGAGAACTTAATGTTTATTGCTCTGACCTTCTTTCAATGTTCCAGAACCTTTGACTTCCAAGCGGCTCCCACGAATGAGGGCCAGTGTGCTGAGAGATGTTTATGACAGCAGTGAATGTGGTTTATGTTATTCTGAATCTGTCATTCAAATCTGTTCAAAAGAGGAAGATGAAAAATGGAAGTATAATACAAGTCTGTGTGTGAATGTTCGAAATTAAAGAGGAGAAAACTGTGCGAACAGGTGTGAACGAGTACATCTGTGTGGACGGTTGGATTCCAAGGTGCTTTCGTGTTTATAATAGTAATTTATTACTTTCTAGAAAGCACTCCACTGAGATCACGGTGTGAAAGGACACCGTTTTAAGTGCTGAGGGGGAGAGGGTCTCAGGCACAATGGAATGCCACTGCTACTCCTGCCAAGAACACTTTTCCCATGCGCCCAGGAGCCAAGAATTCCCCCAACCGCCAAGAATAGCACTGCTGTCCTCACACACTCACCAAACTCTTTCTCACACACACACACACAAGGCTGGGTTCTGTATTACCCCGAACTTCAAAAGAGTCATGTGTGCAAGACACACTCCTGAAAAAAATACTTGAATTATACTCTTAAAGGTTCTTTATTGGCACTAATGTTTCCATGAAGACTCTTTAACACATGGAACCTTTCCAAAGGACAAAGGGTTCTTCATAGTGAAATAACAGTGTTCTTTAAGGTCATTGCACACTAGACATTTGGTGTCAGACATTTTTGCATGTTAAAGAATAAATACGAGCTCACGTTGTGTCAATCACGTTTACACACTGCCTCCAAAACTTTTGTCTGTCATAAAAAAATTCGCATCAGGTTCGATTTTCTGCGCTTTCGCATCCGAAGCATGCATTTGGATAGGAAAGGATGAGATGTTTTGAGTTTGAGCTCCGTCAAGTCAATTATTTATCATCTATTTTCTATCTTAAAATCAATTTTATACAACATAATTTTCCACAAAGTGTGTATATATCGCATATCTCATTCTGCAACAAAAACAATCAGAGCGTCTTGTTATCACAAGTTTTATTTTGATTTCCCGAGTCTGCTATTAGCTTATAGCCCGTTAGCATCGCCAACGCAGCTGCCGCTAACGCTGCACGTTAACATCGCGACTGCCGCTAACACAGCTAATACCCTATTAACACACATTTACCATTGTTTCACTGTTACCTGCTTTAATGGCGGATTTGTTTCTATCTTTGAGTGCGGTTAAGGACACGTTCAAGCTGCATTTGGTGCAGCTGGAGCTGGAGGCGGTGAATAAGCTGATCGCCGAGCTTCTCAGGAAGCAGGCCCAGCTGAGGGAGCAGAGAGCAACGCTGGAAACATCCTGGGCTGACACTCACAAGTTCGGGGTATATATGCAGTGCGCTGCTAACACTCCCACCACCTCTACTCTGTGTGTTTCTTTGCACAGGACCCGTGCACCCGGGACGCGATCTTCTCAAATGATCCTGAAGTGCAACGGATCGGTCGTGCTGCACGGGGGTGAATGACACCAAGCTGCAGCAGATGGAGACACTGAACAGGGACTTCAGGAGCTTGATCGAGATGGTACGCAGCACATCGTCCGCGACGATGATCATCGTGTCAGGACCTCGTCCCACATATCGACGAGGACACGAAAGGCTCAGTAGACTATTTGCTTTAAATAAATGGTTGTTGTCATGGTGTAAAAATCAGAAACTGCTCTTTGTTAATAATTGGAATCTTTTCTGGGAGCGTCCTAGGCTTTTCCGTGCTGATAGCCTGCACCCCAGCAGAGTCGGGCGGACATCTCCAGGACGCTCCATCTGACTAGTAAGCAAAAATAATTCTTACTAGTATTTCTCAAGTAACTGCTATGATGACTTTTGTTCTACCCACTTAAATGATAGAAGTACTTGCAGTGCCCAATCTATACAGACTGTGTCTGTTCCCCGAATAGTGAGATCAAAATATACATTTAATGCAGGATCTAGAAAAAATCTGATCGTAATTAAACCAGAAAATGACAAATAAATGAACAAAAAACATTTTTAAAGCTTGGGCTTCTAAACATAAGGTCACTCACACCCAAAGCAGTTATTGTAAATGAAATGATCACAGATAATAGTTTTGATGTACTCTGTCTGACTGAAACCTGACTTAAAACAAATTATTAGTTTGGTCTAAATGAATCTACTCCACCAAGCTATGTTATAAGCATGAGCCCCATCAGACTGGTCGTGGCATAACAAATGTAGATTCTACAGCGTCTAGTACTTCAGGATCATTCATCGCACCCAAAGAAAAACTGCATTGCTTTACAACTACAGGACAGGATGAGCTAAATAAACTTATCACAGTATCTAAACTAACCTCCGTTTAAGTCTAACATTTTTGAAAAAGTTGTGTCTGCTCAATTGTGCTGCTCCTTGCTAAATAATGATATCTATGAAGAATTTCAGTCAGGTTTTTGGCCCCACCAAAGCACAGAAACTGCACTTGTTAAAATTATAAATTACTTGCTTCTTGCGTCAGACCAAGGCTGCATCTCATTGCTAGTTTTACTTGATCTTAGTGCTGCGTTCAACACTATAGATAATGACATACTCATCAGAATTAGAATGAGCTTTATTGGCCAGGTATGTTTACACATACGAGGAATTTGTTATACTGACAGAAGCTCCACAGTGCAACAGAATGACAGTGACAGGACAGGACACAGACAATAAAAAAACAATATACAAATGCCAATATACAAATGCCAATGTACAAAATGGCAGAAACACAATATACAATACAGACAATTATGTGTGAGGTCTGACATGTGCAAATTTGAAATAAAAAATAAGTATGTGAGGTGAATAAATAATTTTATAGTGTTGTGTGTTCCACGTTTAGTGTCAAGTATTCGTGAGATGGATTGCTTGGGGAAAGAAACTGTTTCTGTGTCTGGTCGTTCTGGTGCTCAGAGCTCTGTAGCGTCGACTAGAGCCCTGCAAGCCTGTCGGGGCCCGACACTCTGAGTCCATTCGGGCCGTTTTTCTTTTTGACAGATCGGGCTCGGATCGGACTCGGGCTCATTTAGCTTCTCGCCTTTCATTGTGCCCAAATACGCGCACACCACACATGTACTGTATGAAATATTGTTAAAATAATAATAATATTATTAATATTATACATCGCCTATGCAATAGGCAAGTATGCAACGCATATACGCATGCATTAGCATACAGGTGACAGTTGACCATGCAGAGCATCAGGGAGAAGTTGGAGTGTGGGGGGTTACTAAAAGTTCCCAATGCTTCGGGAAAAGCTGCATTTTGGCAGAGTTTTGTCTGTATTGATATTTGTGGGCATGATTGTCGGTGGTGGTAGTTATGTTTGAGGCCTATGATAAAAGTTTACCTCTTAGTAGCGCGTGTGTGTGTTTGTGTATAGCAGAGACAGCATGCATCAGAGAGCTTAAAGTGATATTGATGTTGGTCTTGTGTCAGCATGAATGTGTTCAGGGGAAATTTTATATTAATATTAATAAACTAGTGTTTTCTAAGTCAGTGTCGCAAGGATGAAGTTGCAGATCCCGACTTGCCATCTCCTCATTAGACCTGCCTTTAAGAAATTCATCAACGGATTATGATTATAATGAAAGAGTTTTTGTATTCTATATGTTTATTTCGTTAAGTACTAATTTAAAGCTTCCTATAGATATATTTATCATGTCTAAATTGATCAAACATGCTATGATCAGCTCATTGTCTGCCGCTGGCCACTGGTTGTTAGCTACTTTAAAAAACTAAAACTTAAATTTAATGAATAAAAAAGTTTGGTCGGACTCGGGCTGGTAACTCTGATAAGCTGTCAGACACGGGCCGGGCTAGGACCTGAGCGTCGACCAGACGGTAACAGATCAAAGATGGAGTGTGCTGAATGTGAGGGGTCCAGAGTGATTTTGCCAGCCCTTTTCTCACTCTGGATAAGTACAGTTCTTGGAGAGGGGGAAGGGTTGTACCAATGATTCGCTCAGCAGTCCGGACTACCCTCCGTAGTCTTCTGAGGTCAGATTTGGTAGCTGAGCTGAACAAGACAGTTATTGACGTGCAGAGGATGGATTCAATGATGGCAGAGTAGAACTGTATCAACAGCTCCTGTGGCTGCTCCTCATCTTCACTGTTTTGAGTGTGTTAAGCTCCAGGTTGTTAAGACTGCACCAGACAGCCAGCTTCTTAACCTCCTGTCTGTAAGCAGACTTGTAGCCATCCTGAATTAGGCAGATCAGTGTGGTGCCATCTGAAAACTTCAGGAGCTTGACGGAGGGGTCTTTAGATGTGCAGTCATTCGTGTACAGGGAGAAGAGCAGTGGGGAGAGAACACAGCCCTGAGGAGCTCCAGTGCTGATTGTATGGGTGCTGGGAGAAAATTTTCCCAGCCTCACTACCTGCTGAAGGATTTCAGTTTATTCTGAAGGATGTCCGGAATGATGGTGTTAAAAGCGGAGCTAAAGTTAACAAACAGGATCCTCACATAAGTCCCTGGTCTGTCCAGATGCTGCAGGATGAAATGCAGTCCCATGTTGACTGCATCATCCACAGATCTGTTTGCTCTGTAGGCAAATTGCAGGGGGTCCAGTAAGGGTCAAGTGGAGGCCTTTATATAAGCCAAAACCAGTCTTTCAAATGATTAATTGACCACAGACGTTAGAGTCACAGGTCTGTAGTCATTAAGTCCAGTAATTTTTGGGTTTCTTTGGGACGGGGATGATGATGGAGCATTTGAACAATAAGGGAACTTCGCACACCTCGAGTGATCTGTTGAAGATGATTCGGGGGTGGGGGGGGTGAAGTCATGGCCTAATGTTTAGAGAGTCAGACTTGTAATCAAAAGGTTGTGAGTTCGAGTCTTGGGCTGGCAGGATATGTAGGTGGGGGGTGCTTTCCTTCTTTTGTTCTATCTGAAGACCTGGCGCACGTTATCTTCACTTATTTTCAGTGCAGGTGTGGGGGAGAGGGGTGTTGCTGGAGGTATTAATGGTTGTGTGGAGAGGTGTTCAGGGCGGTTCTGGGGTGTTTTTCCAAACCTACAGTAAAAGTCATTAAAATCGTCTGCCAGTCGTTGATTCTTCAGAGTGCTGGGGGATGGTGTCTTGTAATCTGTTATGTCTTTCAAACCTTTCCACTATGAAGCAGAATCACTAGAAGATAATTTGTTCCTTAGCTTGCCAGAATAATTCTTCTTAGCCACTCTGATCTCCTTATCCAGTGTGTATTTGGCCTGTTTATACAAGACTATATCCCCCTTTCTGTAAGCATCTTCTTTGGCCTGACAGAGCTGTCCTCATAAATCGATTACAAAACTATACAGGTATTCAAGGGCAGGCTTTAAGATTGTTTAGATCCTACCTGTCCGATCACAACCATTTTGTTTATTTAAATGGGGAGTCATCTTAATTATCACCAGTAAAGTATGGAGTACCACAAGGATCTGTCCTAGGTCCACTGCTATTTTCAACATACATGTTGCCCCTTGGTAATATTATTAGAAAATACGGGATTAGTTTCCATTGTTATGCTGATGATACTCACATATATATCTCAACAAGACCAGATGAAACTTATTTAAATTAATTAAATTATCTAAGTGAACGGAGTGTGTTAAAAAAAATCAAAAGATTGGATGACCAAACATTTTCTCCTATTAAATTCAGATAAGACAGAGATATTACTTATTGGACCAAAAACATTACACAGAATCTCTTGGATCACAATTTGCAACCAGACGGATGTACTGTTACTTCCTCTACAGTCAAACATCTTGGTGTTATAGTAGACTTTTGAAAATATATTTCCCATGGCACAAAAACAGCATTCTTTCATCTTAGAAACATTGCCAAGCTACGGAACATGTTAACTGTTTCTGATGCAGAAAAGCTAGTTCATGCATTTATGACCTCTCGACTGGACTATTGTAATGCACTGCTAGGTGGTTGTCCTGCATCTTCAATAAACAAGCTACAAATAGTACAAAATGCTGCGGCTAGAGTCCTTACCAGGTCAAGAAAATAAGATCATATTACTCCAATTTTACAGTCCCTGCGCTTGCTACCTATTCAATTCCGTATCAGTTACAAAATATTATTACTTGCCTATAAGGCCCTAAATGGTTTAGCTCCTGCGTGCCTAAATAATCTTCTATCACGCTACAATCCAACCCACTCCCTAAGGTCGCAAAACTCTGGACTCTTGGTAGTACCTAGGATAGCAAAGTCCATTAAAGGAGGTAGAACTTTTTCATATTTGGCTCCCACACTCTGGAATAGCCTTCTTGATAACATGTGGGGTTCAGACACACTCTCTCGGTTTAAATCTAGACTAAAGACACATCTCTTTAGCCAAGGATTCATATAATGCATCTCAGAATCTTGTATTGCAGTTATATCTTTTCAAATGCACATTATTATGTTTTAGCTTGGGTTGAACAAAATTTTTTGCTTGGATTATTTGAATCTAAATCTATTCTAGAAACGTAATTTCCGGTAAAGCTGATTTGAAAAGATTGTATCATAAAAAGCGCTATACAAAAAAATCTTGAATAGAATTGAATACGAAAAAAACTGAAAAACGCACACGAAAAAATCGTATTGAGTGTGCAATGACCTTTACAATCAGTTTTTTTTTTTTTACTGTTCACCGAAAGATTCTTTGGAGAACCACACATTGTTCTTCAGTGGCATTTGGAACCTATTTGTGACCCTGGACCACAAAAGCAGTCATAAGTAGCCCATGTATATTTGTAGCAATAGCCATTGTATGGGTCAAAATGATCTATTTTTATTTTATGCCAAAAATCATTAGAATATTAAGTAAAGATAATATTCCATGAAGACATTTTGCCAATTTCCTACTGTAAACATATAAAAACTTAATTTTTGATTAGTAATATGCAATGCTAAAAACTTAATTCGGACAAATTTAAAGGCGATTTTCTCAACAGTTTGATTTTTTTGCACCCTCAGATTCCAGATTTTCAAATACTTGTATCTCAGCCAAATATTGTCCTATTATAACAAACCATACACCATATTTATTCAGCTTTTAGGTGATGTATACAACCCAATAATAAAAAAAGACCCTTATGACTGATTTTGTGGTCCAGGGTCACATTTGAAATGTGAGTGTATTGATACAAAGAACACAGTCGACTAGCTTAAAGTGACATTTTACAAAAAAAATCATTTATTCACCCTCTTGTCGTTCCAATACTGTATGACTGACTTTCTTCTGTAGAATATAAAATATATTTTGAAAAATGTGGTTTTACAATGAAAGTCAATAGGGTCCAAAGAGAAGAAATACAGTACATACAGGTTTGCAATGACACGAGGGTCAGTAAATCATGACAGCATCGACTATCCCTTTAATGTTTTCATAAGCACATCGTGCTTTGATCTGGCAGATCCTACACATTTTTATAATGGCATAACACTATCTAAATTGACTTTGATGGATTCCAATGCACACTTAAATTTATATATATTTAAACTTAAATTTGTCATCCATTTGGGCTCTTAAAAAAAAGAAAAAAAAGAGGCTTTTGAGAACTAACCAACAGGAAAAACACATCACCGAACCCCACCTTTGCCATATTAACACTTAACAGAAGATTAGGACATTCAGAACGCATTAGGAAGTGCAGCAGCATGAGTGTGATGAATTGCTATGCTTCACCACCTGCACTAAGAGTCCAGTGATCTTTAACTGAAGGAGAGCTTTTACTCTAAAAGCCCATGATTGGTTATATGAGCTATTGGGTTAGTAGCAGTCTGAGATTAAAAACAGAGCGAGTGAGACAGAGACAGAGAGAAAAGAGAGCCTTAGCTCATGAAGTACTAATTTTGATATATCTCCATTAATTACCCTCAAAATGAGTCCATATCAAGCCTTTACACTGGCATGTCCATGAGCAAGAGCTGCCTGTGTGACAATTATGCTTCGATATATTGGCTAGGCATAATTAATCATCTCATATTTGGCCAGTTTGAGATTATAACTGCATCTGTTGCTGATACATTTTGATAATTGCCCTTGTGTCAGTTTCAATATCTACCATCAGCTTTGTCTGTGATTAATGGACTAATTTAATATATATTTTTAGAAATCTATTAGAAGCATATAACAGAGTGAAAAACTGAACTGAGCAATTTATATGAATTGGTATATGTTTTAACTTTTAAAAGTTTTTATTTGTAAAACATGATGATCATATTACCCACAATTCTATCCACTGTATCATAACTTGGCCAAATTTCTATTAATTTAAAGGCTTAAAAGTTAAGCAATGGGCAAAACGTTGTCCAACTGCTTGTGCATGTAGTGGCAGTTTTCTCATAAACATGAAATAAAATGTGACATGTACTTCAAATCTATCAATCTATCTATCTATCTATCTATCTATCTATCTATCTATCTATCTATCTATCTATCTATCTATCTATCTATCTATCTATCTATCTATCTATCTATCTATCTATCAACACAATGTATATTACACCAGCAGAGAGCACTTTAGGGACTCATTCACAAATCAGACAAACAAGCCCAGCACAAAAACAACAAAAAACAACAAAATTTCATGCACATAAATGGACTTAATGTAATGCACTTCAGCTAGAGTAGACTGTGTATACACTCTCGAGAACATGAGCCTGTTCAAATACAAGCATATCTCTCAAAAACACGTATATTACAAGCTAATGAGACACTTAACTGTTGTCTACGAACCCGCTGCACATGCACACGACAGTGTGTGAGCATGCTACGGTAAACCTGCATGTTACAGTACGCCTGCGACCAACCGTGCTTCAAACATGAATCATTAAAACAGTGTTGTCCCAAGCAGCTTGTGCTAGCTAGCTTTTTCCTGGAGGTGTTTTATGTGAAAGCATAGCTTTCAGCCCCAGCTGTGTTGTTTGGTAAACAGCCCTGTTGCTAGGCAGACCTGTATTAATGCTCCACCAATCAGGGCCTGATTTTATGGGTGAGTAGGACACAGCTTAAGCAAGAGTTATTTTCACAATTGCACTCTAGATAATGCCAAGACACGAGTAGTAAAATGTAGAATTAAAGGTCACTGCTGTCAAAAGGTGTAAGTGTATATGTGTGCGTATATGTGTGTGTGTGTGAGTCCTGTTGTCATACCTCATTCAGTTGCCTTCAGTGTTTCAGTGAGTGTTGCAGCCCATTGAAGTCGTTGCAATCCCAACGAGACTCGTAGTTTTAGCGTAGGCCTCCAGCACAGCCTGTGGACACACACACACACACAAACACACACACATATATTACTCAATATTACAGAGCCAGAAACAAAGTCACAAACAGGACACCTTCCTACCCTTGAATTCCTGTCCTGTCCCGAGGCAGTGAACTAAGCGCTGAGCGAACATGATCCACATACAGATGCACTCAGGTGCATTTACTCTAGTAGTCATACTCATACTACTACAACTCTGTCATCTTACAGCTCCACTCCCTTCAGATGCTCACAACACAGAATGGACCGCTATGGAAACCGAGTAACAAGACAACACAAACGCGGAGGTGTGGGTGTACAGTAAGTGTGCTCTTTAAATAAAGATGGTCCTTATTAGAGCTGCTCTCAGATCAGCGTTGAGCTGGCGAGAACGCAGGACGCACCATAGCTGCTGCTAGACTTTGTTTGGTTTCTTTCAGTAACCACCTGCGGTATTCCATGAGGCATTAAGCGGGAATGACATCACATCCATAAACTCCCAGAAGTGCAGATCGTAGATCAGTTTTCAGAAGTAGGACTCTGCAGCACAGATTGCAGATTGCAGCAAGGAAGCCGTTTATCATTTATCTCTGGGGCATTACGTGAGAAATAAACTGTTGCCTTCAGAGGATTAGATAGCAGCAATCTATTTCCAAATGACATACCCTCTGCTTATGTGGTAATTTTGTTGGTACTAGGGATGTGCAAAAATAGTTTCAAAAGTTGACTAGTCAACTAATCTTTCAGAACTGGAAGCCCTGTATAAAAATGCTGATTTCAGGTTCACCTTAGCCTTTCTTAGCCATTATCTAAAGAATTAAAAAGAAAGAAGGGGTCTTGAGAGTTTTTATTATTGTATTATTTATTTTAAATGGACTGAGATCATCTACTGTATGACAATTTAAACCTGAATGCTGAACAAAATTACTTTTAGCAGATAAATGCATTTTAAAAATCTTTGTCTCCATTTTTGCATTACTTCTACTACTACTGTAATGTAAATGTAAAAATTTTGAAATAAATAAAAAATATATACAAAAGAAATATATATATTTATTTAAATATAATTTATTAATATAGAACACATTTAGATTTGATAAGATACATGCATTTCAAAATTGAGAAACTCAAAAAAAAAAGATTAGCTATAAATAAAAATTAAACAAAAGATTTTAAATCATTATAGATTTATATATTGGTTCATATATACTGAATAATAATTTATAGTAAATTTGATCAGATGTATAGATTTCAAAATCAATTTTCTATATACTTTTCCACTACATTATTATTATATTGTTTATAAAAATAATTTATAAAATATATACACTGTATGCATTTCAAAACTACGACTTTCTCTAAAATTGTAAAATTAGTCCATTTAAATTTAAAATTATAAAAAATATATTAAATTACTTAAAAAACAAATATATTTTGTTATAAATCTGTCAAATAAATTGCAATTGTAAATAAAGTGCAGATTAATATATCTGTTTATATAATGTATATGTGTTCCTGTGGCTCAGTGGTTAGTATGGAAGCCCGTTTCCGCCACTGAAAAAAAAATAAAACAAGGTAATTGTGACTTTTTATCTCACAATTCTGACTTTTTTTCTCGCAATTCTGACTTTTTTTTCTCGCAATTCTGAGATATAAACTCGCAATTCTGACTTATAAACTCGCAATTCTGACTTATAAACTCGCAATTCTGACTTATAAACTCGCAATTCTGACTTATAAACTCGCAATTCTGACTTATAAACTCGCAATTCTGACATATAAACTCGCAATTCTGATTTATAAACTCGCAATTCTGAGATATAAACTCGCAATTCTGACTTATAAACTCGCAATTCTGACATATAAACTCGCAATTCTGACTTATAAACTCGCAATTCTGACTTATAAACTCGCAATTCTGACTTATAAACTCGCAATTCTGAGATATAAACTCGCAATTCTGAGATATAAACTCGCAATTCTGAGATATAAACTCGCAATTCTGACTTATAAACTCGCAATTCTGAGATATAAACTCGCAATTCTGAGATATAAACTCGCAATTCTGACTTATAAACTCGCAATTCTGAGATATAAACTCGCAATTCTGACTTATAAACTCGCAATTCTGACTTATAAACTCGCAATTCTGAGATATAAACTCGCAATTCTGACTTATAAACTCGCAATTCTGACATATAAACTCGCAATTCTGAGATATAAACTCGCAATTCTGATTTATAAACTCGCAATTCTGAGATATAAACTCGCAATTCTGACTTATAAACTCGCAATTCTGAGATATAAACTCGCAATTCTGAGATATAAACTCGCAATTCTGAGATATAAACTCGCAATTCTGACTTATAAACTCGCAATTCTGAGATATAAACTCGCAATTCTGAGATATAAACTCGCAATTCTGACATATAAACTCGCAATTCTGAGATATAAACTCGCAATTCTGACTTATAAACTCGCAATTCTGACTTATAAACTCGCAATTCTGAGATATAAACTCGCAATTCTGACTTTTTTTCTCGCAATTCTGAGATATAAACTCGCAATTCTGACTTTTTTTCTCGCAATTCTGAGATATAAACTCGCAATTCTGAGATATAAACTCGCAATTGCGAGTTATAAAATACAGTAATAGTCAGGGTCTCTGAGAACAATAATAAATTGAAAGAACCAGCAAACCTTTAAAGGAAAGATGTTTATGAGTGTTTGAAAATGAGTAACGGTGTGACTCGGTGCAACAGTAATAGGGTGACTGGGAACAGGAGTCAACTGAGCAAAACTATAAAGGACAAATTCATAAGTGTTTGCAAATGGGACAATATGTAACAATGCAAGTATATGTAACGGATGTGTATGCCCGTGGTGTCAATGTAAACCTCACTCCCCTGACCTCAAAAAGAGGTGCTCTAGCAACTGATGCTAGAGGCTGCAGCCTTTGGCGTTACTTGTTAGAGTGCCTGCCTCGTGTGTGGGAATCCAGGTTTCGAGACCCGCTCGGCGCAAAAAGGAGTTTGGACTGTGCGGACCCGGGAGTGTATGTACATCATACACGGATGCTTGGGTTGAATTTGCCTTTAATTTTCTCCAAAACTATACAGTAAATATATTTGAACATTATTACAATAATATTCAGGGTCACTGTTAAGAGGAATCAATTGGAAGAATGAGCAAACCTATTAAAGATCACTTTTTACAAATGCTTATGAGAAAGTGTGAGATTGCACATTGAGATTTGGAGTGATTTGCCATTAATTTGTAAAAAAAACTTGTACTGCAGATTTAACTTTAAAATGAATACAGTAATAGTCACTGTAAACAAGTATGAGCTGAAAGGTGTGTACACACACACACAGAGAGAGAGACATATATAGCCTTTATATAGTAACATTGATAAATTATGTATATTCATAAATGTACAATACAAATATGAATGAGCAAAAATTCACAAATATTAATTCAATGTTTAAGTCATAAAAAAACATGTTAAGACATAATGTCATGATATAAAATATATATAAAATATAAATAAATGCATATTCTGATGTCGCTTTATGGTCTTTTTATGGTTAAATTATGTTTTAGGTAGACATATTTTGGGTCACCGTAAACACGAATCTATTGAAAATATCAGCAATAAAGGAAACGCCGTTATGACAGCGTTACATCCATTTTGAACGCTCCCAGCGCCCGTACCGTAAGTGCGCGATTAGACGCGCAGAACCAAAGGAAAGTGCGGCTGGCTCGACCGTGTATTTTCAAACCGCGGCTGGCTTGACCGCGGTGTTTTACTGCGTCTCCGCCACAACTGATTCCTGCATAACGTTCTCTCAAGAGTTCGGAAACTAAGCTTTATCTTGTGTAACTCCTCATCATAATAAAATTATGATTTTTCTATTAGTGAAACCACGCCGAAAATAATCCTCTATAATATCTTCCATTGTTATAGGCTATAGAGCTAATACCATCCGTGCACACGTCTGGTCTTGTCTCTGACACTCCAGTGAAGGTCAATCTCAGTAACACGAAACTAGTTCATATCTCAGAATTGCGAGTTTATATCTCAGAATTGCGAGTTTATAAGTCAGAATTGCGAGTTTATATCTCAGAATTGCGAGTTTATAAGTCAGAATTGCGAGTTTATATCTCAGAATTGCGAGTTTATAAGTCAGAATTGCGAGTTTATATCTCAGAATTGCGAGTTTATAAGTCAGAATTGCGAGTTTATATCTCAGAATTGCGAGTTTATAAGTCAGAATTGCGAGTTTATATCTCAGAATTGCGAGAAAAAAAGTCAGAATTGCGAGTTTATATCTCAGAATTGCGAGTTTATAAATCAGAATTGCGAGTTTATATCTCAGAATTGCGAGTTTATATCTCAGAATTGCGAGTTTATAAGTCAGAATTCCGAGTTTATATCTCAGAATTGCGAGTTTATGTCAGAATTGCGAGTTTATAAGTCAGATTTGCTAGTTTATATCTCAGAATTGCGAGTTTATAAGTCAGAATTGCAAGTTTATATCTCAGAATTGCGAGTTTATATCTCAGAATTGCGAGTTTATATCTCAGAATTGCGAGTTTATAAGTCAGAATTGCGAGTTTATATCTCAGAATTGCGAGAAAAAAAGTCAGAATTGCGAGTTTATATCTCAGAATTGCGAGTTTATAAGTCAGAATTGCGAGTTTATATCTCAGAATTGCGAGTTTATATCTCAGAATTGCGAGTTTATAAGTCAGAATTGCGAGAAAAAAAGTCAGAATTGTGAGATAAAAAGTCACAATTACCTTGTTTTATTTTTTTTCAGTGGCGGAAACGGGCTTCCATAGGTTAGAGCATTGCGTTAGCAGCACAAAGGTTGTGGATTCGATTCCCAGGGAACACACGTACTGACTAACAAACTGTATAGCCTGAATGTACTGTAAGTCGCTTTGGATAAAAGCATCTGCTAAATGCATAAATGTAAATGTAAATGTATATAATACATTCTTTATAACATATTTTATCAGATATATGCATTTCAAAATTAAATCTCTCTACACTTTAATGGCACAAAATAACGACAGTAATAACAATGATGACAAAAAGAAGAAATCTAAAATCAATCATAAATAAACAAATATATAATTATATTCTACATGAGATATATGCGTTTTCAGATTTAAAGTCTTTCTCTACACTTTCTCTACACCACAAGATGCCCATTTTCACCCATCTCCTAGTTACACCAAAGGAGCAGACTTTATGGCTTAAGTTGTGGTGCTAATGATGAAGAGGAGAGGGTCATGGTTATATGTCAATGTCATTTTGTGCTTTCTTTGTGGTGATTAACAAGTATACACTTCTGCCATATCGTCCAATTCTGCAGATTAATTATCCTCTGTACTGCTTTGGCAACATTGTGTTTTGGCAGACGTGCTGACAAAGCATCATTGATGAGAGAGATAGAGCAAGAGAGAGAGAGAGATAGAGCAAGATAGAGAGAGAGAGTGAGAGAGAGAGAGAGAGAGAGAGAGAGAGAGAGAGAGAGAGAGAGAGAGAGACCAGACAGATGGTCGCAGCGGGTGGGTGCAGTAAAATTTGTGACAACAGCCATTAGTGCTACAGGAGTCTGAGACGGAGGACAGATAGTGGGATGTGTGAACATGTGAATGAGGGAGAGAACGAATGAGAAACCTAAATGCAACAGTGGAGAAAACCAAGACATAAGTGTTATAGACAGTCAACACAATATAATATGTAGACATCCAGACCATCCTCTAGTATCAAAACAAACCACTTTACATTGTCTTCCAGATTCCTATATGCTTGAGAAGCTCTGAAATACATGCATCATACGTGGTCTTTTTGTAAATGATTCATCAGTTTGTGTTAATTTAATAAGAAAATGTTTAGCTACTGCATGTTCAGAATACCACACTATAATAATCTCAAGTCTCTTATGGTGTTATACAGGGTTTCATTTTGGGTCTTCTTTTTGCATTATATATGCCTGCGATGGGTCATATTATTTAGAGACAACTTATAATTTCTCATCCAATCACTTGCAGACGGTTCAAAACGTGGCAGCTAGATTACTGACCAGCACTAATAAATGTTAGCACATTACACCTGCGCTCACCTCTCTCCACTGATTACCAGTTAAGTTCTATTTGGTTTTTAAAATTTTGCTCTTTGCTTTTAAAGATTTTCATGGACTTGCACCGCAGTACATTTGTCGTCTTCTCACTCTGTATACTGCTTCAAGACCCCTTCGATCATCTAGTCAATTTATACTCTCAGCTCCTTCGTTCTTGTTTTAAAGCTAAAGGTGATCAGATTTCTCGTTGGCTGCCTCTAGGCTCTGCAATAGTCTTCCTCTCTATATTTTATCTACTTCTTCTACTTCTGTATTCGAATCCTCTTGGAAGACCTATTTCTATTCTTTGTGTTTAAAATCTTCCTAAGAGTGTACATTTTCTAATTTGTCCATTTCATTGTGTTTTGTATACTGTCTAGTCTTCCGTTTAGTTTCATTAATGTTGGTTTCAACATCTGTTATTTTTAAATGTGCTAAATCAAACTAAACTACTCAAACATCCTATGTTCAGCATGTAGTATGCAGAAATGTACTGTAATGTATAATTCACTGTGCACAGTTTGCCATTGGCATGCAATAGACACTATTAATAAAATGCCCCCCCCCCCCAAAGAATATTAGCACAAATGTGCATGTTTTCAGTGTATTTTTCGAATATTTTTGCTACATATTTTATTTTTCAATATTGTACGTTATCAAAATCTTTTAAATTAGGATGAAGATGGTGATTTTTGTTGTTGTTATTCATATTTTCACACATTAACAGCCACTACAGCAGTGTGGTAACTTGCATGTTACAACAACAGTTTGCTTTTACAATGCTGACCCTACTAAGATAAGAACTAAATAAAATGACTCTCATAGCAGGTTGCTATAATAACTTCAAATGTTATGTAGCAGTTTAGGTTAGTAGGCCACTCCTAATATTTCATAAGTCATATAATTTCATAGAAAAGATAGAGCGTTGAATCAATAGATTAAATAGATTAAACAATAGATTAAACAGAGAGTTGTCAATAGATTAGACAAGAAACAAATAAGCTACTGCATTTTTTACATTGTAATAATAAAACCAGTCAATTAGACCAAAAAAAATTGAATGAATAAAATGATTAATTTCAGATAACCTACTTAATTTCCCAGAATGTGTAACAAGCACACTGGACACTACGTAATTAATTTTCATGTACATAATGAGACCGTGTGACAACAATGTTGCATATTATTGTTAAAAATGTTTATTGTTGCACAATACAAAAGGTGGAAAAATTATATTAACCAATAAAATCAATAAAACAATTGTAAATAAACACCTTTAAGAAACGGCTAAGGACACATCTCTTCCATTCACAATTCACCCTCTAAGACTAGAATGCTCTATTTTATTATATTGTACTTGTTTTCTCTTTATGTGTTTGAAAATACTTCACCCTCTAACTCTAGCGTTCTCAATTATTTTTCTACTCCACCCACTAGTTTTCTTTTTAATTTTTATAGAAATAATGATACCTTGACCCTCTAACACTAGCTCTATCTATTTCCTATTCACACACACACACACACACACACACACACACACACACACACACACACACACACACACACACACACACACACTAGTAGTACTAGTACTCACTAAAACTACAAGAGGATCCTGATACTGGTTAATTGTCAATACCAATGCACTAAAATTAAACCATGTACTGTATATTCTACAGCTAGAATATCTTACCTAAATATATTTCTATTCCACAACTCAGATGAGCTTGAGAGCGCTGCTACGAGCACAGCATGAATGATCAATCTAACCAGGAGTCACGAGGAGATCTGCATTACTACAGTGAGAAGATTATTATACCAGGTGCTGTTCATCAATAGGTAACCAAGCATGATACTAATTCCAATGAATCTATTTTGAATTTCCAGAAATCAGAGGCTAAAGCAAAATCCTGTGGCTGCATGGTGATATCAAATCTATTCGGCTGTTTATATGCGGAAAAAGTCACCGTTAAACACTATTACTGTCACTTTAATGCTTTTTTCCTCTTTCATATGTCACATGTTTGCGGCTGTAACCATAAGTCATAAACAGCAATGGGGTAATTATTCAAGCTCAGTCTTTTTATGAGACACAGCTCACAATGCCAGCATCATTTAACCATTTCCCTGAATGTCACTTCCCTCAAAGTTACTATCAGCTCTAGCTCTAGGAGTTGGTGTTGGGTAAACAAGACTGCTAGGTCAGTGTTTAAGGTGACGTGTAGAATTAGAAAAATGCTTGCTTGATGTACATACAACATCTACTACTGTTGCAACTGTCAACCAAACATAGACTTGTTTGGTTGAACAAGTAATTTCTACCGTACCATTGTGGATTGTACCATACTTCTGAGAAATAACATACTTCTTACTCTGTACAGTGTGTTTCAGAGGTGACATGACAGATGGACAGACACACTGGAATGAAGATTTTCTTATCATTTTCCACACAGAAATCCTTTCAAATATATCTTAGCACCTCAGGCCAACAATGTTTCATACAATATAGTCTCAAAGTACATCTGGGTCTCTTAACATTTAAAACCAAACCCAAAACAAAAAGACCAGATATAGACATAGGAAGTGACACTAAGCGGAAACTAATTTTTTCAATTCCACATTTTTGCCACCAGCAGAAATTAAATGAAGTTGCAATATCTTCTCTGTTATTACTCACCAGATCATTGTCAGAATCTGATAGGAATCAGATCACATCGGCACTGATGGCAAACCTGCTGTTTGCTTTTTACTAACTGTGAACATTTCAGTAACAAACTACTATATTACATTTACATTTAGTCATTTTGCAGACGCTTTTATCCAAAGCGACTTACAATTGGGGAATACATAAAGCGATTAATCTTCACAACTCATATATCACAACTACAGAAATAACTAAAATCTCAAATCACGTGGCTTGTTGAAGATAAGTGGTTGAAGGTTAAGATTTTCACCTTGTGAACTAGTTTTTTTTTATTTCACGGTAATGAAATATATCACACTATAGTTATTTTTGCTTAAAATAACTTTAAATAGACCCGCCCTGAGTGACCTGTCATCAGTTGTTTCACCACCGGAGCAGATTTAAACAAGAATGACTCATAAGCGATTGAGGTGTTATGTTGTTGGATGTAATAATGAATATAGCAGTAGTCATTTACTCACGTCATCTAAGTTTAAACGTGAATATGTCTATGAAAGATTGTGTAATTGTACTGTGATAAAAAAGGATCACTGCAATGCTGAAAAAGCACTTTCAGTATAGGCTAACAATGTTTGGATTTGCACCCAGCCCCGGAGGGACTGGTAGCCATTTCCTTTGGGTTGGAGGATATTTTATATACTGCGGCCTCCGACTCTGAGGAAGCTGCCTTTCTTCCCTGACCTGCATCCTGAGATTTCCAGGTCTTAGAAGCAGCCTTCCTCCTCCCGCCTCACTACTGCAACAGCCGCTGACTTCACCAACCTCGTTGGTTCTGTGAAGCAGGGGTACGCCGCAGTCACGGCGATCGAGGACACGCTCGCTGTGCACCTCACACCGACTTACGGCCCCCTTGTGGAAGTCCCGCCCTCTTCTTCTGTCCAAGCCATGTAGAACCACCACTGCGTTACTCGATAAGTCCTACATGGCAGAGGGACAGGCAGGTGCGGCTCTCCACACTATGGCCATCCTTCAGGCCTACCAAGCGGAGGTACTGAAGGAGATGGATGAGGAGGACGGTGTGACCTCCGAAGCTGTTAAGGAGCTTCGCAGGTCTACAGACTTGGCCCTTCGTACTACTAAGCATACGGGCATTAGGGCGCAGTATTACAGGTTTGGTGGTGGCTGAGCGCCACCTGTGGCTGAATCTGACAGAGATCAGGGAACAGAAGAAGGCTTTCCTCCTCTACGCCCCGATCTCCAGCTCTGGCTTATTCGGTGATGCAGTTAACACCGCCGTCGATAAGTTAAGGCCTGCTAAAACACAAGCGGGTAGATTTAAAACTTTATATTTAAAGAGGTCCCGAACCTAGTGGAGGACTTTCTGTCGAGACAGAAATTGATACTGAGTGCACCTCAGTGTTATATGGAAACGGCTCCAATCAAGACTGCAAAGCTCTGTAGAGAGTTGTGCGCTTAGCTGATCGCATCTCAGGGTCTGCTCTCCCCTCTCTCCAGGACATCTACCTCAAATGCTGCAAAAGCAGAGCTGCTAAAATCATCAAGGATTCAAATCACCCTGGTAACCGTCTCTTAATTTTACTGCCATCTGGCAAGCGCTTCCGTAGCATGGTGGCAAAAACTTAGGAGGAGCACATTCTTCTTGCACATTCCTGCTTATATTATTATTTAATAAATCTACAGTATACTGTCCTGCACATTTAATTGTATAGCACTTTTTATACCTATATGTATGTATATTCTAAAAGACAACACACGACAGTACAAAATCTCTACCAGTTGACGCACTTTTACAGGTTAATCATGTCAACCAGTATATCGCCAGCCCATCATATTTAAAAAAATAATCCCATTGAATTACATTAACCTAAGGATGGATTAGGACTAGTAAACAACCACTCAAAACATGATAGCAGCTACTTAGCCACATCCAAGTAACCACACAAAACAACCAAATTAACAAATCCATCAGAGCACCTCAGCAACTGCACCCTTGAAGCCATACAGCGCACCCCAACAACCACATTACAATGCATTAACAGATCAGAACACCTTAAAAAATACACAGCAACCACCAACAACTCCCTAGCACTGTGTCTGTAAATTGTGTACTTCAGAAAACGTAGTTATATATACCTACAGTTTAAAGGAGTTCAAAATGAAACGGTCTTGGTATCACATTCCCCATATAAAGGTTCAGCTCTTATTCTAATGCTGCATTGCCCTCAGTCTCTAAAGCCCTGATCATATCCTCTTATCGTCACATGGGAAATTTCAAATCAGGCTGTAGGAGAATGATTAATTCAGACATATCTTAGATATCTAATATTGCCAGCAATGCAACATACTCAGGCAGGTAAGCGCACACACACAAGTTCCAGTTCCCTGTTTATGCTTCCTAAAACAAGTTTGTATTCTCGTGGACGTCTGCTCCGCAAAGTCCATTTTAGAGTAGTAGTGTATGTGTGTGTTCCACAACACAGTGCGGCATGTAAGGTCCCCATGAGCAGATATAGGACAAGCAGTAAGCCAATACCATCCTTGTAGCGGAGCTCAGTTAGCAGGGAAAGAGACAGAACATAGGAAGAGAGAGAGAGTGAAGAACAGAGAGTATGATGAGGGGTGACCCATCAAGATGATCCAGAAAAGTTTAGGGGTTAACGGCCCCTTTGCAGAAGGCTTTAAAATCCCTCCTCCTTAACTTCCTATAAACTGACGGACCTGATTGAGCAACATCTGTGTGAGCAGGGAACATAATTCACTTTTTCCACAGCTACCAATAGTGGGTGTATTGAGAAAATGTCATATTTCACATTTTAGTAAAATACTGAACATGTAAAATAAACAAAGAAAAAAACTGAGTTTTAATACATTTTTGACTCCGATATGAATGAGTCACAACAGATGACTCACAGTATAAGCAGATTGGAAAGATTGACTTAAAACTGATGAAAGTAATGCAAATATTTTAACAGACTGAAACTCCTTACTCACTTATAAAATGTATGGACTACATATCTGATCAATTTTATGAAGTTTTGCATCGTTTTGAAGTTTGAGAGCTTAAGTTCTCATTCATTTATGTACACTACTGTTCAAAAGTTTCTGGTAAGATTTTATTGACTGTTTTTGAAGGACGTATTTTATGCTCACCAAGGCTGCATTCATTCGATAAAAAATACAGTAAAAATATAGTCTTGTTTCTTTACTGTCATCATGGTCGATTGAACGCATCACTGCAGGATAAAGTTGTTTTTTTGTTTGTTTTTTAGGGAAAAAAAATACTGACCCCAGACTTTTGAAGATTAGTG
Organism: Oxygymnocypris stewartii; assembly: GCA_003573665.1. Lineage (NCBI taxonomy): Eukaryota > Metazoa > Chordata > Actinopteri > Cypriniformes > Cyprinidae > Oxygymnocypris > Oxygymnocypris stewartii. The sequence continues at coordinate 459,213 of QVTF01023765.1, read as the reverse complement.
TATAGTTGCATGAAATAAACATAACCAGTACTGTTTTAAAAATGTCTCTGTGTTCCACTAAAAAAACTAAGTCAAATAGATTTAAAACAACATGAGGGAGAGTAAATGATGCCAGAATATAGGATTAAATATTTTTATAAACCAGTGTTTTCATTCTGAAATGAACTGAAAAGACCTAATCAAACCTATTAGGTAATACAAGAGCATTTTTATGTCAAATCAAGCCATTTAGATTCAAACATAATGATGCATGAATGCCTCATACCGCTGTCATAAGGTGCACCATATGCTTTGCACACAAAGTAATTATGTTGCTTTTCTTAAGTGGCATAGACACCTCTTTTCAAGACAAGACAAGATGGAGTGCCTCAAAGGAATTCAGCAGCAGGTGTGTGTGCATGTACAAGTATGTGTGTGTGTGTGAGTGTGTGTGTGTGTGTGTGTGTGTGTGTGTGTGTGTGTGTGTGTGTGTGTGCGCGCGCATTTGAGGACAGTAGGTTGAAAGCCTTCCTTCTTTGAATCTACAGAATCCAGTGCACACATACACAAACAAACACATACAAACACACACACATAAAGCAGCACAGTGAACATGCTTAGTCACTCGCTTCATTCAAGGTTAGCGCTGAGAGGCAGGTGATAAAATCATTACTACAGCAGCTTAGTTATTTCACCGATCAATAGAGAAGCAGCAATGAGTTCATCTCAGCTAATGCCAGATGGCTGGAGCCACCCAATGAGAATGCGTTTCACAAATACACATATATATATATCCCACAAAGTGCAAGCAGCCATGCAGTGAGTGGCTGCATTTATAATGATGAGAAATGACTTCACACAATCTCGGTGCTGAGGGATGCTCCCTGTTTCCACAGAAATATTACAGTCTATTCATTCCACTGTTTAACATAATGATACAGGACTAGCTTATTCAGCCAGGGAAAAAGCAATATTTATACATGAAACAAACAAAGAAAACCAGTGACTGGAGGACGGATGTCTCGGTATAATATTAATGAAAGACGGCTTTGGCTCGTACACTGTAATATTATTTAATAATGTGCCTTACAGGTCTGTAAGTATGCATTTTAGAAATCATATTATGAAGTGTAAGAATGTAAAAGAAAAGGTGGTAATTTTTATTTTTTTGTCAGATTTAGCAAAATGGCTTAATGGCTTTTTACTACAATTATATATTTATTGTTATACTTTAAAAAAACAGCAAAAAGGTCAAAGGGCCATTAAAGTTTTATTAAAAAGATTCAATTATCATATTAGATAAAAACATGTAAAATGTAAAACATACTTTTTACAGAAATGTGTTCAAATATGAAAGCCATTATAAAGTAAACTTCATTCTAATCTGTATTTGTCGCATGCATACATACTAAACACCATGTGCAATTTGACAGTTTGCATTTTCTCTAAATGTCAAGCTCAAGATTTATATTTAGATTCATTTTTGAGATTTAAACATAAATCTCATTTAACATTTCATATCACAGATTAATATTTACACTTTCACTATACCATTCAAAAGTTTGCCAACCTTTGCCATGACAAGAACAAATACAGAATACAATTTAAAAAACCTTATAATAAGAAACAGTTATTTTAAACTGTAATAAAATGTCACAATATTACTGTATACTTGAACAAATAAATGCAACCTTGGTGAATGTAAGAGACTTCTTTCTAAAACATGAATTAAATCTTATCAACCCTGAACTAATGAAAACTAGTGTAATTTAAGGTTGATTTATATGAAAGCATAAATCTGTGATAAAAATGAAAACTTAATTGGGCCATTTTTGTATTGCTCATTATTTCATATTCACTGCATACCATATATCATAAGGTTGGCTCTATCATGCAATTTACCACAAAATAAACAAATCTAGTTCAATTTCAAGCAATCACTGTTTTTATTAATTATTGGTCATTTGTTAATGGACTCAGCAGACATGCAGTGCTACTCAAATGCTGATAATTTTACCAGGGCAGTTGAATATTGATACCTCAGCTGTAGATATAGTCACGAATAAATCATGACAAGCGCAATCAGGTCATTAACAATCACAAAGCCTGTCACTCAACCTACAATCACCATTCAATACATTCCCTTTGTGCAAAACTACTGGAGAGGTACAACAGGAGGAAGGGAAGTGGATATCTCTTCTAAAAACACACACACACACACACACACACACACACACACAAAGGCACACGCACACACACACCTGCCTAAAAAGCCCCTCAAAGCTCCTAGTCACTCTCAAAGCAGTAAAACTCAATCCGTGACAGGTTCATTCAGGGCCTTCTTTGGGTCATTGTGAGGGACTGATGGAGAGATAGCTTTGTGCTTACTGCGTTTCTCCTGCTGTGCTCAGCTGGGACAAATGCAGCAGTAATGGATAGTGTGAGGGGCAGGTACTTCTCTCGGGTTACCGTGTCGTACCCCAGGCTGACCTCATTCCTTTTAACTTCTCTCATTCTCTGTCTGTTTCTCTCTCTCTCTCACTCAGTGCTGAGGACGTCATAGGGGCTGCTTTTCTCTGACAATCTGACTGACAATGTCATCCCATCATGTCAACGTGTGTGTGCTTTCGTTTGGCACTCTGGTCTTTTTTCTGTCAATGATTTATTTACCATTGCCTGAAAACACAACTTTTGAAAGCTATTTTCAACAACAGGAATATGAGAAATAGGAATATGAAATGGCTTTAAATATGTCAATATAGTAAACGAGTAAAATATAGCAAAAATGTGTGTGTGTGTGTGTGTGTGTGTGTGTGTGTGTGTGTGTGTGTGTGTGTGTGTGTGTGTGTGTGTGTGTGTGAGAGTGAGTGTGTGTGAGGGGGGAATGTATCAGAGGAGGCCAGTGTTGTTATTGTTAACAAAGTATTAAAATAATTTTCATTAATTGAAATAAAGCTAAAAAATTGTAATATTAGATTAAAAAAATAAACTTGCAAAAACAATTATACAAACTACAATATGATAAAATTAAGATAATTCATTTAACTACACAGTAAATAGTATATATATTTATGTGTGTGTATATAATTATATATATATATATATATACAGCACATTTTGCTAGAAAATACCATTTAATTCTATGCCATTTCTTTGCAATCATTTGTTAAATTTAGCAGCAATTTCTGAGTGAAAAGTTTTCAAAGTAAATCCTTTTTTTTTGGTATGTGCATAACTCCGATATATAAATAGCTGGAAGCATACTACAATGTTTTATTTACATATCAAACTCTGGAAAATTCCTTCATGTGCAGACACTGCGTCATTCTTAACATGGTCTTTCTGACCACAGCATTTATAGAAATGTTTGGCATTGGATGAGATTGTTCAGACAAACAGAGCTTTGTGACTTAGCTATTTAGTGTTAAACAAACATGCAGTCAGCTTCGCACAGAATATGAAAAAATACATAAAAGCAGAATTCGCTCCAGTCTATTTATCCGCAGTTAGAGAGGACAAGCAAATGAACCAAGCACCTACACACTTTATATGCGTAGGTTTTCACTTTACAACACCTCCAGTCTAGCCCCTGCAATTGAGCCTCACACAAAGCTCATAGACAGAAAAAAAACATCATGTCTATGAAAAAGAATCAAAGCTGCAGAGATACAAAGGCAGATGAATAGATACAACAGCAAAAAGGAAGAAAATAAAAGAGAAAGAGAGTGAGAGACAAGAACATGGGAGAGGGATGGGAGAGCCTATTTCTGCAGATCTTCAAACGTTCAAAGCCCTGATGACTGCTCCAAAGCACGTATGGGACCGCCGATCCTTCAGACCCCCTACTGTGAGACAAGTCTGAAAGAAGACCAAACTAGCTTTGTGCTGACATAAACTCATTCATACAAAATTGCTAGTATATAAGGACTCTGCAGGATTCAGAAACGCCATACAGTCAGATTATGTAAAGGATATTAAATTCAAAGGAAAGATATTGTCTAGATAACTGACGGTGTTTATTTCTATACACATACTGTTTGAGCAAGATAAAACAAGGAGACTGATAATGCAGTGCTGTTTTTAGACGCCAGATGGCGCAGTATTTCAAGTGATTTGCGGGGGAAACGAGAACAGTTATAGGATCTATCTATGAGAATATTTACACAAGTATTACATTGAGAATTACTTTCATCTGTAGTCAGTGTGATGAAGTGAAGGATTATTAAATCAGATCTCAAGATTTGCACAACATTACTATATGTTATATAAGGCACAGTGTAGGTACATCACCATGGAAGAAACATGATGTACAATAACTACATGTGGTTGGTCAACCATATGGTCTAAGTTTACATTTGAACAAGCGGCATGTAGTCTGAACAACAGGCTGTAAAACACCTTAGATGAGTCCTAACAAGGCAGTAGGCACGATAGTAGTCGATCCACACCGAATGTGAAAAAGCAGTGTGATGCGACAAAATAATAAACAATTATAGCATATTTGATGTTCATAGTTATCTGGAGCAGGATTTTGAACCAACAGTTCTGCTTGGTGAGTAGATTTTTATAGTCACTACAATAGAAAGCAAGGCTGTATCCAAAATCATCCCTTTTGAACTATTCACTATTCCCTACGTTACTCTTAGGATGCTGGGCATCTGTCCGGACGGTTTCAGGTCAGACAGTCCCTTTTTGACAGTCCAACATCTGGTATAAATAGCCTTTCATAAATAAACAAAATAATAGGCTATATGTAAGTTAATATTAAGTGATGTACATTTTACACACAGTATTGTCAATATTGACTGTTTTTGCTCTATTCCACCAACGAAAAAATCTCCAAACAAAGTCACAGGAGAACTGTTGGTCTCTACATTCAATATAGTTTTGTTCCTAAATGATTCAGAATTTTTTATAAATTGGGCGGGTCAATGATTCAGTGATCCATTTGTAAAAAAACAGCCACTTGCTTGGTTTCTAAATGAATCAGTCACTATGAACGAATCGATTAAGTGAATGTATCAAGACAGTGATTTGCTGCCATCTACTGGTGGTTTTAATTTCATATTTAAAGTCTAATTACATTTTTTCCCAACATATCAAGTTCTTTTATTATTTGAAACATTAATCTCAACATTATTTATGCAATTGTAACTGCAGTGTATATGTATTCATGGAATCTCTGAGCTGCACTAAACAGTTTATAAATGCATTGATAAAATTCAGTGGTCACTGCTTATAAGTTTTGGATCATTTTTTAGTTTATATCCTTCACTGAATCCTTCACTGCCTTTATGGAGTTATAGAAATGTCCACCATAATTGCTCCATTAATGTAGCTTACTGAATGAGAGAATGAAAATGTTCAGCAGTTGAGTGTACATCAGTTGTGCACTTATTATTGCAGTGCATTATGGGATTGAATGAGCACATTTGATAAATGTCCACTATGTTTTCAGACACCACTACAAATGGCTTTTTTCCTCAAATGGTGCACTATATAAGGGTACAGGCGGTGATTCCAGACAAAATTATGCCGCTAAATGCTCCAGCTTTGTGATATAAGGTTGGTTATAAGACTCTCAGGGTGGGTTGGACAGTTGGGTAGGTTTAGGTGTACCCCAGACCACCCTGTGTAGCCGTCTAGATAAAAACCTTCATGATTGCTTTGAACATGTTGTAGCATGAAATTCTGCACTCTGCAACAGCAAATGGAGTTTGTATGCAAATGTTTTGAAGTGGGTGGTTGGTTTCTTGAGATCACTACAATATGGAAAACAGCACAAAACCTGATTAAACACCTCCAGGTCATGAATTGAGTGTTAACACGAGAGAAAAAAAGGAGAGAAGGTACACACAAATGAGAGTGAACCCTAGTGCAGGAGAATACAGGTTTAGCAAAGCAATCTTTGACAGTGTGATGTTTAAATATGACATTTTTACAGGCAGTTTTAAGGGCGTCTCTCAGCCTGGTGCTGTGAAGAGAACAGACTAGCAGGCATGTAATGCTTACATTACACCGCATGCTTAGCAAACTCTCATCCATTATTTCAGAAATTCCCGTAATGACATCTCGTGCTTTTTTTCCCAAAAATTATCCTCCCCTTCTTCAAAGGGCTTTCTGTAACACAGTAGAATAAGAGTGTGTGTCTATTTTGAACAAACTGCGCACAATACTAAATCTGTGCAGACGGACGTCACAGGCCCCTGTTTAACTGGGTTACATGTCGCTTTGAGCATTCGCTTGTGTGAACTCCAAATCGCCCTTTCATGTGCCCTGAAGTGTGCACGTTTGCACGAGAATGGGTCATGTGTGTGGCTTTAAGAGCGACGTTGTGTTCATTGAGGCAACCGCACGCTGCGAGTCTATTTATAACCTCTGTCTTTGAGGTCTCCATTACATTTGCATGGGAGCCGAGCACTCACACTTCCCTCTCATCTCATTTACATCTGCTGTGTGGTTTTCCTGCTGTGGGTAACAATTCCGCTGGCTTCATGTTGTATGCGTCTATGCATGCATGTGAGCAAACATGTTTGTGTGTCTCAATGACAGTAGTGGTCCTGACTCACATGCAGCTCTTGGCAACAAGAGGTGAACATTTGTTTTTTTTCAACAAAAACAAAACAACACAACTCAAAACAAATGCAGCCTAACATCTAAAAAAAAATAGAATATGGTGAACAAGTAAACTTTTTCTTGTAACTTATTTCAAAAAGTGAAACTTTCATATATTTTAGATTAATTACATGTAAAGTATAACACTTCAAACTTTTTTTAGTTTGTAATTGTGAAGATTAAAAAAAATCAGTATCTCAAAATATTAGAATATTTACATTTGATTTTCAATAAATGACCATCCATACAGTATCAATTTTGGGTATCTCTTGTTCTTTGAAACCACAATAATGGGTAACACTGCTGACATGGCAATGGTCCAGAAGATGATAATTGACACCCATCAAAAAGAGGGTAAGTCACAGAGGGTCATTACTGAAAGGGGTGGCTGTTCAAGGCGTGCTGTATTAAAGCAGATTAAATGCTAAGTTGACTGGAAGGAAGACATTGGGTAGGAAAATGTGCACAAGCAACAGGGATGACCGTAAGCTTGAGAATACCGTTAACAAAGCCGATTCAAACATTTGGGAGAGCTTCACAAGGAGTGGACTGAAGCTGGAGTCAGTGCTTCAAGAGTCACCACGCTCAGACATCTTCAGGAAATGGGCTACCAAGCATCTTACTTGGGCTAAGCAGAAAAAAAACTGGACTGTTGCTCAGTTGTCCAAAGTCCTCTTTTCAGATGAAAGTCAATTTTGCATTTAATTTGGAAATCAAGCTCCCAGAGTCTGGAGGAAGAGGTTAGAGGCACAGAATCCATGTTGCTTGAAGTCCAGTGTGAAGTTTCCACATTTAGTGATGATTTGGGCTGCCATGTCATCTACTAGTGTTTGTCCTCTGTGTTTTCTGAAGTCCACAGTCAACGCAGCCATCTACCAGGACATTTTAGAGCACTTAATCCTTCCTTCTGCTGACAAGCTATATGTAGATGCTGATTTCATTTTCCAGCAGGACACACTGCTAAAGGTACCAAAAGCTGGTTCAATGACCATGGTGTTACTGTGCTTGATTGGCCAGCAAACTCGCCTGACCTGAACCCCATAGAGAATGTCAAGAGGACATCCTCTCCTTGTCAAGAGGAAGATGAGAGACACCAGACCCAACAATGCAGAAGACATGAAGGCCGCTATCAAAGCAACCTGGGCTCTCGTTACACCTGAGCAGTGCCACAGATTGCCTCCATGCCACGCTGCATTGATGCAGTAATTCATGCAAAAGGAGGCCCAACCAAGTATTGAGTGCATAGAAATGAACATACTTTTCAGAAGCCTGACATTTCTGTTTAAAATATCCTTTTTTTATTTATCTTATGTAATATTATCTTATGAATTTTGGGTTTTCATTATCTGTAAGACATAATCCTCACTCTGTAAGACATAATTCCACTCAATGTGTAACGAATCTATATAATATATGGGTTTCACTTTCTGAAATGAGTGACAAAAAAATATTGTTAAATGATATACAAAATAATACAATTAAAATAAAACCGAAACAAAAATATAAATTATAATGAGTATAATACAAAAAAATTAAGCCGAAACAAAAAAATATGTACAATAATATGTACTCATGTACAAAATAAAAAATACCTGTCCTTTTCACATTTTAATAAAATAAATAAATAAAAATAATAAAATAGTAAAAGTAAACAGAATTAACAATTATTTAGTCTTTGCCTATGTTCAGAAAATAAAATACAAAAATTAAAATTAAAATACAACAAAAAATAAATAGTAATAAATAATAATAAACAAAAATAAAATGATCTACCCATGTTTAGAAAATAAAATAGAACATTAAATTAAATACAAACTAATACAACACTAAAACTAAATACAAATAAAATGCTCTCCATAATCTACAAACATGACTGTAAAATAAAATTAGAAATGATTCTAAAATAAACTTTCATCAAATAAAATGATAATAAATTATAAAAAAAAACTGAAACTACACAAAATCTATATAAAAACGTGTAAATAAACAAAGAATGCATTTGTATAGCATGTACCCTGCTGCACCACAAAGCGCTTTCACTCTAGGAGCCCGCCTATATTTCCTATGGCAGCATTTTGCACTATTGTTAACTACAATTGCTACAAGAGAGCATATAGTAGAGCATGTGTGTGCTTGCAAGTCAGAAGGCTGTGCTTTCATTTCTCGTTACTACAGCGTGTTGGTGTGTGCGGTTGAGCAGGACGGTGTGTACTCCAGCGAGCCCAGCCGCATAAGTGTTTATGATGAGTCACTGCCTGAAACAGCAGGGGGGATTTCTTACACTCACTACACAAGCATGTGAAAACCAGCATGTGTGTATGCATGTGAGAGAATTAGATTGGTGTGCAGAATCTGCATGAGTATCAGTGGCCATGTTTAAATAAAAGAGGCCAGTTCTGTACTCTTTCTACTCGTATCGGGTAAATGCAGTCTTGAGAGTCGTTGTGTTGAAGGACACAGGCGATCGAATAAGCTGTCCAAAGCTGCAGCCAAGCACAGTACCACCAGATACTCTCACTGAGGAGCAACACGGAAACTCCTCCCATACACTCCTCTATGTGCTTGTTCGCCAAGCTGCTGTTCTCGATCTTCACCGACGTTCATGAAGAACAGAGATTATGACAGTGGCAACACCTAGAATTCCTACTAGCACATTAATGACGCTACAGCTGTAATACAACTTGCAACGAGATCTTCATGTGATAAAGGATGGTGTTGCTTAAGCAATGTCACTATTACTAGTGATGTTTTTGCTAGTGCAACAGTGTCTATTACTACTGAGTGGAACAGTGCCTGCCTACATTTTCAGTGGTCTTGATTCTGAAAGTATTTTTCCTGTGTATTTTTTCTATAGGGATTTTTGTTGAAGAGTTATAAGCCAACAACCAAACTAGCCAGCTATTAGGTGAATCACAACTAATGCTGTCAATCGATAATTTTTTTTAAATAAACAATGTAAATCGCATTAATCACAAATTTAAAATACTAGGATTTACCTGTAAATGTGTTGAAATAAATAAAAGCATGACAAACCAGTTTAAGGAAACAGAACCTTTCACACCTCCAGATATGAGACATAATTCTTAGTATTCTTTTGTTTTTATTCAGCCATTATCAGTCTTTTAACTGACAATAAAACGTTTATCAAGCCACATCACTTCAATCCCAGTATACATTTACCCAACTATTATCAAAAGTATTGCTAAATAAATACAACAAAACATTTTCTTGCGACCTTACATGAAGTATTATGACAAAATGCTTTATGAAGAAGAATTGGACCTGTTCTGCCACTGCATTAGAGCTAACATTAGCACCATTCTTCATAAGACAATTTATGAGATTAATGTAACCCCCCTGGGTCCGCACCATCACACCGAGCGGGTCTCAAACCTGGGATTCCGGCACGGGAGGCGGGCGCTCTACCAAGGAGGCTAAAGTCTACAGCCTCTAGCGTCAGTCGCTAGAGCGCCTCTTTTTGAGGTCAGGAGAGTGAGGTTTACACACCGCCCTTACTGGCATATACATCTGTTACACTCACCCCCCTAAACCTCACTCCCATCCGGGTCACGGCACCAATGTAACCCCCCCCCCGGGTCCACACCATCACACCGAGCGGGTCTCAAACCCGGGACGCCGGCGCGGGAGGCGGGCGCTCTACCAAGGAGGCTAAAGGCTAAGCATAAGGACATTAAAATAGTCACCAGTGGTTCGACACCAGTGGTTCGACCTTAACTTTATGAAACTAAGATAATACTGTTTTGTGCACAAAGAAAACTAAAATAACTACTTTATTGAACAAATTCTTCTCTTCCGTGTCGGTCTTCGCTGCACGTTCAGGAGAGTACCACGGCGTATTAACAAATCACAAGCTAACAGGTATTAAGAACACCTAAACAGCAGTGTTGGGTAAGTTACTCTAAAAAAGTAATTACTTAGTTACTAATTACATCTTCAACAGTGTAATTAGATTACTGTACAAATTACTCTCTCCAAAAAGAGATTTCATTACTGATTACTAATTAATTTCTCTGTTAATAATCATAGGCATGAAACGCTTCTTTTAATTCTTTCAAATAAAAGATAACTACATAACTTATTCTGGTCACACTTTAGATTAGAGTCCAATTCTCACTATTAGCAAACTATTAACTATGACTTTTGCTTCAATATACTCCTAATTACTGCTTATTATTACTTAGTAAAGTAGTTGTTACGTTTATTGGGTAGGAATTGGGTAGAATTAAGGATTTAGTTCTTGCAAAAAAATACATTAATATGTGTTTTTTTAAGTAGTAATACACAGCCAGTATGTCAGTAATATTCATGCCAGTTACCAACTAGTTAAAAGTGAGAATTGGAAGGGTACATAAAAGCATGCATTTTAAAGGCACAGTATGTCATTTATTCGCCACTAGAGGGTGCGCATTCAAAATAAACAAAGGCGTAGTCTGATGATGCCGTGACTGAGCGTGGAATCATGGGAGATTTCGTCTTCATCCCCACAGCCGATGCAATCCGTCGGGACTCGGGCAGAAATCATGTTCATGGTTGAGCTAATGTGTTCGAGATTTATTAACATCGAAATATGAAGCAGAGTGAGGCAGAAAGACATCGAAGCGAAATGAGGCTGCTGAACGAGCGCAAAGATTTTAAAGAGCGTGACACAGCGTGAAAGCAGCTGTGCTTTTATTATGCCACAGTCGAGCGCTTCATCTTCTTCCGGTCGAGCGGATGTGAGGTAAACCAGTGCTGATTTATCATACTAGATGCATTTGAAAGTTCTGTTATAATGCTACTCTGTGCGTTTGTCACCGGTCTAATAAAACACATACAATATTAAAGCGTCTTTGGTGTTCTCTTTCATAGGTAACTCAACACTGCGTTGACCGCTTCGGGAACGCCTCCGCGTGACCGAGTCTTGAACCCATATAGAATCACGCCAATTCATTGGCTGATGGCGCGACGCCGTCTCTGACGCAATGACGTCGTCAGGTCATACTGGCGAACGCGCCATCCACTCCTCAGATTTCTCTGCCTTCACGAAGCGGTCACATTGCCCTTCGTTGTTGCGATTTCTTACCCATCTACTACCCTTACGATTATCCGTTTGCACTTCGGCGACTGCCTCAGTAAAACTTTGTTCTCCTCGCGGTGAAGTGCCATGGAGTTTCGTCGCTGTCAACCGCCGTGCGCGCGATTCATCGCTCGCTATGACCCGCACAGATAAGTAAATTATATGTTTGGGGTTTACGCATGCGGTTTTTGTGATTTGAATGTATTTTGTGAGAATCTCTGTCTCATAACCCTCCGCTTTCGGCTTGAGGTGTGTGAAAAGGAGTCATCCATTTTCTTTCCCCGCCGTGCTCCGGAGGCCTCCGCGGCTTCGCATGAATCCGCGGCCTCTCGTGATTCCGCAACCTGGGGTTCGGATGTTTAGCTCGAGGTGAAGGAGAGTGAGCAGACAGGCCTCGCCTTTCTCTCCCTCCCTAACCAGAGCATGTGCGTGCGAATTCACCGGTTGAATTCATGCAGGATTATCTGTTTCCTAGCCCTCCATACGATGGCCACCCTTCAGGCCTACCAGACGGACGTCCTCAAGGAAACCCGAGGGGACTGGTCTGACTCCGGAGGCTGTAAAGGAGCTGCGCAGAGCCACTGCCTTAGCTCTCAGAGCCACTAAGCACACCGCACGCGCCATGGGGCACCTTATGGCGGGTTCAGTGGCCGCAGAGCGCCATTTGTGGCTAAACCTCAGAGGAGAGCCGTCTCACCGCTACGGGGCGAGGTCAGACCGCAAAAGCGTTTCTGCCCGCTTCAATCGTGCTCTCCTCACTCAAAACCGTCACAGCCGCCCCTAGGGGCTTGGCGTGCGGGACGAGTTCATCCTCATTTATTCTCGGTCTGGCAGTTGGGGGACACGTTGTCTTTCCCCCGCTACAGTCCGTCCTTTCGCCGCCAGCGGGCCGCGTGTGTGGGGACACAGTCGATTCTCCCCTGCAGCGTTCGGACCCCGTGCTGACCACCTGTCAGTCCAGCACTTCACACTCCATCAACCCGGACAAGGACGCCAAGGGCTCTCCTTCGTGGCGGAGGGTGCCGCTGCTCACGATTCGGTCCGGCTACACATTTCAGTTTGGGGAATATCCCCCCCGCCTCGACGGGCTCAACTGACGGTAGTAAACAGCGCCTCCAAGGCTTCTGTTCTACAGCTGTAGCTTTCCTCCCTCCTACACAAAGGAGCGATAGAGGAAATACCGCAGTCGGACATCGAACGAGGGTTCTTCAGCCGAAGGGGGACGGCGGCCTGAGACCATTCTGGATCTACGGCGTTTTAATTTTCCCTCTACAAAGGGAAGTTCAAGATGCTGATGATAAAAACCATCATGTCTCAGGTCCAGGAGGAGGACTGGTTTGTCACCATCGACCTGAAGGATGCGTATTTCACATCCAGGTCGTTCGAGACACAGGAGATTCCTTCGGTTCGCCTTTGGAGGGAAGGCTTACCAATACAAGGTCCTGCCCTTCGGCCTGGCTTTGGCCCCGAGGACATTTACCAAAATCATGGATGCTGCCCCTTTGAGGCTCCAGGGCATCCGTGTACTGAACTATCTGGACGACTGGCTCATTCTGGCTCACTCCAGGGAGCTAGTGAGTCGTCACAGGGATATCATTCTCGGCCACATCCATTCTCTTGGCCTCAGGATGAACGCCAAGAAGAGTGTGCTCCTCCCATCTCAACGAACCGTATTTCTAGGGGTTCGTTTGGATTCCGTTCAGATGCAGGCCCGTTTGGCTCCTGCCCGGATACCAGTTTTTACAGCATGTTTGGCCCGCTCAAGCTAGGCCATCATGTCTCTGTAGGTACCTGCCGCAGGCTGTTGGGCCTTATGGCAGCAGCCTCCCCTGTGTTGCCCCTAGGGCTGCTTCACATGAGGCCATTCCTTTGGTGGATGAAGGACCTGAGGTTACACCCCACTGTACCAGCTACTCGCCTTATCAGAGTGTCGCGCAGTTGCTGCCGACACCTTTTAATGTGGCGAGACCCCGTCTTTCTCCAGAGCGGGGTGAGAATGGGTGCGATCCACCGTCGCCATATGATCACGACGGACGCATCAATGACAGGCTGGGGTGCGGTCTTCGAAGGAAGGCCGGCGAGTGGAGAGTGGAAGGAATAGTTCCTCTTTTGGCATATAAACTGCCTGGAACTCAGGGCTGTCTTCCTGGCTTTGAAGTATTTTCTCCCCGTTCTCGGGGGGCATCATATTATAGTCAGGACGGACAATATGGCGGTTGTGTCCCAAGGCATAAACCGCCAAGGAGGTTCGAAGTCGCGCACCCTGGACAGGCTTGCGCGCTATCTTCTCCTTTGGTCCCAAGACAAGTTCCTTTCTTTGAGGGCGGTTCACGTTCCGGGAGTACTGAACCTGGCGGCCGATTTTCTGTCTAGACAGAAGCTCGAGCCCGGGGAATGGATGTTGAACCGTCAGACGGTATCCCAGATTTGGGATCTGTTTGGAAAAGCGGAGATGGACCTCTTTGCTTCTACAAGAGTCATTCCAGTGCCCGCTCTGGTTCTCCCTAAGTTTCCCGACGACTCTGGGCATAGTTGCGTTCGCCCACCCATGGCCGACTGCCAGTCTTTACGCGTTTCCGCCAATAAAGCTGATTCCGGCAGTACTATGCAGAGTGAAGGTGAGCGGTGCCCGTCTCCTTCTCATAGCCCCATTCTGGCCCTCCCAGACCTGGTTCTCGGAGCTAACTCCCCTCTTGTATCGGCTTCCTTGGGAGATTCCGATCAGGCGGGACTTGCTGTCCCAGCTTCAGGGCAAGATCTGGCATCCTCAGCCAGAACTCTGGAAATTGTGGTTATGGCCCATACAGGGCCAAGGGCTGTGATTGATGATTTGCCTGACGAAGTTCAGGAAACCATAGCCAGTGCCAGAGCCCCCGCTACTAGGAAGCTGTACTCTTCCAAGTGGGGCGTCTTTGAATCCTGGTGTTTGACTCGTGCAATTGACCCAGTTAACTGCCCTGTTGGTCCAGTGCTGGAGTTTTTGCAAGAAAGGCTGACAGCAGGGGCGGCTGCTACCACCCTTAGGGTTTATGTAGCGGCCATTGCAGCTCGGAGAGAGCTGGAGGCATCGGATGGTCTCCGCCGTCATGCGTGGGGCCAGACGCCTTAGGCCTGTTCGCCCTACGGCAGTTCCTTCTTGGGACTTGTCAGTCGTCCTCGAAGGACTAGTGACGGCCCCTTTTGAGCCCTTAGAGTCAGCTTCGGATCGGATACTGACTCTTAAGGTTGTTCTTTTGCTGGCGCTTACGTCACTGAAAAGAGTTGGAGATCTGCAGGCTTTCTCTGATAGTGAGACGTGTATGGACTTTGCCCCGGGTCTAGTCAAAGTTACCCTGCGGCCTAGGCCGGGTTACATTCCCAAGGTCTTGTCCACGTCGTTTCGATCTCAGGTGGTCACGCTTCACTCTTTCCATCCCCCTTCCTTTGCTTCAAGTGAGGATGAGAGACTCCACATGCTCTGCCAATAAAGGCATTGAAGCTGTATGTGGATCGCTCCAAGGTTTGGAGAAAATCTCCCCAGTTATTGATCTGTTTTGGTGCTGGTCGCCGCGGGCTTGCCACGTCAAAGCAGAGGATTTCTCACTGGGTGAGAGACGCCATTTCGCTGGCTTATGAGGTGCGGAAACTCCCTTCACCTCTTAGTCTTCGGGTGCATTCTACTAGAGGCGTAGCCTCCTCTCAAGCTCTTTTTAGAGGGGTTCCCCTGGAGGATATTTGTGTTGCGGCAGGATGTTCCTCTCCACACACCTTTGTCAGGTTTTACAACCTTGACGTTGATACGGCTCCAGGTTCTCAGGTCCTGTCTGTTTGAACCGACCGTATGTTGTGGGTTCATTATTGTGCCAGATAGGCAGCGCTTCCAGCTTGGCGTGTTTGGTATATCGTTCCCGAAGCGGTCAACGCAGTGTTGAGTTACCTATGAAAGAGAACGTCTAGGGTTACTTGCGTAAACCTTGTTCTCTGAGTAGGGAACGAGACACTGCGTTTGCTGCCAAGCTCCTCACGCTGCCGACAGGGTTCTTTTCGGCAGAGAAATCTGAGGAGTGGATGGTGCGTTCGCCAGTATGACCTGACGACGTCATTGCGTCAGAGACGGCGTCGCGCCATCAGCCAATGAATTGGCGTGATTCTATATGAGTTCAAGACTCGGTCACGCGGAGGCGTTCCCGAAGCGGTCAACGCAGTGTCTCGTTCCCTACTCAGAGAACAAGGGTTACACAAGTAACCCGAGACGTTTTCTACTAAACAAAACCGGAAATCGAGGGTGTATGATATCAGTTAAAATTGCTTCGAAACATTTGTAATAAAATACACAAGTCAGTAAAATATATAACACAGTTCTAATGATATTTGAAAATTGGAATAAAAAAAATATTGCACATATTGTGCCTTTAAGGTTAGACTTTAAATTTTGATGTTAAATCCACTATTTTATTGTATATACATGTTCTACAGACTATTAAGTTCAATTACATAAGTAACTGTAATTAAATTACAGAAAAAATAAGAGTAATCCCTTACTTTACTTTTCAAGGGAAAAGTAATTAAATTACAGTAACTAAATAATTAGTAACTAATTACACCCAACACGGCTTAGCCACCATATAGTAACATACTGTAATAATCACTGAGGATACCTTAGCAAGTGCATGGCAACAACCATTCAGGATTGTTGTTATGAGAATGATTAGGTGAAGCTGATTTTAAGAATATATTTATCAAGTTCTAAATTCCTCCACACTGAGCAGCCACTGTCACAGGCTTTAATTCAGGCACAATGTAGAGGTCATTAGCGGTGATAGCCACTGACGTGGGCCGATCCTTCTGCTCAATGCTATTTGCAATCCAATCAACCTTGACTAGGAGCCCAGCTGGTTTTACAGCTCTGTCCATGGGCAGCGAATCACAGCAGCCTACAGCTCGCTCACCGTTTACAACCATCGATGGCCCTTTACATTTAGCACGCTTAGCATTTCTGCCAGACCGAGAATTAGGCAAGAGAAACCAAGCGGCTTCACAAACTTAAGTCTAAAAGGCTGAGTCAACCACACCTGTGCCCTTTCATGCACTTTGTCCCCAACATAGGTACATACACACACAAGAACAGATGCTTGCTAGTGGAGTGCGTGCACATATTCACTCACACAAGCAGATGCAGCTGAAATTAAAGGATTTTCCTACACACTGCAAAAAAATCCTATTTTTAATCAGTGTCTTGTTTTCCAGCAAATGTATCTCAGAAGCCTTTAAACACGATCAGTTTACTTGAGCAGAAAGATGCTGGGATAAAGTAAGCGTGACACCACTTATTTCCTTTTCAATCTATTAAAAATAGTATCGCTGCTGATCTTGATGCTAATATTATATCTCTAATCTCAGTGTATTTTTGTCTCCAAATAGATTTTTTTCTGCTATATTTTTTACATTTAAAAAGGCCAAAATAGCAAATTATCGGATCCTTTTTAACATATAACACCACACAAACACATAGCAAAAGTCATATTTAGCTTTGTCGTTATCTAGCGAGAAAAAATTCCAGATGTGGTTTGTCTGTTGTTCTGTCATTTCTCCATCCGTTCTCTCTGTCTGAATGAGTGCCGTGACTGTCTGTTGCTGTCTGTCATTGCTTGTCAACATATCTGCACAGCAAAATAAGTGAAAGGAGAAACGGTTCCTGTCATACATGTTGGGGTTGGTGTACAACTAAACGTATCTGACAAAAATTAAGCATGTAACACTTGAATCGAACTCCTTTCTCAACTGGATTCAAAAAATACCTTTTTTGAATATTATTATTTTGAATATTATGCATATTACTTTGAAGGCTTTCTCCGGATCTCAACTTGGAAGTTTTGTTTGGAAAAATATGTGAACCGGATAGCAAAGTTTAAGGTTCATATGAACAGAACTTTCAAAATTTGAAATCAAACATCAAATTCAGATCAAACATCAAACACTGTGAAGGTAATTATTTATTTTGACTAGTATTTTGTTTGATATAATGATCATATTTTAATAAATATAATAATATAATGAAAAGTATAATATTTAAATTGCATAAATACTATAGCACATGTAAAAAGTATTATTATATTTATCTCTTATTTTCTAATAGTAATGTTTTACTAATTTCTAATAGTAATCACAGGACAACATCTCTGAAAATGTGCATGGTTACAGATTTTATTAAAACAAATGTAAGGACTGTTCACACATTTTGATGATTTTTGTCATTTGATACGTCTCCACTGCACACACTAAAGTCTCAGTGGGACCACCAATTAAACGGCTGTAAATGGGCAGTACGTACATTTGTGTGGGGAGCGGGGGCCGATATAATCAGTTAGCTTTGCCATTGCCGTCCTCCTATTTGTGGCAGATTAGGGCTATCCACAATTTGACAAAAAGCTTTGCAGACAACGCACCAATCGTGGCTTTTTATCCCATTTTGGGCACGAGGAATAAGGGAACTAGAGAGGAAGCAAATTACATGTGTCATTATTAATGGACCAGCGCTTGTGATAATGCATCTACATTAAGGCCCACACATTTCACGCACACAGCTAACTCCCTCCTCACAGCTGTCTGCGCCCCTCAGCGGGGCTTTTAGTTCTCAATCAATCGAATCCACTGCCTCTTACACAAGCATGAGGATGCCTGCAAACAAGATGCACAAATCAAGACACTCTTGCAAAAGTCTGGTATTCTCACAGACATCAAACAAGCTAGCTTGCACATATACATTCGTGCAGCTTCTGCAGGCTTCGCTGTGACGCTAAGTGTAGCAGAAGGTCCAGAGTAATAATAAATTGCTTTAATTGAAACATGCTTGCTTTGCTCTGATGCCCTGCACAAGTCTGGAAGGTAAGTGATTGAATTCAGAAGGGCCAAGAGCAAGAACCGAAGTCAATTCCGGCAAAAATGCCATCCATTCTGCTGCTTTCAGAACAATTTCCATCAAGTGGGTTTAGATAATGTGCTTTAAAAGAATAGATGACTCAAAAATGAAATTCTGTCATCATATTCAGTGCTCACTCTAATGTCAATCCAAACCCTCAAGACACAAATTAACGTTTTAAATTAAACCTGAAGAAGTCCCTCCATTGCAAGTCTGGGTTAGCAAAATCCATATGAATTGATCAGTTTAATCCAAGAGTTGTGAAGTGATATGATCACTTTATATGAGGAACCGATTTAATTTAGGCTTTTATTTACAGAAGTAGAAAGGAGTTGCTATAGTTCATGAGATCGATGAGGTCAGAGTACACATCTAAATCATTATTTCAAGCTATGGGTTTTTAAGTATGTTGATGATGGATAGATGGATGGATGGATATTACAATTATATACAGTTATATTACAATTAATAAATTAAGTTATCAAAATAATTCAGTTTTTGCGGAGAGACACCATTGACATTGCACTAACAATAACTAACATTAGCCTTATGATAAAAATGTCAAATTATCAGATATTTTAAGATAAAATGATTCCAAAAAATATTTTTGTTGACTGCAGATATCAATACCTGTTTTATATAAATTTATTCTGTACATTGGTTGGAATAAATGGCTTCGATTTGGAAGAAAAAAGTTACTTTTTTAAATATTTTTTTATAATAATAATAATAATAATAATAATATAGATTATGCCAATAACTAAAAATTGTTCTCCTATTAATGATATCAGTGCAGCAGTAACATCCTGACAACTAAAAATATCATAATTATGATCATAATAGAAGAGTAAAAATACTGTCAATGCTGGAGCTTTATAATTATTCCCATTATGCGCTTTACTACACACTAGAGCAGGGGTGGGGAACATTGATCCTGGAGGGCCGGTGTCCTTGCAGAGTTTAGCTCCAACCCTAATCAAACTAATAAAGCTAATAAAGGTCTTCAGGATGCAGTTAGGTATTCTTTTCCAGGGTTTTCCAGGGCTTGAGCTAAACTCTGCAAGAGAGTGGCCCTCCAGGATCAACGTTCCCCACCCCTGCACTAGAGGTCTTCACGGAGGACCCGAGACCCGGGACAATACCCGAGTCAATCGGAGAATGCCGCACCTGCCAGAGATCAGCGTCAGTCACCATGCGTGTGTGTAACTTGCAGTTAGTAAAATTAGGATGAGAAAAGTGTGAGCGGGGGAAAAAAAAAACACTCCTTATCTCAGCCGCCAGAAATAGAGCGCGGGCGGAGTTAATGTAGAACTGCAAGCGGACGGTGATCATGGATTCCTTCATGAGTGGAGTGAAAAACTGAAGAGACGCAAAACTGAAGAGACACACCTGTTATTGAACACACACGCAGTAAAGTGTAATGAACTTCTAATTCTGTGATTTTTTTGCTAAAAAAAACTATAATTGCTCCGAGTCTTTATTAAAACCAACAAAAATATATCGTTATTGTAGTTCAAAAGGGTAAACGTAACAGTCAAAGTTGACTTGAGATGGGTCTGGGTAGTACATGTAAGGCATTTCTCGGGTCTGCATGGGTTCGGGTCCCACTTTCAAATAAAATACGGGTCCGGGTCGGTTCCGTGCAGAATATTTACGGGTCTCTTCCGGTTCGGGCACAAATTTTTGGACCCGTGAATACCTCTACTACACACTAGTGCACAGAAAAATGAATCGGCCTCTCCACACCTCGTGAGAACAGCCTAAAGCATTACTACTTTAAGAGGAAGTTGATCTGTTTTGGTCAGTGCATAATGTTTGTGGCCACAGTTTATCTGTTTATACACTAGTCATATGATAGTGAATACAGTCCAGTTGAGTGGGAGTTTAAGTGCCACTACACCACACCATCAGGCAGAGAGAGAGAGAGAATCAGGAGGGGTCTGGCTTTGGTATTTGCTGTTCAGATGGGTCCCTTGATTTCAACAAAATGTTCAACAGACAAAGTGTCAAAAAGAACCATACCTACTAAAATAAATGGAAACTCCCCCACATCTCCATTAAACATCCACTATAGACCGTTTTAGGGCCGACGTCACAATTACTTCTCAGCGCTAGCTGGAGGCAAAACAAAGTGAAAACTGGAGGCGGCCAATTAAAAAAAAGTGCAGATTCGGCTACACAAGGAGCTTAAATCATCTTGTTGTGATGTTTGGTGCTAGAATTGATGTAGTAGAGGCTTCAATTAGAAATTTGAAGGCATACCTGCTAGGTATGACAAGCTAGGCAATATCGTGTTCATAATCGCAGGCGATTATGAACGCGATATTGCCTTGCTTGTCGGTGAACTAAGGCTCGGTGCCGCTCTATTTGAAAACAGGTAATGGGAGATTTACCGCGAATCAAGGACCCGGCTTTACTGACAAGATGCGCATGATAATCGAATTCGATTAATTGCACAGCCTAAAAATGACAACAGCTATGGTTAATTAAACGAGATAAAACAAGCGGACTGGACAGAAACGATCGTCAAACATGATTGCGTATACAGCACACACACTTCTTATCCGAAAAGGTTAAATAAAGTATTGTCTTTTGTTATGGGCCGCGTCTGAAGATTTCTTGCATCTTACAAATATGTTGTGTATGAAATAATGTCTGTGTGCATGTGTGCATGTGTGTAAAACAACAAACTGACGATTTATATGCTTAATCATCTGTAATTGTATATACATTGTTGGGATTAATTGTGGCTGGAATAATAATGTAGCTGTAAAAAATTGTTGCCTGCTGACATTGAAATATATATACATCTTCATGACTAGACAGACACGGTGAGTTTGTGTCTGTTAATGTTAATGTTAATACACGTTAATATTAGATTTGAGTCACTCAAACGGAAGAAAATCATGTCAGATCGTCTATTCTTTGAGTAAAAGCGTGTGCGGGTCGGCCAATGTGGTTTCGTCCGATAAAGTTAGCCTTTTCAAATAACAGTCGCGGGCAGTGAGTGATCTTATATATCCAGGCTAAATCGAAATTTCTCCAGTTATTGTTAAAAAAAACAAGCTAACAAACTTCACAGCTAGCATTTATGAAGCGGTCAGGGGACTCTTTCTGCCTCCAGCTAAGCTCCACCCACAAAAAACGTCACAATGTTTACTAACAGAAAAAGGGTCTATATGCACACTAACATACCTCATCCATATGATACTGTATGGTATATGTGCTGATAGAGATTCATAGCTGTTGCAGCAATCACTCCCATCTTCTCATTATTGATAAGTGCCCTTGTCCAATGCCCTGAGACGAGGAGGTTTCTTCAGCTCCCAGACACACTCTCACCTAATCAATGTGTTATGCTTCTTTACGGCTCCTCCAGTGTCTATTACAAACCATCCTGATCCAATTATTTGTGTCTAAGTCTAGAGGAATATCGAGATCAGGATGTTGTCTTGAGGTGATCGGTCATGCAGTGCAAACGATGAATCAATTAACTGATGTGTCAGTCGGTATGAAATCTCTTTGTGTTTCACAGGAGAAGTAAAGAGGGGGTTGGGAATCGAGTACCATACTTTGTTTTAGTTTTTTGTGATGCTTGGTTTTGTTGACAATTCTCAAACATGCATCCACCATTGTAAAGGGAACACTATAACAAAATACTACAATTTTCTGCACAGCTACAACTGAATTTTTAGTTTCATAGAGCTTGAAATATTCTTTTAATGAATCAATATGGCTCACAAATGAGTCTGAAACAGCTCACTTACTGAATTCACTCTAATTAAACAATTTAGTTAGCTCATATCACATTTATCTTTAATATCGTGCAGTCTTAATTCCCATCCCTTATAGTCAAATTGATGCACACTCTTTCCTCTGTCATTATGTACAATGGTGTCATTATGTATCAGTGTTGTAAACAATCACAGTAGGTTCTGAATGTCAAAAGGCTCCATTTCCTCTAGTTGTTCGTTACGGTATACACGACACTGACCCAAGGTCGGTGTAATTATGGGTGCTTAGGTAGCAGAACTGCTTACACTGACAACCTCAGGGCAGTTACAGAACAAGCCCTTGAGTTTTTCACTGTTGCCCTATGAAATTATGGGGGATGGAAAACCATAGATAAACCACAACCTTGACTGAAACCAGACCTCAAGTCGGAGTGCATGAGAAAAGCAGAAAGCGAGCAATAGAAATACATTTCCTATATATTCAGTGAGATGCCTTTCCTCTATAAGTTCAGACAATAATGTGCAAACTAGATGGAAAAACGATGTCTTTGCATGTTCTGCACATCTAATGGACATATACACAAGTTCCCAAGTGACTCATATCAGGACTTCAATGCACCTTCCAACAGGAACCACTTTGACCTATACATGAAAAGACAGCGCGACAGAAGGACAATTGTATGAGTCCTATATCACCTACTGACTTTCTACCATGAATTAATATTAAAATTCTGATTCTGACAAGTTGATTATTATTTCA
This sequence comes from Oxygymnocypris stewartii, assembly GCA_003573665.1. NCBI lineage: Eukaryota > Metazoa > Chordata > Actinopteri > Cypriniformes > Cyprinidae > Oxygymnocypris > Oxygymnocypris stewartii. Next base: position 436,150 of record QVTF01023765.1, on the reverse strand, counting down.
AATCTTGAACGATAACCAATAAATGGCTGAAAATGTGATCCTATTTTGTCTAAAAAATGACACAATTTAATAATTTGTGTTAATAAGTTAGAGTTATATGTAGGTGATCTAAGGGTCAAATTTGAGGAAATTAGCATGAACAATTTAATATCCAATATTGCTCAACGCAAAACATTTAAACATTTGCTAAAAATGTTTAAAAACTCTATATATTGTGCATCCTGACTTTTGCTACACCTGGCAATGGTAAACTTTATTTACTTTAACCCTCATAATGTATTCAGATCTGTTTTGACCTGGAAGAGATATATAATTTGTGTGCATTAAATGTGTTAATTCCCAAAAAAATTATACTTTTTAAATATTTTTCACAATTATTTTTAAGAGATATATAAAAAAAAGTTAAGTGTTTTATGTTTGGATATATGTGTATATATATATACACAACATGTACAAATTTGATAAAATATATTTAGCCTTTTCCCAATATCACATTTTGGGGACTGAATTTTGTTGATAAACATGAAAACCATATGACTTTTTTTATCTGAAAGTGAAAGTTTATGCAAGTAAAATGAATATGTTTTGTTTAAAATCTTTTCAGATTAATATTTATGTTAATATTCATGTTGTTTTATTAGAAATAAATATGTAGGTTTCATTAATTTGGACTATTTTTGAGCCATCATGAGTTATAAAGTTTCTAATTGTCTTAATCAAAAAGAGGTAAATGCAGTAATAATATGGAAATATTATGGTAACTTTCAAAACATATTTTCACATTCACTTATTCATGAGAATTTGCTGACCAGATACAATATGGTTTTACCTAAAAAACAAGTTATTTTTTTTTATAAAACAACGATTCTTTGGGTGGTCCATATGGAATGTGAAAATGGTATACAGATTTTGAAAGTATTATGAGGGTTAAACACCAAAGCCAATTGTTGACATGAAAGGGTCTATAATCAACCATTAAATAAACATAACAATTCCACTTTCCATAGCAAATCTTCACTTTCTGACGGGAATCACCAGGTATCACATAACAGCTTCACAGCCCTGAATATAAGTGTGGGAGGGACTATTAAAATATGCCACTCATTACCATGTTTCATCCTCTCTCATGGCATAAGATACTCTTTGAATCATAAAGAATCTGTAAAGAGGAGTACAGAAATGTTAAAGACTAAAAACGTAATAAAAGCAGCAAGAACCCTGCCAAAGAGAATTCACAATCACTTCCTCCCTACAGGCATTCCCATTTCCCACCTTTTCACAGCCTCATCGCATGCTTGTCAGCGAACCCTCGAGCCTATAAGGAAACGAACACATCAGCCTCCATCGCAGCTGTGAACTCAGCTTGTATTTTTAGTTTTAAAGTAACAGCTCTCCAAACACAGATCTCACGCCGACGCAGAAGGAAAGATTATAACTGTACAGACAATGGATATAGCATGTGGCATTCATATTCGGAGTCTAATAGCGTAATGTACAAAACTGACTCGGTAACAAACCTTGCTTACTCAATGACTGAATTATGACATCTATCATCTTCCGGCACTCCTCATCCAGGTCTGTTTCTTTTCACTTAAGTACAGATCGATGACCCTTGACAGTCACTGAATGCATATCATATGCTCACACTTACACTTAAACAGGAAATGACTCGACGGGCCCAAGATCAGTGGTCATTCAACATGTGTTTAAGAGAGGCCTGAGCTTAATGATTAGCATATGGACCAGGGCCATGAGAACAGATTTTAACAGTACTGGGGTCTTTTACTTTACTGAGTCAACTGCCTAGACCACATCCGCATTAAAGGTCAGATCATCCAGTGTGAATTTCCTGCATCAGCCTATCTGTCAAATTAGGCCTTGCAATCTTTCGCATCACTGCAGTTTGGTTTATCACTAGTCATATCAAGACTACATTTTCATTCAAAACGAAACCGGTCAAGTCAAAAGAAAACAATATTTGCAGCCCACTATATTTCCACAACATGACATATGCCTGAGTCAAAAAAAATTGCTTTTGCAGCCTAGATCAGCAGTTCTCAACTATGTTGAGGCCAAAGGTCACACTGTTGATGTGCGAAGATCCAATTTGATCCAATATACAGGTTATTACCAAGCCTGCATGTATTAGATGCTAAATCCAGCAAAAGCGGTAATATTGTGAAATATTTTATACTATTATATAATACTATTATATTAAATAATACTATTATACTATTTAAAATAACTGCTTTTTAATTTTTATATCTTTTAAAACGTAATTTATTTCTGTGATCAAAGCTGAATTTTCAGCATCATTACTCCAGTCTTCAGTGTCACATGATCCTTCAGAAATCATTCTAATATGCTGATAAAGAAACATTTATTATTATTATTATTATTATTGTTATTTTTATTATCATCAATATTAAAAACAGTTTGATGAAAAGAAAGATCCAAAGATCAGAATTTATTTAAAATAAAAAGCTTTTGTAACATTATTCACTAAACGATTCAAAAGCTTTGAGTCAGTTTTATGGGGGTTTTATGGGAGGGTCATAGAAATGTATACATTCAATTAATATATTAATACATTAAAATAGGAATCATTAAATTGCTCAAAAGTGATGATAAAGACATTTATAATGTTGCAAAAGATTTTAGATAGATAGATAGATAGATAGATAGATAGATAGATAGATAGATAGATAGATAGATAGATAGATAGATAGATAGATAGATAGAACAAAAGTTTACAATAATAATACAATTATTTTAACTAATAATATAAAATAGTATTGTGTTGACTGTCCATCAAGCATTTTATATTTTGAACATCTGGACTAATGTACACCAATGCATGGTTTGAGATTTTGATTCTATGTTAACTTTAAATGTACAAAAATGGCAACAGCATGGCTTAAAATGGACAGCTATTAAAAATATAGCAACGTTTTCTCATGCACATGCCTGGTACTGTACATCATATCGAATATCTCAAAGCTGAGCATTACTATAAATGGCTTTTATGACATTATAATAACCTCACTGGGCTTACAGCGACGTCATTTGACCACAACACTAATTAAAGGACCTCAGAAGTGCACTACGCTAAAAAAAGACATTGAAACGAACACAAGCACATTGATACAGTAGATTAAAAATATGTGAGAAAAGTGATGTGGATGTGAGAGATGTTTAATGGATTTGTGTTCGGTTCGGATCCTGTGCAATCCATCTAGCACCCTCTCTTAGTGTACACTACAAGTCTATCTCTTTCTCTCACGTCAGTCATACCCCTACCAGGGCATCATCGCAATCGCAACACAGCGCTGGTACTCTAATCTGCCCTGTGACCATGGAGACGAAGAGAGCATAAAATAACAACACTGCTTTCATAAGTCTCGCTGTACGAGCCACGGTGCCACTGACACTCAACTCCTTTCTTAAATAGAAGCGCCGTTTCTCATCCATTCAGGTCCGGCAAAACTCCACTATTCCACACAAGGGGATAAAATGGACTTGAACGGGGGGGGTGGGTCACATCAGAAAGCTTTGATTTCGATGGTGTGGGGTGGGAATCTTTTACGCTGGCAACCCGAAAGATGGCCTAAGCCCTTTTTAAAATGTAAAACCGATGTAGGCAACGGCTGGCTAATTTGTCACCTGCCTTATCAGTGACAGCAGCCTACCCCGTGTGCTAGCCAAGGCTGTCAGGAGAGAAACTGCAGGAAAAGCCACCCAAAGCAGCCAGAGAATACAGGATGAATACTGACTTCGCCCCCTCTTCACTCCCTCATACAGGTCCAAGGCTCCAATCAGTGCCTGTCACTGTCGGCCGGGTGATGAAATGTGTTTTGAGGGGCCGGGAAACTTCCAAACAGGTGTAACAATAAGACAAGGATACATGCAAGAGGCATGGCTGAACGCAAGGATGGAGGTGGTAGGTGTCCGTTTTATGTGACAGTAGTAAATACATGGATTTGAAAACAAAACAAAAAACAAAGAATTATTAAATAAAAAAAATTGAACGTAAACAGCCCATAGTTCGGATAATAAACTATACAACGTGGTGGAAGGATTTCAAGATATAATCAAATAACAAGATTAATGAATGTTTTATTTTCATACTTTTTTAACATACACAATTTTTCAAAAGTTTAGGGTCAGTAACAATTTTTAAATGTTTTTGAAAGAAGTCTCTTGTGCCCACCAAGGTTGCATTTATTGGATAAAAATGTAATAATTAAAAAATTGTGAAATAACATTACAATCGAAAAAAATGATTTTAATATAGTTTAATGTAATTTATTCCTGTGATGGTAAAACTGAATTTTTATCAGTCATTACTCCAATTTTCAGTGTCACATATATGCTGATTTGTTGCTCAGAAATATTTTTTTGTGTTATCAATGTTGAAAACAATTGTGCTGCTTATTATTTTTGTGGGAAAAAAAATAAGGATTCTTTAAAAAACAGGAAATTAATAAGAATAGCATTTATTTAAAATTGAAATCTTTTGTAACATTATAATTTTTATATCTATTAGATCTTTCTATAAAATGTAGGGATGTAGCAATTCACTCAACTCATGTTGCAATACAATTCACAATACTATTTTCTCATGATTTCTTTTCATTTTCTTTTTCTAATGAAATTTAAAGGGATTTCAAGTTTTCCTTTCTCTTTGGAGTGTTACAAGCTGCATAGATAAGATCCCTGAAGTTTCAAAGACTAAAGTCTCAAAACCAAAGAGATATTCTTTATCAAAGTTAAGACTCTGCCACGCCCCATAAAACGCCTCATTCAAACACACCCCCACATGTCTACATCACAATGTGTGCTTAAAAATATTTGCTTAATGCTGCCCAAATGTTCACGCAAAGAAAGGCCTGATTTCTGTAACCACAGTAGTGTTGATGCAGCCATGTCAGGGAGAAGCTGTGTGTTTCTAGGAGAAAGTAAAATAACTTTATTTGGCCTTCCGACAGTAGATACATTTAGGAATCATTAAAATGACTTACAACCAGTGTTGGAGAAAGTTACTTTTAAAAGTAATGCATTACAATATTGCGTTACTCCCTAAAAAATAACTAATTACGTTACTTAGTTACTTTTTATGGAAAGTAATGCGTTACATTACTTTTGCGTTACTTTTTAAATATGAGCAGGGCTTGATTGTTTGTTTTTAATACAAGAAGTTCTATTTATAGCAAATGTAAAAGCTTTTCACACCAAAAAGTGTAATGAATAAACCTCAGTCTGAAGGAAGAGTAAATCATGTCTATACAGTAGAATGCAGGAGAAGATTCAACACTCTTCAGCAATAAAAAAAAAACAACGAAGCACAATTGTTAGTTTATCTAAAGTAATTTTTGCTTATTAGTATGGTTGAACTGGATCATCAAAGGTCAGCAGCAAAAACATTGGTTAATAAAATGAGATTAGATATATTTGTGTTGTTTAACATATTTAATTATTGCAGGTTTGCGTCATATTTTGAGTTTGTATTTCACCGTTTTAATTCATTTTGATGAATGAATTAACACACCTCACTGTCAGTCAATAAATGGAAAAAAGTAACTCAGATATTTTCTAGTAAATTAAAAAGTAATGCGTTACTTTACTAGTTACTTGAAAAAAGTAATATTATTATGTAACTCGCATTACTTGTAATGCGTTACCCCCAACACCGCTTACAACAGAACAGCAATGCATTTTATGGATGACTGTTTTGTGAACCTAGGAGAGGAGGTCATTCTGACTTTGCTCTGACAATCTGGCGCATCTGAATCAGCGACTGTATGTTTTGTTATTAGTTTAAGTATTTGCTATTGACTGTTCAAATGTGGAGTTTTTCACATGTGTGTGTGTGTGTGTGTGTGTGCGTGCGTGCGCGCCAAGAGAGAGATACAGGGCCACATCTCAGCAAATCAGCTATCTTAATCTCAACTTGTGTGTGCATGCGTGTGTGTGTGCGTGTGTGCATGTTTATGTGGTTTATGAGGACACAAATTTGTATAATGACATGGGTATGACATAGGTATTACAAGGAAAAGGTGATTTATGAGGACATTTTCAGTGTCCCCATAATTTAAAATGCTTATAAATCATACAGTGTGCGTCTTTTGGGGGGAAAGTAGAAATGCACCGTCTCCTGTGAGGGCTAAGTTTAGGTGTAGGGTAGGCGTAGGGAAATAGCACATACAGTTTGTACAGTATAAAAACCATTACGCCTATGGAGAGTCCCCGTAAACCATAAAAACCAACATCACTATTATGGAAAGGGGCATTAAATTTCCGACGCAGCTTGTGGTGTTCGGGCAATTACAATGCTCTGGGTCAGTTGGCCAATCAGAGCAGACTGTGCTTGTCAGAAGGAGGGACTTTGTAGACAACAAAGCTTGAGAGAGGCGGGGCAAAGATAACCTACACTAATGTACAGTATTTGAAAAAGAATGTGTTTTTGGAACATTAAAGCATGTCAACATATTCTGTTGCACCAAATAATGATCTTTAAAAAAGCATAATATGACCCCTTTAAGACTTTTTTATTATCGTTTGGACAAAATGCTGTATATTTCTTTGTGAAATTTAAATATTCTAGATAACAAACTAAATTGAAATAAAAAAACACATAAGCAAATAAATGAAAGAGATACACAAATAAAAGAGATATTTTCATATTAACAAATTAAGCCTTTACCTGTGCTCTTTCCATTTAAAATTAGAGGCAACCACTGTATTTTAATTATATATGCATCATGAGCAGTTTGTAATCTAAATTAGACTGTATCATTTCTAAATATGAAGCAGTTTTGTGAATCTACACTATATAAAACATCTGCATGAATCAAAAACAGCAGAATGAGGGCTGCATGAAATGCAAATTCACTACAGCAGGTGGTGCTTATGGAACAGCAGTAATATAATTCCTTAGTTGCCGCTGTGAACAAAGCTGTGCTGTGTAATCATCCATATTTGTTCATACTTATAAATATATTTTACATAAAATTACAATTATAAAAAATAAAAACTGCTTTGTGAACATATTTTTTTTTTCATTTTGCTGTTAGCACTGTTCTTATAAAAGCAATTAGAGTCCAACATTTGAATTTATCATAGTTGAGTTGTCCTGCGAAATCTCCAAAATCTTGCTTCACAAAACTGTACATAAAGCCTCATGTTCTGACTGTGCCATGAAGCATTTTCGATAGAAATTGGTAATTTCTGAAATCCTTTCACTTCTTGTTGCAATATCCTTTTCCCTTTCCGCTTATTTACTTCAAAAACCACTTGTCACTTCACAATCACAGTATATGTAGATAAAACACACAAAGCAAATACCTACAAATAAAATAGTAAAAGTATGAATACCTTTTCATGCTGATTAAGAAGCTCTGCTCCTCTGAATAGATTTTCTTGCACACAATGCAATTTATGAGCAGGTTCAAGTGCGAACGCACACACAGGCACACTATTCACACCTACAAGCTCCACACTCACTAAACAAGTTTTCGCTCACTCAAAGTTGTGAGTGAAGAGAAACACCTGAGAGAGTGTGAGAGCGAGAGAACGAGAGAGAATGACAACAACCACACCTCACTCATATTCATCTAGATGGTGAGAACAGGTTGTCCCTCGGAAAGACTAAATGAGGCGTTTCCACAGCCCGTATTAGCTTTACCAAACCATTCCAGCCCGGGTCTCTATATGTGGGTGACTTATGAGAGAGGGACCAGACAAGGACAAGGCATTTTAATTATTCAGATTCGGCCCTCATTTACACCAGAATGGCTGCCTCGACTAAGCTCAGAGTCTGACGTATGACTCACATAAAGGATTTAGCGAAGTCTGACTGGAAGTACATTCATACTAATTGAAATGTATTTCTATTACCAGGCTGATATAGTCTCTGTGATATGCACAAGCACTTCCCATTCAGGGCAAGGCCGTGATTACAATACATAGTTGAACAGTGAGCGCTTGCATAACAATAGCATAGTGAACATGCCCAATGTGCAGATCACAAGAAACAATTTTACGGAGCTATGAAGTCACTGTTTATGTGCTGTAAGTATAGAGTCTAAAGCTATTGTTAGTAAACTAAAACTAGCATACTGCTTTATGCATACTATGCGGTATAGACATAGGGTAACATACTGTGACTGTATTTAACTTTGTGTCTTTACACACTGTATTTATAATGATACTGAAATCAAAGTGAATATTTCTACTTGTTTGTTCATCACGCTGCATATGGAAGGGCAAGTGCATTTCATAGTATACATACATACTGTATATTACAGAAGTAGTAAGAGTAGTATGCTAACATTATTTCAAACACAGCCCATAAGTTGGCTTTTCTGATAGTTTGAAATTAAATGAAATAAAAAATGAAAGCAATAAAACTATTAAACAAAATAAATTATTGATTATGATAAAAAACATTACCCAGATTAACTATACTTCACAAAAATGTGTCTGAGGCATCAAAAACATCTTTAATCTAAAGAATACAGTTTTAAATAATATTTTGTATTCTGAGAACAGCTTCTGAAACTTTGAAAAAGTTAAGAATTCAAATTCCTGATATAAATAAAGTAAACCCAAAAGCGAAGATGTTTAATGAATGTATTGGGTTGTTTCAGATTGTAAAAATTGTAATACTAACTTTATATAATACATATTACTGTTAGAATATTTTACTAGTATAATCTGGAATACTTGTGAATTTATCAAATATTTGTGTTCCAGATGGAAATATTATGGGTTATCATCAGGGAATAAAAGTATATGAGAACGTCTTAAGAATGTTTTTCAAGTATAGCACTTCATATTCTTCTTATAATTTATTCCAAGAGCTTCTTATTTTATTTCATAGGGATTTTTTGTGAATCCGGCCCTTGCTACATAACATAAATTATTTGTTTCAGTACTGTCTGTGCTATGGTTGCTAACGGTCAGTATAGATTCTAGCAAATGTGTTGATTTCTCAGTGATTTACTCAACGTGTGATGATTTGTGTTTTGTTTAGTCATAATGTCTCTAATGATTTGGACAGTAGAGTCTATTGATTGTGAGCGCTGTGTGTTTTTACTGGAAGGAGAATTGTAGACTGAGTCACCGTCTTTGCGCTCTGATGTGACATTACTTCTTTGATCGCATTCTGGTTTTGTCTGTAGTACTCACGCACGCACGCACGTACACGCTTATCTCCCTGGATTCCACGCTCTAAAAATATCTGCATCAGAGGCTCTCCTAGCTGTGTGTGTGTGTGTGTGTGTGTGTGTGTGTGTGTGTGTGTGTGTGTGTGTGTGTGTGTGTGTGCTGGGATGAATCATTCAACCAGAGACAGCTACTCAACTGATCCCTCGCTCTCTGTCTCTGATAATGTAAAAGAAAGCGTGAAACAAGGGAACAGAGAGAGAGAGAAAGAGAGAGAGAGAGAGAGTACAAGAGGGCATGATTTTCCAAGAATGGACTACTGAATAAAGGACCCTTAAATACGATGAAATACTTGCTAAAATATATATATATATTTTTAATTAAGTTATATATTTCATAAAAGTTAAGTTATATATTTCACATTGTTTACACAAATAGCTCGCATTATATCAAGACGATTGTGTGCTAAATTATATAACTGGCTTTTTTATTGCATAAGAATATATTAAAATGTTGTCTGAAAATATTTACTTAGTATTAAGCTGACTGTTTATCTCTTTTTAAAGTAGCATTCAATCTAATAATTATTTTTATAGCATAAATATTGTTTTAAAGCAATAAATGTATATAATAATATACTATATATAACAATACATAATTATATTAGTTTAAATTGAAAACAGTATCCAACAAATACCACTATTCTTGAAAGTATGTATGCTGAAAGGGAGAAAATAGGAATACTTAATTGAAAAATAAAATGTGTAAAATAAAAATGTATGCAAATTTTTTCTATAGCTTTTAACAGAATAAAAGAACTGAATCAAGTCATTATGACTAGTCTGACTATTATTTTTAACGCAAAATGAAATGGTATTGTTATTTTTTTCACACTAGCAGGCCCCTGGACCCCATTTTGAAAACCCCTGCCATCCATAAACCTTGTAAACATCAAATGGAAATGACGTCTCCTTCAAATGTAAATATAAACATTAGGGTTGCAGCGATTCGTCGACGTCATCGATTACGTCGATTATAAAAATACGTCGATTAACATGGAGTGTGTTGAGGCGTCGCAACTTTAGCCACGCCCATTGCGCGAGCCTGCAGTTATCCCTACTTAAGACTGTTTTTCTGCCATGTTTAACACAAACAAGAATCTAGAGCAGAAGGTTAAGGCTAGTATGACAACATCACTTCATAGAGCATTCCATTATTACACGAGCGTTTAGTTTAACTAAAGAATTCATCAACTGATGAGAAAATAAATAGATTAATTGAAAAATAATCGATAGATTAGTCGACAATAAAAATAATCGACAGATTAGTCGACAATAAAAATAATCATTAGCTGCAGCCCTAATAAATATAATTTAGTTACACAAATTGGAAGAAAAAGCCCAGAGGGGACTTTGGCTCCTGATTTCAGAAGTCCAACACGCGGCATGGATATTTGCATGCAAATGAGTGGTTCTGAGTGTCGCTGCATGTTTTGTACGTGTTGATTAAACACTGCTGTGCAGTGTTTGCATTTTCACAAGGGTGTGACATACGTGCATGCTGCATGCTCAGGTTTGCATTCCAAGAACTGCACTTCCTGTCAGTCAAATGAATCAAGTTTCACTCTGAATAACAATAAAGGGCGACCAAAAAAAAAAGTGAGTGAGAGGGAAAGGGCGAAAGCTAAACAAAGTAGCAAGCGACAGAAAAATAGCGACATTAATCTCTCCTTTCCCTCCGAGGACCCATCGGACCCGGCAGGACCCATCAATCACAGAGACCTCGAGCATCTTGCCGCACATTATGGAAGCTGTCCGTCCTGTGAAAAACATTCACGCGCACACTCATACACACTGCCTACGATAAACACATCACCTCCCCCGCCTTGCATCTTATCTGCCACATGTCTTTCTCTCGCAGCTTCAGAGCACAGAAAGACCTGGCACGTCCCTGCCGAAGGCTTCCCTTTAATTCTTACTCAAATTCTCACATGAGGAATGAATCATCTCTCCCTGTCTCACTGCAATACTTGCTCTGTTCTTGTCTTTCTGGCTTCTTAGTGACCAATGTCCTTGACCCAGACAAAACAGCCTGCAGGAAAGTACAGTATAAGATATATTTGTACGAACATCCTATTATCTGTTAGTATTCCCAGTCGCTTGGCTAGTGCAGGACACACAAAAGTGCACCGTCTCTCACACAAAAGCAGAATTTTTCAGAATGCATGGGTTGTTTTTCTCCATTGCACTTACACATAATTGAGCATGGAGCAATACAGACAGTAAATATATAGTAAAATCCCCAGAAATTATATTAAAGCATCATAAATATGTTATAACAGTTTGAAATTAAAGCTCTTACTGACCATCAGTGAGCAAAGGCTTTATCAAATAAAGATTTAATTGAGTCAGTTAGTTTGTGAACGAATCGAATCATTCAGGCCTGGATCAACTAATTCCTCAAAAGATCTGACTGAAAATAATGATTCATTCTCTATTTCTCTAACTAACTCTCATCAACCAACTTATATGACTGTATAAATGTCATGTAAAGCTGTCTTGTGGTACTTCTGTTTTCTTTTAGATGTTAAAAAGCTTCACTTCTTATTCATTGGGATTACATGGAAAAGAGCGACCAGAATGCTCTTCAAAAGTTCTTCCTTTTTTTCCACATTTTAAAGAAAGCAAAAACAGAGCCAATTTGAACATATTTGATGTTTAAAATACAAAAATGGCAAGCAAGACATTGGACCAATGAGATTTCAGTGTGGGTGGAGCTACCCGGGGACTAAAATAGACACGAACAGTTCATAAAATCGTCATGTTGTGTGACGCTTTGAAGGAAAGAATATATGCAAACTGAAATAGCCGCAAAAATATTTAAAGTTGGTTGAAGAGGATAAGTAAAAAAAATACTAGTAAGGAAAGTGCGGACAGAGCTACATAATAACCTAAGCACAAATCTAATTATAGCCAAAAGATAGTTGTCACTGATTTCATAATGTAACGGCGTAAAATAATAACACTATGTGGATTTGCAAGGCACGGCAGATAAGGATGTTTCAATTGTTTTGTTTCATTATCTGGCCGAACAAAGTGCGAGAAAGAAGGACTCATTCGATAATAACTTCTATGAAAAACAGCAGCTCCTTTGAACACATTTCACATTGTCTGTGAGACATCCGGCCTGCGACTGACCTTTCCTTTTAGTCTTTATCAGGGAGGCCACAAGGGAAATGACAGCGCTTCAGTACGTCCAGAGCATTTCTGCACCGCAGTGATGTTATACCAAGCATGCCAAAAATAATAGAAAATTCTACAAGATGAGTTAAATGTATATTTTCTTCTGACATTGACCTATGACCCTCAATCCTCTTCATTCACAATATAATTCCATATAATGCCTACAGGGCTCATTTTACAATATAAACATAAACACACTCTTGAATCTCAACTCTATTCTTCCCCAGTCGCCCTTCAATCGACACACTTGAGCCACAGAGGAGGAATTAGCTCCTAATAAGCTGCAGATATTAAAGATCATTATGCAACACTTTCTGTACACAGTATCTCTATAGATACTAGACTGGCTGCTTTGTTGTGCAATTTGTGCCGAGAGCTGTGAAGAGTGCACAAAGACCCACTTGAGGACGGACTACCTGGAAATGGGCCAATCGATGGACAATCACACAGCTGAAAATTACCTCCAGCCCTCCCTTTTCCAAAATATCGCTGCTGTAAACAGTGGTGATGTAATGATGTATTTTGTCACTCTCATTCCAAGTGGAAATTGTAAACATTTATCTATGAGAACAGAGGTATGACTTTCATAATAAGAGTTGCCTGATAAGTCATTTTGTGGTAACAGTGGCAAGGTCTCCCTGTACGGAGACAGTGAATGGATATGGGGGCACTGCAATAAAGATCTGAACAGCTCCTTTGTGGGGGAGAACCTTTCTGCTTGGTACACAACAAGCTTTTGGTAATTACCAGAGAGCATATGAATAAATTAATGAGCTCTGACTCAGGTAATTAACTCATTGTTTAATAATTAGAGATCAGGAGAGAGAGAAAGAGAATGAAAGAGAGAAAATTATGAGAACATTTGTAGTAGATGAAAACAAATCAGGAAGGGTGAGAGGATGTGAAAAGGAATTAAGGATGCAAAAAGTACCAAAGTCAATATTAACATGACAAATATGTAATAAAACATAAAAAGTTAAATATAGAATAAATATGAATATAAAAAATGCATAAAAAAGGAACCTACTAATTTCAATGGTCAGTATTAATGCAATATACTGTTCAGCAAGGATACATTACATTGTTTAAAGGTGGCAGTAAATACATTCATAATGTTATAAAAGCAGAAGCCGAGTTTCAGATAAATTCGGTTCTTTTAAACTTTCTATTCATCACAGACTCTTGAAAGAAAAAATGTATTATGGTTTCCACAAAATTTTTATTAAGTCGCTGTTTTCAACACTGATATTGCAAATCAGCACATTAGATTAATTTTACAGTATAACAATTTCTGAAGGATCATATGACACTAAAGATTGGAGTAATGCCAGCTGAAAATGTAGCTTTAACATCAATAAAAATAAATCCAGCTTAATTCAATAGCCTATTTCATTCTCATTTATTTGGTTTGTACCAGTTTTTAAAAGGGATAATGTAGAGGGATAATTGAGAAGCACTTGCTTTAATTTTACTTGTTAATTATAATACAGTTACTATTTTCGTGTAGCTATTTTCGTGGTGTGTTCAGGACCCTGACTGCACATTATCCAACACTGGAACAAACCAAATAAATAAGGATGAAATATTGATTCGAGCTGGATTTATTTTAGTTTGTGAGAAAAAAAAGAGACTGTGAAGTGATACAAATGGCATAAAATGAAATGATGTAGAAAATTGGTTTGGCGGTTATTATTCAAGAACATCTGACCACAAAAGTTCAATTTTACACAGCTATTTACAAGAAAAAATAGCTCTATACCCCAGTCCACTCACATGCTCTGTGGTACCGAACGTTACATGTTCAAAATGTTACTATTGACTTGGTACCAAAATACCAGTACTTCTGAAATCCCTAATAAAAGGTTGAGAGACATAAAGAAAAAGGATGCTTTAGAATGTCACCGAATGAAGGGGAAAGAGAGTGAGTGGATTTCTGTTTAGACCGACCAGGGGAGACTGGAGGAGAAAATGAGGGAGTGAGAACTGACACCAGAGGCAGAGAGAGATCCCTGTCAGAGCTCAAAGCTGAACAGACACTCCTGACGGGTATATCCATGCACCTCTGGGCCCGACTACAGCTCGACCAGCATCAGATCCTGTCCCCACAGACACGCTACACACATACAGCCAATCCCACTGAAACGCCATTTTACACCACATATCACATCCACATTCAGCCTATGTGTACTGACACGCTTTGACAAGCTGGAAGCTTCTTCCTTTCCAAACATGAGCTGGTAGAGGAGTTCCACAACAGAAGCTAAACTATTTCCACTGTCTTACAACGCTGAAAGGAAAAACAAGCTGTGAAGGATGAAAATCAATGCTTTTATAAGGAAAAGGTGAACCATTCTTGACTTATGTGACCCTATAATAAATGTATATGGCATGAGTTGTTGTGGAATGAGAACATACACTACATTTCAATAGTTTGGGGCCATCAAGATTTTTTTTTTAAGAAATTAACTTTTATTCAGAACGGATGCATTAAATTTACAAAAGTAACAATAAAGATATTTATAATGTTACAAAATATTTTTATATTAAATAAATGCTGTTATTTTTCATTTTCAATTCATCGATAAAAATGTATCAGTTTCCACAAAAATATAAAGCAGAACAACTGTTTTCAGCACTGATAATAATACATTTCTTGAGCAAATCATATTAGAATTATTTATGAAAGATCATGTGACACTGAAGACTGAAGACTAAGTAATGATGCTGAAAATTCTACCTGTAATTACTGTAAACCATCACAGCTTGCTGGACAACTTGTTTAACATCCTGCTCATTCCTAATTATTTATAGCTTTAAAGTATTATCCAATTAAAGGAATTTTTTCACCCAAAAATGAAGCTTTTGTCATCATGTCGTTCTATATTTGTATGACTTTATATACAGAACACGAAAGAAGATATTCTCAAGAAGGTATCGTTGTTTTTGTCAAGTAATTGGGGTCTAGTGTCAATCCTGAAAATATCTTATTTTGAGTTTAGCAGAAGAAAGTCATAAGGGTTTGTGAAACATGAGGATGAATCATTTTTTTAATCTTAAAACCTATTAATATTAAATATTAAAAAAAGTTAAATATTCCTTTAAAGATAGACAAAAAACAATAAAACGGAGAGGATTCCAGACATCTATGTAATGATGACAGA
Source organism: Oxygymnocypris stewartii (assembly GCA_003573665.1). Classification (NCBI taxonomy): domain Eukaryota; kingdom Metazoa; phylum Chordata; class Actinopteri; order Cypriniformes; family Cyprinidae; genus Oxygymnocypris; species Oxygymnocypris stewartii. The sequence goes on along the minus strand of QVTF01023765.1, from coordinate 420,582 downwards.
GACAACTGGAGGTAGGAACAAATACCAAAACAGTGAGTGGAAAAAGAGGAAGTGCTGTGTTGAGTCAGCAAGTGAAAGAGAGATAACAACTGATCGAAGTATAGCAAGAAAGAAGAAGAGAAACATAGACACTTAATGCATTTTCATGCAGATGTGTGACGAGGCTGACCTCACACCACCCGTCTTTACACACAACCGCTACAGAGAAAGGGACAGAAAATGCTCCACATTTCTTCCAGCTGTCACATCTGTCAGAAAACCCTACTGGGCAGAAGACAACACACAAGCCTCTCTTTCATAAGAGGTATATTACTAGTACATCTGTTTTGAAGTTGAGGGTAAAAAAGCTTGACTCAAGAAAGAATGAGTCTCGTGCACAAGCCAATCCAGAAATATTCAAATGAAAATAAACTGCTGTCTTACCCAGTGGGATGATACAGGTGGATCTTAACCAGGTTCAATCGGAGAGGATAGTCCAGATGAATCCACTAGGATAGGGATGGATAAATCTCTCTTCCTGCTGTCTGAGGGGACGGCTCGTGATTCCCACTCTGTCTGTCCACGTCTGCGTCTGCCTGGCTCCAACAGCCCTCACCATTCCCTGCCACATACAAAAACAAAGAGCTTTGCACTTAAGCAATCAGGTCCGAGCGGCTGTGCAACAATATATAATTGTACTGCTAGACAGCATATTTGATCAAGATTGGAATGCTTTTCTGACTAATCAACATCCAGAACTAAAATTGCATTTTATGAACAGAACTTTGTGTTAATTGACTATATACAGCATGAATTTGATAACAATTAATTAGCTAGATTGTATATTTATGTATAATAAAATAAATGTGTTCTGATATCCTCAGATAATAATGCCACCATCACTCCTCTTGAATATGTAACCAAGGTAACAGGAGACAAGTTGAGAATGTACTTCAGCCATATGAACAAGCGAGACACCTTAGGGTTAGGATTTCCTTTACTATCAGACTAATGTCATCCATAAAAAAAATTATAAAACAATAAATCAATCAATAAATCGCTAATGTTACCCTAAAAAGCATATTTAATAAAACATATAATAAAATGTGTTTTTTAACACGTGTGTGATGAATACATGCACAACCATAGGGGTCTTATGTGACAGCAAAACATTTATAATGTCACAATGTTTTTAATGTCACATCTTTCTTTTCGTCAAAGAATCCTGAAATATACTGTTTTCAACACTGCAAATAATAAGAAATGTTTCTTCAGCAGCAACTCAGCATATTATAATGATTTCTGAAAAATCATGTGACACTGAACCATCCCCAAAATAACCCGCAACCCAGCAAAATAAAAGTTTAAGGATTTTAGATTTGAAAATGTTGAAAGTTCATTAATAAACAAACATTTAAAAAGATCGTATTATAATTTCTTTATTTTTATCTAATGCATTTTTAAATATAATCATATTATAAAAATTTATTATTTTTTTATTATTTTTTTTACTTTATTTGATTTAAATTTTTAAAAACTAAATTAAGTGCAAACTGTAATTGCTATTATTAATTATTAAATTTTTATAGTTATATTTAATGGGTCACCCTATGTGAACACCAAATCAAATCTTCAGGTGCTCTCATGAGAACCAGACTGAACTGTTTTTACTGTATTTTTGATCAAATAAAGACAACCTTGTTGAACAAAAGAGACCATAACATCTTACCAACCCTAAGCTTACAGAAGTATATAGTCTTTATTAAATTAACATTTCTCTGACTGCATGCCATAGCCTTTCATCACTAAGTGTACATTTCTCTACACAAAAGCTTTTTTTCCCCTTAAATTATCTGACCTCTCGGTCCAGTTTAATGGTTCGTTCCAGGGCTGAGCGCTATGAGGAAAGGCTGTTAAATCAGAATCACTCTCCTGGTCTCTGAAGCTCCTGCGAGAGACTGCGTTCACAAAACAAACATTGGACACTATTTATAGATGCCTGTTGACATGGCAACCACTCTTTGTTTGTTTGAATCAGAAACTATTTCTCCTTTTTTCCCCCTCAAATGTTTCGCTTCTTGCTTCAAAGCAGGCGCTGGGACTTGAGACACTCGGTTGTCTCGATTTGCTCTGGTATTTTCCTTCAAAACAAGGGCAGGGTGGAGGTAATGCTCTGGCAGGACAATACGAGTGCTTTTGTGCATTCTTAAATATTGCTGTGTCAAATCTATTCTCAGTAAACCACCAGTTAATCTTGTTTAGATGCCATCACCCATAGCAACAAGGGCACATACAGTATTAATGCGAGTCACAAGCTGTTTACATCACTTTAAACTGTATCAGTTCAAATTTGATTTAAACACCTACAGGCTGATTTCTTATCTAATTGAAAGGGCATTCTAGTGAGTAAAACTAACTCTTTTTTTTTTACAGTGAATGTAGGTCAAATGGTGTTCCGAAAACATAACAGAACACGATTCATTTTGTCTACAGTGAAACCATAATATATAAACCTTTCAAGTCTCTGAGCAATTTCCCGCTCCTATAAAAACATTGCAACTGGTATAATATTCACTGTATAAGCTCCAATAGCTTATATATTTCAATAATGTGCAATTAGCTTTCATTATATTGTGGTTAAAATGGCATAATTACTAGTTCACTCCCTCGCTGTGTGAGTGAACCACGTGGTTCATCGTTCAGAAGACTTTATTACAGAATAAGTTGAAAAGCCTATGGAGAAAATTCCTAAACAAGAAAAGTGGTCTCCTTCTCTACTGACCGGTTTTGCTCTTTTTGTTGAGATTTACATGATACTGGAGTCTTGACTCCACTAAGAGTAACAGTTTTACTACAACTTACTACAACACTGAAGAAAGGCTATACTAATGCAAATGTTGCGAATCAGACATATAAACATGCATTCCAACAGACATATATATATATATAGACAGACAAATATACTCACAAATAAACCATCACCCTTCCTTGTCTTAGTCAGCAGCGCTGAATTTTGCTGACCGTTCAAAAATGCAAGAAAGAATATTAACGACTATCTGATGCCCCACCCACTGTCAGTCAAACACCTCCCACCTCTTCCTTCATAGGGATTACACACATTACACTCCTTACATACTTACATTACAGTATGACTTGACTATTAAGAAGATCTATTTATTTAGTCATACTAAAAGTAACAGTTAGTCATCTGATATTTTAAAACCTCATCGTATCACAGTCAAAATAAGACAGGCTTACTGGAACATGGGTAGCTGGGAAGTGACAAAATGTAAAACGCACTATATATGGCCATTATTTTATGGTAGATATTTCTTAGTATTGGTATTAGTATTTAGAATAAAATTGAAAAATCGAGATGAATACAGTTAGAAAGGGCATGAGCATTGTGACATTAATATTACTGACTTTATCTCTCCCCGTTGGTAGCGGTTTGAGTCATTTAACATTTCAAACAGCACGTTTGCCTCTTTAAGTTACACTAAAAAGAGTATCTTCTCATCCCACTTTCATAAAGAGCACTCTCTGTTTCAGTTTACCGTAATTCAGCAGCTGAAAAGGGCTGCAGGCTGCCATTTCTCTCTCATCTTGCAGATGAATTACAGAAGTGTAATGGTTAAATGGCAGCTGACCACAAACAGTCAAATATATACCACTTGTATTTGTTCCTTAACGAAACAAATCAAGGGGTATTATTAACATGCTTACAATGCTGAGTGATATGGTTAATAGCGTGGATGGTGTTTTTCACACACACACACACACACACACACACACACACACACACACACACACACACACACACACGAGAGAGAGTGTGTGTTTCTTGGGGCTTTTAGTCATCAATATGCACAGTCACATTAGTAGCTGTGTTTATATTACTAAAGGAAAGCTTAAAAATGTATTTCCCCCTCTCTCTCTTTCATACACACACACACACACACACATTATATTTGTTTCACTATATTATTGAGTACATTTTTGAAACGCGAGGACAGTTTAGACCTCACTAGTCAAACATTTTGGAAGTATAGCTACACACACGTTTACTAGGCCACTGTAACCTAACTCTAACAGAAAACTTTCTGGAAAAAAATACTTATTTTTATAGCATGTTTACAAATGAGGATGTCCCAGAATTTGTTATAACTCAATTTAACTCAAATATGTGTAACAATGTATCCCCAAAATATGGTTAAGTAGGTACACACCAGAGGTGGGTATTAACGAGTTACATTTACATCGTTACATATACTTGAATAAATTTTTTTGGGTGACTAATACTTTAAGAGTATATTTGAAAATGGGTACTTTTACTCTTACTCAAGTAAAATGTTTTGTGAAAAAACTACTACTTTTACTCCATTACTGTGGGTGACGCGCCTCTCATTACTTTATCTTACTTAGTGCAATACAAGTTAAAAATGCTTCAATTTATTGCAAATGCGCAATCTACTTTTCTCTTGGCAATGAGCGATGCCCATTTGCGAATGATTCATTCTTTTGATCAAACCAGTTTGCAGAATCGGTTTACGAATCAGTTTGAATTATTCGTTCAGTTCCTTGCTGCACGCGCTGAGTCGTCAACGCGCTGAAGCGGTTGTAAAGTTTAAAAACGGGCGTCAGAAAATCAAGAGTGTTGAGCGCAGCGGCACGCAACCTTTTCCAGGAGGAATGCTTTTGCCTAGACACAATTAATATTAATATTTTCACAATATTTACGCTTGCAGAAATATAGGCTACATTTGTTTACATTTATGTTCAGATGTTCGGTAGCGGTCATGCGAGGAGTTTTTACTCTTCTCCGTGTCGGAGGTTTAAGACATAATTAATATACTTTGAAATAATTTCATTCAGTGATGCAAATCAGATATTTTGTCAGCTGTTACTCCAGTTTTCAGAGTCATTTGATCCTTCAGAAATCATTCTAATATATTGATTTATTACCAGTGTTGGAAACAGTTTTGCGGTTTAATAGTTTTGGAACCTGTTACATTTTGTTCAGGATTCTTTGATGAATAGAAAGCTAAAATGAACAGCATTGATAATAAATCAATATATTGAAATTATTTCTGAAGTATTATGTGACACTGAAGACTGGTGTAAAGGCAGATGAAAATTCTGATTTGCATCTCTGAAATAAATTACATTAAATATATTTTGAACGGCACTGTGTATGTACACACCGCAGCAGCCCTGCATAGCCACGCCTCCTGTCAATCACTCAGCACGTCACTTGTCTCATCATATTCACCTCAAGCATTTTTACCTAGCGGGTTACTTTTGTAAATTATGTTCACTCATTGATGTCTTGGGTAAGTTCATGCAAGCCAAATCTGCACATGTTTAGAGTAAATACTGAACTCGTGAGACATCAGTATTATCGAGTATATGGCAAAAACAAAATAAAACACATCAAAAGAGTACGCGACTACGTGATGAAGCTAGACTAACTTTGTGTGCTTATGCATTTAAAGCTAGAGTGCATTCTTAATGTTATTATTATCCAATTTATGAGCCTAAAATCATCAAGAAATCTAATATCGATACAATAAATGTTTTTCTGTTGGCCTCATGTATCACTTAAGAAAACTAAAGCTCATATCTATATGGTATTGTTGGAGATCCTTGATTTGCAGTTAGACCACCCCATTACTGCATGGTTCAACTTAAGCACATTTATCAGCTAAACATAAGGGTTAGTGCACCCAGAATTAGAATTGTCATTATTTCTCATGTTGTTCGAACCTGTATGAGTTTCTTTCTTCGGTCATCGGAGATCATCTGAATTATTTGCACATAACATTTTGGCACACCCATCAGAACAGAACGTTTTGTGATGTCATTGTCCATTTGCATGAATTTGATCTAAGTCATGGCAAGTGGTCGTCGGAAATAACCAACTGGTTGTTCTGCTGCTACAAATCGCCCTTAGAGTGAACGGCCCTTTAGAAGCTACTGAATGAAGCTCCAGGCTAGGGCTGTCGCAGTGAAGGAATTTCCCTTGCGGTAATTTTGAGAGGCTCAATAGTATGCGGTATTACCGCACACACACACACACACACATACATACCTACATACATATATAATCTGTGTGTGTATGTGTTACGATGTAACAAGGTCATATTCATAAACCAATGAAACCGAAACTAAATCGCTTTGAAACGGGAAGTGAAGTAAACAAGAGAATGACAAAATAACGGTCCATATAAAACATAAACCTGACAATAAGATCGTTAGTCCATTGTTAGCATATATATATATATATATATATATATATATATATATAACAGTTAGTTCTGATCCTCGAATTTGACTGGACAGGATATATTTTTCTGTTGATATTTCACCTGAGTGTTCTCGAGCAGACGGGCTGTCAGTCAGTGCAGCTTCATTGTTTCGCCACAAGGTGGCGGTAAGAGACGGTCTATGAGTGAGTCTTTAACCGTTCACTCAACTGCACGTTCAAAAGACGGATTCATTCAATGAGACGTGTAATGAAACACGCTGTTGAAATCATTTTAACTTTGAGCGCCACTTTTAAAGGCTCAGCTGATCAGCAATGTGTTGATGCCAAGACAGATTTCGCTTTCCTTGGACATGACAACCTGTTTTCACAAATATACATGACTCAGGTAATCACACGAGAGCAGTCCACCTCTCTCTCATTCGCAGTCTGTTTAGGCTTGTTAAGTGCAAATTTACTGAGCCACTGTACAAATCAGCATGGTACACATCGTTATCATTACTAATATTTAGAACACATGCATGATGTGTTAAACGAGAAGGGCGTAACCTTACGGAAAAGAAAACATGGAAATATCGCAGTTGCTGAGGTTGTTGTATTCCTCTGCGGTTATGCTCTTCAATAGCGCGGTATTGCGACAGCCCTACTCCTGGTCCTGGCACACACACGCTAGGCTCAGCGGCGCTTACATAACCACAAACACACACACCCCTATCGGTCAGCTCAAAGTTCTCCTACTGACCTGTTGGCGCACAGCAGCCAGTCACACAGCACACTTCTGACACAGATAATGAAAACACACACAAACACTCCACCTAGAACAAGCTCTATACTGGTACAATGACATACTGGTGAACTGTCAATGGACTCTTGCTTCACAGTAATATAACACTACGGCTCTAAGGGTGTACCTAATCCTTAAAGGGACAGGTAACAGAAAATGAAGGTTCTGTCATAATTTACTCGCCATCATGTCACCTGCATGACTTTCTTTCTCCAGAATGTGCTGCTCTATGCTATAAAATTAAAATTTGCGTGTGAAAGACATTTGTGTCTGAACTATGCCCTTAAGTCCAGACATGATCATAAGACTGAGACAGCCTCTAGTCACTTTATGACATGAACGTTGATAATTTGACAGTGTTTAGTATTTGCTGTTCTGAGCTTATGTAATGTGTCCATGAATGATTACAGTAATGCAGAGTATCTGTAAATATCAGATACAGTTTAATTCAAGAGAACCTGGACTTGGTTATTCATTAGTTGAAGATGTTTTTCTACTCATCTCTAACTGAGGTGAATCTCAACTCCATATAATTTGACGAGAATTACAGGTGTTCCTGTGGCTCAGTGGTAGAGCATTGCGTTAGCAGCAAAAAAGGTTGTGGGTTCGATTCCCAGGGAACACACATACTGACAAAAAATGTATAGCCTGAATGCACTGTAAGTCGCTTTGGATAAAAGCTTCTGCTAAATGTAAATGTTACAGAGGCTACATCAATTTGTAGCATCATTATTGACATCTTTCTGACTAAGCTTTTTCTTTGTTTATAGTCTTTTTCTTTTTAAAATCCCAAAACAATTATCAATCCGTAGATTAAAATGTTTGTCTATTTTACATGTTAGAGATTTACAGTATTAAATGTTAAGCACAGAACATACACAGTACATGTTTCTATAGTTTAAGTTTGCCACATATTTGACACGATTGTAGGTTAATTCTCAAAGCTCCATGCATAATTATTAACCACTTTTTCTGGAGCAAATAAATAATTGAAATTCAGGTTAAACAAAAGGAAAATTGTAGATTTTCATTGACCACAGACATACATTACATACAAAATATACAGTACCTATAAACCAACATTATTTTTATATTATTTACATGCTTTTGTATAATTAGTTTTTTCTTTTTTTAGATCTTCCGTTTTTATTGTATTGTTAGTTTTGTTTCAGTAAATTATGTTAGGTGCTGTTGTCATTTTAATAGTTTTTTATATATATTTCTATGTAGCTTTAAGTTATTTTTATTTCAGTTGTAGTCATTTTAGTTTATCAGCTTAAACTTATTTTACTTCTTTGCAAAGCAAATTAGTATAGTTTTTGTTAATAGTAACACTGAAGTTAGTATTTATAAAATTATTTTTAATATTTTTGGCTCAAACACCCCAAGTTCTGGGATTTAGTAAATGCTCAGAAACTGTTGAGTGGTGTCACCCGTTGCGTTGAAAATGGGGTGTTAAAATACATCCGCTGCTTATTAAATCAATTAGTACTGCAATTCAAATTGCTGTAGTGGAGACGTTAAAAAGAAAGGAAGTCCTTCACGAGCACACACATACAAAAAAATAATTGCACATGACTGCTAACATCAGCCTCTCCCACATACTGTACACACACGACCACATGCTCACACACACCAGCAGTCGGTCCTTTCCCAGTCACCAGGCCTCCGCTTCTCTAATTCTCTTGCTATGTTGCCGCTGGTTTGTTTCACAACACTGTCACATCCAATGAGATTCTCTCCCTGTCCTGGCTTCCTGCCACTCTCGCTGTCGCTCAGACCACACTCTCCCCTCCATCAGCGTTACTTATCAGTGTCTGGCCACCAGTCACACTCACTGAGCTCTTTACTACAGAGTAATTCCATGGCCAAATCCACAGAGGGTATAATGCAAGGATTAGAGTTGCAAGGCATTACAATCCGAAATATATAGCACACTTCCAACGCATCTCTGTTCATTCACCTACCTGTACTCTCTCTCGCTCTCTCCCTTGTCTTTCTCCATTTAAATAATGACTCATTCTGCCCTGACAAAAACATACTGTTTTTTCAGATTGTAATATTTTGATATATTTAACACTGAATGATTACATTATTCATCAATTATTATAGTATTTTCGTGGTTATAAAAGATAACTAAAATAATATCATGCCATTAACATGGTATCATCTTGTGTAGTAAATCAAAATGATTGAAATATAACCAAGGTAGTGTCACTGTTCAAAATAACCAAGGTACTGTAAATGTCGATAAAAAACTGTATCAGCACAACACAGGCCCCAAAACATGTCTACAAAAAAAATCATTATAGTTTTAGTGTTTTATTTTCATAGATTTTTTATATGGGCCATTTGTGGGTTATCAGACATAATATGAAAACTTTCAAACTGATTTTTTTATTTTTTTATTAAAACAAAAATGGCCAAAAGAAGGCATGGAAATATCAATTAAAAAAACAGCATTATATTTTTTCTAAGCACAAGCTGTTCCTCCCACCCTCTTTCACAGAACATGAAGGATGAACACAAGCAGGTGCTTTAAGTTTCAGATCCGTGAAAGCAGCACAAACAGAACTGGAGAGTGAATGAAACACCCCAAGCCCAACGATCCAGCGCCAACAGTCAATTGCACGACACCCCCGCTGGCCCGCCGTGCATGTCACGTGGGTGTATGTGTGCACACATGTGTGAGGTCAGTGGGGACCTGCCGATTCAATCCAAACCACCACGAGATTTCACCACTCTTGACAGCAAAACCTTTTAGCCTTCCCTTCCCATGCTCCCCTACAAACGGTTTGTTAGCATACAGCCTCGGAACGACCGGATAAAAGGTCACGAAACCTTTCAGAAAAACCTTTTTCCGTCACTTTCAATGAAGACTCTTACATAACAGCGCCACAGTAGTTCTGAAACCGCAGGAAACTAACACTAAACCGACCCACACAGTAATCTCATTGGCGGTGGGACGTACAACACATGATACGACTGATTCTGCAGACAAAACCTGTTTTACAAAGCAGAGCTATTTTTCAAAGCGCTACCCAGTGACCTGAACATGCACGTCATGTGACCCACCTTTGTGAAATTTATCAGCAAGGGTATTTGAGACCTGCACGCCTGGGGTGGAAATGCTTTTTCATAGTTTGCTTGTTGTTAAGTTGGTTTTTCTTTGTCGATATTGTCGCTGTCCTTTAAAACTAGACACAAAAAGTGTGTACGTGTACAGCAGACACATCAGGGGCCCTCATTTCTTGTCTCTGCGGGTCTCTGTTTGCAATGACCCTGCTTATGTAATGAAGGATGCAGAGACACACAAACACACACTTACACTAGAGAGCTTCTTGCTGCTGTTACTTAACACACACTGTGTCTGTATATCTGCTGAGATATTGCCTTCTGGTGCCAGGCCAGCCTGAAATATTTCCTAAATCCCAGGAGGGGGAACGCAGACCCTCTGTGATCAACAACAGCCACTGCTGGAAACCCAGATAGCTGCATTTTTGTGTCTTTGGAAAGCAATAACATCCTGAAGAAAGAACAGAGATGTGTACTGTAGCGTAATTCATATTGGTGGTAATTAATAATATTCCCATCCAAGGAATATTGAAAAATTGCATGAAAATGAGTAGAAACAAATGGCTTGGCAAGTTGATAAAACTGCCTCCAGCTTTTCTAGGAATTACATGCAGCAAAACAATTCATGGTTGAAAATACAACATACCAAAAAAAATGTATTAATCGAATGAATGAATGAATGAATGAATTAATTAATTAATTAATTAATGGAACACTACCGTTCAATGGTTTGTGGTCAGTATGGTTTTTTATGTTTTTGAAAGAGGTCACTTATGCTGCATTTATTTGATCAGAAATCCAATAAAAACAAATTGAAATATTAATTTAAAATAACAGATTTATGTTTTAATACACTAAAAAATTAAGGTGCTTAAAGGGGTCCTATTATGCTTTTTCAGTTTTTGAATTTTAGTCAGTGGGTAGTGTGCATGTTTGGGCATAAAACGATCTACAAAGTTACAAATCTCAAAGTCCACTCCAAAGGGAGACATTTTGCTTTTACAAAAAAATCCTTTTCAAGAACTACAACAAATCGCTCCTTTGGACTACAAAGATGTTTTCCTGTATTTGTGATATCACAAAGATAAATCCCGACAACTGAAATTCCACTGGTTGGAGGTTGGGGAGAACACTTGGTTGATCACTGCACGTTTCAGATATTGAAACCTTGTGCGGGTGTTTTTATATCACTGTATTTCTGATGGAAACCATCTTGTGTTTGTCTTCAGAAAATGTTGGATGTCTGATAAAGCAATGTTTGTGAGCGGAGAGCTGTTTTGTGTACAGTGTTACCGGGGAAACCTACTGTAACATACTGCATATTCATGTTATAATATTAGAATTAAAGAACAATAAACATAATACATATTACCGTTATCATACCGTTACATATTACACTTATCTGCACATAGTATATGTAGTTATTTTTAAGCTGTTGACATCCTATCTAAAACGAGATTCAGCCAAAACAAAACAACAACAACATTACCACTTTAATATGTCTTGCTAAATGTCCGCATGTGCAAAGGTTCTGCGTGATCTTCTTGTTCAATATTCGAGGTCGGAATTGATATGGCAATATTGTCAAACTTGCTGTTTTGGCAAGGGGCGGGGCAGTACGGAAATGCTGTCTAAGATGTTTGCCAATCACAACGCACTGGGACAGCTAACCAATCACAACACATTTAGTTTTTCGGAAGGCGGGCCTTCATCAAACCCGGAACTAATCATGTCGTTTGTGTCAGGCTGGGGAGAAAGGTATTGTAATAATGTAAATTATGTGAAAAAATAATGCGATTTTCGAACCACCAAGCATGAGAGCATATTCTAGTACACCCCAAAACAAAATCAAGACTTTGTAAAAGAGTATAATAGGACCCCTTTAAAAGGTTCTTCACAGCGATGCCATAGAAGAACCATTTTTGGTTCCACAATGAATCATTCAGTCAAATCTCTTCCTTACCTTTTTGTAATCTGAAGAAGCTTCTTTTGCCACAAATAACCTTTTCTTCAGATGTTTAAGGTTCTTTATGGAACCATTTTCTATACCATAAAAGGTTCTTCTATTGCATCGTGAAGCACCTTTATTTTTAAGAGTGTATATATTAAAATGTAAATTAATCCTGTAATGCAAAACTGTAGTTTAAGCCGTCATTACTCCAGACTTCACTGTCATGTTATCCTTCAGAAAACATTCTAATATGCTGATTTGCTGCTTAGAAACACTTATTATCACTGTCAAAAGCAGTTATGCTGCTTAATATTTTTGTGGAAACTGACATTTTTGTCTACGTATTCTTTAATAAAAAGTAATTTAGATAGAATATAGATTTATCTATACATCTTTACTCTCAACTTTGTTCAATTAAATGCATTCTTGCAAAATAAATGTACTAATTAAAAAAAAAAAGAAAAAAAAAGAAAACTGACCCTAAAACATTTTGTATAATTGAATGAATTGACCCCCCCAAACATTTTATATCATTTCATGGCCCCTAAAACATATATGTATGATTAATTTGTTGAAAACGTGTTCAATCGCCATGGACTGATTTGGCAAAAAGTTAATTTTGGACCCTGTATGTAAGTCAACTGAACAGTCGACCTCATGGTAAACAGATATAAGACCCCTGAGAGGTGCCAGGGATCAGGGCTGGAGAACCCCGGTTGAAGTTTCACCAATGACCCCACTAGTTTCCACACACCATATCGGTTGCAGCTCATAACGTTCAGTTTCCAGCCCACACAACACGTTTACAGATTCAAATACAAGAGCACAAGAGGCCCGAAATAGCTCTTCCCTGCGTACACTCTATTAAAAACCGCAGCATACACTCACATTTCACACACAACGTAACATAAAAGCATTTAAAGGCATTTTACCCTCACACGTACATAAAAACACAAAGTGACACACTCCCACACAAACATACATCTCCTTGATAGTCCATTCTGAAGATGAAAGACTAAAAGTGGGGCAGATGATGACAAGAAAAAAATGAAAACGACTGCAGTGGTAGAAATAAAAATAACCCCCCACCCCCTACTCTCATACACATAAATACACCAACACAGCTACGCTTTATTATTCCGTCCCATTCAAATCCACATCACCTGGGGGAACAGCCCAGTCAGCCCTGCAGAACCACAGAGAAGCACCGGGATAATTGATAAGTAATTGAGGGAAAGATCTGGGGTCTTTTAATTAACTCTGAGAGAAACGCTGCACAATTTAAAGTAACGCAGCAGTGGTTACCAAAAAGCCCTTAAGAGGAATTCCCAGATTAGACTGCAGTGCTTCGTGTCTTTTCAACTGACCCACTTAATGGAAAAACTTGAAAAACAGCAATTAGTGAACTCTAATACAACATAAATTATCTTCTTTATTTTGTATTTTTTGTGTGTGATAACAGGTGTACAGAATTGATTTTAAAAACAATATAATAAATTAGAAAATTAAATAAAAATGGCATGTATTATGCATAATGATCATGTATTTCAACTTTGACCACAATAATAAATATTAAAACAAAATAAAAAACGTATTATTAATAATAATAATAATTATATACAACATTACAATTATATTTCTATATTTTTTTTATTTTCATTATATTACTTGTATGCAAAGTTGTTTTGGCATATAAACTACAATAAAAATGATTGTATTATTTTGGCTTTGATAAAATATTAACACTATTAGAAAACAAAATTTAAAAACTTATGAATAATAACAATACTTTCTTTATTATACATCACATTACATTTATGCAAAGTTGCTTTGTTTCAATCAAAAGATAATTTTCATTATTATAATAATAATAATAATTATTATTATTATTATTACTACTATTATTAATTTTGCTGGATATTTTATCATATTTACTTTTATTTTATCATATAAATCAAAGTTGTTTTTCAAAACAGTAAGGCTGGCTGCACACTAGAGGATTTGAAGCCCGATTTGAAGGCCGTTTTGCACCCCTGAACGATCGGGGGTGGGCTGATTAACGGCTTTTTGCAAGCGATTTTTTGTCCAAAAATCCTCTGTTGTGTGGTGTCATTATGAATATTTATCTGCTCCCGATCGAGATGGAGTGTCGCCGAACTCAAATCGTAAATATTTTAGGAGTCTCTATCGGGCTGCCTCTGACGTGATACCCACAATAGCCGATGAGAGCGAGCAAGCATCACTCACCAGAGCCACAAAATGCAGTGAAAGCAGAGAGCATCACCTATATTCTTTTGTATAGTTTGTTTTTCACTGTGAAACAGAACTAGCGCCTGGAGAGCCAGCTGACGACGTCGATTGTCCTCTATTTGTTTTTCTTCTATAGTCACGTTTGATCTCGCGAGTCTCTGTGAAATCAAGTTTCACACTGTGAAATCATTCCTACAGTCGTCAAGTGTGCGGTCTCACAATCTGGTCTAATCATCTAGTGTGCGCATTCATAAGTCTAAAAATTGTTTGAACTGTCTTCATGTCTGTGGTCTCCCATGGTTTTAAAATCAGTTAAGATTTGAAAATAATCTAGTGTGCAGCCCATATTACATTTAAATTGCTCATATGAGAATCAATGGTTATGAAAATTAAACAGGAACAATTATTCAAATATGTTAAGTATGTTTCTTTTTCTAATTTCTACTTTAATGGAATATGGGGTCATTGTCTTATTGCTATTCTTTAGATATCTATAGATAACAGTATAACTACTGTATAACTTTAGGCAGCTATCCTCAATAACCAGCAAGAATCTTTAGTAGCCCAATTCACAATTTAAAGGGTCTGTAACTTGGCACATGAGCTGTGGTTCCTCTAAAAAAATGTATCACACCAAACAAGAAAAAAAAAATCCTCTTTCCAAAAGATGAATAGAATGGTAACTGAAAGGTCTGAATTATCCTCTAAGATTTAGGAAATTGGAGTAACTATGGGAAGTTGGTGTAACAATGTGTAATTCCTTTACAATGTATTACAAAATCTGCCCTCAGGTTTAAGAGATTAAACATCACCACCGACAACAACAACAAGTCCAATGCTTTCTAAGCTAGAACAGGCATTGAGAGATATTACTATTGATGGAACGATCACGCGCTACACTTGGCAAACAGACTGTGAGAATTCAATGAAACCTGCTAATCTAGCAACTTCTGAGCAGAGAGAGCGAGGACTACGGCACATTATCTTCCAAAGTTTTTAATAGAGAAAACTATTTGGAAACAGTTACGTTCCCTTGTCTTTGGACTTGAAAGTTTGAAGGCTCGGCAGCAAATGGGAAAGAATGCCTTTGTGCTCAAAGTAGACTATTCTTGAAATTGCGAGTCTACCGTATAATGTTTCTCTAAGGGTGGGTTCCTGTCAAGTACTGCCTCCTCTGTGAAGTTGCTCAAAGCCCAAAAAATACAGTGCTATTCTGTGTTCCACAGCACACTCTCAATATTTTACCCATGCAGTGTTGGCGGCTGAGAGGAAACGCCAGAGCTCGTTTGCACTTCAACATTGTGGTACTAGTATGAATAGGTTGCTGAGAACACAGGCCACATGAATCAAATCATTTCCCAACAGGAAAAAGAAGAAGCCCTCAGCCCCTTTCTGGTATGCCTTTCCTGATGTAATCTCCAGAATAACACAAGCACGCTCAGCTAGAGGACCATCCTCCTGATAATGACCCCAGCCACAGCGTAGTCTCCAGTCAAATCAAGTTCACGGATACGCAAGGTTACAACTCTTCAGGCAGTGTCAACTAGAAATCCTCTTAACAGCTGGTTATGCATCATATACTGACATTTACTAGAATCACAATCGCACTGAATGTGGGTAGGTGTCAGAGCGACTTGGTTTAGAAACATATACCGTGACATGCATGACTAATGCTACACTCATACCAGAACATATTCATGCATTCATGTAGTGTTTATGCTAAAGGTCATACTGAAAGCTTGGTATGGCTTTGTAATGCTACATTAGCCTAACAAGGTGGATCCAGGGTAAGCTTGATTTTGCCAAGTAGGACAAGCTCTCGGGATCAACATAATTTGTTGGTCCTGGAATACATAAATATATGCCTCTCTTACCCCAAACCAAACCCTTAACATTATCTACCCCTAAAATCAATGCTGACAAAAATGTGGTGGAAGACCCAAGCCCACAATAACCATTTAATCTGATTGGTTGACAGGAATGCCATTTCAGAACCAACAGATTCACAAACACATCCTACTTGGCGAAATCATGGTCAGTGTGGATCTTAAACTTAAAATTTTAAATTTAAAGGAAAAGTTCACCCCAAATTGAAAATGTTGTTATCATTTACTCATGCTGTTCTTTCAAACCCATATAACAACTATTCGTCTTCGAAACACAAATCAAGGTATTTTTAAATTTTGCCATCCGGTAAAATTTCAAGCATACAAAGCTTTCAAGCATCAAAAAGTCCGTACATGCTTAACACACAAGAACATACCATATTCTGGCATGTCAAGGAAGCATAACTATTAGCTTCTGTTTACCATATTTGATGTACTCTATGTATTTGCATCAATCAATGCTTAGATGTAAAACATAAGCTTAAATTAAATCTGGTCATCATAAAGCAATCATGTCACGTCTGAAAACAAGACATTTTGCCATGGCAACTAGCTGAAATAAAAACAAGTTTAAAATGAAATGTATATTAAATAACCCTGTTTTATAATAACCCTGGTTCTTTGCAGGCTTTCTATAGATACACGCTACAGCATATGAACGAGAGAGCTTTATGAAGTTAACAGAAAATGTTTTCTGTTAGTAGATAGTGTTTTCTCATGAGACGGTTGCATTCAAACTGCTGAAGAAGATAGTTCCCCCTGTTGCCCTCCCTCGTGCTTGCTCGCCTTCTCATCTCCAACTGTGAAGGGTAAATATATAGCAATTCCGGACGTGACATGAAATGTTTAACAGAGCCAAGGCTGTAGTATCTATTTTGCATACCCCCACCTCTTTCTCTGGAAAACAGCACTTCAGACGCAAACCAAAAGCCCTCAATCGTTCTTTGTAGCCAATATGATGCCTTTTGTCTCAGGTATAGGAAAGGTATCTTTTCAGTCCTGGATAAAGCCCATTGACTGTTTTTACTATGCTCAATGTGGATTTCCATGATGCCTTTAAAACAGAGTGCATCAATGGAACATGCATGCTGGGACAAAAATAATTATTTGAATATGCACTAAGAAACAAGTGTTTATCTGCAGATTTCACAGACAGCTGACATTTCAGGAACAAGACTCATCAGACAGCCGCACATCCTCATACCGTGTACTACAGCAACCCCTTTCTCTGTATGATTTTCAAGATGGGGGTTTCGGTTGGGTAACCATTGTGATGAGAACAGTATAACAAATAGATATTTGGATTTCTTGTGCAGTAGCTTATGGTAAATATTCTCAGACACTGCTGACACCTGGGATACCGCTTTACACGGTGGCCTTCAGATTAACCTCATTCATCTGTGTCAGGCCCCATCAGCCCACTGCCTACTGCTCATTCAAGCTGCAAAGTTCCTCGTCCCAAAGCTGCTTCACCATGCTGACAGCTGTTGACTGTGCAAGAGATAAGAACCTTCAAATTGATCAATGACGATTTGATAAATGAGCCACTAGATTTGTACATTTTGCATGTGCAAAAGTTGCAGCCACAATGATAAGGTGTAAAGCCCTGTTCACACCAAGAACAATAACTATAAGGATATCTATTTAGATAGCGATATTAGCGTCCACACCAGAGGACGAAGTTGTCAGTTTATTCAAAATGCACGTGTCTGCTTTTAATTATCGAGCTCGTTATGGCAGGATTGATTCTGATTGGGTGTGAATGTTTGTATCGTTCATCTGCTGGAAAGTGATTCCAACTATATTGTTTCTTTGTGCCTTTATCGTTATAGCTGTGGTGTGGACTGCTTTTCTTTAATATAGAGAACGATTTTTAGAACAAAATCTTTATCGTTATCTTTATACTTAGTGTCCTTGGTTTGAACAGGCCTTAATTCAGATTGCTAGCTGATTGGTTGCTTACTATCAAGAGAGCCCACCCTCAAGTTTCTATTATATTATATTTTGTGTCCCTCCTTGAAGTGATTATTTTATGGATGTACAACATATTAGATGATATTAGAGATGTTTTAATTTATATATGTATATTAGATATTTATCGGATTTCAAATTTTTTATGTTTCTTTCCACTGCTTTGAATTGAACATACTTTTTAAGGGGGAAGTCATGGCCTAATGGTTAGAGAGTCTGACTCGTAATCGAAAAGTTTCGAGTTCAAATCTCAGCAGGAATTGTAAGTGGGGGTAGTGAATGTCCAGCGCTCTCTCTCCACCCTCAAAACAATGACTGAGGTGCCCTTGAGCAAGGCACCGACCTCCCAACTGCTCCCAGGGTGCCGCAACATAAATGGCTGCCCACTGCTCCGAGTGTGTTCATGGTGTGTGTGTGTGTGTGTGTTCACTGCTGTGTGTGTGCACTTTGGATGGGTTAAACGCAGAGCACAAATTCCAAGTATGGGTCACATCACAATCGCACAATTGTTTTGTCATCTAATGCTTAGTTCATCTTTAAGAAAGTACCAATACTTTAATATCATTAATGAATTATATAATTCGTATTTATTATCTGCAAGGAAAAAAGTCAGATTGCTTAGAAAATGAATAACACAATGCTCATCAATAAAGAATGATTTGAGATAGGCCTACGCATGTGGCATGAACATGTTACAAGTGAAGTTTAATACTTTTATTCAGGTTCCTAACCTTAAAGTCTGCGTGATTCGGAAGTTTCAACTGACTTTATTTCAGTATTAGCCTATGTTGTGACGTATCTCAAACAAACTGAAATGGAATATTAAATAGAGAACAGGTTTTTATTTTTAGCGGATCCTCTCCATCTCTCTTACTTGCAGAAAACCAACAGTTTAAGGGAAGAGGTTAAGGAAACTTTGCCCAAGCTGTCAAACACGTCATCAGAGAAGGAATGTCATTTCACAGTGGAAGCTAATTTTCAGACTTTGATAAAAGATTACAAAGACAAGCACTTGTTTTCAGAGGATTCATTTGCACGGATTCACTGTTCACCACAAGACTAGCAATGAGTGCTAACAAACACAATAGTGTAAATTTGATTTAAGCATGGGCAAAAGATTGCCTACTAATAAAAAGCTCCACTAATCAAAACATTAGCCAATGAAAAACAGACATATTATACTTTTATGATACAACCAACAGCCATTAAGTAAGACTCATGAGGTCTGTGGTCTTCTCCAAATGATTTGAGTGCTGTATGATGCTAATGAACACACTCAATTGTTCTCAATGTGCCCACGTTGAGAATTTATGTTTTAAGTACCTCTGGCTGACTCAGACGCACATTGTTGGAGGGATTGATGGAAAAAGACAAAAAAAACGGAGCGGTAGAGATGTGAGAGAGAGGAATGCTTGTCTGGCTGCCTCCTCTGAGAGTCTCTCTGGAAAGATTTTTACGGGATAACTCCACGAGAGAAGGGGAGCGCCTCTCCCTTTAAACATAGGCACGTCTCCACCACTCCAATGACATCACTTAAGAGGGGAAATGGGATGGAACTGATATGGCCGTTAGCTTGTTTTATCTCAGCACGCAGTATTTTGCTTTGCATCAGCCAGGTTTTCTCTGGTGCGTCTCCCCTTTGTCAAAACCACACTTTGTCTATTCAAGGCCAGCGTTAACTTCAGGAAATTCCTTCAATGTACTGTAACTGCACTAAGTACAGCTTGTTGTAAAGTCCCTGCACCCTGCCCAAAATCCTTGTGTTCTTTCCACCAAATTCACCAAGGTGAGCAGTTGCTAGGGACTTCACATCACCTGAATAATACAGCGTGCATAATAAGGAAATACTATATCTTGCCAAACATAACAGTGGTAAGGGTGGATTCGGTATTCCACAGATTGTTTGCATCCATGCAATTTTCCTGTTATTGAATTCCTCTCTCGTTGCATATCCTCCTTTGTGCTGGAAGTATTACATTCTTGATACCCGCTGTGAGACCCATGATGCTTGGCAGGTCCCACTACATTCCTCTCACCTGGTAAGGTGGAGACATCTTCCGGTATTCCCACCTCAGTTGGCTGGATTCATGTAATATTCATAAGAATGCCGTTCTTCTTAACTGCTATTTTCTAACTTCACAATTAACTTAACAGTATTCTTTAGAACAATTTCAAGAAAATATTAAACATTCTTAAGACAAAATAATTTGAATTGCTGAAAAAAAAGTGCTTAAAATCATTGCAAATAGTTTTTAAAGTTTTGATAATTAACTCCAACTTGTCCAATCGTGATTTATTTTGGTTGTTTCAGCAGCGGAAATACAAAAATAGATGACAAATAAATGCAACAGAGTGTTCTTTCATGAGAAAGCTTTTTAAATATAACTATTTAAAAAACAAAAGTTACATAAAAATGTAATTTCTCATGAAAATATGTACATTTTAGGTGCATGTTAGTTACAAGAATTGCACTGTAAGGAGCATTCTTACAAACTTCTTATGGTACCATATGGCACTTCATATGGATTCCTATTCAGATTACTCTATTTTACCTGTTGAATTCCATGCATCTTTGGAGTTTAACTTATGAAAATTCTTAACTTCTTTATTAAGAAAAATCCAGCCCCTGAAATGTATTCCTCATAGGATTTCTACCTCAATTGCTTCTCTTTTCCTTCTGACGATCAAGCTCGTCACTCCAAGGAACTTTAATCTGCAACCCCTCCCTGTACTCCATGAAATGTGAGGGTGGACCGAAGTATGTGTTGCGGTTAGAGAACACTCGGTGGTCCTATTTATCCGAGTAGTTGCATCAGAAATGATGGCATCTTTGCTCCACGAGCATTGTCTTCATTTGTGTGTTCTCTACCTCAGGGCTTTTAACAAGCTGGTCAAATGGTTCCAGCTGCCCTTGGTTTATGAACTATATGCAAAATGGTTCAAAACTAGCTAAATTTATTGCAGTTTCAAAATGTAATACATATCAGATAGAAAGGAACAGAGAAACAGAGATGAGGTATTCAGCCACATAATGCTCCATTATTTAGTAACTTTCATACTAAAAGAATTACTAGTGACATGAAACATGAGACTGACAGTAAGGAGCCTAAAAATAGGTGGGTAATTTTTCCCTACAAGTTCCTTATTACAAATAAGGCAATTCTAGTGCCAAACTACATGGCAAATGCCATTAATGTCCCCCTCCGTACAGATCACGTTCCGGTAGAATCCCGCGATTGTGTTCCCGGTAGAGCCCTGTACGGGCCTCAAATTTAGGCCTTAGAAAAGGCACGTATCTGACAGCTTAACAGAATTACCAGCCCGAGTCTGCCTTTTTTCCCTCCTTCTCCCAAATCATATTATACGCTTTCAGCTATTAAAATAGTTCAGTTTTGTATGTAATGGCAAAGTGATTATATTTAGTGTCTTTTTATTTTATTAAGTTAATTTAGAAAAACGTTTGGAGCATTTTTTTTTCTATCTGTTCTGAGGCATCATGGAGAGCAGTGATGGACCGCCTACTCACTGGTCAATCAACCAGTGCACTAATGATTTTGCAAATCATCACGACTTGCATAAATTAAAATCTATAATAAAACAGTTCAAGCATATAACAATGTTTAAACGTCAAACCTAGATAAAAGTACGCTGCATCCTAGTTTGTGCAGAGAGTGGAAGCTAAAGCGCAGGACATGGAGGCACCAGCAAAATCAATTGCATTTTTTTTCCAATTTAACCAACTTAAGCTGTAATCTTTGCTCATAAAGGCAAAAGTAATACATAATTCCTAACTGTACAGGGTTTACTTTTATTTGTGTGCACTCACAATATCAACAAAACTTTTTATAAAATATATACAATTATTTTATAAAATAAAGAAAACAATGATGCGCTGTCTCATCTTGAACAGGAGCGCTTCACAAAAATGAGCCGAAAGTCAGCAAATACATGCCCCACAGGCATGATAAATATATCTATAAAAAGCTTTAAGTTACTAACTAAAGAAATCTGCTACTGCGGGAAACTAAACACCATCGAGCCGCTCTTCACAGTCGCGACACGGTCTCGTGTGTAAACTTTCTTTATTACATTTTTTTCATCACTAATTGATGGATGTCTAAAATATAAAATAAGGAGAAGCTTAAAACAGGCCCGAAGCCCGGCCCACGTCTGAAATATGATGTGAAACCCCAACAACCACCCCCCTTACGGCGCCCCTGTAAAGAACCATCAACCTCCTGCACAATCATGAACTGCAAAACAGAAAACTGAAAATAATATTTCTTCAATAAATGAAAATTTTCATAATTTATAAAACATAAAAAGAGATGTTTAGCAGAATGATAAAGCTGCCTTTTTCCATTCACTGAAAACGAATGGTAACAAACAATGGTGGTCAAGGAAGATTTTTGGTCAATAAGAACGTAAACTTAAATTTATTCACCACAGTAAGCTTCAGAAGAATTGCAAAATACTAGAAGAGTCTTTATTCATGAATTTAATGTGCCTTTTTCGTATTTTTAACAGCTCCTGGTCTCCATTCAATGTCATTGTATGGCAAAGAGCAGCATGAATATTCTCCTAAATGTCTACTTTTCTACCCAAGTCTGGATTGACAAAGATGAATAAATGATAGCCAAATTTTGAACTATCCCTTTAAGGAGGCTCCAAAAACAAATTCTATTTAAGGCTTTCAGAAACGCCTTTTCCACAACGAGCTTTAAGAGGATTTTCATCGTGTTCTAAACCAGCTGCACATGAGCGTGAAGCTTTGCTGTTCTTTGTTGCTTTCATGGTGAAAGAGTGGCATCAATAGTGGCTCTCCAGTCTGGATATGCCAAGAGGGAGCAGCAAGCATACAGATATCACACCAGAGGAGGACAGCAGCCCATAGAGGGGTCATTGATCCCCACACTGACACAGAGCCACTACACTATTCACACTCTGCCATTCAGAACTTCAGCCATCGATTCCTTCTATATCTGAACCTTTCTTCACTACAAAGCCTCAGATCAGCTGACTGACAAGCACAGATTCTGCTTTCATGGACACCTGGTAAGCTGCTTCTTCCGAGGTAGGCAGACATTATCACAACGTGTTACATAATCTGAGTAGGAAACAAAATATGGAAAATCAAACAAATAAACAGGGGACAACCTGATGCTCGTACAAGTGGTTAAGCATTATTAAATATTCGCTTTCGCTTTCACACAGCCTTTGATTTATGTATGCATGGTATATGAACAATAATAGACTAATTTGCATAAAGCACCCACAATCTGAGTTATAAGCTTTATATTTGTTGACCAAACACATTAATATTACTGATATACAGCACTGGAATGAGTAAAATCGTTCATTTCGATCTAAGGCTGCATGATATATCAAAACATATCAATATCGCAATATGGCTTTGAGTTTTGAGTTGGATCTCTTTATGAGTATACAGCCAAATAGTTAACGTTTTCCCAAATTGATTAACCAAAAAACGTATTCAGAGTGAAAATAGTTTTATTTTTTTATACATATAAACTTCATAAAAAAAATGAAGTGAAGATAAATCTGAAAGATTAATTATTTCCAAGACATCTGGCCGCAAAAAAAAAATATATATATAGTGCAGCCCTATGTCAATACTGCAATAATACTGCCTTCTGATATCTTACTGTATATTGCAGAGATCAGGTATCATTGAGAATTTCCCCACTCTTAAATTCACTTTGCATGGCCATTCATGTGTTTTTAAGTTCAACTCAAAATCAAGATATTTCCGACTCGAAGGCCAATTTTAAAAGGCTTTTAGATGACTCCCGGCTGTCCAGAAACCACATACGCGTACAGTATGTTACTCTCCAAGCTGCAGAGCCTGGATATGTCATGAATTCTGGAGGTGTGAATGTGATTTATGCATGCAAGTGCTTTATTTTTAACAATACTTCTAGATGGATGAAGAGATTCATTGATGATCCTGAAGCGCCACACTTTGACAAGAAGAATAAGAAAAAAAATCAGCACATTCACTGAACAATGAACAGTTTCAAGCATGTTCACGTTCATCTCATTGTTCAGCGGAAAAATAAAAGCTTAAATTCAGGCTATACATAAAACTGTCATGGGGAGTCTAGAGGAAGACGAGCAGCCTGCACGCTGACATCCACTCATTGGAGAAAGGAATGTTTTTCATCTCAATATCAAAAAAAGCTCTTGAGCGCTGGAGTACAAAAGCAGGTAGGGGATGTGTAGTGTACTGCGCCCATGGAGGGAGAGCAAATGAATAGAGCTGAGAGATGAAAGAAAAGGGCTATAAAGGTCTGGAAACAGCATTGCTCAATCGATCCCGTTCCCCTCCCATTCTTTGCCTCCATTCTCCCCACCACATAGACTTTGACACTGTGAAAGGACATTGAACTTCTGTAGACTCCCTTTACACTGGTCCTCGCATCCGATCACAAGTGGCCAGAGAAAAATACAGGTGTAAATCGGATCCCTCACATCACATTCCGAAGTAGTCGAAAACACGCGACTACATTGCATTTGTAGCATAAATGCTAATCTGTTCTGAGGCATCATGGAGAGCAGTGATGGACCGCCTACTCACCAGTCAACCAACCAGTGCACTAAAACAAGGATAATTGTTAACAATTCGTCTACGCATGTAGCATTTTTTTATCTCATAATTTTTTATCAAAATGTCATAACTGGATCTTCAGGTGAAATGTCTAACCCTACTAAACCCTACCCTAAACCTGGTCAATATTGTAAACATCAGCAAATGTGAGATAAGTATTTATTTACTGAAGCAAAAATGCATTTTATCCTGCTTTTCCCAGGCTTTGAGCTCTTTTGTCATGACTTTTGTTTGACTCATACCTGTCCACTCCTCCGAATCACAACTGGAATGCAGTATACCAGGTGAGCTACTGAGCAAGTTCACTATGTCACAAAAGTCATACAGTATATATGGAGTAGGTTATATGATGCAATTGTCAAAATGCATTAGTTCACAAATCATGCACTATGGAAAAAAGCCTTTTGAGTTCAGAAGCATGCAAGAATAAGTCTTTATTAATCAATCATCTGCCTCTGTAATAAAAATTAGTGTGAAAAGGAATAAAAGTGTTTTACTGCTGCTAGTGTTCATTTCAGTTGGAAACTGCAGTGAATTGTATAAGTATGTTTTTGAAGTTTAGCAAAAATGTAACTAGAAGAACGAAATACAAAGACTTAAACTCTACCACTTAACTCCTTTTTGGAGATTTAACATTTTGGACCTTGTATAAATAAAAAACAGCTCAACCGTTATTCAGATATCTTCTTTTATGTGATGTAGAACAAAGGAAGTCATATAAGGGGAGTAAACCATGAAATAATTTTTGACAGAAACTTTTTGAGTGTGAACTATCCCTAAGATAATGAAAAGCATTCCGCTCAAAACATCACGTGTGGCCAGATTAAAACTTCAAAATGATAAATGGAATATGCAAGATGTATAAACAGCAACAGATGGCCACTTGCGATTAAATGTCACAAGACAGATTTCAATACCATGTTCAAACACATCCACAGACTCTGTAAACTATTAGATTCAAGGTGCAATCACAAAAAAGCAGCTATAGCCAACAACCTTAGAGCTCAAAGACAGAATTGGCATAACGTTAATTTGCCTTTTATGCTGCAAAACAATGTGGCCCAGGTCTTGAGTTCATGCATGCATACCTGTGAGGGAGTGTATACTTTAAAAGCTTGCCTGGATAGGCCTAACTTGACACTCATTTTTCAGCAAAGGTTGAAATCAGGTTGACTTAAGCTCCACCCCTCTAATGTGTAAACTAATTTCTGGTCCAGCTGGCTCTACTCACCCATTGGCTGATACTGCCCCTGTCAATCACAGCGGCATTAAGCAAGCACTGTCTGCAGGTGGAGGTGTCTCCCTCCATATTTCACTGGCACTCGAGTGTGTCAAGTTAGCCCTGCCTGCATCTGTTACAAGCTCAGTTGGATTCAGCAAACTCAACTCAATTGACACTGTGGTAGTTTGAACAGCGCAGATACTAAGGGGAAACAAGAACAAGCACTTCACAAGCGGCAGGTGTATGTGTAAAACCCAACAAATGAGCAGACGCACTACAGCACTTGTGATTAGGCCATACTCTGTGTCTTAATTACTACTCATTAACATTTAAAAGTAAGTGGCACTGGGGCCATCAAACAGAGATTTGCTTACCGAGTTATAGCACCGAGCAATTCGCCACCACACAAATCCCTCTGAAAAAAGCATTTACTGCATAATCAGAGCAGACAGCTTAGTCCCAGGTTGCAAACGGCAGCCCATACTGTTTGAAATGTATCACAACTGCACAAAAAAGGGGAAACACTAATCCACACGCTCTCCGAAATAATAGGATTTTCATTAAAAGTGCTAGGATTTCTTAATCATCCAAGAGCCTTGGAAATGTACACTAATAATAAGCATGAAAACAGAGCATGCGGAGGCAATACTCGACAGAACACGGTGAAACTGTAGAACGGTGACCCTGCAAATAATCCTCCTTTATTTATTTGAACATGCTGGTCTTTCAGCATTCAACGCAAGAATGTCTCATGCCGTAAATTTCATGTCTCACTATGTCGGTCTTTTTTCTTTGCCCCTTTATGGCATGCAAAGTTTAAAAGTAAATTAAATCTCCTCAGAAAACTGAATCAAGGCTGATATTTTCTGTTCAAATGTCTATTTGGCAGTAACAATGTTTTCACGTGGAATTTTATTTACTTTACATTTGCTGCAAAAGTCCTATGAGCTGTAAAACTGCACACAATGCACTACATTTAACAAATTAAGTTTGCATAGAATAATATAGATTAGAATATGCTGCACCTGCCATAAACCTGTGCACAATGATGTCCATTTAAAAGCTAAAGCTTTATATTGCATGGTATAATATACATATTATAGTACACTAGTATTGTATAGTACAGTATGTGAATTAACCATTGTAAACATGCAAAAAAATGTATACAATGAAATTAATAAATTAACAATGAAAGTTATACATTGCAGTATAGTGTAGAATACTTAGTACAGTATATATAGTATACTCTAGTAGAGTAAAGTATAATATATCCTGTACTGTCATAAGTGCAATAAAGTATAATGGTATATTATATAGTATAGTATTTGCAACTGCCCCATGAATCTGTTCACAATCAGCTCAGATCAAAAGTCAATGCGTTTCATCGTACAGTGCAGTATATCGTAGTATGCTGCATTAGAGTACACTATACACTACAGTATAAAGTGTAACATAAGCCGTAATTGTTATATGACACGTGCAATAAATCTTTGCAGATGTAAAATGGTTAAGGCTATCTACATAAACAATATATTTTGGTACAGTACAGTTAAGAACATTACTGTTGTAAACTGTGCACAACCTCAAGTCTGTATGCTGCTTATTGGTGTATTAATGTACAAATCACATAGTACAGTATAGTAGGCATATCTGATATAATGTTATTCTAACGAAAGACCTACTTAATACCGTCTTAACCGACTGTTTACATAATCAACGTTAAATTGCACGGTTTATTTAGTAAAGCAACAAAACCTGGCACTGCATGTCGGTCACAATGCATGAAGCCCCATCAGCCCTGCAAACACATGAAATATACACAGCAACAGCTCATTATATAACCAGCCGGGATGAACCGAGTGACATCACGACGGGATACACTCAATGGCTGCGTCTCAACGCCTTGTAAAGCTGCCTACCTAAACAGCATCACTAGAGTCTGTTCGGAACGCGCCGAACAAATCACCCCGCGTTTTAGGAACCATGCGCTATGGTGTGCTCGCTAGGTTTTGGAACACAACCGATGTCTATTAAAACACGGTGACAGTGAAGCGGAGACAAAAGTGATGTAGCCTACTTGTACGTGCTGTTCTCAATTAAACATAGGCTACACGGGCGATAAATGCACTTGCATAAACCGCGTCGCCATGGATTAAACGGGTTGAAGTCGCAACTCTAGTAAAGGCTACACTTCCGCGATTATGTTTTCACATAAAAAGGCTTCCAGCAACAGTGTTGACTCAGCAGAAGAGCGCACGGCTAGGACGAGTGACAGTTTGTTTAAAAAAGTATAGCTGACTGATCAATAATCCGCACATAATTAGATGTTTATAAGTCTATCTGGAGCAATGGAAGGAGGCGGGGTGGCACAGTTACTCAGCCCCGGCGAGAGCGCTCTCTGCTCGGGCTTACATCTCACAAGTAACCGCCCCGCTTCCCGTGCGCTTCTTCAAAGTAGTTATATCATTTTTAATCGAGATGACAAAGAGCGCATCTTAAACATCTCGCCCAATCGACCACAGACAGGTTGACATAATAATTAGTGCAATTGTCAATATTTGTAAATATTTACAAAGCTTTTTAAATAAACGTCACACTCTGTTCCTTCCTGCGTCCTTTAGTTCCCAGCCTATTTTTCCAAGATCGCAAGCAAATCCAAAAGACAGTTTTGTGCTGGTAAATTATATGCACGGACTTACTGTACGGTATAACGTGCAGGGAAGTGCGAGGCTCTCCGTGCGTTCTCGCGCACTGCCGGTGGAATCGTCTCCACTCCGCTCTTACGATGATGTCTGCTGCAGCCGAGCTAATAGCTCTATCACTCCGTGCCCCCACCTCCAGTGAGTGAGTGTGTGACGGAGGGAGTGAGTGTGTGGAGGCGTGCGTAAGAGTGTGTGTGAATGTGTAATCCAAATATGGAGCAGTTGGCTGGCCCAGTTAAAGAGAAGGGATTGGAGGCTGCTCCATTAAAAGTGTAGAAAACCCAATCACGTGCATGGCTCCATAAACAAATGGTGTGTTTTAAAGTTTAATATTAGTTCCTGTGTGGCTCAGTGCTAACGCCTTGCGTTAGCAGCGCAAAAGGTTGTGGGTTCGATTCCCAGGGAACACAAATACTGATTAAAAATGTATAACCTGAATGCAATTGTAAGTCGCCTTGGATAAAAGCGTTTGCTAAATGCATACATGTAAATGTTAGTTAGTTTCTCTTATCTGATATATACACAGCAGCGTTCCGGGAGTGCTGCTATTTAGTGCAGGGAAAATGTACAGTTTGTTTCATTCGCTCAGAACAGCAACACTAGGAAATGGAAATCCCGGAGTGGATTTAGAGCCGAGTGATTGTAGAATGCCATGAAGCTGTGTCACTCCGCTCCACTCGTTGAGTGTGCGTAAACATGAAAAGATGGACTCTGTGGCTTGCTTTGGAACTCTGCCAGCGATATTTATTAAAGAAATGCATGAAGCAGACTAATATAAGTTATTTGATATTAATTTCTTGTTTTATGATAGCAATATCACATCAGCAAAAGATATCACAAATATCAGCATGCTGGTGGCCACATCTGCAGTCTTGTATTATTATATAAATATCTGAATTATCCACATAATTTCTCTTCATGGATCGTATTATGGATTTATTCCATCACAGCAAATACAAATATGCTGCTATCAGAATGTGCTAACAAAGCCTAGGGTTTACTATTTGTTTTAGAGTTGTGATTGACCAATGAAATCTTCAGAATCTTGACCAATGAAATCTTCAGAATCTTGACCAATGAAATCTTCAGAATCTTGACCAATGGAATCTTCAGAATCTTGACCAATGAAATCTTCAGAATTAGAGCTTGCGATTGGTTTGGTTTGGAGGGGTAAAATGTGTATTATTCACTTCACTGGCCATTATAGGTAAACACCTAGTGCAGTAAATGTTAAAACTGCTACCAATGTGTATAATGTGTATATAAACGTATATGTGTATATGTGTATATAAACGTATAATGTGTATATAAACGTAATGTGTATATAAAAATGTGTAATACATCTTATTGTTTTTTGCACATCTTATTGTTTTGCACTTTTTTATTTCATTGCACATTTTACTCTTATTTCTCATTTTCTTACCATATGTATGCCCTTGTGTTATGTTACTTATATAATTTGTATTCTTATTGTTTTGCACTGTCCACTGAGCGGACCTGATTCGATTGCATTTCACTTCTAGTTATGCCCTGTATAACTATTATGTGACAAATAAAGAAACCTTGAACCTTGAACCTTGAAAATAAAGCTATAATGCTCTATAAAGATATTGCATTGACC
Source organism: Oxygymnocypris stewartii (assembly GCA_003573665.1). Lineage (NCBI taxonomy): Eukaryota > Metazoa > Chordata > Actinopteri > Cypriniformes > Cyprinidae > Oxygymnocypris > Oxygymnocypris stewartii. The sequence goes on along the minus strand of QVTF01023765.1, from coordinate 390,248 downwards.
ATTGTGATTCGCAAAGAGTAAGAGGCAGGGTTAAGGCGAGATGGTATACACACTACTGGGCATACACACATCAATATAGCATCGATTTTGTCACACTGTATAACAATAATTACTGTTTTGCATTATTGCAAGGGATAGGTTTAGGGTTGGTGTAGACATTAATAAAACACAATCTAATTGGTAGAAAATGTAATTTCATTGTTAGTTTCTGTATCTCTTCTAGCCACAACCAAGAAGCAGTTTGTTTTCTGATTCTGAGAGTAAGCATGCAGTCCAGTTGCCACAGACACTTCATGTGAATAGCCATATGAAACGAATTTTCTGTTCTATGAGTATAACATTTGGTTTCATCCAGAAAACACAGTTTACATGGAGTGAGATATGCATGATTATTGTTCATTTTGCACAAGACACGCCCAAGTAAATTTAAATGACAATGGTAGTCTATAATATTTTCTTTGAGAATACACATACACCCCATTATTGGGGGAATTAGACTTAGACTAAATGTTAAACACATACACTCACATACACAGACACATTGTGGTCAGCGTTTGGGAAGGGACTTTCCACAAGAGTTTGCAGCTATGTTTCTATGGAGACTATAACATGCCCATCCTCCACGCTGGAATACATCAGCATATCTTGCCTATTATTTACAAGTCTTAGCGCACAGCATGTGGTCAAGAAGTTTTACATGACTTACATTTACCTGTAATACAACATTTGAAAACATTGCCGAAATGACCAGACCTTTAATAATTGTAACGGTGCGCAAAAAGTGCTTTTCCAAAAAAAATGTATAAAAAGAGTGGGAGAGACACCACAGATGTATCTATCAGTCATACTTTTTAGTCGCCATGAAAATAGCCCTGGATGATGGCATGGCATTAAAATGTAAACACTTTGAGGACATGATCAATTGTATTTGAAAATACATGACTTGAAATAACACACAGGGTGAAGTCAGCTAAAATAGGCCATGTTTTGGTAAATTATTTATAATACCATCAAATAAGCTATGCATTTGATTGAATGATATTCTTATAAATTAGCATGATATAATGCCAATCTCTTATTATCTCTTAAATTATCTTAGATTTCTTATAATCTCTTAAATATAGTTATATTTTTTAAATGTGAAAAAGTATAAATGTTTTACAATTATAAGAGTTAGAGTGACATACGACCAAGTATGGTAACTCATACTCCAAATTTGTGCTCTGCATTTAACCCATCCAAAGTGCACACACACAGCAGTGAACACACACACACCCAGAGCAGTCATTTATGCTGCGGCGCCCTGGGAGCAGTTGGGAGGTTGGTGCCTTGCTCAAGGGCACCTCAGTCGTGGTATTGAGGGTGGAGAGAGCGCTGGACATTCACTCCCCTCACCTACAATTCCTGCCGGCCCGAGACTCGAACTCACAACCTTTCGATAACAAGTCTGACTCTAACCATTAGGCCACGAATTCCCTTATATAGAAATAGTAAATTGACACCATTGTCTTTAGTTTGCCATAGCAACACCATAAAATGTATTTAATTAAATAGAAAGTTTAATGAATATTTAATTAAACAATGCAATAAAAAATAAACTGATCATGTTGTATGTTTCTGTGCATGGTGTCTTTTGTGTGCATGTATATGTGTATGCTTGTATTTTGTTTTTTAAGACTGTTGAGATTTTGTATGCATACATATCTATATAGTAGACCTATAAACCTATTGTCACCCTCAATTTCTGTATAAAAGTGTGTGCGTGTGTGTGTGTGTGAATTAATAGTTCATGATATTTGTTTTAAAAAATATGTGTTTTTTTATTTTTATTTTAAAAAGTACAAAAATGTATATGCCTCCACTCAGTTGTACTAATGATACAATTAAAATATGATATAATTTGTCAAAACCTTCTGTTCTAACAAATATATTTATTTTTATTGTAGAAATCCCTCATGTTTCACAACATTATTTTTATTTAATGTGAGTTAGAAAATCTATATTTTTATAGACATTGCACAACAACTAATCTTACTCTGTGACCAGTAGAGGGCAGAAGTCTTGATCTTCTAGAAACAAGCCTCTTCCCTTTGCCAGTGTCTTCTGAGAGAACACATTCTTCTTCACACAGCCAAAACTCTTTGCAACTTCAAGACAGCTGTGGCTGCAAGAATACAGCAGAAATAAGGTATGGGAATCAACACGGCCTTCCATCATAGTGAATTCAACTTGACAAGATGCCTACCGAGCGTGACTGTGCTTGCAGGCAGAGATGACTGGCATAAAGTGTGTGGCTGATATATAGATGAACATCTGACATGCCAGGGGAAGGAGGAGTGCTATGCATGCTGCGCTGTGGATTTGACAGGCAGATAGTCTCAGTGCTTGGGTGTGGTGTGAAAACAGGTACAGACAACTCAGTCTGTCAGCATTCAGAGAAAGTGAAATGTTCAAATGCTGCCAGAGATGCATCCCTCATTTTTATTTTGAATAAAGCTGCATGTGTTTTTTGACAGGCGGTGTATGCTGTTGTGATCTGGCATGTGGATGTGGGTTGAAGAAGCAGTGGCTGACCATTAGGGCACTAAGTGTAAAAAGCAGCAGACCCACAGGAGAAGCCTAACGTGGCCTGCTCACAGAAGATCAATAGCCCATCCATAAAGAGCAGCACACACACACACACACACACAACATATCCTTAGCCACTACTAAATTCAATAATGAAATGCATTCAGCAGATAATTGAGTGTTAAATCCTGTCATTTTACATTATTGACAAATTTGCCTATTTTGATATTGTGCAGTGCTTTGTTACAATTTGTATTGTTAAAGGCGCTATATAAATAAAGGTGACTTGACTTGACTTAGCAACAGTCTTTGAGATTCACCACCAGATTTCCCATTAAAAATGGGATGTTTTAAATAATGTCATTATTTACTCATTGTTTATTTACTAGTGAAAGTGGAAAGGAACAGTGAAGCACCACAATGACAAGAAAACACCATAAAGGCCGTTCATATGTGTCCCAAGATGCCTAGGAATGCATTGTGATTTATAGTCAATTTCAGTGACTTAAATTTCAATGTGTTTCTGTCAAAAAGTTACAGTTTGGCTTTAGAAGACTTGGAATATAGTGTTTGAGTAGCATGTACCAAAAGCAGTAGTTTAGTAATGCTGCTTTTTGTCATTTTGAGACACAGTTATGAATACAGTTTTACTACATTTTCATGATATTGAAAACAGCGGCCATGATATTCTTCAGGAATTCACCTTCGAGTTCCATGGAAGAATGTCAGTCATAAAGGTTTGTTCATGAGTGTGACTGAACGCGAAACCAAAACTATTATAAATATAAACAAATAAAACTGAAATAAATTAAAACATTTATCTTAAAACGTGAAATTAAAATAAATGGAAACTAAAAAGAAATACATGTAAAACACGTACCAATATTATTAAACTTAATCTAAAATAAAAATACAAATTTAAAATTAAATATAAATAAGTATAAAATAAAATATATTTCAAAATGTTATATCATATACTGTATAACTAGTTTGAAATATAAAAACACCAAAGAAGGTAAAGCTGTAGGGTAAAGTCAGGTAAAATGTGCCAAATAAGGTTGTAGCATCATATCTCTTTACATTTTCACAGAAAATCACAATAACTAGCATTGTTGCTTCAACACTGGTTGAAGGGCAGAGTGTTACATGAAGCTTGTCAGAGAAATTGTAAGGTAGGCCTAATTGAGCCTGACATTGAGAAGTTCATCAATCACTAATAAGGGTACTAAAGCAATTATAAGTAAGCTTACCAACAAAGCAAAGACTTTTTAAAAATAGAGGACAAGCTCTTTAAAAATAAAAATGTAATTTTAGGTAGAAATGGATGTATAAGCTAAAATGGGCCACACTTTTCAGCTAAAATGGTTTGTATACACACAACACTACACAGATATTGGGGGTGAAAATAGATTTATAGGCCTAGATATGTATCCACATTAAATCTTAACAGTGTTTTTTAAATATTTTGCATTGCAGACAGTATGGCAGGAGGACAAGCAAAGAAAGGAACCAAAGAGACGAGAAGAGAAAGGGAAAGAAAGGAAGATGTCAGTAAAATGGGCTGCATACAGACTCACACACACACACACACACACACACACACACACACACACACACACACACACACACACACACACACAATATATATGATTTCTAATAGTTTTGGTTTTGCTTAACAAAAACAACATTGCGTTCAGTCACCCTCACAAACAAACCTTTATGACTGACATCCTTCGAAATTGTATTCATGAATGTCCCAAAATGACAAAAATCAGCATTACTAAACTATTTATTTTGGTACATGCTACTCAAGCACTATATTTCAAGTCTTCTGAAACCAAACTGTAACTTTTTGAGAGAATCACACTGAAATTTAAGTCGAAATTTAAGCGCTGAAATGGTCACACCACGTCTTTGATTTGGCAGACAAATTGAAATGCAATGCAATGCAATCATGCAAGAGTGAGTACACCCCTAAGTGAAAATGTCCAAATTGGGCCCAATAAGCCATTTTCTCTCCCTGGTGTCATGTGACTCGTTAGTGTTACAAGGTCTCGGGTGTAAATGGGGAGCAGGTGTGTTAAATTTGGTGTTATCGCTCTCACTCTCTCATACTGGTCACTGGAAGTTCAACATGGCACTTCATGGCAAAGAACTATCTGAGGATCTGAAAAAAAGAATTGTTACTCTATATAAAGATTGCATAGGCTATAAGAGGATTGCCAAAACCCTGAAACTGAGCTGCAGCACGGTGGCCAAGACCATAGAGCAGTTTAACAGGACAGGTTTCACTCAGAACAGGTCTCGCCATGGTCAACCAAAGAAGTTAAGTTCACGTACTCAGCATTATATCCAGAGGTTGTGTTTGGGAAATAGACATATGAGTTCTGCCAGCATTACTGCAGAGGTTGAAGGGGTAGGGAGTCAGCCTGTCAGTGCTCAGACCATACGACGCACACTGCATCAAATTGGTCTGCATGGCTGTCATCCCAGAAGGAAGCCTCTTCTAAAGATGATGCACAAGAATGCGAAATGCAAAAAAAAAAGAAAGCTCGCAAACAGTTTGCTGAAGACAAGCAGACTAAGGACATGGATTACTGGAACCATGTCCTTAGTCTGATGAGACCAAGATAAACTTATTTGGTTCAAATGGTATCAAGAGTGTGCTGCGGCAGCCAGCAGAGGAGTACAAAGAAAAGTGTGAAAGTGTGTCTTACAGTCAAGCATGATGGTGGGAGTGTCATGATCTGGGGCTGCATGAGTGCTGCTGGCACTGGGGAGCTACAGTTCATTGAGGGAACCATAAATGCCAACATGTACTGTGACATACTGAAGCAGAGCATGATCCCCTCCCTTCGGAGACTGGGCCGCAGGGCAGTATTTCAACATGATAATGACAACTGCCTTGCTAAAGAAGCTGAGGGTAAAGGTGATGGACTGGCCAAGCATGTCTCCAGGCCTACACCCTATTGAGCATCTGTGGGGAATCCTCAAATGGAATGTGGAAGAGGACTCCAGTGGCAACCTGTGAAGCTCTGGTGAACACCATGCCCAAGAGGGTTAAGGCAGTGCTGCAAAATATTGACAATTTGGGCCCAATTTGGACATTTTCGCTTAGGAATGTACTCACTTTTGTGGCCAGAGGTTTAGACATTAACGGCTGTGTGTGGAGTTATTTTGAAGGGACAGCAAATTTATATGGTTATACAAGCTGTACACTCCCTACTTTACATTGTAGCAAAGTATCTTTTATTCAGTGTTGTCACATGAAAATAAATAATCAAATATTTACAAAAATGTGAAGGGTGAACTCACTTCTGTAAGATACTGTAGATAATATCAGATAAAAGTTATTGATCTGATATTGTTATTATATTTGTATTCTATAATATTCTATTGTATTTGCATTATGTTGATCTATTGCATTATATTTAATACAGTTTTCTATTGAAGAATATATTTATTTTGAAGAGTTGTTTTTATTATGATATAAGGACATTTGTATAACCCTGTTATTTTGGACTTATATAAAAATAAATATTAATTTATTTAAAACATGCTCATTATAGAAGAGTTGTATTCAAGTCAGTGTGTGTATCAATTGCATTTTATTTATGTATTTTTTAAATAAATTAATAATCTGGCCAATGAAAATAAAAAATACTGTCCAGTTATTGACCAAAAAGTAATGGCTCACATTAATATCTGTAACAAAAACAGTACACAATAATTTGTATAATTTAATACTAAGTTATGACAGATAGTAGTTGCTCATACTTTGGCAAACAACACTTGCATAGTAAACATCACTTATTACATATAATAATAATAATAATAATAATATGGCATAAAAACCGTGATTGATATTTTTCACGATGGCCCTAACAATACTTGATGGATGAAAATGAATAATTTTTCTTTCTACGGCATGTTGAGAGAACTTTATATTAAAAGATGTTCAGATTGAGCTTTTAGCAAACAGAAACTGCCCCCACAAGTCTCTCTTAATTGGACTCATCGGTTGTACAAACTTGACAGGGAAAGTGTTCCCTTATCAGCCCTAACTCATATCTCTCTCTGAGCATCTTATGAGTTTCCACTGTAATAACAATTTATTGAATGTTACATTGTCTTGCTGTGATAGTGGATAATGCATCACTAAATCAATATATGTTGGACTTCAGAGAACATTTGTGCGGATGATCTCTGTACTTGTTCAACATACTGTAAGTATTTGTATGCTTTAGACATGCATGTGTGGGTGTTTGCTATAGCACACTCTTATAAGTTTATTTTACACTTAAATAAACTCAACAAATAAAGAGTGGTAAGGGATTTATCTTGAGCATCATCCTTACATCTACAGCCAGAACAACCTCTCCTCTGATCTTTAGTATAAACACTTGATCCGCCTGTATAAACAAGTGTTATTTAAGTTATACCGAATAAAAAACACATTATATAATATGAATGTGTGTATTTAGTTGTGCGTTTAGGCATGTCATCTTGACACTGTATTATGACATCTGTTTGTGTTTGTAATTATTATTTAGGTTTTATAGTTCTGTTATATAAAGGGTGGTCTACATGCACACACACACACACACACACACACACACACACACACACACACACACACACACACACACACACACACACACACACACACACACACACACACACTATTGCTCAGGGTTTCCCAGCAGTTTGACAAATATGCTGTACTGTTGTGAAAAAGTTTAAGTGAGACAGAAGTCATGTTGATAGAGGAAATAATAGGACTTTTCATTAGAATTGAAAAGTATAAAAAAAAGCTACGCATACATGCATTATTAAACCAACAGTTATGTCAATATCACTATATTGTTTACACATTATAAATATATGAGTATGACAAAATTGTTTAGTATTTTGTTTATAATGTCTTTGGGATAGGTGTGCTAGAGGTCTCACAAGATTTCTGCGTTGGGGCAAGACAACTAAATGTTATGTGTTAAAATAATGAGAAATAAATATAACAATATAATATTGTGTTAGAATGTGAAATATTTTTACATTTCAAAATAATTTTCTATTTTAATATATTTTCAAATGAAATGTATTCCTGTGATAACAAAGCAAATTTTTTTGTAGCCATTCGTCAGTTTCCAGATGATGCTTCAGAAATCATTATAATACAGGTGCATCTCAATAAATTAGAATGTCGTGGAAAAGTTCATTTATTTCAGTAATTCAACTCAAATTGTGAAACTCGTGTTTTAAATAAATTCAATGCACACAGACTGAAGTAGTGTAAGTCTTTGGTTCTTTTAATTGTGATGATTTTGGCTCACATTTAACAAAAACCCATCAATTCACTATCTCAACAAATTAGAATACTTCATGAGACCAATAAAAAAAAAACATTTTTAGTGAATTGTTGGCCTTCTGGAAAGTATGTTAATTTACTGTATATGTACTCAATACTTGATAGGGGCTCCTTTTCCTTTAATTACTGCCTCAACTCAGCGTGGCATGGAGGTGATCAGTTTGTGGCACTGCTGAGGTGGTATGGAATCCCAGGTTTCTTTGACAGTGGCCTTCAGCTCATCTGAATTTTGTGGTTTCTTGTTTCTCATTTTCCTCTTGACAATACTCTCTATGGATGGTCTATGGGGTTCAGGTCTGGTGAGTTTGCTGGACAGTCAAGCACACCAACACCATGGTCATTTAACCAACTTTTGGTGCTTTTGGCAGTGTGGACAGGTGCCAAATCCTGCTGGAAAATGAAATCAGCATCTTTTTATTCCACACTTTTTCCTTCCACTCAACTTTCTATTAACATGTTTTGATACAGCACTCTGTGATAAGCCAGCTTCTTTGGCAGTGAATGTTTGTGGCTTACCCTCCTTGTGAAGGGTGTCAATGATTGTCTTCTGGACAACTGTCAGATCAGCAGTCTTCCCCATGATTGTGTAGCCTAGTGAACCAAACTGAGAGACCATTTTGAAGGCTCAGGAAACATTTGCAGGTGTTTTGAGTTGATTAGCTGATTGGCATGTCACCATATTTTAATTTGTTGAGATAGTGAATTGGTGGGTTTTTGTTAAATGTGAGCCAAAATCATCACAATTAAAAGAACTAAAGACTTAAACTACTTCAGTCTGTGTGCATTGAATTTATTTAAAACACGAGTTTCACCTGAAATGAATGAACTTTTCCACGACATTCTAATTTATTGAGATTCACCTGTATACTGATTTTCTGCTCAAGAAACATATGTTAAAGACAGTTGTGCTGCTTAATATTGCTGTGGAACTCGAAATAAATTCATTTTCAGGATATGTTGCTGAATAGAAAGTTCAAAACACAGCATTTATTTGAAATATAAATCTTTTGTATGTTTTACATTATAAATACCTTTATTGTAAATTTTGATTGTCTTAATGCATACTTGTTGAATAAAAGTATTAAGGAAGATTGTTTCCACAATGGAGTAAAAAATAATAATAAAAGGTAATTGCAATGTCTCATAATTCTGAGATTAATAATATGAGAATGTCGCAATAAAAACTAAAAATTGTCAGAAAAAAGTCAGAATTGAGAGATAAACAATTGGAAAAACAGATTTGCAAAATGGAAAATAAACAATATTGTGAGACAGACTCACATATCTGAAGAAAAAAAAATATTTATTTTTAATTCTATTCTATTTTCATGGTGGAAACAAAGCTTCCATAAAGAATGTATTTCAAAATGTTATTTCAAAATTGTCATAATTTCGATTTATAGGTTTAACAAGCAAAATGAATAGCTGGGAATCACTGCTATAGTGATTTATGAGGTATTCAGTCTGGTGTGACACGAGCAGGCAGGCAGGCACAGACAGAACCAGGAATTCTCCAGCGGATATTTATCAGATGACAGTGTAGTGTAAACCTCAGCATAGCATGCTGTTTCACATTAGCATGTCACATCCTCATCATTCTTAGCATTCCATGTGGCGTAGATCTGTACGCTTTGTCGTGGAACATACATTCGGTTATCTTTTGCATGCCTTTATTTTGAAGCTATACACGTGAAGCAACAAAATATATAGTTCCCAGATTAGACATGGAGAGTTTCAAATCATGCTTATTTAATCAACTTGTTAGACAAATACCTATTAATGTTAATCGTGGAATGTCTAATGTGATCTTTAGAAAGTTTAGCCTTAATTAGTGGTTGGAAAATCCATGAGAACATGCTGAGTCAGGGAGAAATCTTGCCCCTCTCTGTCACGCAGCCCGATGAGCAAGCGACAACATCTCAATAATGCATAACCCAACAGATCAAAGGTAACTCATCTTCCACTTATCATACCACATTCAGCAACACAAGGCGGAAATGAGAGAGAAACCCAGCAGCTACAGACTAAAACCCCCTTTGTAACTTTCTCTCTCCTTTGAGACTATGAGGGGCTCTTCAGATGGTTGGTAAATGCCCCTGAAAGCACATGCACATGGAAATGAGGCTGGCTGAGGAAGCTTGCCATTCTAACAGATAACACTGATGCATTTTCAGGATCTATTGTTCCTGATGCAGAAGTTATGTGTATGACTTTAGTTGGTAATAATTAGTTAAAGCTCTATGTGTTCATTTGGACTGTTTCACATTATGGCGACTTAATGTACTCAGTATCTTTAGGACATTAATAAGGAAAAACGTCACGTGCATATTAATTAATGAAAACTGGGTGCATTGATTGACCAAATAGCATTTTAAGTGTATACAGGTTGCATGCATATTAAAATCAAAATTAAATCACAACCCATCATGTACCACATTTGCATAACTCAGAAAAAAATTCAGAATATATATTTCTGTTCTTGGATAAATAGCTTACTTGCTAATATGTGGCTCTGCATTCCTGCGGCTGTCCCGCGTGAACCGTGGGACCTGACCAGATTTCTTGCGCAGCGGGATTAAATTCCCGAATACAGTGTGGTAGCGGTGAACGGGAGCGGGAGCGGGCGGTCTAACAATATCCCTTTCCCGAAGTCCTTTCAGAACAGCATATCTGCCTTTATTCTTTTCAAGCACCAGTACAGCCTGACTGTTATGCACGTGTTGCACGCATGAATCAGTGCTTCATTTTATTAGCGGGTCTGTGTGCAGCATGTGCAACGATGCTCAGAGCAGGTTAGCCTACCGGTGGTGAATATACAGCCCACAGACAGAACAGGCATGTTGTCAATGAGTGACAGAGCAGGATAAGATGGAGCAAAGTGTAGAGACCTTGAAGAATGTTTTCTTCAAGAACTCGATTTTGTTTTTATATTTTGCTTAGCCTATAATTTTAAATGACAGATATCGAATTTATTTATATATTTTTCTCTGTGACACTTTTTTTCTACGCTGTAAAAAGTAATAAGCTGACTTAACTTAAAAAATTGAGGAAACCAGTTGCAAGTAAATAAGGATTTCAGCTGTCTCAAATGCCGTGGGAAGCTTTGGCAGGGGAATCAAGCGACATGCCTTGGAGAATCGATCGATTACAGTTAATACAGTGGTGTTATTTTGAGAAATGGGGAGGTCTGTGACAAAGTCGATGGCGATATGGGACCAAGGGCGTTCAGGAATGGGTAGTGGTTGAAGTAGGCCTGCGGGTAGTTGTCGTGGGGATTTGGATGTGTTGCAAGCGGCGCAGGCATTAACGAATGTGATCGTGTCTGTGGACATGGCGGGCCACCAGAATCGGTTCTTTAGTAGTTGGATAGTAGCATTTATACCAGGGTGACCTGAGCTGGGTGAGTTGTGCACCTGATGCAAGAGTTTATTCCAGAGAGTTTCAGGGACGTAAGAGAGTTCGGGTGGACAATTCTGTGGAGGAAGATTCTGCCTGTTAATTTGAGCAATTTCTGTCATTATATCCCATTGAACTGGTGCAACGAGCAACGTCTCAGGTATAATGTTCTCCTCGGTCTTAGGGTAGCTAGTTTGATCTGTCTGTCTGGATAGAGCATCTGCCTTGATATTCTTGGTGCCTGGGCGGTAAGTGACAGTGAAATTGAATCTGGTAAAGAACATTGCCCACCTTGCTTGCCTGGGATTCAATCGTTTGGCAGAATGTAAATATTCCAAGTTTTTGTGGTCAGTCAAAACGGTGAACGGATGTTCGGCTCCCTCTAGCTGCCTTCATGGCAAGAAGCTCACGATTGCCCACATCATAATTCCGTTCGGCTGAGGATAGTTTCCTTGAATAAAAGGCACAGGGGAACATTTTGGCTGGATCGCCTTGACGTTGGAACAATACTGCTCCGATACCAGTGTTAGAAGCATCGACCTCCACCACGAAAGGAATGCTGGGATCGGGATGATGGAGGATAGGTGCAGATGTGAATCTTGTCTTGAGTTCCTGAAAAGCTAGTAAGGCTTCAGCGCTCCAAGTGAGACGAGAGGTGGAACGTTTTGTCATGGAGGTTAAAGGGGCAGCGACTGTGCTGAAATTGCGAATGAAGCGTCGGTAGAAGTTGGCGAATCCTAGAAATCGTTGTAATTCCTTGACTGTGCATGGTTGGGGCCATTTCAGTACTGCCCTGACCTTGCTCTCATCCATGGCCACCCCCTCATGACTGATGATATATCCGAGGAATGAGGTGGAAGTGTGATCAAACTCACATTTCTCAGCCTTAGCATAGAGTTGGTACTGAATGAGGCATTCTAAGACAGATCTCACGTGCTGAGTGTGTTCTTCCAAGGAATTAGAATATATCAGAATATCGTCAATGTAAACAATTACCCACCGGTTTAACATGTCACGGAACACATCATTAATGAAAGATTGGAACACTGAGGGACTGTTGGACAGGCCAAATGGCATAACTAAGTATTCATTGTGGCCAGTGGAAGTAGAGAATGCCGTCTTCCATTCATCTCCATATTTGATTCGGATCAAATTATAGGCACAACGTAGGTCTAGTTTTGTGAAGTATTTGGCTTGACGAAGCTGCTCAAGGGCGTAAGGAACTAGAGGTAAGGGGTACCTGAACTTGACAGTTATCTCATTAAGTCCGCGGTAATCGATACAGGGTCGAAGGCCTCCATCTTTCTTTTTCACAAAGAAGAATCCAGCTGATGCGGGTGAGGTTGAAGGTCTGATAAACCCCTTGGTTACCTCCTCCTCTATGTAGGCCTTCATGGATTCTGCTTCAGGCTGAGACAGAGGGAAAATTCTACCCTTGGGTAGTGTGGCACCTGGGAGTAGTTCAATCGAGCAGTCACTAGAGCGGTGTGGTGGTAACTGAGAGGCTTTGATTTTGCTGAATGCTTCAGTGAGGTCGACGTATTTGGTAGGCAAGCCTGGAATGTCTGAGTTCTGTTCGGCGAGGAGGATTGACTGTAAGGGAAGTGGAGTGATGGGAGTGTAGCATATTATTAAAAGGAGCTATTGTTTCAGTTCCGGGGAATTATTTATTAAAGATTAAATATTGCTTTGATTAAAGTAATATTAATCTTTAATTTATGATTTATACTTTATTAAGTCCTCGTCCAGCGATCACTAACATCAGTATATCTTTATCAATTTAGTTTATTTTGCTCTCGTGGCCAACAATAAACAGAATAAATAATTTTATATCATTTGCATGAGGTAACACGATCTTCTATGGCAATAAGTTTCAAATATTTGAAAAATCAAATCCCCAGAGACAATTCTTTATAAAATGAAACACGGTTTATTTATTCTACTGCTATTCTAACATACATGATCTAAACTATTAAAACAAACATGCACGCACACACACACATACATACAGATGTTTTGCGGGTAGCTTCAGAAAGTTAAAATAGCCCTCTTAGCTAGTCACCGGGGAAGCCGTGTTGGAGCCCTGGGCTGTTTGATGTTGGTTCTGTGTTACGGCGTTTACAAAGTCTCTGATTCGCCTCGATAGTTTTTCTCAGCCGATGTTAAGGCGAGAGTCCAGCGGGCCGGCTTCTTGTTTGTCCTTGCGCGAGTTGGAGAGCGATGAAAGGAGAAGTAGGAGCGAGAGCTTTTGCACACGCGCCTCGTTTTAAACAGTCCGATTTAGACCGGCCTACAGGCGGCTGTTCGAATCAGCGTGTCCGTGTGGGGCAGAGCCCCACCTGCACAGCTTCTCTTGCGAAATACGCATCATTTGAAATTACATATTACATGATCATTCATCTCTTATCACATGTTCACTCATTTATAATAGTCACCAAATCTATCACATCACTGATTAATAATTTTTCGTGCCTGTCCATATGAATCCAAACACGCTACAACTTTACAGAGAACATTAATCCGTTATAGATTAAGAAAATAGCATGGGATACCCTATAAGGCACAGATTAAATAGCATTCCACCTTCTAAATAATTCACATTCACATATGAAAGGCAGAGTACAACATTAATATCCATATTGTTTCTTGAGTAGATGGTTTTAATAGTCATGAAATTAATGAATGTCTTTTTGCATACAGGAACACGCGTTCCCTGTGAGACGTGAAACAGAAAAGTAATTTCCTTTGTTCTGTGACCGAAAGAAATCGCACGCTTTTGCACTGATGAGGGGGGGAGGGGCTTTATAGAGACGCCGCTTCTTTAGCTGGCACCTGGTATTTATGACGTGGTACATGAAAGTAACCAAACTTCCAAAAGGTGTGCTGTTCTTCCATTATCTTTTCTCTACATATTCCCCCTTTTGCTTGGTGATGTTTCCGATGAAACATCGACAGGCACTGGAATGAGAGGCAGGGAGAACAGGCACATACAAGACACAAACATCATCTCTATCACTGACTGAATCCTGGTGCAGGGTAATTTGGGAAGGAACAGGTTAGAAACTTGAGAAGACATAGGAATGCATTGTTTGGGATTATTGACAATTGGGTCGTTTTGGCTGGTTTAATTGTCAGGGGTTCGACGAGGCAGTATAGGCATGATCTCAATCAGGTTGGTCAAATTCTCGGGTTCTGGTTCTTGGTCGGGTTTACCAAGTCGGAAAAGGCGCGGGACGCCTGACGTGCATCTGTTGAGAGACTCTTATGTTCACTCGCTTGTGTAGGAGGAAGGCCAGTGTCAAAGTCACCACATATCCTACGATAGTAGAGATACAACGCGCTATGTTGGCGGCAGACCAAGACCGAATAATTGGCGCGCCAGAGGGCGGAAGGCGAGCGATAGCTTCTAAAGCAGTGTCAACCGGTGTCAAACCAATAAGAGACTTCGAATTCAGCCTGATACTCATCGTCGGTAAGGTGATACAATGCTAACTCGTCAATATGGAGGATCGAGCCCTTCGGGACAGTGATCCATAAAGTTTGGTTGGGCAAACTAATGCGCGTGGCAGTGTCGTGTTGATCGTATGTGAGGGTAGCTGTTCGTGCTGGGGTATTGACCAGCCATCGGTTTCTGATGATTTCGGCTTGCGTTACCTCAACTTGAGAATGTGGTTTTGCTTCGGCGGGGCAGCTAGTGTCGGGTCTCATGGATTCTAAGCCGCAGATGCCCTTGATATTATCGCATACGCAGGGTTTACTCGGGCAGAGGAAGTGAATGTCTTTAGTGAGCGTACACATCTTTAGGTTTGGGGCCAGATACAACTGCTCGTTGTTATCGTGATACGCAATTACTTCAGGAGTGTGGATTTTGACATAGGTGTTCCCTTGCCAAAATCCCACATTCACAACGTCTTTAAGCCGGTAAATATTAACGTCGACAATAGGCAAACTGAAAAGAAACACCAAGTCACCTGTTTCCGGGTTTGCGTATATGGGAATAGCGCTACCGAGAAAGGGGCGAGATGGGTTTGGATGAGACTAGCGGGGCCCGCAGTGGCCGAAGTTACAATGTTTGGACAAGGATAAGAAGTATCACATAGCACGGAATCCTATCCATAGCTAAGTTGTCAATCAAGGAACATTGCGTATCATGTCGTTCATGATTTTGGCGGGTGGCCTTGATCGGTTGACAACGGTTCTCACAACGAGTTACAACGAATTTACTGACGGAAGTCGATCTCAATTTCAGGACCTGGATTCAAGGATTGGTTAAGGAGGTTCAAAGTGAGAGAGAGGAAAGGAAAAACACAAAGTGAGACATGAGAGAAAGAAACCCAAAAAATAAAAAAAATAAAATTGAGAGTAACTCCTCTCTAGAGATTGGTCCTAGCAGTGCTGCGGAGGAGATAATATGGGTTGTGTCTAAGCATGGTTGCTATATGTTTTCCTAAAATGACAATACTTATGCTTGTGTGGTGTAGAGCATATGGTTGTCGGCCTGTGTCAGTGGGTTTGATCTTCCCCCTTTTCCTGTCGGTGGTTTGGATTTGCCGGTTGGAACTGGCAACACATCATGGTGCAAGCTGTGTGTTTCTAGGCGAAAGCAAAAGCACTTTATTTGGCCTTCCGAAAGTAGATGCATTTAGGAATCATTAAGATTACTTACAACAGAACAGCAAAGCATTTTATGGATGACAGTTTCATGAACCTAGGAGAGGGCATCATCACTCATCCCTCTCCGGCTTGAACTGATGGTAAAACCAAGGACATTATTAACTGTCTTCACTTTTATTTTGAAAGCTAAAGCCCGCGATTATGGAAAGTGGCGTTACATTTCCAATTTGTGCTTGTGGTGTTCGGCCAATCACAATGTCCTGGGTCAGTTGGCCAATCAGAGCAGACTGTGATTGTTGGAAGGTGGGACTTTGTAGAAAACAAAGCGATTTAGAGAGGCGGGCACAGAGGACCTACAATAAGATGGACGTAGCCAGGCTTTGAAAATTTGTGAGGTCCGGGTGTGTGTGTGTGTGTTAAAGAATGGTATATACTATACTATACTATACTATACTATATGCTATAATAACAAACAAATACAACTCATTATATACACTATAAACACTTTAAAAGAGACATTTTATATTTGATTTACATGTTATATTTATATAAATAGACATGTAGATATTTGTGAAAGATGTTTTCTCTGTTTTGGAGGGATGATCATTTTTAAATCATACCCTATTTATTGCATCAAAACTTGTTAATACTGTACTATAGTTAGTGGTGGATGATTGTATCAGTTGTTTACTATCCATGCTGCAACAATATATTACTGTTATAGTTTTTATTAATAATCATTGCTAAATAGCTGATAACTTTGTCTAGGGCTCGTATGAATGTTTATAACATGATTTCTGAACATGTTAACTACTATACTGAATGACATATAGCATAGACTTCTTCATGGCTAGTGTTTGTGTATTTCATTTAATTTCATTATGTCACCTACTTCAAGGTTCAAGGTTCAAGGTTTCTTTATTCGTCACATAATAAATTATACAGGGTATAATCAGAAGTGAAATGTAATCAAATCAGGTCCGCTCAGTGGACAGTGCAAAAGAATAAAAATAAAAATAATATAAAAGTAACACAACACAAGAGCATATATATAGGTAATAAAAGAGAAATAAAGAGTAAAATGTGCAATAGAATAAAAAGTGCAAAACAAATAAGATGTGCAAAAACAGTATATTGGGACTTAATAAATAGTAATATGAACAGGAGGGATGTGCAAGAGGGATGTGCAAACAGGTTGTAACGGGTATGTACACATAGCAGCAATACGGATGATGAGAATATGAATGTTTTACAGTTAATAATGAGTCTTGTAAGTGTTTATGAAACTGGGTTTGTGTTAAGGAGCCTGATGGCCTGAGGGAAGAAGCTCCTCCTCAGTCTCTCAGTTTTTGACATCATGCTCCTGAAGCGCTTGCCAGATGGCAGTAAACAGAAAAGATGGTTACTGGGGTGAGTTGAGTCTTTGAGGATTTTAGCAGCCCTGCTTTTACAGCATTTGAAGTAGATGTCCTGCAGAGAGGGGAGAGCAGACCCTGAGATGCGCTCAGCTAAGCGCACGACTCTCTGCAGAGCATTGCAGTCCTGGTTTGAGGAATTACCATACCACACTGAGATGCACTTTGAGTCAATACACTTTCTATGGCCCCTGAATAGAAAGTTTTCAGGATTGTTGGTGGGACCCTGAATTTTCTCAGCTGTCGCAGATGGTACAGTCTTTGCCTGGCTTTCTTAATCTGAGTCTGAATGTGTGTAGTCCATGTCAGGTCCTCGGAGATTTTACACCGAGATATTTGAAGCTGCTCACCCTCTCCACAGGGGTCCCACTGATCATAAGAGGGGTGTAGGGCGGCTGCTGTCTCTTCCTGAAGTCCACGATCAGCTCTTTAGTTTTGCTCACATTCAGAGAGAGACAGTTGTCCTGGCACCATGATGTGAGTCTCTCCACCTCATCCAAGTATGCGGCCTCATCATTGTTGTTAATGAGGCCCAGAACCACAGTATCATTAGCAAATTTAATGATAGAAGTTGAGCTGTGAGAGGACACGCAGTCGTGGGTGTAGAGAGATTAGATGCTCCTATGTTCAGGGTGATAGAGTTGGAGGTGAACTGGCCGACTTTCACCACTTGTGGTCTGGCGGTGAGGAAATCTTGAATCCAGTCACAGAGTGAAGTGTTTAGGCCGAGGTCTGAGAGTTTGACAGCTAGCTTGGTGGGGACTATAGTGTTGAAAGCTGAGCTATAGTCAATGAATAGCAGCCTGACATAGTTGCCATTTGTGCTGTCAATGTGTGTGAGGGAGGAGTGCAGGACCTGGGAGATGGCATCATCAGTAGACCTATTTGGTCGATAGGCAAACTGAAGAGGGTCCAAAGTAACAGGAATAGAGGAGCAAATGTGTTTCTTTAAAAGTCTCTCAAAAACCTTCATGACTGTCGATGTGAGGGCAACTGGACGATAGTCATTCAGGCAAGAGGGCTTACTGTTCTTAGGCACAGGGATTATGACAGATTTTTTAAAGGAGGTGGGAACAACAGAGGTAGCGAAGGACTCATTAAATATGGATGTAAACAAACCAGCAAGCTGATCAGCACAGGACCTCAGAACGCGGCCAGTAATCCCATCAGGTCCTGCTGCTTTCCTGACGTTCACTCTCCTTAGTTCCCTCCGAACCTCGTCCTCCGACAGGGTAAATACATGATCGCTGCTCTGTCTGCTGCTTCCTGACGCGCTGATCGGCAGGGTCGCGCCGCCGCCATTGCATTCAAAGCGGCCGTAGAAGGTGTTTAGCTCTTTGGCCAGCAATGGATCTGCTCTCATCTCTGCGGAGGAGTTATTTCCAGAGGAACATATGGTCTTCAGTCCCTGCCACATGCGTCGAGAGTCATTGAGCTAGAAATGTGACTCAATTATCTCCCTGTACCAGCGTTTAGCGGCTCTTACTGCTCGTCGGAGAGTGTAGCACGATGCTTTGTATTCGCTCATGTTTCCTGACAACAGACCGGCGTTGTATGCGGCAGTGCGGTGGTTAACCGCATGACGGATTGATCTGTCCACCCACGGTTTCTTATTAAAAAATGTCCTTATTGTTACCGTTTCAGTGGCCTGTTCGGTTAGCAAACAGGCCACTGAAGAACAGGCCACTGTAGAATAGCGAACTTATTCTACAGATCTGTGTACTAGTGTTAAATACTGTTTTTGACAGCATTGATAACGTTTCTGATAGATGATATCATGATATTTTAGCATTTCCCTTACCGAATGTGGTATCCTGTCAGCAATAACTTGTCCATGGGCTTTTTTTATAACTTTCAGTTTGAGTGCCTGTGTACCAGCGATGCAGTGTTGCCAGATATTTCTATTAAAAACGAAAAATAAACCAAAATAATTTCAAATCTTTGCAAATAAGATAAAGATATCGCTGATCCTAAACTACAACTTCCTACTTTATTATCTTTCTAAAGTGTCAAATTAAGTGGGAAAGAAAAGTAAAAAAATATGTATAATAGCTGGATCTGGCAACGTGAAGGCTCCGCCCACTCGTTTACTTCGTCTGCGTCTGGCAACGGTCATTTTTATACCACGGACGCTAAAATTCTTGCAAACTGTCTAAACTGAATTATACATGTCATGTGGACATTCATATGAGGAGTTAAACAGCAAATTAGTCATTCAGAGTGAAACGTTTTTTGAACATGAAAAACATCATAGCTGGCTACAGGCCTGAACAATAATGTATAGTATTTGAAAAATAATGTGTTTTTAACATTAAAGCATGTCAACATATTCTGTTACAAAAAATTATGATCTTGCATCATATGACCCCTTAGAAAACTGAGTATCTTTCAAAGGTCTGAAGCCACTAAACCTGTCAATCAAATTATTCAAACCCTATCAAACACGTCTAATTTTCCTAAATTTTTAACATGATCAAAACGTTGAAAAACCTGTTGTACATGATTTACTATGTGCCGTCTGCAAGCAAGTAAAGGGCCTTTTAGTATAATTGTAAAAATGTCCCCCTTCAGATCGTGGTTAATGTGTATTTCTGCTGTGAAATGTTTATTGATTTTAAAGTGGTCATATGATGCTATTTCAAGTTTTCCTTTCTCTTTGGAGTGTTACAAGCTGCACAGATAAGATCCCTGAAGTTGCAAAGACTAAAGTCTCAAAACAAGAGATATTCTTTATCAAAGTTAAGACTCTGCCACGCTCCCTAAAACTCCTCATTCAAACACCTCCCCACATGTCTATGTCACGATGTGGAAATATTTGCATAATGCAGGCCAGATGTTTACATGAGGAAAGAAGGCGTGGTTTCAGTAACCGCAGTAGTGTTGAATTATCCGTGTCAGAGAGACGCTGTGTGTTTCTAGGCGAAAGCAAAAGCACTTTATTTGGCCTTCCGACAGTAGATGCATTTAGGAATCATTAAGATTACTTACAGAAGTAAACGCATTTTATAGACGACCGTTTTAATTGTGACTTTGCTCTGACAATCTGGAACTTCTGAATCAGCTACTGCATGATTTGTAATTAGATTAAGTATTTGCTATTGACTGTTCAAATGCAGATTTTTGCGCATAGTGTATGTGTTAGGGATGGGAAGATTCCCCGATTCGCTCGGTGCATCGGCAAAAAAAGTTAACGATTCAATGCATCGGTTTAAAAAGTGTGACCCAAAGACCCAACCCATAGTTGGAGAAATGGAAATGCACAGTGTTGCCAACTTAGCAACATAGCAGACCCCTTTAGCGACTTTTTTCCCTTCAAAAAAGCGCCCAAACCTTATTTAATTTCTGAGAATCGCTGGTACTGCCACGTGAGCGCGAGGTCTTGCTGTCCACTCCCAGCGCGTGCACACCTCTCTCTTTCTCTCTCTCTCTCTCTCTCTCTCTCTCTCTCTCTCTCGCTCTCTCTCTCTCTCTCTCTCTCTCTCTCTGCATCTGCTCAGTTTAGCGCGTGGCAGAGAGGAGCAGGGTTTTCAATTTAACACAGATATCATGTTGCTTGCTTCTCTAATTTTACATGCAAGTATAGCCGAAATCACAGCACAGCTATTGTCTTAATCTTATATGTATTTTCTTTCATCAGACGACGGCTCGATCATAAGGATTTTTGTGCAGAATAACATCTTGGAAGGGAGAGCTGACTATGTAGCTGCCCATGGGTTGTGTCTCTTTGCGTTGGGAGGTGGGGCCTATAGTTACTGCCTGCCACGACAAGAGGCAACCTCCTTCTTGAAAGAGGTCGCACACGGTAAGTGTGACTGCTGCTCTACTGCCCTCTGGTGATCGGACTACTCTCCTGGCATTGCTTCAGTCAGAGGAGGTCACCCACACTCAGACTGCGCTTATCGACTCAGGAGCATAGGGGGATTTCATGGACATTGAACTGGCTAAATGCTGGGGTATTCCTGTTTTTCCTCTAGCCAAATCTTTCTCTGGTAAGACTCTTTGCAGTACTCCTCTCACCATGACCACAGCCATCACGGGACTCGTTTACCTGATCACATCCAGCAATCACACCAAGGAGATTTGATTCCTCCTCATTCACTCTCCTTCCGCTCCAGTAGTTTTGTGGCACACCTGGCTTATTAAGCACAACCCTTTCATTGATTGGGCTCACCACACCCTATTGAAGTGGAGTCGCTTTTGTTTGTCTCAATGTTTGGTGTCTGCATCATCCCCTGTCATGTCTGTCTCTGTGTTGCAGGGGGAGCCGGTTGACCTTGCAAATTTTCCAGTAACTTCGTTCAGTTAGTCCTGAGCTTCATCTCTTCCTCCTCACCACCCGTATGATTGTGCGATTGATTTAATACCTGGCTCTTCTCCAGCTAAGGGCTTTACAGCGGCTCTAGAGAATTGTTTATTCACCAAGCTAGAGAAGTACGTGTTTCACACACGATCTGTTCCATTCCTGGGGTTTATTTTGTCGCCAGAAGGCATTCGGATGGACCCTGCCAAAGTAGAAGTGGTTGCTAACTGGTCCAACCCAGACTGTGGTAAAAGGTTTCGACGAGATCTGGTAGGATCATAAAGTAGGGGCTTAGCGTGGTGACGGTCTGTTGATGTCTTGTTCCTCTTGCTAGTCCGAATAAGGGCTTGTATGGCAAGCCTCCATGTCCGGAGGCATCTCAGAATAAACACATGCGTAGATTGAACAATGGCATCAGATTCTTGTGAGGGAAATAAAGGGGGCTGGTAGCCTAAACAACAATCGAAGGGTGACAATCCCGTAGACGAGACCGGGAGGGAGTTATGCACATACTCGACCCTGGCTAATTTGTAACTCCAAGTCAAAGGCTCTGCTGACGCACCCCAAAACGTAGGATCCTCTACAAATCCTGATTGGCCCGCTTGGACTGACCATTAGTCTGCGGATGGTAACCGGATTATAGGCTCGCTGTCGCCCCCAGTAATCGACAGAACTCTTAGATGTAAGACAGAAAATTTAGATG
Organism: Oxygymnocypris stewartii; assembly: GCA_003573665.1. Taxonomy (NCBI): domain Eukaryota; kingdom Metazoa; phylum Chordata; class Actinopteri; order Cypriniformes; family Cyprinidae; genus Oxygymnocypris; species Oxygymnocypris stewartii. The sequence goes on along the minus strand of QVTF01023765.1, from coordinate 367,884 downwards.
TAAATTGGGGACCCCTGTCAGAAACCACGTCCAACGGGAGGCCATGGATGCAGAAGACATGATCAAAGACAATGACCGCTGTCTCCATGGCTGAGGGTAGTTTGAGGAGCGGAAGTAAATGAACCACCTTCGAGAACCTATCTACCACAGCGAGGACCATGGTATTGCCACTAGATGGGGCTAGGTATGTGACAAAGTCCATGGCGATGTGGGACCAGGGTCTCAAAGGGATAGGCAGCGGTCGGAGAAGCCTTACTGGGAGCCGATTAGAGCCCTTTCCCACTGCTCACACCGGGCAGTTCAACAAGAAATTCTGAGCATCCTACGCTACCGATCGCCACCAGAACCGCTGCCTAATTAGCACAAGTGTCCGCTCTCCTGGGTGGCAAGCTAGTTTAGAAGAATGGACCCACTGAAAGATGCTGGTTCGCCGCAATCACCCAGTTGGGTTGCACTAACTGGGTGATTAGTCAAACTAATTTGAACTTAGAAGCAATATTAGGTGCCATCAAGACAGGAGCGCTACACATCAGAGTTTTGATCAAGCTAAGCGCATGCTGACATTCATCAGACCACAAAAACTGACACGATGGACTAAGGAGTGACGTTAAAGGTTGAACAATGATAGAAAAGTTATTGCAGAAGCTACAATATAGCCAGCCATGACAAAAAAATCAGCGAAGTTCTTGTCCAGTAGTTGTAATTAAAAATTCAGCAATGACTGTTACCTTTGCTTCTAACGGGCGCACTTGTCCTTGACCTAATTCTTTACCAAGATAGGTAATTGTTGCTTGGCCAAATTCACACTTTACCAAGTTCGAAGTCAATGAAGCATTAGCGAGACCTTCGAATACAGTCCTTGACAGAGAAACATGTTCTGACCAGTTTGTAGAATACACAACTAGATCATCCAGGTAAGCATTGCAGTTTGAAACCCCTGAAAGCACAATAATGAGTCGCTGGAAAGTAGCAGGTGCTTTGTGTATCCCAAAAGCCATAACATAATACTGTAAAAACTATTGGGAGTCACAAAGTCTGAAATATCAGAGGCACGAGAGGTAAGGGCACTTGCCAATATCCTTTTAATAAATCTAATTTACTGACATATCGAGCAGAACCAAAATTATCAATGCAGTCTTCCATGCACGGCAAATAAAAAAAAGTCTGGAATGGTAACCGCATTTACTTTTCTATAGTCAGTACAAAATCGAGCGGTGCCATCACTCTTCGGGACTAGTAAGAACGGCGAGCCTCAGGGAGCCAGGCTTAGCAAGTCCATGCTTAAGCAAGTACACGGTATGCATCCTGCTTGATTGAAGCAGCATCACCCACAATAATGCCATGCTGCAAAACTGTGATACGAGAAGGAGCATCATTAAACAAAGAAGGAAAGTCATTAATCAATTGCATAATATAACACCTTTGCTGTTCAGACAAATGTGGGAGATAAGATGGTCACTCAAGACCTTGGAGTTCTTAAATCTAGCGCATTGTTGATAAGTATGACGGGACACCACATCATCATCCTCAGCATCAGCATCACAAGCAGCATCGCTACATGCTGTAGCTACGGGAACTGGAACACGAACAGCAACATTATCTGCAATTAAAACTTCCATTCGGGAAGATTCTCTACTGTGATATGCCTTTAACATATTCACATGACACACACAAGACTTTCTTTTTCTGGCAGGAGTACGAACCACATAATAGTATCACTCAATTTTCCAAGTACCTCATAAGGGCCGGAAATCGTGCAGATAAGGCAGAACCAACAACAGGGAGCAACACTAACACTTGATCGCCTTCTTTCTTTGTACTTTGGTGGCAAATGTACCTTTAGGTACAGAAACAATACCCCTATTTTTATGTGTGTAACTACAGGCCACACATACTTAAAAAAAAACTGTTAAACGTAAGTTTAAAATTAATCAAGCTATCTATCAATCAATCAATCAATCCGCAATTTGCAACATTTGTACAGTATATTACAGATCTAAAAAAAGAAAGAAAATAAACTTTTTGAATATCTTTCAAAACTATTAAATGTAGCTGAACACGTAGGTGTTAGTCTTTCAATGTTATTATCATATTCAAAAGGCAACAACATAAATTATTTGATAGTGAATAATTTTATACTGTAATGTAAACTTGGACCACATAATATATACTTGCATTTAATTTTCTAGGTGTCATTGTTATTTTCTGAGGACATTTTACAAACAAAAACAGTGTATAATTAGGTCATTGAATGACAGCATGCTTGCTGGGTGACAACCTTTGTGTTATGGAAGAATGAGTCGATGTGTATGAAACATGTTTAGGAATTAGGAACACATCAGAATTTTTGTCCTGATATTTAATTTTCCTGCACTCTTAAAACTGCTTGTTGATTCCACCAGGCGGCACTTGCAAGCAGGAGAATTTACAGAAAGTTAAATCTATAGAAACATCTTGTCACTCCTTCCCTTACAAAAAAAACCAACCTACCCGTCCCCTTAAGAGGAGTGTGCACAAATGCAACATATTAATCTTCACTGACAAGAGACAGACACTGTTCAGAGCTGCAGAAAAAATAATTGCAATCAAGAGAAACATGGATTCAAGAAAGTCTCCAGCAGAGTGGAATTCATCTCAGAATCCAGAAAAGGGGCAGCCTTTGCTTTCACTGCAGCGGGGCCTTCCGGTGTACTCAGAAGCTGAATTATCTCCCTCTCACAACTTTCCCAGCATTTCCCAGCAATATGGAGCTCCAGCGGCATTTGGCCTGTACACTCCAGAGTCATGTCCGGGGCAGAATGTGGTCACTATGCAGCCTATGACTGAAGTGTTCACTCCACTGGCCAATCCACTGCCAGATTACCTGAGCTACTCCATCTTTACCATGCTGTGCTGCTGTATGCCTTTGGGATCGGCTGCCCTTGTTTACTCCCTCACAGTAAGTATTAGTTCATATAACTGTCTTATATACTTAATTTAACATATACTGTACAAAACTGTCTTTCGTATATACAGTATATTTACAGTGCATTCAGAAAGAATTCAGACCCCCTTCACTTTTTTACATTTTGTTATGATACAGTCCGATACTATACTACAATAGTTTAAATGTTTTTTTTTCATTAATCTACACACGTTACCTCATAATGACTAAGTGAAAACAGAATTTTAGAAATGTCTGTACGTTTTTTAAAGAAAAAAACTGAAATATCACATTAACGTAAATATTCAGACCCTCAGTTGAAGCACCTTTGGCAGAAATAACAGCCTCGAGTCTTTTTGGGTATGACATAACAAGCCTTTCACACCTGGATTGCACACGCACTCAGAATCATTTATTTACTGGTGATTTAACATCATGGATTAATGTTGATTTTGATTGTAATTTTTCGCAGATTTAACATAGATTTATAACGTTGATTTATGTGTTTATATTTTTAACCTTTCTTCATGCATTTATGACAAACATTGTTCCAATGTTTTTGAATGTGAAAAAATTTACAACTGACATTATTTCAACCACATTTCAACATTAAAGGTGTCTCATGCTGACTGGGTTACATATAAAAATGCATGATCATTCAATAATTTATTTATTCTTAACTTGCTCAGATTATTTACAGCATGTCTCTCTGTATATTTGTGCAACTCATAAATCCAGTTTTGTGGCTTCCCGTAACTTTCGTTTATAGAGAAAGAGGTGTGGCACCACAGAACAAAAAGTGAATTACTTTGTGCATTAGTTTGTGCCCTGGTCACCCCTAATGAAAAGTAGCCGCATTCGCTGAAATGGGATTTAACCTTTAAATACTTACATCTATGAAAAAGTGTTTGCATAAAGCATAATTTATTTTCAGTTGACCGTTACTGCTTGGATAATACATTTCTAATAAATTTAAACTGATGACACAGAACAGATGTTTGTAGGGAAAGTGGGGTAGAAACAGAAGTCATTTGCTTTATTACAAGTCATTGTATGACTAGAATGATTTTGAAACTGATTTAAAAAGTGAATAATAAATAATTAAATAGCTCAATTTAACCAAATAGATGTCGCCCCGCTTTTTAATCAAAGTACATTAATGCAGCTGTTTTGTATTACAAATTTTATTAAATATTATGTTTTATGAAATTTTGAAATATGAAAATGAGGCATTATGTAATTAAATATACAATTTGTATACATTTCCACATTGAATAAATACAAATTATTGTTTGGCATAAAGGTTTTGTTGTTTTGTTATTGTTGTTTTTACACAAAAGTTATTTAGTTTATATTTGTATCACTCCATAAATCAGAAAATACTATCAGCAGCCAGAAAAAAAAACTGTTTTTTTTTATAAGGAAAACCTCTTTGTAACAGCCTTCAGAATATAAACAAGGAAGTTGAGCTTTCTGGTTTAGAGTGTGAGATAAAATCTTTCTTAGAAAACAGCCTTTAAAGATATGTTTGATTTTCATATTTCCATTTGCTTTCTATAGTTTTACACTGTTAGTGTTGCTGTTTGTGTAATGTTTTCTTAGTGATTTTATATCTTGACCTGTGATTCCCTTCAATTACATTTTTGTGCATGGTATATAAGAAAGGTGCTATACAAAGGTAACATTGCAACATTAGTATTTTTTTTTTTTTTACAGACTCGAGATGCTAACAAGTTTGGATACCAGCAAATAGCCAGCAGAAACTCCAGAATGGCACGCATCATCAACCATGTCAGTGTTGCTGTTGGCCTAATCTTTAGTTTGATTTCAGTAGTCTACATCATTTTTTCTGTTATTGCAACTGCACGCATTCACAGCTATAGACCATAATTGTAAGAAATTTCATGCAGGACGCCAGAAAGTTGAATAAAGTCAGGACCTATGTTGAAGATAAACAGCAACACCTTGTTTCAAATACAAGCACATTTCTCTGCTTATTGCACCGGTTATTTTTTGTGTGATAGCTTTTAGATTTGTTACTGTATGAGGAGCTCTATCTGGAGGACCGGTGAGGAATGATTCAGCATGTTTAATGTCACAGACTCCTCACCATATCATTGTTTATACATATATAAAGCACATGCTTTTTAATTATTTTATGTTTTAAAACAACAAAAATTGTAACTGTTAAGGTAAATGTAGCATTGATTTATTTGTTTGTTTTCTGCTTGTCTTTACATTACATAAAATTTTGAATAATCAATAACAAATTTTGGATGTCATATTTTAACTTTTGCCATTGTCTGTTTTTTCCATGATACACTTATATTTAATTTCTCATGTCTTTAGTTTAGTTTATGTTCTTCCAGTTCTTCTAATTTATTATCAACATCTTCTTCTTGTTCTTCCTCTTCTTACCTTTTTAACCCATGGGTTTTTATTTCTTCTTATTTAAATTTTAGTTTTCGTTATTTAAGTACGTTAAACATATTTAAATAAGAAATGCTGCATTGGCAACTAGCTGAAATATAATTTAAAAGTTTAATTTTAAGTTTAAGTCCATTGACTGATTCAGGGTATTTCCAGTTGATCCCAATGTGCAAACATAGGTATAAATTGGTAAAAAGAAAGAAAACCTACTAAACTAGGTCTTTAGTCATTAGTGATTTAAACCTATAATGCAATTTATTTTTGACATAATTTTCTCTCCTTTTGCAACTAACATATTTACACCACACGAGGACACTTAATGTGTATCGCTGTGACAGACAGGTGTCGTTGGGTGCAGATACACAGAGCTGGGTAGATTACCTGCTTACAAATTGTGATCCATTACTGAATCCAAATTATATAACAAAAATTGTAGTTAGTAAAGTAATTACATTAGACTACTTTTAGATTCGTTTTGACCTATCTAATTTTCACATTGATTGTAGGCTACCTTGATATAAAAATACAAAGAGTAAGTAGCCTATAATCCATTTGTTGTTATTAACATCATGAAGTAGCCTATATTAAACATCAATGTTTCCCTAACTGGGTTTGTGAAGGAACTGCAGCGGGTTTATGAGTTCAATGAAAAGCTAATGATGTACATGTACATCTAGCCTACCTTTATTAATTTAGCTACCGACTGACTGGTTGTTGCTAGTTAACAACCAAACTTACCAGTCACTTAAGAAGGAGCACAAATGCAACAGATTAATCTTCACTGACTAGAGACAGCCACTGTTCAGAGCTGCAGAAAAGATAATTGCAATCAAGAGAAACAGATTCAAGAAAGTCTCTAGCAGAGTGGAATTCATATCAGAATCCAGAAACAGGGCAGCCTTTGCTTTCACTGCAGCGGGGCCCTCCGGAGTACTCCGAAGCTGGATTATCTCCCTCTCACAACTTTCCCAGCAGTTCCCAGCAATATGGAGCTCCAGCGGCATCTGGCCTGTACACTCCAGGGTCATGTCCGGGGCAGAATGTGGTCACTATTCTTAATGTGTCACATATCAGTCACTATTTCATATTTATTCCGTTGTCTGACAACAGAAACTGTAAAATATATCAATGAAAACTAATGAGAATTAGCTGCATCAAAATACAGTATGTGGGCACAGAGAGGCAAATAAATGTAATAATAAGTAATATAGGCTATGTAAATGTTACATGTTCTGAGCTGCCCTGTCCTACAAAAATGTAAACAGGTTTGTGTAAGTGAATTGCTCAGTGCAAAGAAAGAGAAGTAATGGGAGCCTGTTTTTTTTCATGTGTCTAATAGACATGAACAAGTTCTTTGAAAAACATCTATTACCTTTGAAACATGTCTACTCTTCATGCTCTATGCTGACTATGGTTTCAATAATAATAAACATATATTGCATAAAGCATCCATATTTGTATAATCAACCCATGTTGATTAGAGTATTAAAAACGTAAAAAGTATTAATTTAAGGTACATTTAGAACAAATAGTAATGTGCGATTAATTGCTATTAATCGTGAGTTAACTCATGACAATCATGCGATTAAATATTTGAATCGATTGACAGCCCTAATATATATATATATAATTAGTGGATACCCTACACTTTTATTGCTTAGAAAGTGACCAATAATCTGTGAATAATCTGTGTGAAATATTATATATATAGATTGATTTCTCCTCTCGAAACTTTTTCTCAAACACGTTCTCTCATCACCACTGCGCGTATATATGACGAATCACAACAGCATGGAGACCTAAGGAAAAACTGGGATTAAAGTCCAAAACCTGACTTGAAATGACCCAACAAATCAATCGGGGCTAAAGCAGTTATAAACGACAATGCAAGTTCACACTTTTTCGTAAGCAGCCCTTAATGTCGATCATGGATCAAATCGATCCACCGTGGCAAACAGCGAAAATATCTGTGCTGTTTAATGCATTTGAGACATTGTGTTTTCCTCAGTGCATAACTGACATGTCACAAGTATATTTTTAATCTGTAAATGTTAGAAAGTCATGCAAATATATACATTTTGCTGTCAGGAGTGGGCTTACGCGAGTGGACGAGCTGCTGCGCACATGCGTGCTAAACAGACAGAGTCAAATATGCATTTTATGATAGCAGTAACTGTAAAGGGACTGTTGTAATGTGTAAATAAAATGTAAGTTAATACGGTCCTAGTTACTAAGCTCAGATGAGTTAATGTGTGTTTCTTATAGCAGTTAAAATGTAGTTTTAATTTAATGATTTTAACTTTTAGTTTGGTGATTGTTAATGCTTTAAAGAGTAATGTTAGATTGTAATGTTCTAATGCTATCTGTTCTGACTATAAAAGGTACAACTGTCATAAAACCAGAGAGAAAGGCTGCATGGCTATGAGAGTGCGTGAGAGAGTCAGTGGTAATGTCATTGCGTTCCTATTGGTCAGTGGGCTCAGTTTAGCCTGACAGTTAGCCTGCCCTGAACCAGGTTAGCTTTCCAGCATAAGTAGCCACAGTGACTGAGGTTGATCTTTGTTAAATTTTCCTTATAGAACTAAATCCTTTGACATTGAGTCAGACTAACTGAAATAAGCCTGGCCTATTTGGTAAACTTGTTTTATGAAACAGAATGTCAGAAGACACAAGTTAATTTCTGATTTGCTGTCTGTCTGATTCAAAGAAATAAAAGCAATCTTATTTTTCCCATTGCATCGAATCGCATTACTTTGAATCGAAATCGAATCGTACTGCATCGTAATCACATTTCGAATAGTTTCGCATCACATCGCTAGCTGCTTCACATGTGTCTACTTCAATGAATCTTATCGTTGACTATGCATCGAGATGCGTGTCGCATCAGCCTCAGTTATGAGTTATGGAGATATATATCCCTAGCATGCGTGTGTGTATGTGTGTGTGAGTGAGAGGCAGGGAGTCACGGTCAAACAACCGCGATTAGTGTATAAACTCATATAAGAACCATCACTGTGTCTATCACATGATTCTGTCACACTCTTGGGTTTAACTGATGGTAAAATTAAGGACATTATTAACTGTTTTTCCATTACATGTAAGGCCGTTACATTTCCGACGCTGTCGTGTCTGGCCAATTACAATGCTCTGGGTCAGTTGGCCAATCAAAGCAGACTGTGCTTGTCGGAAGGAGGGACTTTGTAGACCACGATGCTTGAGAGAGGCGAGGCATAGAGAACCTACACTAATGTACAGTATTATAAAAATAATGTGTTTTTTAATATTAAAGCATGCCAACATATTCTGTTACACCAAATACACCAAATAATGATCTTTAAAAAAGCATAATATGACCCCTTAAGTATTAAATAATTAAATGTAATAATTCATTTTATAGTAATATTTCAAGATGAACTCTTACTGGACTGAAGTCACTTATGTTTATTTGATTACCCATTCATTATTTGTTTTAGAAAATTTATGTTAAACTATATCAAATATATATCAGACTTTTGAGGAACGTTGATTCAACATCTGAACATTCATATTCAACATCTCTCAATCATCATTGTATTAGGCTACATTGAATTCTATTATATCTGTCCCCCCATGATAAATACTATAAATACAACTAAACATTTCAATATCATCTTACTAAGACAAATTATTGCAGGATATAGATTGACAACTGAAATGTATATGCTTTTTATGTAAGTAGTCTGTTGTAAAATCTAACTGATTTACATTAGAAGTGATAATAATGTAATCTTACTTTTTGGCCATATAAATACCTGCAACTGCACCAACTTGCATATTTTTTCACGGTGTAAGGCTAAAATATGATGTTATGTTAATTTGACAGCCTTGTTAAAATATAAAAAAAGGCCTTAGTGGACAGATAACCAGGGTGAAAAAACACTTAATTTTCCAGATTGCCATTACATTTTAAAATGTATATTAACTTTCATTTCCTTCCATTCCAATTCAAAATCCAATTTAACTTTATGTGGGGGTGGAAAAATCAATTCAAATTCACATTAATGAGTCTAATGGGTGCCAGTTCTTTAACTCTGAATTTTGTCCAGCCCTGCTGTGGCTGCTTCAAGGGTGTCATGCCTGCTGAGGCTGAGACATTGACCCCTTAGTTTGCAGTAAATCGCACTCAAAACGATCAGTTACCAGTGTCCAATCTGATAATATAGGGCTTTGTGACATCAGCTAAAGAGGGAATTAATTTCAGAGACAGAGCAAGGTATTATGTTTTAGCACTGATGGCAAGGCAAGGCAAGGCAAGGCAAGGGAAGTTTATTTATATAGCACATTTCATACACAGTGGTAATTCTAAGTGCTTTACATAAAAGGAAGTAAAATAGTGATTATAATTAATAATAAAAACAAGGAATAAAAGAAATAATTAAATGATGAAGCATGCACGGTAATACCAGGCAATCAGTTTTGATGTTATGCTAACTTTAATCTCCCGGTTAGTTCTATGCTAATTCTGATAATATTAGCCAGAAAAAAACTGAGTAGAAAATCTAAAGGGAATGAGAGAGAGTGCCGCTGGCTAAATATTGACATACTGTATGGAGAGAGCAGCCCTGAAGGCACATTAACCCACTGTCACTTACTCACTCACACACACATGCATACACACTCACTCACTGCTGAGGGACATCAGCGCGCTACAGCATGCAGAGTCTGTTCCTATGAAAGAGGGGTCGATCTGGGGGTGGCTGAATTATGGATGAGAGAAATAGTGGCAGGCGGCGAACAAAATGGGAATCAGCTTTCGCACTGGCAGCTGTAAACGGCAGTGGACCGGAGGTGACTAGAGTCAATGGGGTCTATGAGATGAACTGATGTGTAGCGGTGGGAAAGTGGAAATATCAATGAATAAGGAAGTTGCACACATGCATCATGTGGAACAAAACACAGATATCCTGGAATCAGTTATAAATACAGATTTAAGTGTCTGTAGTGGTTCTTAACCAGGGGCTGTGACTCACTAGAGGATTCACTAGATATCCACAAGGACCACAACATGGCTTAAAATTATTTAAAATAGAATAAAACAAGATTTAAAATAAACTGATTTTAGAAAAAAAATTCACTCAGAAATTGCTAATAAATTGCACAATTAATTACAAAGAAAGGGCACATAACACATTGAATTAAACATGAAATTTTAAAGTAGAATGACTAAAATATTTTCTGTATCATCAAGAAGGAATTAGTATTGTGAGTAAAACGTTTCACAAAAAGTTTATGACCTCAAGTATTAGTGATAAGAAATTAGAAAAGTAGTGTAAAAAAAACAATGAACATTCAATTATTGGGATTATGGTTGGGAATCATTTATAATTATTTTGATATTTACATTTAGTCATTTTGCAGACTCTTTTGTCCAAAGCGACTTACAATTGGGGAACACATAAAGCGATTAATTCATCTTGAAGAGGCATACAGAAAGAGGAAGTGCTCGTAACACCAAGTCTGATATACTGCCACTCCTAGTTTATGCAAATCAAAAGTTGAAACGTCTCAGGTTACGTATGTAACCATGGTTCCCCGAATGGGGAACGAGACACTGCGTCCCCTAGGGGTCGCTACGGGGTACGCCCTCAGCGTGACTCGTGTCTGAAGATACATATGTAAAAACACCACCTGTTGGCCGGCGACAGCTCATGACGTCACTACCGGCGTGCCACAATATAAGTGCCACCGGGAGAATACATCATCAGCTTCTTCGTCTGAAGCTTGCGTCTGAAGCATGGCCCATAGCCTAGGGGACGCAGTGTCTCGTTCCCCATTCGGGGAACCATGGTTACATACGTAACCTGAGACGTTCCCCTCCATGGGAACTCGAACTGCGTCCCCTAGGGGTCGCTACGGGGAACGTTATACCCACTTCACCATGCTGAGGGGAATGCAAGCCAATTCCGCGAAAAAGGCGAGCACTAAGCCAACTCTACCCGGCTAAGGGAGTTGCCCCTGGGACGGCTGATGGCTGTCAGTGATATTATCCCCTTCGGCCAAAGGCCCGAGCTGCATACCCTAGTACTTACCTGCTAGGTGCCGGGATTACCGGGCCTAGGGTAGAGCTCAAAGTCTTGGAATCAGAAAAAGATTCCTTTAAGGGGATATGGCCAAGCACCTGGTCACTAGGTCCTGGCCGATCACTCAGGGGTTACCACTTGCTCTGCCCAAGCTTACTGAGGGAACTGTCTCAACAGACCTCTTGGTAGCGTTCAGAACGCTCAGAAGGGAGCGGCATGCTCATAGGTGACCCTCTGGTTGAGGGGAGCAGTGCTAGCTCTACCGACGGCGAGCTCTGGAGAGCGGAGAACTCATTCCTCGGAATGAGAGGAACTCAGCTACCAATGAGGAGCTCTAGAGCGGAGAACTCACTCCTCAGAGTGAGAGGGAACTCAGACGCCCCGAAGGGAGCGGCATGCTCATAGCAATGCTAGCTCGATCAACCAGGAGAGCAACCTATCACAGAGCTCTGGGGAGCGGAGAACTCATCCCTCAGAATGAGAGGGAGCTCAGACGCTCCGCAGGGAGCGGCATGCTCAATGGTGACCCTCTAATGAGGGGAGCAATGCTAGCTCTACCTATAACGAGCTCTGGAGAGCGGAGAACTCATTCCTCAGAATGAGAAGGAACTCAGACGCTCAGCAGGGAGCGGCATGCTCATAGATAACCCTCTATAGTGAGGGGAGCAATGCTAGCTCGACCAGCACGGAGAGCGACCTATCACAGAGTTCTGAGGAGCGGAGAACTCATTCCTCAGAATGAGAAGGCACTCCGCCGCTCAGAAGGGAGCGGCAAGCCCAACCATGAGCTCTGGAGAGTGGGGAACTCATTCCTCGGAATGAGAGGGAACTCTGCCGCTCAGAAGGGAGCGGCATGCTCATAGGTGGCCCTCTGGGTGAGGGGAGCAATGCTGGCTCTACCAACAGCGAACTCTGGGGAGCGGAAAACTCATTCCTCGGAATGAGTGGACATTCAGACGCTCCGAAGGGAGCGGCATACTCATAGGTAACCCTCTTATCATGAGGGGAGTAATGCTGGCTCTACCCTTGCAGTGGTGACCAGAATGACTGAAGATCCAGGAGGATCCGCAGAAACCTCAGAGGGGACTCATGTCCAGACCATCAGTAAGGCAGTTCGAGAATACAGAACCTGCCTGAAATCATCATAGGTCCAGCCTGACTGCAGTTCTTAGGCTCCCACCTGACCTCGGTTCCGGTGGGGTAGATGGTGGTTTGCAGGGGAATTAAGGAGGGAAGCTAAGGGTCGATGGTAGAACCCTCCCCGAGGGAGGGGAGTAGATATTATTTTTTACTCTGGTCCAGACGAGAGCCTCTTTGAGAACGCTTCGTCTGGATCACCTCCCTCAGGTCTTGCCTCTTACCTCTCTTTGACCAGTACCTCCCTCTACCCCTACCCGCAGGTGGGGGAGGGGCACGAGTTGCGACACTAGCCTTCTGCGCCCGTCTTTGGTCCTCAGACCAGGATGGGCCAGGACCCCCGCTTTGTTCGGGCTCGGACCTGGACCTTCTTGGAATGAAGGTTTTGAAGGCAGCTGAGCGTGCCCTCGCCTCCCTAAACTTCTCGACCACCGTCTCGACGGAGGCACCAAAAAGCTGGTAGGGCGAGATTGGAGCGTCGAGCAGAAAGCCCTTCTCTTTCTTCTCGAGGTCTGCCAGATTCACCCACAGATGCCTCTCCGTTACCACCATGGCTGCCATAGACCTGCCCATAGCAGAGGCAGCCTGCTTGGTGGCACGGAGGGCTAGATCTGTGGTGCGGCGCAGCTCGGCTACCTCGTCAGGTGACAAGCCCTGACCGCTATCCAGGTCCTTCAGCAGGTCCGCCTGGTACGCCTGAAGCACCGCCATGGTGTGCAACGAGGCGACTGCCTGACCCGCTGCTGCGTACGCCCTGCCATTCAAGCGTGATGTAGCCTGAAGGGGCAAGGAGGGAACCTTCAGAGAGGGTGTCTCCCCCATAGAGAGATAGCTAGCTAGCGTCTCTTCTACAGGGGGCATCCTCTCATAGCCGTTTTCACGCATCCCTGTAATGTTAGCATAACTGTTACGCTGGAACCTGTGGATGCGAGCGGAAAACGGCTTTTTCCATTCCTTCTCAACCTCCGTATGGAGATCAGGAAGAAATGGAAGGTTCACTTGAGCTGGGGTTTTATGGCCAGGAAGAAATCACTCATCGAGGCGTCCTCGCGGCACCGCCATTTTGGTTCGCTCCCACGGCAAGTCAAGCCTTGCCGTGGCGCGTTCCATAACATCCAGCAGCTCTTCGTACGCAGGACAGGAGATTTGAGAGAGTTCAGTCTCAACATCCTCACTCTCAGACATCTCCTGCTCTTCCTGGGCATAACCCAGCAGAGCACTAGCCGCCGGATCAGATGATGTCAGAGAGATTACATCATCATAATCTAGCGGCTCGCTCTCGTTCTTTGCCGACTCGTGTGAAAGGGAAAGCTCCCTCTCAAACTCATCGGCTAGATCCGCCTGCGAGCCCCACGATTTCATTCTCCTCCGTGCCTCGGCAGCGGTGGGTCTTGAATCGCGGGAAGCAGACGGCTGCCCCTCTTTCCTCGAAAAGAGGGACAGGCGAGAGCGGAGCCTCCTCATAGGGAGCCGCTCACAATGCACGCAAACCGCCCCCTCAAGGACATCGCGTGCATGCTCTATGCCCAAACAAAAGACGCAACAGTCGTGTGTGTCATCGGGTGTCAAATAACGGGGACACGGATCCACACACTTTCTAAACGCCTCGCTAGTGCTCGCCATAGAGTTAGAAAACTGTACTCTTACCAGATTCTCTTTGCACGCTTCAAACAAACCAGTCAGTGAAGACGAAAAAGCTGATGATGTATTCTCCCGGCGGCACTTATATTGTGGCACGCCGGTAGTGACGTCACGGGCTGTCGCCGGCCAACAGGTGGTGTTTTTACATACAGTATGTATCTTCAGACACGAGTCACGCTGAGGGCGTTCCCCGTAGCGACCCCTAGGGGACGCAGTTCGAGTTCCCATGGAGGGGAACTGAGCAGCTTTGTCATAAGAAATGGCAGAAGCTGAAGTTTGTTATTGATATATTGTCTTTTGGGAGGCTTGGAGTAAAAAAGGATTGAGAATCACCGATACAGATGAATAGTTCACCATAAAAGCATCATGTAATTAGTCTGATTTTTAGTCTGTTTTTGTCCATTCTCTGCAAGTCAGTGCGAGTACAAAACAAAACAAAACTAAACCCTATTGACTTTCATAAGAAAGTAAGTCATAGATGTTTGGAATGACAATGATGAATTACTTTTTTTTGAGTGAAAGTGCAAGTGTTCTTCCACCAATCTTTAGTAGTAGACATGAGTTTGGACAGGCGATGTGTAACTGCACAGAATCAATACCAGTCACATCGATTTCTTGTGTCAAGGAAGAGCTCACTCATTGCTACAACAAGGATAGACAAACACAGCATCATCAGAGACTCAGCGTCTTCTTTCTTTTCAGATTTTTTCAAGAGCTGATTACTAATTAGCAACAGAGCTATAGAATGATCCTCATTCAACACAGTATTTTGACTACCTGAGTGAGTGAACGTTCACTATGAAAACTTGAGAAGTCTGTCTATCACAGCATCACATTTTCTACCTTAATCTTTCATTCCTATCAGTGATGGAATGGCATACCATTACGAACCCGATGACATCAATCCATCATTTGATGTTGGCATTACTAAAGCGTGTCCAGGTATGAGTGCGTAACTCTCTCGTGACCACAGTGTTCTGTCTGTGAGAAAGAAGCAGTTTAATAATGACGCTGTGTACAACTAGACAGATTACGGCCTCAGAAGATCTTCTTAAGGACACATTTACCACTTTCTTTTTCCCTTCATGAGTACTTCTATCATTTTAAATGACTAGAACAGCTTGTTTTATAAACTTTAAAGGTACCATAATTTAATAATAAGAGTTCTGTACACGGAAATGACATACCATGAGCCTCAAACACCATTGTTTCCTATTTCTTATGTAAATTTCATGCGTGCAAAAGACCACTGAAAAAGAAGCGAATCCCAACATAATCCCAACATTCGCCCCCAACATTTGCATAACATATACCAGCCCATGTTCTAGGTCAGCCGGACCTGCACAGCCAAATCATCGATGCAGTGTTGCCAGATATTGCTATTAAAATAAACAAAAACCAATAAACACATAACAATAAACCAAAATTATTAAAAATCTTTTACGATTAAGATAAGATAAAGATATTGCTGACCCTAAACTGCAACGTGCTACTTTATTAACTTTCTAAAGAGTCAAAAAAGTGGGGAAAACGCTTCTGGCAACACAGAGGCTGCGACTATGCCCTCACTCACAACTCTCTCTCAAGCCTAGTTCACTCCACCAGCATCTTGCAGAGATCATGTTCATACCACGGACGCTGAGCATTCTTGCAAAATCTCTTAACATCTTTATCTTCATCTGATACAGGCTCTAACATATAAGGTTAGATGCCTAATCTCTCCATCGTTCACGCCGGACAGTAGATATATGTTTGCTATGCGAGCTACTGAAATGAGCCGCGCTGTGAAACAGCCAATCAGAGCAGAGTTCAAAATTATTATTCATGACCCTTCCAAATAAAATAATGACAGACCATTTCATTCTGGGGAGAAATACTAGGGTTGTAAATGGACATGAAAACCTGTTTCTGGAGAAATTTTTCCCTTACCTAAGCCACATACCGTCTATGATGTAGATGTCAGAGAACAATTTAAAATATTATATCAATGCATTATATGGCACCTTTAAGTTAGAGTTTCAAAAGAAATACTTAAGCACTTATATATTTTTTTTTTACTTCACTGTGTAGAAGAGGCCAGAAGATTTATCCAATAATCTCTGAAAAACCTAACATAAACAGAACCAACAGTATAATGCTATGTCATCTAGCTAAGGAGAGTTAATAAATTGCATCTGCATGTTATCTGACCTTCATTCTGTTTGACCAAAATGGATTCTGAGTAACATACTCAAGATTTAGAAAAATATATATATTAAGATGTTTCATTGTTAATATATTTTATTTTCAAAAACATTTATCCATGTGTATCAATTTAAAAATGTTACACATAGGTCCATAGTGGACAAAAATGTATATAAGGTTGCACAAGGGTTAATTTAATACTTTTCTGTTGTTGCTTTAATAATATATATATATTGATATGATGATGTATCGAATTTAGCCAATGAGGACAGTCTCCCTGTTTGAGAGACAGACTGTGATCGTCCAATCAGATTTCAGACAGGTAGAAGTGGTGGAATCCAGAACACGCATCAAAGAGAAAGGAGGGTGAGGAGAATCGTGACGCAGCTGTTGCACGTGAGATGGATGTTATCTGGAAATATTCCGATTAAGTGTTGTTAGCAATTGCAGAACAAGTATAACCATTAAATGGTTAATGCTAGTAGTTGCGTCTGGTGTTTTAGTCGTTTTGGTTTAAATTCAGAAAGAATTCAAAAAGAGTGATTAATTTAATAGTATTCAATTATGTGATTCAGAAAATCCTGCACTTGTCTGAGACGGATTGTTGAAATGTAATTTACCTCATTGTTTCTTAATACCTGTAAACATAGGTCATTTGGGTTTAAAAGAGACTCAAGACACCAAATTAATTTGAGAATTGTTTCATTTCATAATGTGAAGTACAGTTAAATGGTCTTTATTTAATTGCGCTAATCAGATTTTTCTTTACAATTGGTTATGTCTAATAAATAATTTTGGTTAATCTAAAATAAATGTTCTGGGATTTATTGAGGATTTTCCGGCTAACTGTACATTTTTGGAGGCACCCCCATATTTATTTTACTGCTCTTGAGTTATACATTAGTATTAGAAACCATAGGTGAATTTCCAACCTAATTTTTTATCTATCAGCTGGGAAATCAGGCTCCTGTGTGCCAACTGAATACACATACCAATAGGAGGGTTACATTTTATTATATCTTTTCATGTGACCACACTGAATAAATTACACTTTTAACTACCAGCACTATCTTAACCCTCTTGGGCATGGAGTTCACCAGAGCTTCACAGGTTGCCATTGGAATCCTCTTCCACTCCTCCATGATGACATACCGGAGCTGGTGGATTTTAGAGACCTTGCGCTCCTCCACCTTCCGTTTGAGGATGTCCCAAAGATTACCTTTACCCTCAGCTTCTTTAGCAAGGCAGTGGTCGTCTTGGAGATGTGTTTGGGGTCGTTATCATGTCGGAATACTGCCCTACGGCCCAGTCTCCGAAGGGAGGAGATCATGCTCTGCTTCAGTATGTTACAATACATGTTGGAATTCATGGTTCCCTCAATGACCTGTAGCTCCCCAGTGCCAGCAGCACTCATGCAGCCCCAGACCGCAACGCTCCCACCACCATGCTTGGCTGTAGGCTAGACACACTTTGTACTCCTCACCTGGTTGCCACCACACATGCTTGACACCATCTGAACCAAATAAGTTTATCTTGGTCTCATCAGACTAAGGACATGGTTCCAGTAATCCATGTCCTTAGTCTGCTTGTCTTCAGCAAACTGTTTGCGGGCTTTCTTGTGTATCATCTTTAGAAGAGGTTTACTTCTGGGACAACAGCCATGCAGACCAATTTGATGCAGTATGCGGCAAATGGTCTGAGCACTGACAGGCTGACCCCCCACCCCTTCAACCGCTACAGCAATGCTGGCAGCACTCATACGTCTATTTCCCAAACACAACTTCTGAATATGACGTGCTGAGCACGTGCACTCAACTTCTTTGGTCGACCATGGCGAGGCCTGTTCTGAGTGGAACCTGTCCTGTTAAACCGCTGTATGGTCTTGCTCAGCATATGCTCTGTATGGTATGCAGCTCAGTTTCAGGGTCTTGGAAATCTTCTCATAGCCTATGCCATCTTTATGTAGAGCAACAATTCTTTTTTTTCAGATCCTCAGATAGCTCTTTGCCATGAAGTGCCATGTTGAACTTCTAGTGACCAGTATGAGAGAATGAGAGCAATAACACCAAATGTAATACACCTGCTCCCCATTCACACCTGAGACCTTGTAATACTAACGAGTCACTTGACACCAGGGAGAGAAAATGGCTAATTGGGCCCAATTTGGATATTTTCACTTATGGGTGTTTAGACATCAATGGCTGTGTGTTGAGTTATTTTGAGGGGACAGCAAATTTACATTGTTATACAAGCTGTACACCGACTAATTTACATGGTAGCAAAGTGTAATTTCTTCGGTGTTGTCGCATGAATAATAAACTATTTACAAAAATGTGTGGCGTGTACTAACTTCTGTGAGATACTAATATATATATATATATATATATATATATATATATATATAATTTTCATGAATCATTAAAAAAATTTATCATTTCTATTTATTATTTTTAATTAAGCCAATTTATAGAGTAGTATTGAGAGAGGACAGAGGATAAGAGGGGAAGTGTTAATATAATTGCATATTTTAATATTCTTATTTATTGTTTTTAATTTTTAATTTTCAATTTTTTATTGTTTAATTTTTTTTAAGTCTTAAATTAATAAATAAAAATAAAATAATAAAAATAATAATAATATTATTTTCATTTATTTATTTATTTATGCCAATTTGTAAAGAAACGCAATGTAATGAAAGTATTCACTGACTCCTTCTGAGGTTTTCTCTCATATGTAAAGCCCTTGGATCTCACAGTCACATATTGACAGCAGTATGTGGTCTACACATCCTGAATTGTTGAGGACAGACATACCCGAGGTCATTGTGTTCAGTCTGTAGTTCCTGCATCACATTCTCATCCACAGTCATCAAAGGAAATTGCTGTATGAGCTTCAATCTGTGGGAAACAACTGTGTGAGTGCCTGCACTCTTTGTAGGTCTTTGAATTCAGATCTATGCACTACACTGAACAACATATTTCAAAGGAAGCCAGCAACACATGAAACCTAGTGAACCAGCACTGTCAACCATATAAAAAGTTAACTGATAAACAGCACAATCAGTCTCCAAGAGTTTTCATGCTTCTGAAGGGTTATGGAGCTTTTTTTCCATTGTCACTTTGTTCAGTTGTCTTTAACTTATTTTTTCTAGGTCAAGGGCTCCCCCTATGGCAGACTGCCAGTTGCAGCCCAGTCTCACATAATCCAGCACAATAAATTTCCTGCAGCCCTGCCCTAGCAACCTGAACTTGACACATAGTGTAGACACACACTTTATTACTCGTAACAGCTAATAGATAAAGAATGTGTGTGTGTGTGTGTGTGTGTGTGTGTGTGTGTGTGTGTGTGTGTGTGTGTGTGTGTGTGTGTGTGTGTGTGTGTGTGTGTGTGTGTGAGTGCGTGCGTGCGTGCGTGCGTGCGTGCGTGCGTGCGTGCGTGCGTGTGTGCTTACAATGCATGTCTTTCTCCCTGCCCTCTGGCGAGTAACATACTGTGGCTGCTCACCGTCTGGTTGAGTAACTGGTTTAACCTACGGCTGGTTCTCTTCAGGGAGTTTGTGTGTGCTTAAAACAGATGTTTGTTTAACAATAGGTAAATAAACGAGAGGCAGACTAAATCCAGTGTGATTACCTGGGCTGAGTGGTTTTACAATGCAAAAAGGTGATTTTTAAAGTATATTTTATGATTTTAAACAGACAATGTTTTCAATAATGACAATTATTGACAATAATGATATGTGTAGTAATTAATGTTTCTTATAGTTATTTGTACTGTATATACAGTTAGGTCTATACATATTTGGAAACTGGCAGTTTTCATAATTTCGCCTCTATATGCCACCAAAATAGAATTAAAATGAAAGAATCAAAATGAAATTGAAGTGCAGACTTTAAGCTTTAATTCAAGGGGTTGAACAAAAATATAACATACAATTCTTATTCCATTTTCAGGGACTCAAATGTAATTGGACAAATAAATATGATCATATAAAATTTTAATTTTTGATATTTTGTTCAAAATTATATCAGAATTATTTCAGGCCATGACTGCCTTAAGTCTGGACATCACCAGAGACTGGGTTTCCTCCTTCGGGATGCTTTGCCAGGCCTTTACTGCAGCTGACTTCTGTTGTTGTTTGTTTGTGGGTAACCAGTAACCCAGTGCCACTGGAAGCCATGCATGCTCATGCCATAACACTGTTCCACTATGCTCCACAGATAAAGTTGTGTGCTTTGGATCATGAGCTGTTCCAAGCCTTCTCCATACTTTTTTCATCCTATCATTATTTTTCAGGTTGATCTTAATTTCAGCCGTTTAATGAATGCTTTACCACAAGTGGTCTGGCTTTTTTAGATGTTTTTGGTAAAGTCTAATCTGTTATCAGAGTTATCCTCTGAGGACGTCCAGGCCTTTTTATGTTGCTGAGCTCACCAGTGCACAATTTTTTTCTCAGAATGTAACAAACTGTTGATTTGGCCATTCCTAATGAATTTGTTTTGTATTTGAAGCCTAACAATCGTCTATCTCACTTACATGGAGTGATCCTTGTGGGTTGATGTGGGTTCACAGCAACAGCTTCCAAATGCAAAGGGCATGCTTAGAATCTGCTCCAGAACTTTAACCTGCTTAATTGATGTAGAAACAACTAATAAATAGCCAGATCTGTCCAAACAGCTTTTGAGACTATTGTCCAGTTACTTGGGAGGTACATATTAAAGAGCTTTAATTCTTTAACATGTATTCAATTTTGATGTGAATACCCTCAAATTAAAGCTCAGAGTGTGCACTTTAAGCCCATATTGTCATGAATCTGGTTAATGGACTTCCATCTGCTAGCCACCAGAGATTGCTATTCTATTACAGTAACTTGCATGCAACACAGACTCTTACATTTCACCCTGGACTGCATTTCCCATCATCCATTGCACCAAGTACACACAGCTGTCTCAATCACTCGCTCACCTGAAATAAATTACACCCACTATATAAACACACTCAGATCCTGCTCAAGTCGCCGAGTATTGTTCTGCGTTTATCACTCTCCAAGTGTCAGCTGCTTTACGAAGCCATTCTAAGTTTTCTTTGTCTCAGTCTAGTTATCCTGTTTATTGCCAGAATTATCCGTGTCTTAATCTTTGTCAGTGTATTTTGGATTGCCCTTTCGTCTTGCCGTTTGGACTCTGTTTGCCTCTGCATGGACTATTGTTTGTGACTATTGTAAAGTAACTCATGTTCTCATTGAGTTTTCTGGAGGCTCATCATGAGAATGAAGCGTCTGTGAGACCAAGAACAGAGAATAAACAAAGCTTGGAACTACAGCTGAGTGCAATGAAGGGATGTGGACTGACACGGTCCTCGCAGAGGTCACACACAGACGTGCTCGCTCACACACACACACACACACATTACTATCGCTCCCCTGAGACGTATGCCATCTGAACAACTACAGATTCTTTCAAGCCCCTGTCAGGTCTGCTCTCACCAGTTGCTTTCCCTTCTCCCCCTGAGACTCCTGACATTCTGCCGCGTGTTTGTGCCCAGTCAGCCGTTCACCTCACACTCACCTTACACCACACATTCTCTCTCTCTCCCAAAACCCCCTCCTTCATCTCGCACGTCGCTCTCGAGGCGAATAACAGCACCTGCTGAATAATACTCTGTGAGGAAAAACAGCCCTCATTAAGCAAACCAAGCTGCTGTCGTTCCTGTCGCCGGGCTTTAAGACAAAGTATAGGCTACGGTCCAACAGGCCCTCATGTGGCACTGCGGTTTGTGCTCCAGTTCAGTGTGTTTTTAATGGTTTCTTGTAATGCAGTTTTAGTCATCTAAAGCATTGGTGTAACAGTTTTGGTGATTATATCTCCAAAGACGTTACTGAAAGTGATTTCAAAGCCACATTCATCTAAATATGCCGAGTGTAAGCCGTAGCATTTGTCATTATCCTGAATGAGCTTTGGAGCTTGCGTTAGACAACACTGCCATGACTATTTTTAGTGGTGTGTAATCACCTCTGCTGAGCTACACTGTGAAATCTAGTGCTTCTAGACATACAACTCTGCATGATCTGCACCATTTAAAGGGACAGTCCACAGAAAAAACCTTCATGTCATTGCAAACCCTTGTTACTCGTGTAAAAAACAGAATTGGCAAACAAAAATATTTTGCAGAATGTCTGAGCTCTTTTGATACTATACGTAAACATATAGTGAAAATACGACAATAGAAAAGCAGGAAATGCAGATTTGTACTGTATGTTTGATCAGCAATGGTTAAAATAATAGAACATAATAAAAAAAATAAAAAAATTTAGAGATAGAGAAACAGATATTTTATGTTATAACCAACAAGAAGATTTGACAACAAGAAGATTTGACAAGAAAATAAATAGATAAATATTGAAGGTCGGTAAAAAAAGATACAAACTTTTAAACACAAAATAATATAATCATATAAACATATTTGGTTTTATACATTGTTATTGTTTATTTATTTATTTTGTATGTTTGTTTAATGTAATACCGATGCAATAGATAGAGACTGACCAAGATTGCAATTATTTGTCACTCTTTTTCCTTTACACTAACATTTCATCTGAAAATGTGAGAAAAAATGAATGAATAATCATGTAACTTTGGCTACACCGAGGACACAGCTTTTCAATAAAACTAAAACAAATATTTTCATATATAAAACATATAATACATTATATTATAAAAATATAGAACGATATTAAAGAAAAAGCCTTTCGTTTCTCTGTATTTTATATACAGGTACCTCTCAGAAACTTTGAATATGGTGAAAAAGTTTTTTTCTTGTAACTTTTTTCAAAAAGTTAAACTTTCATATATTTTAGATTCATTACATGTAAAGTAAAACACTTCAAACTTTTTTTGTTTTGTTTTTGTATTTTGATTATTAGAGCAAACAGCTAATGAAAGTCAAAAATCAGTGTAATGAAGTTCTTAGATCGGGAAGAATGAGGCGGGAAGCGGCGAACATTCAAACACTTTAATAATAAAATAAACAAACACAAAAGAAAAGTGGCAGCCCCTCACGGACGACTGCCGCACACAAAACACAAAATAAAATCCAGGCCTGGTCCTCTCTCGTCTTTCACTGTCGTCACTCGTCCTTTTATCCTTCCGAAGCTCCTCCGTGTCCGGTGAGTGGCGCAGGTGTCGTTCATTATCATTTACTCCACCGCCACAATCAGTATATCGAAATATTAGAATATTTACATTTGAGTTTCAATAAATGACCATTCATACATTATAAATTGCAGGTATCTCTTGTTCTTTGAAAGCACAATAATGGAGAACACTGCAGTGCCACGGGCTTATTGCTTCCATGCCACACCTCACTGATGCTGGAATTTGTGCTAAAGGAGCCCCGACCAAGGTTTGAGTGCATAAATTAACATACTTCAATTTCTTTAAACGTTTCTGTTTTGAAAATCCTTTTTTTTTATATAGATCTTAGAAAATATTCTAACATTTTGAGATACTGATTTTTGACATTTATTAGCTGTAAGCTCTAATCGTCAAAATTAAACGTTTGAATTGTTTTACTTTACATGTAATGAATCTAAAGTATATGAAAGTTTCACTTTTTGAAATAAGTTACAAGAAACGTTTTCTGAGAATTTTCTTAGATGTACCTGTATATTAAAATATATTTGCTCATACATCTTTAAGAACTTATGGGAACAAATCATGACAATTTAAGATAAAATATAATGTAAAAAAAAACTGACTGTTTACTGAAAAGTTTTAAGTGTAGAAAAATGTCTATAATAACTTCTTCTGTAGGATCAAGTAATTAAGTAATAAAATATGTTAATTTATTACAATGACAAATTATTAATTTATTAAATTAGTTTAAGGGGGAATAAAACTGAGACAAGCAAATATTTTACTACTGAAATATTCCTTTAACAACAACTCCCAACATCCCCATATGATAAATCTGTGATGTATGCAGAGCTATTATTGGTAACTGTACACTATTAAGGTGCAGTTTCTCTCATTACAGCTGGGAGCCACGAGTCAGAGTTACTACTGCATCCTTCAAATGACTTCTGCTGCACGTCGCTGAGCCGGGGTTACAGAGACAAGACAACACAACACGCCCACACCGACGCATACAGCCACACACAGATGGCTGGCCTCTGCTGTAGTGTATTATTTGTGTGATCCCTCAGTCCATCTTTGCATGGGCTATTTTTAAAAACCCTAGCAGCGCGTGGCCATGCTTAAATGCATGCTGTCAGTCAGCAGGTTCACAGATTATGCTGTTTTTCTACCATCTGTGGCTGTATCTCGTTTCACGTATACAGCATTGTCTTGTGCTGCACGGCTCCGGGGACAGGAACACTAGGTCTTGTTGTGAAGTGGTGGGCAGCATCAGTAAAGTCATAAAGCTGTGGGTTATCAGACTCAAAACATATGGGTATTGATCATGATTGTAGCATATGACAATACAGAACAGTTTTGTTCAGTTTTTGTTTAGTTTTTATAACCAATTCTTACTATGTGTAAGTTTTTGTTTGTTAGAATGTGTGTTTAGCAGTGTTCTTTTTTTAGGATTACTGATAAACTACTGCCGTTTAATTTGTTATATATTTCAATTTTAGATAAATAATGTATGAATTTATTATGTCTTTATAGGTATTTTCTTTAGTTTTAGTTTTTATAAATTTGAGTTATTTTAGTAACGTTACTTCAACATACTATATGGAAATGAAATAACATATATATATACAGTGCTCAGTGTAAATGAGTACACCCCCTTTGAAAAGTAACATTTTAAACAATATCTCAATGAACACAAAAACATTTTCCAAAATGTTGACAAGACTAAGTTCTATATAACATCTGTTTAACTTATAACATGAAAGTAAGGTTAATAATATAACTTAGAGAACAAAATTTTCAGTTTTATTCAAATTAGGGTGATGCAAAAATGAGTACACCCCACTGAAAGTCTCTGGAGCAAAGCTAAATTTTAGACTACAAATGTCTAATTTAACAAGAATTCAACCACAGGTGAGTCTAATTATTCATTACACAGGTGACAGTTGACTATAAAAGGGTGTTACTTAAAGAAAACCCCTTCCCATTTTATGCTGTCGGCAATGGCACCACATGGAAGAGAAATGTCACAAGACCTGAGAAAGAAAATAATTTCTTTACACAAGAAAGGTGAAGGCTACAAGAAGATCAGCAAAGCTTTACTTATCAGTCAGAATACTGTAGCAAAAGTGGTACAAACATTTAAAAAAGATGGAACAGCAACCATCTCACAGAGACGTCCAGGTCGTCCACGGAAGTTAACACCTCGTCAGGAGCGTCTTCTGATGAGAAGGGTTGAAGAAAATACACATGCAAGTTCACTGCAGTTATCTAAAGAAGTAGAAAGCCAAACTGGGGTGACTATTTCCCGTGACACAATACGGCGTACACTGCAGAGGAATGGCATGCATGGGTGCTGTCCACGAAAGAAGCATCTCCTAAAACCCAGGCACAAAAAAGCCCGCCTAGAGTTTGCCAGGGCCCATGCTGACAAAGATGAAGACTACTGGGACTCTATACTCTGGAGTGATGAGACCAAGATAAATGTTTTTGGAACTGATGGCTTCAAAACTGTATGGTGTCGCAAAGGTGAGGAATACAAAGAAAAATGCATGGTGCCTACAGTGAAACATGGTGGTGGCAGTGTCCTTATGTGGGGCTGCATGAGTGCTGCTGGTGTCGGGGAGCTGCATTTCATTGATGGCATCATGAATTCACAAATGTACTGCTCTATACTGAAAGAGAAGATGCTACCATCACTCCATGCCCTTGGTCGTCGTGCACTTTTCCAACATGACAATGATCCTAAACACACATCTAAGGCCACTGTTGGATTTCTGAAGAAGAACAGGGTGAAAGTGATTCAGTGGCCAAGTATGTCTCCTGATCTGAACCCAATCGAACACCTATGGGGAATTCTGAAGAGACAAGTTGAGCATCACTCTCCATCCAGCATCCAATCTCTAAAAGAGGTTATTCTTGAAGAATGGAAAAAGATAGATCTGGCAAAATGTCGCCAACTTGTTCATTCCATGCCTAGAAGACTTGGTGCTGTCATTAAAAATCATGGAGGCCATACAAAGTACTAGATTTAGTAGTTTTTGTTGTGGGGTGTACTCATTTTTGCATCACCCTAATTTGAGTAAAACTAAAAAATGTGTAATCTAAGTTATATTATTAACCTTACTTTCATGTTATAAGTTAAACAGATGTTATATTAAACTTAGTCTTGTCAACATTTTGGAAATGGTTTTTGTATTCATTGAGATGTTGTTTAAAATTTTACTTTTCAAAGGGGGTGTACTCATTTACGCTGAGCACTGTATATATATATATATATATATATATATATATATGGGTGGGTGTTTGGCTTAGTGGCATGTTAGAATAATTGTTATACTCATACCTTTTGTTGTTTTAATATGTTGAATTGTTTTTAGCTTTATTTTTAGTTTTCATTTAAATGTTTAGTTTAGAATTTTTTTTTTTTTTTAAATTTTATTTAATTTATCCATTTTCTTAAATGTGTATATATAGTATTTATAGAGTTTTAACTTATATTTTTAGTTACTTTTTCTTATTTGTAAGTTGCTTTGGATAAAAGCGTCTGCTAAATGACTAAAAAGTAAAAGTACTCAAACATTCAAAACAAATAGTAAGTGAGTTACACACAGGAATGTGTGAGCACACAGCCGGAGCTACTGAAGGTCAGCTGCAATAATGTGTATGTGAAGCGTGTCTATTTAACCCCTGCTCCTACTGCTGGTGATTATTTTGGAGGTATGAGCCACAGGGCTCTCTGCATACAGTACATACCTCATCCGGGTGGACTAGGTACACCGCCTGCTGAGGCCCCATTGTGGGCACTTGTCTTGGGGTAAAGCATTAGTAACTGTCTCCCTGAGGCTGGGTTGCATGCCTGAAGACCAGGGGCACATGCTACACTATAAGCATTAGCACACGCCGCCTGTCTGTCTGACCTGTCAGCAGCAGAACTAGGCCATGAGAGGTAAGCAGGTGCCTGGTCTCAGCTAAAACAGGTTTTACACAGCAGCACAGATAGATATTATTAATTCAGATGAAATAACCTTGCTGGAAAATGCAGCTTAAGTTGGTCATTAGCTGGTCTAAACTGGTTATTAACTGGCCCAAGTTATTATAGTTCTGAATTGTAATTTTGTTTTATTTCCATTTATTTTCAGCGTGTATCAGTTTTGTTTTTGCCTTCCCAAGATTTATATTATTTTATTGTTATTTTAGTTTCAGTATTAGTTTTTTTAGGGCTGCCATAATTTTACTTCATGTACTAACTGGTATCATTTACTTTACGTTTAATGTTTAATGGCATTACATTTCTTGGCATGATCCAGAGTAATTTTTTTATAAATTATATTTTTTGTTAATATTTTTTTATTTAATTTTAATACACTGTTTTATTTTTAAGTCTTAATAAATGTGTTTTTGTAATTTTTGCAAAAAAAATAATATGATATTAAGTTGATGTTTTTAGTTTTAGTATATTTATTTATAGTTGTTTTAATTCTTTAACTTAAACTAAACAACAAAGAAATTATGTTGTCTTTGCAACTAGCTGCAGTAAATTAATCTAAGTAAATATGTATTTTAATGTATTTCTGATAATGTTTATTTCAAGTTATCAAAATGTTTTTATGGTTTTAATTTTAGTTACACAAAGTGACAGTGTTATTGCTACTGAGCTGCATTTTTTGTTTACCATGTATCAAAAATTAACAAAAAAAATGTATTAATGTAATTCAATTATTTAAAACTAGTACATTTAATTCATCCAAATAGTTACATTATTAGATTAAATCATTAAATTCATTTTAGACCATCTTAGACCACATAGAAATTAGCACCATTATGCACCAGACAGAAAGTTCTGCAAGTGTTACACAGGTGGGGAGATTTCAAGCAGTCTCTGCTGTGATGTTTAGTAATTCCCAGGGTCACTTAAGCCTTACAGAGGGGGTTTTGTGCTTGGAAACATGGCCTGTGAATCACCAGCGCTTGTCTTTTCCCACACAGAGAGCGATGTGTTTGTGCAGAGAGACACAACCACGAGAATTTGGGCTACAGCCCATACTTTTATAGGGAGTGAAGGAGAGGCCAGCCAAGCCAGCAGAGAGCTTTGAGTGAGGGGCTCTAATGGCTGTGTAAACAAGATTATCGGAAGCTGAGCTTGTTCCAGTTATATCACACCAGTTACCACATACCCGCACACACTTATGTATACCCAATGCTAAATCGCAGACATACATTGACTGTTTAAATACACATACATAAAGCTACTGCAACAGGTCATGCTTGTTCAGACTAATAGAAATTCATACTGAAATACTGGTCTGTCTTCTGTCTTGTTCACATACGGTAAAACCTGTGACACACAGTCAGGTCGCTGTCTACCATCAGCATGTCTCATCTAGCCAAACTAGAGCAACAGGTGCCCTAAATGAGTTACATCAATATCACTGATGGTGAAAAACACCACACTTACATAAAGCACTCCAAACACACAACTGGAAATGTCCATGGACTCACAACCACAAGCAAACATGTAAACAACAACAAAACTGAACAAATTAACAGATGTTTGTTTATACATAGCCAACCAGACAGACAAGTAGATAGAAAGACAGGTGAACAGATGAATGGACAGGCAGACAGAAATACAGACAGACAGCCAGACAGACAGACAGACAGACAGACAAGACTAGACTAGACTAGACTAGACAGATAGATAGATAGATAGATAGATAGATAGATAGATAGATAGATAGATAGATAGATAGATAGATAGATAGATAGATAGATAGATAGATAGATGGATGGATGGATGGATGGATGGATGGATGGATGGATGGATGGATGGATGGATGGATGGATGGATGGATGGATGGATGGATGGATAGATAGATAGATAGATAGATAGATAGATAGATAGATAGATAGATAGATTGACAAATGGACAGATAAATAGATAGAAAGACAAATGGACAGACAGAAAGACAAAAGAGAGACCAACAGACGATAAATATACAGACAAACTGTCTAGAATGAATTTTTGCTGTGTTCTTTGCTTTGTGCATATGTATTGAATTGACTGACTACAGCCTCACTACTGTAGCCCTGTCATCGAGTGTTTAGTTCTTCCCCTCACTCTTTTTTTCCCTCTTCCTCCCACACTCTCTCCCCTCTCTCTACGCACCCTCCAGCAAGTTCCTTCAGTACTACACTTTACAGCTGACAGCACATGCTGAGGAAGCACATTCAACATTATTACTACTCCAGATATTTGTGGCCTACATGTCCTCTGGTTGGCGGAGGAGCCTGTGACGCTGGAGATGCAGACAGCCAATGAGGTTTCTGCTCCAGGAGCCGTGAGGAAGATGGTAAATCAATGGCATCTGGTGCCCTGGCAGTGCTGACACACACGGTCACTGCAGACTGTTGAAAACACACAGTTGGACACCTATTCAACGAGTCCAAACTCTTTAGATTTAGCAGAGGCTGTTCTGTCACTTTACACGTTGCACAATGGGAAGCGTTTTTCCTGTTTTTACTATCCTGCTGTTCTTGTGTCTGTTTTATACTAATCTCACCCAGACTGTGAAAAACATCTGCGAAGGAATGAAAGAACGCCAGACAGCCCTGAGGCCCATTTCAGGCCCGTTTCAGTGGGCATCTAATGGCTGTTGCCACGGGGCCTGACAGCTGAAGCCCTGTTATGGGCATAAACTCACACATTTATTCAGACAACTGCAAGACGTGCTACATCAAACCCTGAAACACAACTAAATAGTTTCAACAAAGATCCACTGAGCCTTCATTCTTCCACAGCCAGCCCCCTAATGCCTCACATCTCCTCTCAAAGGCGTTTTCAAAGACTCCGGATCAGACACAATGGAAGACATCCACTAAGCTGAAGGAAAATTGGATCTGGGGCTTGTGAAAAACTCATAAGAGAAAAATCATAACAAAACATCATATGCAAAGAGAATAAATCCACCAGTGTGACGATGCTGATTGACTAAATATGTAATGAAATGGTGCTTTACATTTTGTCAATCATAGCTGAAATGTTATATACAGTATATAGGACAAACTTGATTGCAGCTGTATTAACACTCAATTGAAAAAAATGTATTAATAAATTAATTATAAATACTCTGTGTAAATATTATTCATACTGTCCTGACAAAATGGCAATAAGAAAGTTTGGAAATAAATTTGTGTTTTTTATAAAATGAAACAAAATTTAACAATACAATTTTAAATGTGTATGTAAATATACAATTATATATGTGTGTATGTATATATATATATATATATATATATATATGAAGAGCTCTTTTCCAAAACGCGATAAATGCCAAAAAAAAAAAAAAATGAGTTCGTCATGCCATTTTGCTGTGTACTGAACCTATTCACTGCTCCATCAATGTTTCATGCCAAATCGCTATATTTCCTTGTTTAAAATGTACTGCAAGATGCAGTTCTTTTCCAAACCGCTATAAGCGCCGAACCTGTTTTTAGCCTTAACGCGATATATCCTCATATGACTGGACAAAGAAAATCACAAAAAAACAACAAAAAAAGAAGGTTCGTCACTCAGGTGGCGCGTTAGTACCCACTGTGGGATGTCAATGTAACAGATGTGTATGCCAGTAAGGGCTGTGTGTAAACCTCACTCCCCTTGACCTCAAAAAGAGGCGTTCTAGCGACTGACATTAGAGGCTGTAGCCTTTGGCGTTCCTTGTTAGAGGGCCCGCCTCCCGCACCGGAAACCCGGGTTCGAGACCCGCTCGGTGTGATGGTGCGGACCGGGGGGGGGTTACATCAACACAAGGCTGGTGTGACCGGCTTATACTATGAGTCCCATATGTTGCATGTTCTCTTTTTTTTTTTAAAGACATAAACCAACATGAAAAAAAAAGGATGGATTTGTAGCGTTTTGAAAAAAATTAAATACAACTTGGAATTTATAATCGGCAATATTGTTGTTTAATTTAACAATCATTGTTTAACATGTTCAGACTGAGCCAACAGACCATTTTAACAGGATAAATTGAATATTAACAAAATGTATGGGTCTAGGTAAAAAAATGTCCTTTTCTCTAAAACTATTAAAATGGATTTATAGCGTTTTGGAAAAGAGCTCTTCATATATATATAATCGTTTGAATGAACGAATATCAATGATTCACTCGTATACTTCACACTACAGTCACTTGTCGCCACCTACTGGCATAACAATGTACAGCCTGCAGAAAGAGTCACTAAAAATCGCCACCAAACGCAGACTAGTAGAGGGATTTAAACCAAAATCAGTGCTGTTGGATATGAGTACTTATGAAACACCACTGGATCACCAGTGGATCCTCTGCAGTGAATGGGTGCCATCAGAATGAGTCCAGTTTTACCCATATATTGCATTCTCCAGTCAAAAAGTTGTCTCATCTGAATCAAGAAAGAAATGTGCACAGATCAAGCACGGTTTACAAGCAAAAATAGTTCTAAACAAATGTGTTAGTGGATTTTGGACTTTTTGGAGGAAGTATTGCTGTGGACTCATATTTTAGCCGGAAACAATGGTTTAAAGTAAAAATGTCCTTAATAATGGATATGTTTATTACAAATGCACAGTTTTCACTTCATACAACATCAATCGATGAACTGGAGACATGTGGATTACTTGTGGAATATTGTGATGTTTTTAATCAGCCATTTAGACTCTCATTCTGACGGCACCCATTCACTGCAGATGATCTATTGGTGAGCAAGTGATGTACTGCTACATTTCTCCAGATCTGTTCAGAATTTTAGCTAATTTCCTTTTTGGGTGAACTATTCGTTCAGCCACATGTTACAACAACATGCTACAAATAACAAGTTTCTGTCAACACTGGATTTGTGGCCTTTATAGAGAAGATAGTGTTGAAAAAGTCTTATGTAAGTCCAGGCTTTAGTAAAAGTCTAAATCTTAATGGATGCCTGCAGGGAATTTTCCCTCACCAAATTCCATTTCTAAACATCACACAGAATATACAATCATTCTCCCATTCTCCTTTCACTTTTCATTTGGCCCACTCAAGACTCAATTACTAAAACCCTTTACCTATCTCATTGTGTAGAAGACAACAACTGCAGAGCCTCCTCTCAGAAACTTCACAGAGATCTCTGGATCTCTGCAGGACCTCAGCAAAGCCTGACCTGTGCGCGCGACTATAACACTGGCGCATATTCACTTCTGCAGCAAATGTGCTAAGATGCCTGCTTAGAATGCGAGTGAATATCAAACTTGAGTAAAGCTGTTTAGCACATCACATGTGTCTGAGGAAAATAATGACTCTCGCCAGTTTGGAAAACTCAGAGTCACACTAAATAAGGTCATTCGGTTCAAACTTCACCACAGAGGTATCAGCATACAGCAGCAATGTGTTTCTTTCGTACACAGCGTGACTCCTATTTGAAATACCTCGTCTCTAATTCTCCTTCTGCCCCACTGTAGGAAACCCGATTAGACCTCATCTTAACAACTCTGCCTTTTAGCTTGGAAAGGGAAGTGCAGGGATCTGCGAGATGGTCCGCTTGTAATTTATGGCTTCAGCTCTTAGAGTGATAAAAATGGCTGAGAGCTGGTGATTATGAATGCATAAGGATTAATGGAGGCTATTTAAAGACTACGCAGAGCAGAGAAGACAGGGACACAATTTTACATCCTGAAAGAAAGTGGAAAATCCATGGATTATCCCCAAAATGACTATATGCTTTGTAGTTCAATCCTTAAACTTGGCATTATGCCACAGTTCTGACACCAGAGGAATCGTTTTACTCTACTGTGGCTGTTACATTGATCGGTCATTGGTTGGTTGGTTGGTAGTAGCCAGGGGTGGTGAACCGGAATGAATGCAGCCTCTTTGCCTGGTACTGTGCATTTCTTTATGGGTTTTTAGGAGGAGCACCATTGAACAATGAAACTAACATTGTTATATAAATGTACACTACTGTTCAAAAGTTTGGAGAAAGTAATGTTTATTGAGTTGCCTTTCATATTTTTACTTAGCAAGGACATTTAATTATATTACAATAATGCTTCTTTTGAACTTTCTATTCACCAAAGAATCCTGCCAAAAATGTATTACGGTTTCCACAAAAATGATAACACATGTGACACTGAAGATTGCAGTGATGACTGCTGAAAATTAAGCTTTGCTTTGATGGTTTTAATTAAAATGTGTTGTTTTAGGTCAAAGCCTGTGACATATTTCTTCACAGACTGCTTCTGTGGCCAAAAAGTTAAAAACAAAAATGTGTGACCCTGGTCCACAAAAGCAGTCATACGTATCACGGGTATATTTGTAGCAATAGCCAAAAATACATTGTATGTGTCAAAACTGATTGTTCTTTTATGCCAAAAATCATAAGGATATTAAGTAAATATCATGTTCCATGATTATATTTAGTAAATTTCCTACTGTAAATATATCAAAACTTAATTTTTGATTAGTGATATGCGTTGCTAAGAATTTCATTTGGACAACTATAAAGGCTATTTTCTCAAAATTTTGATTTTTAATTGCACCCTCAGATTCCAGATTTTCAAATAATTGTATGTCGGCCACATATTGTCCCATCCTAACAAACCATACATCAATGCAAATTATGTAGAAATCAAGGGTCACATTTTTTTAATTGCAATTTCATTGGCATGTTTGCTCAGTAGGATAGAGGAAAAAAAAATGTCATAAGACCTAGATTTAGACGTAGGTCATGATGACTTGTGAAATATGTTGTGCTTTAGAGGCCTAAACGTAATTGAAGGAAGAAATATGATTTATTTTTATTTATAGTACTTTACACTCATGTATTTCATTCGTTATGTACAGTATATGAATATCTATCTATCATCTATCATCTATCTATCTATCTATATATATATATATATATATATATGCACAATCTGTACATATCACACACATTTAACAGAAAATTAATCGGATCAGCCAAATGCAACCTGTTGTAAACAATGTTCGTTGTTCTGTATTACTCTGAAAACAGGCCTCATTAAGTCGAGGCATTAATACTCTGCTGTGCTTTCAGTGCTGTGTATCGCTGGGATCAGCTCAAGAGAGTTCCTTCCTGTCGATGGGGCTTGTTATTGTCACAAGCATCCTCACCAGCTCCTCTCGCTGTGAAGTTCCCTAATTAGACACCTCACCGCATAGCGCTCGTCTCTCCTGATTCACAGAGAGCAGCACACGATACACGAGGCACAAAAAGAGACATTTTAATGAGGCCGTGTTTTCATGTGTACTGGAGATGAATGTGCAAAGTGAATTTTGTTTCACAGGTAGTGGGTCACATGTAAAAACACTGATTCTTGAGTAGCCTACTGGGATAAAACAGAATGCAAAACTGAGACACGTGAAAGTTTATGAAAAACATTCACTTTTGTTTGAGTGCATTTGCTTTTTCTCATGAAATGTGTACAGCACCATCAGATACAAAATTATTTTTCAAATATGTATTATAAATATTGACTTATAGGTAATTTAATTAAGAGTTAGTTAAAGTTTTTCAAACTTATGTTAGATTTGTGTTACTTGTCAACAGAGTCTTTTTATTATGAAGCAAAATATAAAGAAAAAGCACTTGGTTTTCATTTTATGTGAAACTAACTTTAAAGAAAATAAGAAACTAATACTTTTATTCAGCAAGGACCCATTAAATTGATCAAAAGTGACAGTAAAGACATATATAATGTCAAAAAGCACATTCAAAAAACATTCTATTTATCAAAGCGTGCTCATAAAATTATATCAAGGTTTCCACAAAAATATGAAGCAGCTCAACATTCAACAATAATAATAAGAAATGTTTCTTAAGCCGCAAAACAGTATATTGTGCATAAAATACAAAATGATATATGAAGGAGCATGTGACACTTAAGAGTGGAGCAGACCTAATGGCTGCTGAAAACTAAGCATTGCATAACAGAAATAAATGTACTTTTAAATTAACAGTTATTGTACATTTTAATAATATTTCACAATATTAGCCTACGGTTTTTACTGTGTTTTTTAATCAAATAAATCCAGCCCTGCTGAGCATCTGATTTTGAAGAGACTTCAAAAAATCTTACCAACCCCCTAGTTTCTGAATGGTTGTGCACCTGTGTATATATAATAAAACTCATTAGAGACGGTTTGATGTTTTAAATCATTATAACTACAGCTGAAGAATCACAGAAAAACCAGACACATTCATGATAAACACATTCGTGGTCTAAAAACGAGCTCTTTATAGCTATACTGTGATGATGTGACATTCATCTAACATTTCATCACAGAAAAATCATCTTATGATATGCCATATGCTACAAGCAAGGTTCAAATATGCACGGGAAACCCCACTGGGTTAACGTCCAACACGTTAAGTTGATGGTCCAGTGGCACAATATATTTAAATAGTGTCTGATTTTCACATAGGAAATCAAGACTAATGCAACTAATAATTTCAACATGCTGTCAGTTCCAGGCTGCAGCTCAGTGGCAAACAAAACAACCATATCAAGTTGTCTTGATCCCACCAATCATTCCTCTCAGCAGGGTGAAGCACTAGCCATGGGGACGGCTTTACCAGAATCCCGGCTGAAGGAGATGTGGGAAGAGCCAGCATCTGTGAACCCAGTGGCCTTGCAAAGTGCTGCTGGACAGCCAAACCAGATGTGCAACCCAGTAAAATTCATATTAGAGATGACGGGCAGATGGGTGGGGTTGTGACTGAGTGAGTAAAGATACCTTGTCCCTCTGGAAAGCTGGCAAACCACACAAAAAGTGAGTGAGATACTCTCTTAAATGAAAAACCGAACACCATATGCTTTCAATGACATTAAAAATTCTTAAGATTTTATTTTTAACTGGGAAAGTATGTAAAACCATGTTGTGTGTGACTATGATCTTGAGTTTCTGTGTTAAAGATGCGTTTTTATGTTGCATTGGCCAAGCCTTATACTGACACCTAGTGGTGTGGATGCATCATTGCACAAATGATGATTCTTGGTGATTCAGTTGTAAAAATGTGCTAAAGCAGCTAATCTTAATTAATTATTTTTTAAGATAAAGTGAGTAGTGTTAGACTGATCATGTGATTTCAAAATGGTTTCCTACACGAGGTGACCTGCTTCAAGTAAACCAGCTTTTATGTAATTTGAGTGAAGTACCTCTCATATGAGAGTAAATATTTATCCTTTATGTATACATCATTTTGAATAAATAATCATTGTCACCTTTTAAGTACCACTGGTGTGTATCGAAAGAATCCCTTGAACAAAACTACATTAATCGTGTATTTTCAGAATATCTTGTATCATCTCATGATGCTTGTTCAAAACCATGCCAAAGCCTTTCTTTATCACTAAGTGTGGGTGAGTGCAAGTTGGCGTGTACATCCATGTCCTAAGACAACCCTTGAGTGTTTTCTTCATTTGGTCCACAAGGTTTTGATTATGAGCAACTGCCCCAGGGACTCCAAGACCTCCGGAGAGACCAGAAAGGGCAAACACAAAAGACAAAAAACAGGCCTCATGGTTATGGATGTAATATTTATTTCAAAGTTCTAAATCGATGGTGAGTCATTCTTAACTGCAAAATTACACTGCTCTGGTTTGTTGCCTGATTGGCATGTGATCAGTTTGGAAACATGTTCTGCTTGTGAGAATGTGCAGACTGTCCCTATCTGTGGAATGTGACTGTGTAACTGAACCATGCCAAAGGACATTTGCTTTGCATTTCGAAGAACTCACCACTGTGGTTTTCAAATAAGGGTTCAGGCTTGCGTTTACGAACAAATATCACCACCTAGTGGTTATCAAGATTTTTTTTAAATTATGCATAGGTTCATACTTAATCCATTTTATCATTCTTTTTATAGTTAACTAAAAACATAAAATTTAGTTACTTGAAATAATAATAATACAATTTATTCCAGCTAGTTGTCAAGGTAAGGTTTTTCATTTACATTTTGTTTAACTTGATGCATTAAAATAACTAAAGCTGAAATAAAAATTAATTAAAAACTAGACATACTTAAAAAATAAATATATAAAAAAAAAGACAAAATAAACAACAAAATTACTGAAACTTTAAAAGTTAAATAAAAACTAATTCAAAATATTAATGAAAAATATACTAGTATATAAACATTATAGTTATGAAATGAGAAAGATAATATATTCCAGAGGTTGATTTAATTTAACCACATGCCAGTTGGATTTAACATTATTTGTGAATGCTTTGACAACATGGTTGCACAACAGGAATGGAACATTACGGACGTCTGCGTGCATGTGTGGAAAGATACACGATGAATGCCGAGCTCACTTCCCTTCCTTTAGTAAGATTGATAACAGACTCGCCTGGGCCGTAAAACTTGAATCGGAGGAGAAGTTATGAAAACCTTATGGATTAAGCTGCTGTTTAGAGTGAAACATTCCATTCGGATCAAATTTCCAAGCATGTCTACATAAAACACGTGTCTTGAGCTTGATATCGCTCATCATTCAACATGAAATACTGTTTGTTGAGGGATCAGTGACATTTCAATGAAAGCAGATATATCTCAGTGCTGTAAACAATAGCAATGAGAGCAGACTTTGTACATGGATCATTAGTGCAAATCTGCAGGAAATACTATTATTCGAAAAAATGACAGAGATCATTTGTAAGCACTTGAGGCTCGACAGGGGTTGTTTTCACATGATTTTAACACACACAGACTGGTCATCTGGCTCTTCTCCTCCGAACCACGATTGTTCCAGCCACAACGTCATAAACTGTTCTGTTGTGCTGGAAAAATAGTAACGTGATAAAGATTGGAAACAGGAAGGCGATGGAGAAGTTTTTGTTTAAAGCCCGTACGGTGGAGCTGCAAAAAAAAACATAAAGATATAAATAAATATATATACATATATAAAAAAATACTATATATATTTGTATCAGTGGTGCCTGCAGGTGTACATCTGTGCATACCGTGAGCACTCAGACTGACCTAAGATTGGCCTCGCAAACATACTAAACAGTTGGTAGCTATGTAGTTGGTCTTTTGCACGCCAAAGTCAATTTCTGCATATAAATAGGCTACACCAAATAGAAACAGAAAATCGTGCTATATGCACCTTCATCATGAGATCGGGTTAGCCAGCCTATAACAATTAATTAGGCTATTTTACAAATGGGAATACAACGAATGTATGACAATGTTTTACATTTAAGCCACCCATAAAATGTATAGTGAAAAGTTCTTTAAACGCATCTGGAATGCAATATTTAAAGCTGTTTTTAAATCGTTTGCTACACGAGTTCAAAAAAATAATGGGATAGTAAATAAATTCACATAGCCTATCAGACAAAACTGCGTTGCAGCAAATCAATTCAATTTGATGGTATTCAGAACAGAGCAACATAAAAATCAGAAAATATAAGCAGCTATACAATTATAGGACATTTTACATATAGTCTATGCCATTATAATGTGTCTTTTTATTGTATAGAATAACAAAACAAAACGCTAATCATAATCAGGCCTGATTTAGGCTTTTCCTTATTTTTATATTTTAGACATCCATCAATTATGATGATTTAAAAAATGACTCCGATTACATAATGAAAGTTTTTATTTTCGATTTGAATTATTTAGTTTTAAAGTAGTAATTTAAAGCTTTCTATAGATATATTTTATTTTTTTTATCATGTCTGAGGCAATTCGCTGAGTTTCGGTTCATCATTGTGTAGCGCTCCTGTTCAAGACCGAGACGGCAGAAAGCACCTCCTCTGTTTTATATTTATTTTATAAAAGCACAGCGTTTTGTTGATATTGTGAGTGTACACAAATAAGATAGACCCTTTACAGTTCCGATTTATGTAGATATTACTCTTACCTTTTTGGGCAAAAATAACGGCGTAGTCTCTTTTAAGTTGTATTCACTGTTAGAAAAAAATGCAAGTGATCACACTGGCGCCTACATGTCCTGCAAAGCGCGCTTCAGCTTCAACTCTCCGCACAAACGGTTGGATAGGAGTCTAACAGCGCGCATTTATCAAGGTTAAACATTTAAACTAACACTGTGATATGCTTGA
The DNA here is from genome assembly GCA_003573665.1 of Oxygymnocypris stewartii. Classification (NCBI taxonomy): domain Eukaryota; kingdom Metazoa; phylum Chordata; class Actinopteri; order Cypriniformes; family Cyprinidae; genus Oxygymnocypris; species Oxygymnocypris stewartii. Next base: position 328,280 of record QVTF01023765.1, on the reverse strand, counting down.
ACATTTTATATCTATAGATTTTGTTTTAGGAAAGTCATGATCATTTGAGAAGGCTAAATCGAACCTTAGCCTTAGCCTACATTTAACGAACAAAAAATGCTCCAAAAGTTTTTCTAAATTACCTTTATACAAAAATGAAACTAAATATAATCACGTTTCCTTTACATATAAAACTGAACTACTTTAATAGCTGAAACAATAGTTCGTTTTGGGAGAAGGGGAAAAAAGATGGACTCCAGTCGGACTCGGGCCAAGAATTCTGATAAGCTGTCGGACTAGGGCCTAAATTTGAGGCCCTAGGCCTCTTATCCACTTCAGCCAATGCTGTTTTGTTCCTTGTTGTTTTCATCTGTGAGCATGCTTTTGATAGATGCATTTTACCATTGCGTTGAGCTTAAAACGTGTGACACATTCGCTCTGCTCTCACTGATCATTAGGTCCTCCCAAAAAAAAAAAAAAAAAACATTACTCTAAGAAGTCCTGCAGGTGCCCCTGATTTTTATTATTATTTTATCAGGGCTATTTCTGGCAAAAACCCAGGGGTTTGATGGCCACCACATTTTATAAATATACGCATAACTCACGCAGATAAGCTGACACTGGATGCCGGGACCACCAAAACCCGATTGGGCTGCACTAGGACTGTCGTGTCACATGTGACGACTCGAAGCCCCAGCAGGAACTTTCCTGGAGTGGCACCTCCAGCTCCCCAAATACAAATGATCTGCAGATGATGACAGAACACAGACCGATGGAATATAAACAAACTAACTCATTCAAACCACTTTTAGACTACAGAGTTTTTCTACCAAATGCTGTTACAACGTGAAAATATGACAAGGCTGATTAAATTATTTTAAAATGTAAATTAAAAACAGAGACAAGGCTTGTAACTGTGGCTTTCACAACATGTTCTCACTCACTTCATAGACACACACTAGGACTCTGTACGCTAAAGCCACGGCCATCATCTTCTGCAGGTCCTCCAGTGATGTGTTCTCATCAATCTCCTCCACGATAAACTGCATCATGAATTTGGAAATATCTCTGTTTAGAAGATCAAAGACATATTAACTGTCATACAATACATATAGTAGGGAGTCAGTAGGATATTTTAATGTTTATGAAAGAAGTCTCTTTAGGTAACAGAAACTGCATAAAAATGTGTTACATAAATAAAAATACAGTAAAATAGTAAAAAGTTTTATACAATTAATTACAATTTAAAATTACGGTTTTCTATTTTAATATACTTATTTAAATAATAATAATAACTTATTAAAATATTATTTATTCCTGTAATAGTAAAGCAGAATTTTCAACATCATTACTGCAGTATTCGGTGTAACATTATCTTTCAAAAATCATTCAAATATGCTGTTTTGCTGCTTAAGAAACATTTCTTATCAATGTTTAAAACAGGCATGCCAATTAATATTTTGTGGAAACTGTAATACTATATGTAAAATAGTAGTACACTATGGCTGTTCAGAGTAGGAATGATTCAAGAAGGATACTTTATTTTTGTTCGGAACACCTTCTCAAATCACCTCATTCCATTGAGATGCATAATCCACAACACTATGGTGGCCTTAACACAGAAGAGAATGAAGAAATCCACAGTTTCTGCCAGAAATCTACGGAGCGGGGAGGGGACGGTATACTCTCTACCTGAAAGAACAAAAGATGAAGATAGGACCATGAAGTTAGAACCTAAGTGTGCATTCTCAAGTGTGCACCTTCAATGCTTCAACAAATAATGAGAAATCAGATCTACACAATTCACATTAGTGTCACACATTTGCTTACATTTATGACCCTGGCCTGAACCACAGAAAGCAGTCATAAGTAGCATCAGCATGGGTATATTTGTAGTAATAGCAAAAAATCGTATGGGTCAAAATTATCGGGAAAGAATATCGCCAAAAATAATTAGAATATTAAGTAAAGATCATGTTCCATTGAGATATTTTGTAAATGTCCTACTGTTAATATATCAAAACAATTTTCAATTAGTAATATGCATTGCTAAGAACTTCATTTTGGACAACTTTAAAGGCTATTTTCTCAATATTTGGATTGTGTTGCACCCTCAGATTCCAGATTTTCAAATAGTTTAATCTCAGCCAAATATTGTCCTATCCTAACAAACCATACATCAATGGAAGGCTTTTATTTGTATTTTTTTATTACCCTTATGACTGGTTTTGTGGTCCAGACAGAGTCACATTTGATGGTGACCTACATAATTATGCAGAAAGGAAAATGTCTAATTACTAGTAATTATTTCACTAAAAGATAGTATGTGACATGTAAATTAATGTTGGCCTAGATACTGTGCTACTCAGAAGCTGGTGAACAGGTGTCATTGTCTATCACGGCTTTTACAGTATCATGATTCACGTATTTAATCTGGCTTTTATGCTGCATTATGATTTTAACACCAAATGTGGAGAAGGCAAAGTGAAGCTTTAAGACGCCTCAATATGGGGACAGTAAATATAATAGGCTATTAAAAAGTACATAATAATGGGGGTTATGAAGATACATAATACTAAAGTTGCATAAAAGTAAGTTAATTTAGTCAAATTCTTCATTATCGTTTGTTAACGTGAGAAAGCTAATTACTCCATCTCCTCGGAGCAGTGGATTGACACAGCTAACGTCACCTGCCGGGTGTGCTGGTCCTCTCTCTGCAATGCTGGATGTGACTGGGGCTGCTGGGCAGCTTGATGGTGGGCTGCTCATCTGGTTACACCAAGCGGCGATGTCAGCGGGCGTCGCGGCACACGCGGGCGGAGGAAAGAGCGGCGCGGACAGGAACACCCAGCTCTGCCAGCTCACATAGCCATTGTAATAGCGCCACATCCACTGCTGCAGCCGCTGGCAGTATTCAGTCGTTGACATGTTGGCATTGTCATCGGACCCCTGACCGTTTTTGACCGTTTCTTCCGCACTATTCTTCGCCACCATGTTTACTGCTTTTATAAGTCTTGTTTAGACTTCCACTTATTAAAGAGGCTAATCGGCTCAGGCAGCGGCCATGACAACTGCTCACTGAATCCGGAGTATACCACTATGCCAGTACACATGGACAATGTTTTTCTAGCGGGAGATTTTCGTTTCAACGACCTTGTCCTGTGACTAAGACAGTTTCCATAATAATATTATAGCAAAAAGACGTGTCTGGTACAAAATACACTAACCGTGTAAGCTGAAAATTAAATTGCATCAACTCTTAGTGCACCCCTGTGATATGCAATAATGTTGCCTGCGAATATCATTAAGTTCATTATAATGTAACACATAATCAAAGATAGACAGTCACGATAAATCTGAAACTCATTATTTAAAATATTAATACAGCAGTCAAGCAATTTCAAACTATTACATTAATTCTTTAAACAAATGTGTTAAATAATTGCTAAAATGACACAATAATTCCATAATTATTATCATTTACGATACACATTCAAAGCCAGTTGTTTATTTTCATGTAGCTATTATTATTATTATTATTACTATTGAACTTCAAAAGTGATTTATCTGAAACATTAATACATAACTTATTAAAATAATTATTTTGTATCTGTAAATGTTGTAAAAGTGCTATAGGCTCTCTCTCTCTCTTTATATATATATATATATATATATATACACACACACACAATTATTGTCCGTGCAGCGTTCATATCCTCGTAATAATTGAGACTACATGGAATGGTATATTTGTATTAAATAGTACCTTATATTTTATACATTTAAATTTATATACGTTTTAATTTTCTTGATTGTAAAAACTACACATTATTTCTTAAATACCGTTTTATATATATATATTTTTAAGTGAGATTTGTCGAGACTCATCACTAGATGGCGACAGTGTCTTTCACATGATTTTGGTTCTGGAAATGAACTGATGTATTCTCAATAAAATTCAATTAAGCTTTGTATGTTCGAATAGAGACCAAAATATACATAACGACACAGATTTTCAAACTTAAACATACGTTATTTTAAACGGAGGACCAAGAAATAGAGAGGAAACACATCGGAGCTGTCCCAAATTCGGTTTCTGCATGATAGCAGCTGTACTATCTCACTGAAATGAATTGTGCTCATTTAGACATCTGCATGTCAGGGCAAAAGGGTCAAAGGCTTCAAAATCCGTCCTCCGGAAACGACCCTGTTTTGTCCCTGGATGCTTGTTGTGGTGGCCAGCTGTTAAAAACTGTGATGTATTCATGTCTCTGTGTTGCTCTCATTCTCTATCGGTACTGTATTTGCTGACTGGGCTGCCCTGGGCCTGTGAGTAAGGTCTGGCCGGCTGACTCTGACTGTGCTGGGCCCTGAATGGAGGCCCCCAGGCGGAACAGAATCAGCCAATGTGAGGATGATCACCTCTGACAGGACGTGAGGTGACTTTCGCAGAAATAATCAGGGACAAATAAAAGCTGGAATTCGCCACCAGCTGAGGATTACGAGCGAGGTGTGTGAGTGTGTCTGTCTGCTGTCCATGCACAGATAATCATAGTATCATAGCACGGCATGAAGCGAAGAATCATGAAGGGTTAAAGCATTCAAAATTAAATCACAAACGCAGAAGAGAACACCAAAACCCTTTATTGTCTTATACATCAATTTTGTTACTGTTGCGATTGTGTCAGGAGTCTGTCTGTGCAACATCTGTCCAGGTAGGGTGGAGGCAATAAGTGACTCAAAACCTTTGCTGACCTCTGTTTCATATACTTTAACAAACGACCTGCTTAATTAAGGAACTTTTAAATGTTAAATACTAATGTTGGTGCATAATTTCATGGTTAATTGGCCCAAAGAAACCCCTACCATTGCAAGCCTTGTCACAGCCTGTAGAGGAAACAGGAATTAAATAGAGGAATCAACTTTCCTGCATGCACTTAGGGTGGCCATACGTCCGGATTTTGGCCAGACAGTCCGTATTTGAAGTCCCCTGTCCGGCGCAACCTCAAGCCAGACACTCATTTGTCCTCCTTTTTGGAGTTGCGCTGAATCTGCCTGAAAAAACCCTGCTATAGAATCTTTATTGGGACGCAGCAGGATAGCGTCTAATGCCGTAAGATCTCTGGTCAAACAAATGATTGGCTGAAAGTGGTGTCAAATAAATATCTAATATATCATTGATTAAAAACTTAAACAAGCCTCCACGTGCTGGCTACGTCATATAAACGTTAACATGCCGAAACATCAGACCTCATTTAAGAGCACATATTTATATCAAAAAGCAGTAGAGAGGCTTTTCATGGATTTTGCACACTGTGTGTATTTGTGAAATGTGCATTGATTTATTTTTCACATTCATTATTTGTTTATGTATTTCTATTATTTCCAGAAGTCCAGAAATGTTATGTTTTTTGGCACTGTGGAAGATTATTTGTTTATTTAAGTATTTCTTTTATTTCCAGAAGTCCAGAAATGTAATGTTTCTAGGCACTGTGCACTTTGCAAGACAGGTTCATCTCAGTGGTCAGTTTTTGAAACAGACATCACAATGTCTTGAATAAATACAAATACTGTGAACAAACACTTTTTTGCCTCTTCTGTTACACATACGTCTACATCAAGATATATGGTAGATAAAATTGTCTGGCAATGAATAGAGTAGGCTATTTCAGAATCACTGTATCATGATACCATCGATATGATGGACAAAATTGTATTGTAGTTGCGAGAACACCAGAGTCCTATGCAATTATTCTTGCCTCACTAAATGCAGCGAAGTGTCCTCCTTTTTGGTGTTATGGAAATGGCCACCCTACATGCACTTTAAGAACAAAACAACCCCCCTCAATCCAGCTGCAGACTCAAAACTCACTAAAATGTATTTTAATTTAAATAAAATGCATATGCATTTTATATTTTGGCATAATGGCTAAAACATGAGTAGCCTAAATGATTTCAAGGCTATAAGGCATTTCATCCTGCAGTGATATGCCTACATCTTTGCTTTGCTGACTTGGTGTCTTATAATCTCATATCTCTTTAAAGTCTTAATGTTTGTAGTCTAAATGCCCTGATTTCACTGTTGATGTTAAGAGAGCTTGACAAGTAAATGTGATGACAGCACGCTGAGTCAGAGTTCAGGAAATCATGTGATGCACTCACCTCAAAGATGTACACATGATATTTAGACACATGACATTTACGTTAGAAATGTCCAATATCACTGTATAAGGATCATTCCTGGGATTCAGTAATATTTCAGTCCCCCAGAGGAAAAAAATGTGCCACCAAAATGAATTGTTAGAAGCTTTTCACATTACTTTGGTATGCCTATTATAAAGAATACAAACATTTATTGCATTTTAATATTTTTAGCCAAAAATAATGTCTTCCCAACATTTCAGAGGTGAGCACTGATGTGAGAGGCCTGGCGTCATGCGTTCAGAGCTCATATACCTCCCACCTCCTCCCTTTCCGTGACCCATTCAGAGCACCTCTCAGCCCTATATGTGGCCCTGTCTGTCTGATCACATGAGCCACTTCCCCCTCAGCTTTTCTAGATCAAACATTAGCTGTAGGAACGTAAAGCATTCCAGAACGTCTGACCCATTGAAAATGTTTGTTTGCTATACTTGCAGCTGTGTGAAGACAAAGCCTATAAGCGGCCGTCTCTTCAAAGTTGCTTTGTATTCCACATTTAGACAATGTTGAACACTGAGCAACAACCTCAATGGGTTCAATTTGTCATTCTCGAAATAGCATTGATCTGAGGTGTGACTTGGTGGTGATATCTTCATGAACTTCAACTAAATTTCCCCAAATCCTGTTTGGTGTTTCAAATAATATCTCGATCCTTGAGGTTTCAGGGGTTAAATACAAGTACATTCATAAGTGTTTTGTTTACAAGCAGTAAGAAGAAAGGTCAGTGAATGACTTATTGTTTCCTTTTCCTCAGAGCTATCACAGACCTCTGTTATCTCCCCCCTGCAGAGCGTGGAAGTACGTGTTTGAAAGTAATTAAAGGGTGTTCACAGATCTATTGTTCTCCAGACTCATGCTCTTAAAAATAAAAACACATTCATTCACATATCACTTTTCATATAAACTAGGATTATACATGAGATGACGCTCAAACGTTAAATCCCTTTGCTCTTCTCCTGCAGGAAAAAAATATTTTTTCATTGTTTGACATGTATTGAAATGTATCAGCTAACAAAGATTTGGACAGAAATGGTTTGGATAACTTTGTTCATTCATACAATGTTATTTGAAATGTATGATTTTTATATAGAGAGAGAGACAGAAAAAAAAGCATGAAGGTCCAGCTAAATCACTCATAAACCGAACTGTCCGTGGTGCATAAAAACAGATTGTAAAAATACATATGAATTTGATTCATCAAAGTGTAAAATAACAATGAATTGCCATGAGAGTGTGTTGGGCTGTTAGACCTCAGAGGACCTTCTTGATTTATGCATAATCATTTGAATTTATATTTAATTTATTGTATTTATTTTGTAGTGAAACATAAATATGAAGAGTTCATTTGCAAAAACAGATGTCCATTTTTTGAAATATTCAAAAAAAAATTTTTTATCCTGCATTCAATTGATATCAATCAAACTGCAGTTGGGTTGTTTCGAATAAATAATAATAAATAAAAAAATACGGCTAACTAACACAAAAACATGTATAAAAAGTAATGCAACTGAGTTTTAATCTCTTAATATGTTCTCATTTTTTAAATGTGCTTCACAGTAATATTTAATTTAATTGATTTTATTCAAATCAAAACAAATATTTAACTACTGAATCAACCTAAATATATTATGCTACACTAATGAAACTAAATTCAAGGGTAAGACAGTTCTTTAAAATAACAATTGCAAGTGCCAATTTTTACAGCGTGTTACAATGTGATTTCCCCACATTCCCAAATTTGTTCCATAAAATATCCACTAAATTTAGCAAGCCATGACGTAACATCATTTGGATTTGTGCACTAATAATAGTGTTTGCTGCATATGTCAATCTCAGCATAACCTTCTTATCCTTTTCCAAATACATTTTGGGAAATATCATCAATAAATGTTTAATTTGAAAGAATTTTAAGGCCTGTTCTGTGTATCATACCATATTCACAGCCTTATAGTGAGATGGATTATAGGAGTGAGATTTAACTCCTACATGCACATTCTCTTATCCCAGCTGATGTTCCTCAAACTATATCTAACCGGAATTCTAAACAGAATTCCAAAGATCTTCCTTTCGTGCTTTATCTGGTCCCAAATGAGAAGATTCACAGTGTTCCAGAAAATTGATGCTGAACCACAAACTCAAATACACACATACAAAAAAGCACAGTCCTCAAGTTTCAATCCAGCATTAAAGAATCATATCTGACAGTCAAATTTGGCATGCTGGACAGAAATTGTGATAAGGAAGTCTAATTTTTAAGTCATTATTAATTCACCATTCAATAATCAAGAGTTTAAGCTCACAATTGTGCTCTGATACCATTGTGCCCTTGAGAAACCCCCTCTACAATCATGTAGGATGAACATCTGTGACTGTTTTGACTGGCCCCTTTTTTGATGTTGTACTATAGAGGCTCCATACTGCGCTGGACTCTGCCTGGGATTACAGATCACATGTCCTCACTGAATCCAAAGGAGGAGGAGGAGGAAGGAACTTCATGGCGCATCCCACCTTATCAAGGTTAAAGGGATAGTTTGGGCAGGTTGGAGTGTTCTTAAACACAGCTGACCTCATGCTTTATCAGTCTTGAGCAATGAAAGCAAAATAAATAAATATTTCTCTTTGAGTCCAAAAGGAAATCTAACATAGAATATCAAGATAACAACAGATAAATATATAATATTACTGAAATTATATGTGTTTAATTGAAAGTGTGCAGATTTTGTTATTTAATTCAGTTTTCTAAACATTTGTTTGTTTCATTAGTTTATAGTTGTTTAGATTAGTTTCATATTCCATTGTAAAAATTTATAATTTTATTGTTCCATATCATTTTACACTAGGAGATTTTTTTTTGTTTATGCAAGCAGAGTTCATATTTTGAAGCAGAGTTCATATATTATGCACGGCAAATGCTCACAACACAACCAAATAAAGAAACGCACTGCAAACGCTCACAACACAGCCAAATAAAGAAACGCACTGCAAACGCTCACAACACAGCCAAATAAAGAAACGCACTGCAAACGCTCACAACACAACCAAATAAAGAAACGCACTGCAAACGCTCACAACACAGCCAAATAAAGAAACGCACTGCAAACGCTCACAACACAGCCAAATAAAGAAACGCACTGCAAACGCTCACAACACAACCAAATAAAGAAACGCACTGCAAACGCTCACAACACAGCCAAATAAAGAAACGCACTGCAAACGCTCACAACACAGCCAAATAAAGAAACGCACTGCAAACGCTCACAACACAGCCAAATAAAGAAACGCACTGCAAACGCTCACAACACAGCCAAATAAAGAAACGCACTGCAAACGCTCACAACACAACCAAATAAAGAAACGCACTGCAAATGCTCACAACACAGCCAAATAAAGAAACGCACTGCAAACGCTCACAACACAACCAAATAAAGAAACGCACTGCAAACGCTCACAACACAACCAAATAAAGAAACGCACTGCAAACGCTCACAACACAACCAAATAAAGAAACGCACTGCAAACGCTCACAACACAACCAAATAAAGAAACGCACTGCAAACGCTCACAACACAACCAAAATAAAATCTGTATTTGTTTGTGTTGTGAGCATTTGCAGCACCTGCTATCAATCTAATGCTGTTTTCTTGATTTACTGGTGCTTTTTCTATTTTCCTGTGTTTTCTGAAGCTGCAGTGCGTTGAGCTCTCTCGGCCACCATTACTAATTTTGTGTTAAACAAAAAATATATATATATACAGACACACACACACACACAAAGGGTAATACAATTATTAAATATTTATTTTGTTTCTTTAAGCCTTAAATCCTTGATAAACTTTTTTCATCAGAATAATTTCATACATTTTATATCTCACTATTCCCATTCACCCTTTCTCTGTTTCATTTTGTCATTAATTTATTGCTGGACTATTATGAGAAAGATTCCTTGCATTTTCAGCCATTTCTCAAGACTGCTATGAGCATGGGGTCCGCTGTGCACTCCAATCTTCCTGCCTAGTTTCTTGCAAGTATGTAATAATAAATGGATTCTTTGGCCACAAACGTCCCTCCTTCAGTGACCATTGTAGCTCTTTATACTCTGAGCTGGAGCCCAATAAGCTAGTTGCATAGCAACAGGCTTCCCAGAAGCCCCTGCTGATATCAGCCCTGACTCAACTGACACATAGCAACCCTGATTCCCACAGGCAACCGAAGTGAACCCAAAACCCTTTCAGTGGCTCTTTGCAAATCAAAGCATTTTGCAACAACATATCAGCAACTGTTGTGCCTGCATGAATTGACCAATTAAAAAGTTCAGGAAGAGAACCACTGATAAACTATAGAACATAAACATGCCAGATATGCAATGACTATTATCGGATGAACGGCGGGTCTCTTTAGGTTTTATAAACTTGACTGTGTGTAAAAGAGGCTCTATTAATATGTGAATAACAGAGGAAACTGTTTTATTGCAGTTTGAGGGACTGTGACCTTGACCCTGGTCTCAGACACAGGCCGATACGGTTGTACAACACCATTGTCTGTTCCAGTGTAAGGAAAGTGAGCGGAAGGGAGCGATCCCTGTCCTGCGGTGCAGCTTTCCAGATGTTACTCAAAGGATATGATTTCATTCCTGCAGTGTTATCTGCACAAGCAAAACAGTCTGCGGGTCAACAGACTAAGACAGGACCCCTGTGAATCCGACACACAATACTGAGACATCCCCAAAACAGTGCACAGCCATAATGCAATACACAGACTCAGATAAGATCTGCACCTCTAGCCAGTTGATAATGACTGGCTTACAGTACATTGTTACATCGCTACTCACCTAAATAAATCAATGTGATAAATAAATTAAATAAATCAATGTGTAGACAAAAAATACGGTACTGTAATACTCTTTTCTAGTTTTGCAGGAATCTTTGGCCTATATTAACGCCTCTGCTAATAATAAAAAGATCCTTGTAATCAAAGCTGTAACCTAGCCTGACTATGTCAGACTTCGTACTTCTGCTCAATTTCATTTAGCTTCTGTACTCAGTCTGATATAGCAAACCAGCTCCAGCTCCGCACCAGCCGTCCAACCATCGAACAGAGGGCGGGCTGAGAGCCGTGTCGTAGACGCTAAGCGCCGAATTTAAGGTTGTAGTTTAGGTTAGGGAAATCTAATACGACAGCGGACATGGAGAGACGAGATGCTATTCGCTCTGTTGTGGAGAATATTCCCGGCATTTGCCAACTGAAGCCCAAACAAAAAGAGAGTGTTTGGTTCACATGTTGTGGCCCTACTCCCGACAAGTTTTGGGAAAAGTTTAATTTATCAACTGTTACGGATCATCAGAGAGAAACTGGGGAGGCCAAAGTCCGGAAAGGCGATAATTGTGATTGTGTCCCCCGTTGGTTGCCCTCATGGACGATCAGGTTAAGGAGGCAGCAAAACTCGGTCTGTGTGCTGCACAGCTTGGCGTGCACAATGATCGAGAAATCATGGAGGGGAATTTCAGCCTTATTTTTGGTATCCGAATCCTGGATTCTCAGGAAAATGGCGATTCTCAAATGGCGAGCTATGTTGGCATCAACCCTATACCAAGACAACCTCGTCACCATTGTCGTTGTCGTTGTAATGGTCTTTTTTATTTCAAGTATTTAAATAAGTAAAGGATTTAAATTGATTTGAGGGAATACATTTTTTTAAAAGAAGAACAGTGCTTGATATGTTGAAAATTCCAAATGTTTCTAGTCATGTTATAATCAGTTATGAATTAAATGAATGGTGTAAAATATTTTTATGTGTTTTGGCCATTCATTTACAGTTTTCGGGGCTGAAAATGCAAACTTTTGAGAATGGGCTTCAAAGTGCAAATGTATAAAAACAATGCCATTATCATCTCTATGTAAATTACGAAAATGTAAATTAGTAAAAATGGTGATGTCATGTGCCTATGTATTACATGTTCAGTCTATAGGTGCAAAGTGTTTCTTTCTTTTTGCTGCATTCCATGTCGTAATCGGATATATGTTGAACGTCACCTGACCAAACTGGAAAACTGCATATGTGATGAACATCGTTCATGATACTCTTCGTTATCTCCTTTGAAGGTATCTTGAGTAAAACAGCTCTATATTTAACAAAGCATATGCAAGTGATACAACCTGTTTTACAGAATACTGAGATTGTTTTGTGCATAACCCTTATTACTGTAATTTCGAGATGACAACACCTGGAGCTGTTTACAGCCTTGGATTCGGAACTGTCACACTATTAATGGCTAAACAGCACCTAATGAATCTGAGGTGGTCAGGTGGTACAAGATGTAGCTCTCACAAAATTTCCAGTTCACAAGTTGTAATTCCGAGTTCTACGAGGACGTGAATGCTTTTTACAAGTTGGTGTCTCTTAACGGTAATTACAACATGGCGTGAACACATCTACTGTATATTACAGCACTTTTAGTCATTTTCGCAGATCCGGGGATCATTCTCATAACACTGTCATCTGTACGTGAAAAATTTCAGAAATACTAAGGAAAAACCTTTTTGCTTTTAGTATATCATTCGTGTAAATATACTTTCAGTTCCTGGAGAACAGTTCACTGTTCTGCCGTACATTTTGCTGTAGTTTTGTCGAAATTTGAGAGGACAACACATGACGTTCTATTCAAAGCAGTTTCACAGTCTCAGAATGATGTGTTTATGGCAATACTATCAACGCCTTTGAATGCTTTTTACAAAATGGAAACTCATAATTAGGGTAATTACAGCATGGTGTGAATGCACCTTTTAGCTCCAACTCTAATTAAACACACCTGAACCAGCTAATCAAGGTCTTCAGGATTACTTAAAAACTAGGTAGTTGTGTTGGAGGAGAAGAAACTCTGCAGGACTGTGGCCCTCCAGGAGGAATTTGATACCCCTGGCATAAGTGATTCAGTCTATATTTACAATTGACCCTTTGCAAAGACCCACCCCTCTTAGTAACTTGTTATGTCCAAAAAGCCATGGCGCTCTCAGGCCACACATCATGTTCTCACGCACTGAAAAATACATCGCGAGGGAAAAAGGAAACTGACAACACAAGACAGAGCAGGTTCATTCTGTCATGAAACAAAGTTTCAGCTTTTAAAATTTAAAAAAAACTTTAAATATTCAAACAATAAATACCGTTTTTGTGGCTCTTGATGAATCGCTGTAGTGCCTCAGCCAAAGCTAATTTAGTCTCCTGTTTGATTGGCTGTCGGACAAAATGGCGGATTCAATTTCCCTTATGAAAATTAACCATGGTTTTACTACACTAACCATAGTTTAACCATGGTATTTGTAAAACTATGGTTATACAAATGTAATCAATATGCCAAAAAACTGATTGCTGCAATTTCCTTCCTTCTATGATTTGATTGGCCATACTGTCTGCTAAACATTTAACTTTTAAAAAATGTTATCATCCTAACAACAAATAAATGAAAGATGGCGCCAGTTGCATTTGTAAGAGAAACGAGAGGAAGTGAGTCCACATATCTAAGATGCGAGAGACATGAAAGTATCGCCACAGAACGCTGGCTGAATGTCTGATGCATATGGCACACAAAAGTGGAAACACTTCAGGAGTTTCGAAGTCGTCATCGGATTGGTCGAATTATACAGGATTTCCGGGAGACGTGTTTAGCGTTCTTTAAAGTTCTGCCTAAAAACAAAGAGGCCGTGGCTCCAAACCCCTTCACGAAAGAAGAAGTTTATAACTGTGATGACGAGCTCTTATCAGGTCAACTAAATGTTGGATTTTCAAAAGTATGTGAAATATTTAAAGTTTGCGGCATAGAATCTTAGAAGAGAGTTTTAGACACTAGTTTTACACGTCTGTTATAGATGCAACATTTCCACGCCTTGAAATGTGACGCTGAACGAAACAAACTGTGATTGGTTGTTTGACATGTCGGTCAAATGGTCTCATGTGCGGGCCTTGGCCAATGAAAACTGCCATGGATTCCAGACCTTCAGCCGTCAGTCTCAAGTCAAGTCAAGTTGAGCTTTATTGTCATTCCGCTACATGGTGCATTCAGTGGAACAAAACGCCGTGCCTCACAGGACCACGGTGCTACATAAATACAGGCATACAGCAATGAAGTAGAAAAAAAACACTACAAACCTATACACAACTAACCTACTGACAGATTTTGACAATAAATATACTATGTATAAATGTTACCCTATACATAGACAAAAAAATACAAGCTGTACGAATGCTTCAAATGAATACTGTGCATGTTCTGAGAGAAACATCGTAAGTCAAGCAGCTTGCTGGTGAACAGTGTAAGGTAGGGGTGTGACGAGACACTTATCTCACGAGACGAGACGAGACACGAGACTGAGTTCACGAGAACGAGATGAGACAATATTTTTAGACTTTTTTTTAGTGATAGTATTTTATTCAACTGAAAAACCCAAAATGCTAAAAAAAATTGCATTTTCAAATCAACTTATACTTTAGGAAATTACACTTCTATTTTAATGAATTAAATGCGGTAATAACAACACGTAAACTAGAGCTGCACGAATCTGGATAAATTGAGAATTTGACCATTTTTTTAATAAATTGGAGATCACGATTCTGAAAAAAAGATTAGAAAACTAAACAAAATAACGTAATTTACTAGTGGTGCTGACAAAATGTTAATAGCTTAAGTCTTTTGAAAATATATATTCAATTGAACAAAGTAAAAAATAAAAATTCAATGAAGGAGTCAGTGTCTCACTTCATAAAGACTTCTTTCACTATTGGAATCTCCTGAATGAATGATTCAATGACAAATTATTTTTAAACGAGTTGTCATTTACAATACAAGTGTTAAGATACTTTCATTTGGATCGCTACTGCAGACAATACATTTTTATACCCAAACTATAAACTTTTATCCCAGTACATCTTAGGGATGCACCGAAATTAAAATTCTTGGTAGAAGCTGAAGCCGAACAAAATGAAACTCTGAGCCGAAGAGTTTTGCATTCTTCCCCTTGTAGGCATAGTTTGCCATTTCTTTTCACCATTGCATAAATTAAATAGCCAAAAGGTGCTTTTTACTGTTTTGTACTACTTTTTAAATAAAAATAAATAAATTACAAAACAACAACTTAAAAATATTTACTGAACACTGAACATTTTTTAACATTCTATCAGACATTATACCAACAAAGCACAATTATTTTGACATTTTTTACACCCCCTTCCTGAATCAGACATGTATTTTTTTTCTGTACAATTAAATACAGCCTTGTTGAGAAAAGACTTATTTTAAAACATTAGAATATATTACAGATCCCAATTTGAGCACTGTGTGAATGTTATAATACATTTATTAATAGAGCTGTTGTAGGGTAATTATTACTATCATTATTATTGTCTTACTTTATTGTTAGGGTTAGGGTTAGGGTTAGGGTAACTCGCAGGAAGACTTGAGTGATTCTTTTTATTAACAGCAGATTTATAAATGATTCTGACGAGTTTGCGAAGATTCTGTAATAACAAACATGAAACCTATTGCTTTTAATCTAACTTCCCTGAGCATTGGCTCCTTTAGTATGATAATAAACATCTTTTTTATGAAGTAAATAGTTCCATATGCTCAGCTCTTCTGATCTCAGCATGGCAATGAGAGCGCATCAGGCCAAACCCAAGTCAAATGAGATAGTAAACACTGTGTTAGAATTAGAATGTGATAAAATGTACCTGAAAATTGAATCATGATAAAATCTACATCCATACAAAACACATTTCCAGTACAACCTTCCACCTTTTAAACTTTGTACAGGTTGGGTAATAGGAAAAAGCATTGTTTTTATTGAATAGGCCGTACAGAGAGAGCTGGCCCATAACCCACCTGTTTCAGCTGTTTTTCCAGTCAATTACAATCAGTGTATCTCTACACTTTCCTGTCCTGGGAAAGTAGCCACTGATGGAACATTCTCTGCTATTTGTGTAGGTCAAAAGGAATGACTCTAGGGACTTGCTGTGTTCCAGTTTCATTGCGCATGCTAAAACTATGTTCACAAAGGGAAATGTTCTACTAAAAGGAGGAAAGAAATGCATATCCTCTGTACCCTTGAACACAGTTTACTGTAACGGTGGTTTAACTCTCTTGTAGTCTTCATTCTACTGAGGTGAAGGGCTACAAAGACATGGGCACGCAAGAACTATTCTGAATAGTTTAATTTAGATAAATCACATGATCAGTTCAGCAAGATGTTAACTCTCATTTTTAGAGAAGAATGTTTCAGAAAGAGGCTTATAAAAATAGGCCGTACAGTTGTTTATTAATCTCCAGAGATTAACAATGGCCAGAAACATGAACTACAAATCATGAAGTAACAGACTCAACATCATTTAATGCTGTGAGAAAATACTTCAAGGTTTATTCGTCACATACTCAATTATACAGAATATAATCCATAGTGAAATGTAAATCAGGTCAGGTCCGCTCAATGGACAGTGCAAAATATGTAACACAACACAAGGGTATACATATAAATATAGAATTATAATTTTTTTTTTTAAATAAATTGTGCAATGCAGTATACTGTGGACTTAATAAGTAATAATATAAGCAGGGATATGCAAGAGGGATGTGCAAACAGGGTATATACACATAGCAGCAATACGGATGATGGAGAATAATGAATGTTTTACAGTTTATTAAATTGAGACTTGTAAATGTTATTTGACCGAGTTTGAGTTTAGGAGCCTGGTTGCAGTCTTTCGTTGTTGCTTCTTAAGGAGTGCTTTATCCTTTTGATTAATAGCCAAAATCTTATTAAATGTAAATAGTTAAACCATTATTAACACTTTATCAGGTTTTAAGAAATGTTACCCTTAGGCCTGCATATTTGTTATCAAAAGATGGATGACTATGCTATCAGGCAAACTAAAGGAAAGTGGTTAATTTGGGTATTTCTTATTTTTTTTACAGATGTGACATTTAACTGTTCAGGGGTGAGTTTCCCAAAAGGAACCATGGTCGCAAGTTCCGTCGTTACCAATAGAGTTCAATGGAACTAACGACTATAGTTAGCGAACGATACTTTTGGGAAACGCACCCCAGAACCTCATCGTATTATTCGTTAGAAGGTGTGGCCTAATCATCTCACACCTTGTATTATGTAATATATTTCATAGTATGCACACATTACTGTGAACGTTAACTCTCTAGCCTAGATTTTCTGAAACTGTTGACACATGCATTTTGACTAAGCCTATGTTAAACTTAAAACAGCAGAGATCAACAAACCACAACTCAGCTGAAGGCAAATAAAACAACTTTATTCAAAGCACCATAAAGACTGATAATAAATGCATTTTATGGTCAAATGGTCAGCACACATTTGCTTTGGTGTCAAAAATAAGAGATTTTCAGTAGAGAAATAACATTTCACTTTGGCTTTTTGCTCATTGAACTGAGCCTGGCATCTTCAAATCCAGATTGGATAACTTCATGCCTCCTTCACATATGTCCTCACAGCCACCACATCACCCATTACGCATTTCTGCCATAAGAAAAATATGGTAATAAAATCAACAGAGCAAGCACTCAAATAATGGGGACAAAAAACTAGTCTAAACATTTAGCCAGAATTTATAACACATACAAATGGTTGTTAACCATCATTACTTTGCATTATTCTAAACTATTTACATTCGTATTGGACTACCCTACAATCTTAAAAATTATTACATTTGAAAAATCCATTTAAAATGAAAAATAAGTCATATTCACATTCAGCTAAACATCCGTTCCCACTTTTTTGTTTATTTATTTTTGGACCAGTGTATTTCCATTAGGTGTTGCACTAACAATGAGCAAATTCTAGAAGAAGAAATATTTTAGAATTGAGGAAAAAAAGCATATTCAATATAGTGGCTTCCATTACCTTTCTGCCCCCAGATATAACCATTTAAAAATGTAACATTTCCAGTTTTCCCTGAATTATGATATATGAAAATATGATAACCAAAGCTAATAATTACTATTATTCTAAATGTAAAATATAATCCTATATTATATTTAATAATAATGTTTCATTTTATTACAATTTTCATAAAAGTGACAACTGTCATTTCTATAGAATTATTTTCTATTTTTATATTTCTGTGAATATACATAGTTCAACAACTATTTTGAAACTGCATTAGCAATTATCTTATATTATATTGCATTATAGAATGTAATGAAATTTGTGTTATTATCAATGTTATAACGTGTTTTTCATAAATAAATGAGCATCCTTACAGCTACTAATTTTCCATCGGTCACCTCCCTCTCTATCGTCGACTCTTTGCCATCCCAGGTCTGTTTCTGCACAAGTTTGCCGTTCTCAAGAGTCACAACAGTCTGCAGATAAAGAGTAAGAAAAGCCTGTTAACTTCGTACGATAAACAGCCTCACACCACCGCAAATATTCCATTACAAACCGTAGTCTTTCTATCATCCGCGGTGATCTCCTCGAATGACTCGTTGAGCTTAAATTTGATCTCGGTCGTTTTGAAGGTGCTCTGCGACTTCATGCATATGAGCCCCTGATCATCCACACACACGACCAAGTTGGGCTTGGTCCGGTTTCCCACCTGACGAGTGGCGAAACCCACACCTGAAAAAAGAAAAAGCACTTCTTCATTCACGAAACACCTTTATATCAACGCCAACCAACAGTATGATATTCAATGCATATGTTAAAACTAGAAAACAATTGTTTAACTTTTCTTTTGCATTTAGAAAACTGGAAATATTTGAAAGTTACTAAATATTGAATCCTACCTAGAGCCTTCATGTACTCGTCAAAGTTATCACTGGTGGTCATCTTCCAGGTTCCCACGAATTTGTCAACCATTTTTCCGGGTGATGATGATAATGATGTTCCGTCACTCAAGCAACAGCTCAAAGCTCAGATTTATTCTGATCTGATCTGATCGAACGACTGCGGGCTTTTTCAACAGCTGCTCCAGCACGTGCGTGTTGATACTAGCCAATCAGATGACCCAGCGTCACTGTTCTGATTCCTCAACCCCCCCCGCCTGCAAACGCAACTTGGAACTGAGGAAGGGTTCGCTTTTTTCTGACCACAAAAACGGTCAAATAGCATTTACTGGGTCAGAGGACAGCAATCACAAAGATTATGTATATGGATAGACGGTATATTTTTAGAAAGACGTGTTTGACCAAATATGAAACGAAACCTTTCCTGACTAGAGATGATCTTTCCTCAAAGTGGCTGACCGCACACACGTATTTTGACTTTAATAACTACGCAATAACTTGCTTACAACCACTGATATAGACAACAAAACTCTGAACTTTAGAAATTATGTAGACAATATGCTAATTCACAGGCATATTTACAATTAGAACATGAAAACAAAACTCAAAACCAAATAAATCATTATAAGTCCTGCCTCACTTTGCATATTCGGTTACATCCAGAATGTAATAATAACATAATATTTACTGGATACTGTCTAGTATACACTGTTACTATTCTTTAAAATGACTGATATACCCATCCTTTCAGTATTTTATAGGTTTTAGAAAATGATACATTTAATGTCATGCATTAATTACATGTATGTGATGTAAAAATAGCGTACAGATTTGTTTGGTCAGTCAGATTCACATTTCCACACGTCATAATGATAGTGTGTAAGAAGAGACTTTCCTGTGTCTGAATAAAAAGGCCTGTTAATTTACTTCAAAAGTCCAACCAAAACTGTAGAGGACAAAGTGAGAGTCAACTCAAAGATATGACAGATAACAATTTTATTACACATCCAGAGATATATATAAATACAAAAAAAACTAGACTACTTTTTGTCTCCTGCTTTAGCTTGAGGGTCTTTAGCCCTGCATCGGGTCTGTAAGGCTGAGAGCAATTCTTGTGTGGTTAGTTTGGATCCCTTCATCAGCAGCCTCTCTCCGTCCACTGCAAAAGACCACAATGTCATGCATTATACAATGACACTATGCCGTACGCTCCTTTGCAATATTGGAGTTACAGTTCAGTCACTCACAAAATGTGATGTCAATCGTTGGCTCTGATCGGTCATGCTTTACTTCTGTGATAACTTCACAGTTCATATTTGTGCCTCTGGCTTTTTCAGACCCTACCACAATGAGAAACTCTCTGCAGGAAGGAAGCAGACAACATAAATGCAAGAGAAGTGATGGATTTATGCTTTTAATGATACCTTCATAAATTCACATTTCATGTATGCAGCAAAAGGAATGAGGGACAAGAACCACTGCTGTGACAGACAATAAAAATGGAATTGATACGAAGTGGGCGGTTTGTCACCAAAAACAGATTAAAGAGTCATTAAGGATGAACTTTAATGAGAGATGATTTTATTGAGATTATTGCACACTAAAATACCATTCGGATCCAGAAAAGTACATTTGGAATTGCTATGGATCCTGCTTCAGATATTATGCGTGTTTAGAATAGCCTACTAGCTTGCTATTTACAAAAAAATACAGTACATAAACTGTAGGCTATGCTATATATATATCATATAAGTTAGTAAGTAAAACGCTTTCCATGATAAGCATATCAAACATTAGTGTACTGCGTGACTTCATCACGGTATATGCGAATGGCATATAAGCATGTTCAATACAATTTGCCAACTGTGCACAGTACGTTATATGCTGCAAGAATAGTTCGAAAATACTAGTCTGATCATGGCAGTTGTACAAGTTCAAAACAGTTTGACAGCCTGCTGCAATTACCGCGTTTAGACTGAGAGCGGTGCCAGAGATTTCACAATAGAAAACACCAAATAGTGAAAGCTAGTTAAGCATCAAGATCTATGCCATTTATCCGCAGTGTCATAAGCGCGCTCATAGAACGCTTAAGAATCAATCTGCGTATTATCGCACATAATCTGCGTAAAATAATGTTAGTGCATTTGGGT
Organism: Oxygymnocypris stewartii; assembly: GCA_003573665.1. Taxonomy (NCBI): domain Eukaryota; kingdom Metazoa; phylum Chordata; class Actinopteri; order Cypriniformes; family Cyprinidae; genus Oxygymnocypris; species Oxygymnocypris stewartii. The sequence goes on along the minus strand of QVTF01023765.1, from coordinate 307,150 downwards.
CCTTAAATGTCGAGCGAAGAGAACAGTCCAGCAGTGGCGAGTGCTAATGTGAACGCTGAAACTAAATATCTATTAACTGAGAAACACATGTAAATGAGTATAATTTGCATCATATACTCCGTTCCTATGACCGCTATTACAGGAGGCCAGCACGGAACCTGAAGTCATGCTCATGCACAAGATATAACGTTAACTGTTACTTAAACAAACAGAACTCTTCAAAACTTAAAGCAAATCGAGGTATGTACAGCATTCTTACCTTGTGGAGCGGATATTAGATTCAAATGGGCAAAACTGTACAATAATTTTCTTAACCGTCTTTAACACTACCGCTCCCCGGGACGCCGCCATCTTTCCCTACATGACCTTTCACCTGCTGGTGACGTATGCAGCCAGGCTGTCAACGTAAAATATGAAAGCGTTAAAAAAGTGCGATATTAAAATAAATGAAATACGCCATAAAAAACTATAAAAAACTACGAAATCATTCTTTTAAAGGGGGATATGTTTTCACCGAAGCAATTGACCCCCCCCCCCAAGCAGAACATCACTTTGATTTTAAGCTAAAAAAAGACCATTCCGTGCTCTTTCACAATTATTTATTTATTTATTTTAAATGATTATGCTAATATTAATACAAATATTTAATATATTCGCTGTTACAAAAAAAATAAAAAATTCTCAAGCAATATACAAACAATGTTAAGCTCAAAAAGAATATGAGCCCATGCTTTCACGTATTTATTTATTTTATTTATACATATATTAATTAATTCAATCATTCATTCATTCTTAGATTGTCAATGTTTATACAAATATTTCATATTATTTTAATCGAAGCAGTTGTTTCCCCCCAAAGCAGAACATTATTTATTCGTTCATTCTCATATCATGTCAATATTTACACAAAATAATGAATTGATCAAATATAATTTAAAATATAATTTTAATTAAGTATCTGTACTTTTCTTTTAAAAGCAGCTGTCCCTGTTACATCAAATGCTTTAAATTGATTTAATTAAATAATATGAATCTCTGGGATTCATTGTCATTAGTGTAATGAAATAAAAATAGTTGCAAATAAATATGGGAAAAAAAGTTCATAAAAAACTATTCAACGTTATGAGTATTTTACACGTATTTATTTTAGAGATCTTTGTGCAAAACATTATTGACAAAACATGAAACCCATCCAGCAGATGGCGCAGGTGGATAGTTTATGATTTAGCCACTCCAAGGTTACCTTCCACATCGTTTTCCGTTGAGTTCATTCAGTTTATTGCCATAGATACATCATGCTATATCTTCCTTCACACACCCATGCATAATCGGTGGACACTCATCAATGTTAATTTGTTCAAATGCACTTTCAGGAAGAAATCATTTAAATCACGTCATTATATAAAAAATCCATCAAACTGCCCATATTAAGATGATCTACATAAATTACACCCTACAGCCTTTGGCAACTACTGTATGTGTCATCGATAATTGCCTTTTTTAAAAACATACTCATATTGTGACATTTTGTACACTCCCTTAATTCGAGATGTAAGAAGAGAAACATGAAAGATTTGAAATTGAATGCCCTGCCTGTCCTGAAATTATTTATTTAAGACGTTTGAATACTCAATCTGACAAGCACAACTAAATGGGTAGTTAAAGATATATCATGCTGAAGAACATCTGAGCTGAGATCAATTTCCGAATACAGACATAAGCTGTATAAGCCCTCAAAACTGAATTTATGAAAATTATTAGCATGCTCATATGACCATGGGTGTTCTCTGATCAGGTTTAACAGTTAAAAGAACAGTATTTCAAAAACGAATTTAACAGAGATCATTTTGGTACATATCTGTCACGGTCCTGCTGGTGTGCCCTGACCGGCCACCAGATGTCTCTGTGTGTTGAGCACATGGCTTGTTGTTTGTTGTTGGTGCCATGTGCTCTCCTGTCTTTTGTCTGTCCCCTCTCATCTTGATACCCAATCATTGTTTCAGTTGCTCCACCTGTGTCTCCCTCGTTTGTCTCCCTATTTAGCCTCCTGGTGTCTGTTGTCCTGTGCTGATCCGTTGTCTTACGTCGTGTGTGTATGTTGAAGGTACACAGCTCTCTGCCTGTCTGTTTTTCCCTTCAGGTGGTTTTTGTTCTTCTTTGTTTTATTTCATTTTTAAGAAGACCCAACTTCCTGCATTTGAGTCCTCGCCTTCATCTCTCCAGTCGATTCCTAACACATATATAGTATACTTTTATATACAGACCTACATAACTCTGTTAGACCAATATAAAGGATGTACATTATCATGCACAATGTCAATAGTTGTGCCTCTGCCTTAGAGCTATTTATTATTGGGACACTTTTAAAGCTAAATAAATGTGCACACACAGTGCGTGTATCATCAGCACTGAGCCAACAAATCAATGTCACTCTTTTGAGGAAGTAACAAGTCGACTATTTCTGATGGTGCCAAAAAAAAATTGTCACTCACATATGCACAAGTGTTTCACTAAGGCCAGCTGTCATGCTTCTGATGACCAAAGGGTTTTTTTCCTGAACAACTAAGAGCACAGTTGTGGTCGCACATTAGGACTATATTTAGACATGAGCTTGAAGGGTGAACTTCCCATCAAGACCTTTCTAAAAACAAGTTTCTATTTTCCTTTCTGAAACAATGACAACGAATACTCCTGCCAACATTGAATCCAAAATAAAGAGAGCAACAATCACTGAAGCCCAAACAATAAGGCAGAACACTCAAGGGAGGGTCAGCATTTTATAATGCATGTTAAAGGTTATTTTGGTATTGCTGTCATTGCTTCTTGTTCTAAGTATAGTTTTGGATGCTCCCCAGGAAGTCAGACACCAAGCATCGCATACTGTGTATAGAAAGCAGGCACTGAATGAAGAATGTATTATTATTATTATTATTATTACTATTAACCTTGTTATTATTATAATCCTGTAATATCCTGCAATTCTATACCTATTAATTTTGAATTGTTCAAATATATTGTTTATTTAGCATTTAAAACACAATTTGCAATAAACTACAATTTTAAGTTACAATATTAAGTTAAAGATAATGTTCAGGTAAACGTTTCTCTGTCCTTCTCACATAAACATATTTTAAGTCAAGCTAAAATCTAATAACAAATAAATGACTTTGACTATATATCAATAAAGATTATGTTAATGGCCTTTCAGTAAGCATCATAATTAAGAATGAAAATTAGTGCTGTCAAACGATTAATCATGATTTATTGCATACAAAATAAAAGTTTTTGTTTGCATGTATGTATTTTTATTATGTATATATGAATACACACAGTATATATTTTGAAAATATTTACATGTATTTACATGTCCATATATTATATTCATATAATTGATATTATAAATAAATATACTTAACATATTTTTCTGAAATATATACATGCATGTGCATGTATTTATATATATATATATATACATAATAAACATACACAGCACACACACATATATTATGTAAACAAAAACTTTTAATTTGGATGCGATTAATTACAATTAAACCTTTGACAGCACTAATGAAAATACATTAATATGGAACTATAAACATTATTAAAGGCTTAGCTTAAACAAATATGTCACCCAAAATATCTAAGTTTGCTGAAAATGTACTCATCCTCACGTAATCCAAGATGTAGATGAGTTTGTTTCTTCATCAGAATAGATTTTGAGAAATGTAGAAGCACATCACTTGCTCACCAATGTGTCCTCTGCTGTGAATGGGTGCCGTCAGAATGAGAGTCCAAAGAGCTGATAAAAACATCAAAATAATCCACACAACTCTAGTCCATCGATTAACATCTGTTTGTAAGAAACAACCCCATCAACATGTTTTAACCGTTTCTTCTGACCAAAATATGAACCCTAGCCATAATATTGCATACAGTGAAAAAGTTATTTAATCTGAATCAGGAGAGAAAAATGCACTAAACAGGTTCTAAACAAATATGGGGATGACTTTCTCACTGGAGGAAGTGTTATCATGGATTAAGAACGTCTCGGGTAACTCGCGTAACCCTTGTTCTCTGAGTAGGGAACGAGACACTGCGTAGCTTTACGCTTTGGGAACGCCCACTGCGTGACCGAGTCTGAACCCTATAGAATCACGCCAATTCATTGGCTGATGGCGCGACGCCATCTCTGACGCAATGACGTCGTCAGGTCATACTGGCGAACGCGCCATCCACTCCTCAGATTTCTCTGCCGAAAAGAACCCTGTCGGCAGCGTGAGGAGCTTGGCAGCGAACGCAGTGTCTCGTTCCCTACTCAGAGAACAAGGGTTACGCGAGTAACCCGAGACGTTCTCTTTCATAGGTAACTCGACACTGCGTAGCTTTACGCTTTGGGAACGATATACCAAACACGCCAAGCTGAAAAACGCTGCCTATCTGGCCCAATAATGAACCAACAACATACGGTCAGTTCAAACAGACAAAATCTGGGAACCTGGAGCCGTATCAACGTCAAGGTTGTAAAACCTGACAAAGGTGTGCGGAGAGGACCATCCTGCCGCAACACAAATATCCTCCAGGGGTACCCCTCTAAAAAGAGCTTGAGAGGAGGCTACGACCCTAGTAGAATGCGCCCGAAGACTAAGAGGTGAAGGGAGTTTCTGCGCCTCGTAAGCCAGCGAAATGGCGTCTCTCACCCAGTGAGAAAAGGCTCAAAAAGGGGCCGTCACTAGTCCTTCGAGGACGACTGACAAGTCCCAAGAAGGAACTGCCATAGGGCGAACAGGCCTAAGGCGTCTGGCCCCACGCTTGAAAGCGGAGACCATCCGATGTCTCCCCAAGGGGATCTCATTCAGCTCTCTCCGAGCTGCAATGGCCGCTACATAAACCCTAAGGGTGGTAGCAGCCGCCCCCGCTGTCAGCCTTTCTTGCAGAAAACTCCAGCACTGGACCAACAGGGCAGTTAACTGGGTTGATTGCACGAGTCAAACACCAGGATTCAAAGACGCCCCACTTGGAGTACAGCTTCCTAGTAGCGGGGGCTCTGGCACTGGCTATGGTTTCCTGAACTTCGGCAGGCAAACCATCAATCACAGCCCTTGGCCCCGTATGGGCCATACCCACAACTTCCAGAGCTCCGGCTGAGAATGCCAGATCTTGCCCTGAAGCTGGGACAGTAAGTCCCGCCTGAACGGAATCTCCCAAGGAACACAAGAGGGGAGTTAGCTCCGAGAACCAGGTCTGGGAGGGCCAGAATGGGGCTATGAGAAAGAGACGGGAACCGCTCACCTTCACTCTGCATAGTACTGCCGGAATCAGCTTTATTGGCGGAAACGAGTACAGACTGACATTCGGCCATGGGTGGGCGAACGCATCTATGCCCAGAGTCGTCGGGAAACTCAGAGAGAACCAGAGCGGGCACTGGGATGACTCTTGAGAAGCAAAGAGGTCCACCTCCGCTTTGGGATCTGGGATACCGCCTGACGGTTCAACATCCATTCCCCCGGCCTGAGCTTCTGTCTCAACAGAAAATCGGCCGCCAGGTTCAGTATTCCCGGAACGTGAACCGCCCTCAAAGAGAGGAACTTGTCTTGGGACCAAAGGAGAAGATAACGCGCAAGCCTGTCCAGGGTGCGCGACCTTGAACCTCCTTGGCGGTTTATGTGGGACACAACCGCCATATTGTCCGTCCTGACTATGATATGATACCCCCGAGAACGGGGAGAAATACTTCAAGCCAGGAAGACAGCCGTGAGTTCCAGGCAGTTTATATGCCAAAAGAGGAACTCTTCCTTCCACTCTCCGCTCGCAGGTCTGCCTTCGAAGACCGCGCCCCAGCCTGTCGTTGATGCGTCCGTCGTGATCATATGGCGACGGTGGATCGCACCCATTCTCACCCCGCTCTGGAGAAAGAGCGGGGTGAGAATCTAGCTCCCTGGAGTGAGCCAGAATGAGCCAGTCGTCCAGATAGTTCAGTACACGAATGCCCTGGAGCCTTAAAGGGGCCAGTGCAGCATCCATGCATTTCGTAAACGTTCTCGGAGCCAAGCCAGGCCGAAGGGCGGGACCTTGTATTGGTAAGCCTTCCCTCCAAAGGCAAACCGAAGGAACCTCCTGTGTCTTTGAACGACCTGGATGTGAAATACGCATCCTTCAGGTCGATGGTGACAAACCAGTCCCCCTCCTGGACCTGAGACATGATGGTTTTTATCATCAGCATCTTGAACTTCCCTTTGTAGAGGGAAAATTAAAATGCCGTAGATCCAGAATGGGTCTCAGGCTGCCGTCCCCCTTCGGCTGAAGAATCCTCGTTCGATGTCCGACTGCGGTATTTCCTCTATCGCTCCTTTCTGTAGGAGGGAGGAAAGCTACAGCTGTAGAACAGAAGCCTTGGAGGCGCTGTTAACTACCGTCAGTTGAACCCCGTCGAGGCGGGGGGGATATTCCCCAAACTGAAATGTGTAGCCGGACCGAATCGTGAGCAGCGGCACCCTCCGCCACGAAGGAGAGCCCTTGGCGTCCTTGTCCGGGTTGATGGAGTGTGAAGTGCTGGACTGACAGGTGGCCAGCACGGGGTCCGAACGCTGCAGGGGAGAATCGACTGTGTCCCCACACACGCGGCCCGCCGGCGGCGAAAGGACGGACTGTAGCGGGGGAAAGACAACGCGTCCCCCAACTGCCAGACCGAGAATAAATGAGGATGAACTCGTCCCGCACGCCAAGCCCCTAGGGGTGGCTGTGACGGTTTTGAGTGAGGAGAGCACGTTCGAAGCGGGCAGAAATGCTTTTGCGGTCTGACCTCGCCCCGTAGCGGCGAAACCCCTGCAGGTCTTTTCTCGAACGCTGCAGGAGAGAATCGACTGTGTCCCCACACACCCGGCCCGCCGGCGGCGAAAGGACGGACTGTAGCGGGGGAAAGACAACGCGTCCCCCAACTGCCAGACCGAGAATAAATGGGATGAACTCGTCCCGCACGCCAAGCCCCTAGGGGTGGCTGTGACGGTTTTGAGTGTGGAGAGCACGTTTGAAGCGGGCAGAAACGCTTTTGCGGTCTGACCTCGCCCCGTAGCGGTGAGACGGCTCTCCTCTGAGGTTTAGCCACAAATGGCGCTCTGCTTAGTGGCTCTGAGAGCTAAGTCAGTGGCTCTGCGCAGCTCCTTTACAGCCTCCGGAGTCAGACCAGTCCCCTCGGATTTCCTTGAGGACGTCCGTCTGGTAGGCCTGAAGGATGGCCATCGTATGGAGGGCTAGGAAACAGATAATCCTGCGTGAATTCAACCGGTGAATTTGCGCGCACATGCTCTGGTGAGGGAGGGAGAGAAAGGCGAGGCCTGTCTGCTCACTCTCCTTCTCCTCGAGCTAAACATCTGCACCCCAGGCCGCGGAATCACGAGAGGCCGCGGATTCATGCGAAGCCGCGGAGGCCTCCGGAGCGCGGCGGGTAAAGAAAATGGATGACTCCTTTTCACACACCTCAAGCCGAAAGCGGAGGGTTATGAGACGGAGATTCTCACAAAATTACATTCAAATCACAAAAACCGCATGCGTAAACCCCAAACATATAATTTACTTATCTGTGCGGGTCATAGCGAGCGATGAATCGCGCGCACGGCATGGCGGTATAGCCCTGCTCCACCGAAACCACGAGGTTGGTGAAGTCAGCGGCCGCTGTTCCGTTAGTAAGGCGGGAAGAAAAAGGCTGTTTCCAGGATCTGGAAATCTCCTGATGCAGATCACCGAAAAACGGCAGCTTCCTCCGCTCATTTTGGAATTTACACTGCTAAGAAACCGCTCGTCGAGTTTCGAAGAGCGAGAGTCGCGGGGCTCGTCGTCCAATCCATGCGAGAGCTTCTCAGCGGCGCGCGAAAGCACGTCCACGAGCTCAGAATAGGCCGGTAAAGGCCGCACCTCCTGACCGCTAAGCGGTAGCGCATCTGCTAAACTAGGCCCGAAATCCTAGGAGTCGGAGGCCGCAGTTAACAGAACATCATCTATCCCGAAGGAAACAGTATAACGTGCCTTCGGGCTAGGAAACAGATAATCCTGCGTGAATTCAACCGGTGAATTCGCGCGCACATGCTCTGGTGAGGGAGGGAGAGAAAAGGCGAGGCCTGTCTGCTCACTCTCCGTCTCCTCGAGCTAAACATCCGAACCCCAGGTCGCGGATTCACGAGAGGCCGCGGATTCACGAGAAGCCGCGGAGGCCTCCGAAGCGCGACGGGGAAGAAAATGGATGACTCCTTTTCACACACCTCAAGCCGAGAGCGGAGGGTTATGAGACGGAGATTCTCACAAATTACATTCAAATCCCATAAACCGCATGCGTGAACCCGAAACATATAATTTACTTATCTGTGCTGGTCATAGCGAGCGATGAATCGCGCGCACGGCGGTTGACAGCGGCGAAACTCCATGGCACTTCACCGCGAGGAGAACAAAGTTCCACTGAGGCAGTCGCCGAAGTGCAGATGGATGTTCGCAAAAAGGTAAGTTGGGTCAGAAATTGCAACAACGAAGGGTAATGTGACCGCTTCGTGAAGGCAGAGAAATCTGAGGAGTGGATGGCGCGTTCGCCAGTATGACCTGACGACGTCATTGCGTCAGAGATGGCGTTGCGCCATCAGCCAATGAATTGGCGTGATTCTATAGGGTTCAGACTCGGTCACGCAGTGGGCGTTCCCAAAGCGTAAAGCTACGCAGTGTCGAGTTACCTATGAAAGAGAACTCATATTTTAGCCAGAAGAAAGTTTTAATGGATTATTGTGGTGTTTTTCATCAGCTGTTTGGACTCTCATTCTGATGACACCCATAAGAAATCATTGTTGGGCGTTTGTGATGCAAAATTTCTCTAAATTCACGTAACCCAACTGCTTCTTGGAAGGCCCAAGGTTGTGACTTTTAAGTAAATTTTCTCAACTATTCCTTTAAAACTATTCCAACTATTCATGCACCACTTAATTTGAGAAAATGCTGTGAAGAGTTAACGATCACCTTAAAACATAAAATATTGTTATTTTTAAAACACAGCCCTATTTATTAACTTCCACATGCCATCCACATAGCACAAACTGAAAGCAGCCACCTAAACACACCCACTGTTGCTGCTTTGTTGCGGTAGCCACATCCGAGCAGGACTACAGTTCCCGTGAAACACTGCGCCGCTGGGATCTGTCTCTCCACCCCTCTGCATCTGTGAAGAGTAGCGGAGGACCGCAACCACAGAGTCTCAGCGGCACCGGACCGGTTTGGTGTGTGTGGGGTACACATCGCAGTGCGCACTGCAGCTTCGGCCTCACTGGCACTGTCCTCTGCGGTCGTTTGTAAATACGGCATGTTGTTTGAGTGCAGCTGCGAGTCCGCCGAACCTGCGCTGATCATATAAACTCGAGAGCGGAGAAACAGCTGATCCACGGATGGTTGTCTGAGGTAAGTAGTCCTTTGATATCAGCCCACACGAAAATGACTTGACTGGAAAAGTTGCGAGGAGAGAGAAATATCTGTAATGAGAATGAGCCCGTTAGGACTGTGAACTTCTCTCGTGTATTTTGAGTGGCGCGCGTGAGAGAGGACAGACGGACGCTGTATCTAAAAGCTGCTTGTTTATACGACACATTCCCAGCATACCGACTGAGGGGAAAGTGGAATGTAACGGAATGGTATTGATGGTGTGAGTAAGTGTGGATAATTAGGTATCAGAGTTTTAAACATGTTATTACATAGACGTGAGTCAGCTGTTGATTTCTAACCCGATCTCGAAAGTGCGTATAAATAGGGTATACTCAAAAGTGCGTATACTTGGCTACGGCAAGTAAAATGAAAACTCGTGGTATTGATACGAAAAAATTGACTTTGGCGTGTGTATGCTGCGCGATGGGTAGGATTAGGGTTGAGGGGTATGTACGCGAAAACTGCGCATCATATGCACGCCAACAAATTTCATTTCATATATGCACGCGAACACTGCGTATTATATGCACGCCAAACACGTTCGTGTCATATATAAGCCAAAGACAGTTTTCTTAATCAATACCAAGAGTTTTTGTTTTTACTTTGAGTACTGTTTATACGCATTTTCACGAGACCGGGCTCTGATTTCTCAGTTGTGCTCCTGGAATATTTACAACTAACATGTGATTTACCTTAAACAAGAATTAACCAAACATGTAAACAATAATCTAAAGACAGAGAGAGCCATAGTTCCATGTATGAAATCTTCTCTTACCTGTGCATATAAAATCAATTGGCCATTATTGAGATACTGAACATACTTTTTATTATTATTTTGATTTAATGGCTCTAAAAAGTACGAAATACATGAGTGTAGGTTTCAAAAATGTTTTCATGTTTTTCAAGGTAATTATAATTTTTTTTTAATTTAGTAACATTTTTAGACTGTATTTTTTAAATTAATATTACATTATTTTTTAAATCTTATTTAATCATATTATTATTATTATCATTATTAATATTTTATAATTATTGTTGTTATTATTATTAATCATGTAGTGTTGCTTAGTGTTATGTGACCAGTATGTGGCATTTCAAAAAAGGTAATAAAATATGGAATTAAAAATCAAACACAGTATTGACACTCAGGTAAATATATTTTTTAATATTCAAATATTGTTTATATTTTATGACATGTTTAAATAATTTTTAAGAATTATTAAAGAATATACCAAACTTAAAAGTCTATTAAAGAAAATTAGAAAATAATAATAATAAAAAAAAATATATATTTTATCTATATTATATATTTTTAAATATAAAGCCCTACAAAGTGTCAACATTTTTTAGCATGTTCATTGTTCAACAGAAGTATATTAAATTCATTTTTAGCCTAGTCAAAACAAATGAGCATCACATCATACTGTATTTATACTTTTATGATTTGATCAAAAGGCAGATGAAGATCTTTAATTTGTGTAATAAGTAACTAAGCACTGGACATTTTAATCTTCTTCCACTTTATCTTAAACAAATAGGGAGATCTTTTTTCCTCTTGCTCACTTTATACAACTGATCTTTAACCTTTAAATATCCTGATCAGAATAGTGCTAAAGGTAATGCCCACGAGATGACAAAGGCTAAACACATATCACACATAACTCATCATTACATAGATTATCTGGCAGATGGTTATCTGCAAGTCAGCAAGTCTGTAAATATCAGTGCACTGTAAATGTACCCTCTCAGCACAAAATAAAGCCCATTGCGACATAAAGCGGAATGACAGATATGAACGCAGACAGCGTAGCAGGTTTAAGTAGGATCACAATGTTTTGTTTAAATCCATCGGTTTCCCAGCATCTAAGAGGCATCTAAACACAAAAACAGTTGGATTGAGGTCAAACACTCGGGACAGAAGCCCTGTCTCACATGTTTATTAGACAGATAGAGTTTTCCTGGTTGGCTGAGCATAGCTTCAGGATCCGTTTCACGGCTGGCACTCTCAGCACTGCAGCAGTAGCAGGTTTTACTCTCTGTCTGCACCTGTCCTTTACACTGGAGGTTCCCCAGACTGATTTTGTATAGCAAAATTCAGATTTCATGCTTTGGCACAACAAAGCAATGTCAGAATTTCTTTTATTGTTGGAACTTTGGACTCTGTTCTGGCCTTGGAGCTGTTTTTCAAAACCAATGCAAGTGGAAAAAAGGCTTTTTAATTCAGGATATGTCGGTTAGCATGGCTCTGGTTCTTCAAGGAGTTTTGTTCATAAATGTCAAAAGAAAAGGTGGGAGTAAAAGAGAGTGAAGTTTCCCTCGAAGGGTTTGAATCATAAATGGAACAGAACTAGTTTGAGCTGTGAAGTCTGAAGCTGTTTTTACTATTGAGAAACATTTGATTGGATTCATGGATGTTTCTACAGCTGTGGCTCTGTTTTGTTGGGGAGTTGTGCTAAATCCTGTCAATGGGGCTTTTGAGATACAATGGGGATACCGTGATATAATGGAATATAAACCCCAATGCGTAAATGGATATTCTGTACATTATCATTGAGCTTAAAATTAATTGTTAAAGGAATCCTAAAAATGAATATTTGCTAAAAATTACCAAAATACATCCAAGATGTAGATGCGTTTGTTTCTTCTTCAGAATAGATTTTGAGAAATGTAGCATTACATCACTTGCTCACCAATGTATCCTCTACTGTGAATGGGTGCCGTCAGAATGAGAGTCCAAACAGCTGATTAAAACTCCACAGTAACCCACAAGTAATCCGTACAACCCCAGTCCAATTAACGTTTTGTGAGATCAAAAAATGTGTGTGCAAGGAACAAATCCACCATTAAAATGTTTTCAACTTCAAACCATGGTCTCCATTTATGAGTCCTCTATCAATAATATTGCTTTCTCCAGTGAGAAAGTTGTCTCATTTCAATCAGAAGAGAAATAATACAAGCAAAAACAGTCCAAAACCGTTCTAAAAAACATATCGGTGGATTTTGATCTGAGAAGACAGTAGGTGAATAACATTTTCACTGGAGGAAGCGTTATTATGGATTATGGACTAGTATTTTGGCCAGAAGTGAGAATTTATAGTAAAAAACCTTAAAGGGTTACTCCACCCCAAAATGAAAATGTTGCCATTATTCACTTATTGACTTTTTTTCAACTAATCGTCTCCTCCTCAGCGTAGTGTCATTTTGGATATTACCCATCAAATGCAAGCAGCGTACGCTCTTCTGCATCCGCCTCAACGCAAGGATGTATTTACGCATTGATTTGAATAAAAATAGTGCATCCTTGGATTGAGGCGGGTACAGAAGAGCACCCATTCACTGCAGAGGACCTATTGTTGAGCAAGTGATGTAACGCAAAATTTCTCCAAACCTGTTCTGATGAAGAAACAAACTCATCTACATCTTGGATGGCCAGAAGATGAGTACATTTTCAGCAAATGTTAATTTTTGGGTGAAATATTCCTTTAATGTTTTTGTTCAGCGCTCGCTGCAAAGTCACAAAGGAGGAGATGAGATGTGATGTTCAGTGTGAGTAAATTGAATTAAACCAGTTGTTCTGCTAATGATGATTAAGTAACAAACAACCAGGATGCAAACATCTGAGCTGCTTTGATTCAGTGAATGCAGAGAACATACTCATGCAGATAGGTCAGTGATGGGAATGTCATTGACCCAAGTATATTTGTAGTCAAGGAAACAGGAAGCAGAATTCAGCGTTTCGCACATGAAAGTATCGAGAAAATGTTTGCAGATTGAAACACTTTGAAATCCTCTCAAAATAATGGATGTTATGTTCGTTCTCTTATCACGTGAGAACTGTTGGTTAATGTTGTCTGCTGTCAATCAGATTTTGTCAGGAGTGTAAATAGCTTTGACTCAACTCTACACACGGCTATGCAAATGGTAAAGGCTTATTTAAAACCTATCATCAGCTTCCTGATGATAATGTTTATGAGAACACCATACTAACAAGAGCTGAAAGGATTCCTCGAGTTACAAGATATCCTTGATGAAATGTTTTAATGAAACACTGTTACCTCCTAAATTACCCCATAGTAATGCCGAAACACAGAGGATGAGTATTCGAGCACTAAATAAACGAAAGTATATTCATAGTTTCACATTAACTGGGTTATTCTTCATTAGGGGAACTTTCCTGTACACTGAGGATTTAAAAGAATAATCATTCTAGTTAACGTTTAAAAGTGTTGAAAGGATTTAGCTTGCATTTTATAAGTGTAAAAGTGCAAAAGAAATGTACTTGTTTCATTTTTTCACAACTTTTTTCTTGTGAATAATCACAGTACCAAAAACCGCTGTTGCTTACCATCATGGCAAGCATTTTAGAGAACGATTGCGTTTCTCCAAAAACACTTATATTAGTTCTGATAGGAAATGAGAAGTGATGAGGGCAGCACAGTGACAGTTCGAACATGGGAAATACCGTTGCTTTATTAGATTGCCCAATCGATTAGCATTTGTGTTTTACTTCATATTCTTTTAAATTATGCACATTTCAAATGTAAAACATTTAAAATTGTTTGCTTCTACAAAACTGACAACGTCATTAACATCACCTGTAACTTCATTACAATCATAGATTTTTAGTATAAGATTATGTATGTGATACTGTGGAATCAGATTTGTATTTGAAATGAGACCGCATCAGATCTTTATTTCAGGACATGTGACTTTCAGGAAGTGTTTCTGAAAAGTAGTGGTTTTTTTTTTTCATTTAAAGTCAAAAGTGCTTCTTATTGAAGAATCACCCTGCACAGCAAACCTAACTGGCTTAATATAGTGCAACGTTTATTGAACATGTTTTAATTGACCCAAGAAGACACATGTGCATGGTTATTGCTGTTTGTCATGTAATATTGTAGTGCAATGTTGTCTAGATATCATTTTATTTTCTAGATCGTGAAATAGCAAAAGTCTTTCATTCTCGAAATGTAAGGCCATTGCGACTTTTTGTTCAAATTCCCATTGTAGGTGTGTAACATACATTACTACTAGAGAGACTTTGCAAGTTTTTCCATGAGAAGAACTGCAATGTCTGCATGACACACCAATCTAAAACTCAAAGACACAAAAACATTAAATTAAGGGAAAATTAAATTGTTTCACTTCTGAATCACCAAATTGATTTGGACAATTTCTTTTGCATGTTGTGTCGATAAGTTGTAACTCTGGAATGTCGATTCTCCACTTCAGTCTGTTTTTTATGTGAAGCTGACAGCGTTAATTGTCATCAGACATGTTTGGCCAGTCTCAGACACAACAGTCTGATCTTGTCGCACTCCGTTATCGAGCGAGGGGGCAATTGTAATTTTCTCAGGATAACAGGGAGGTACGTTTGATTGTTGTTTTGTCGACTGCACTCACTCACTCTATGCCCCTCAAATAGAAATTGCTTCCTGCTCAGGAAGTGTCTGACTTTTTCACGTAAACAGAGCGAATTGAATTAAACCAAATTATCAGAGTGTTGCTGGGAAATCAAAGGCTTCTGGAGAGCGTGCATAATGTGCCACCTCAAGCTCACCCTGCGTGTCATTTGCCTCGGTCCCCTAGTGGGTGGTCATGCTGCAGATAACTGGACTATTGGAATAATGTCACAACTACTGTGAAATGAATCGCATGCAATTATCATGCGCATCTCGTCAGTAAAGCCAGTTCCGGGATTGGCACTAAATCTCCATCACCTGCTTTCAAATGAAGCGGCAGTTAATACACATAGCCGTAGTTCACCGGCAAGCTAGACAATATTGCGTTCAATGAATCGCATTGAATATTGAATGAATATTGAATCGCATTTGATTATGAACGTGAAGTTGCTTAGCTTGTCAGTGAACTACGGCTCTGTGTATTAACTGCCGCTCCATCTGAAAACAGGTAATGGTGATTTAAGTGTCAATCACGGAGCCGGCTTTACTGACGAGATGGATCAAATGATCCATCTTTCAGTATCAAACGATGTGCAAATTCAGCATCAAATGTAGGGGTCGACCGATATGTGTTTTTCAGGGCCGATACCGATTATTACAGATCAAGTAGACCGATAACCGATATTTTGAACCGATATACGTGTCTGGTGTAAAAATGAAAATGAATGCCAAAATTAATAATAACAAGAGCTCTGACAAAAAACATTCTTTAAATGCTTTTAAACATGTCTTTAATTCTGAAAACTGTTAATAACAACAACATTAAATAAACAGTAATATTAATAATAACATAAGTGCAGGGATCACCCAGAAGCATTCTGTAAACATTTTGTAAAAGTTAAAGTAAACGTATTTAGCGTATTGTGTGATTATTCTCAACAAAAGTTGTAATAATTGTTGTAGTTGTATTACGTATATTCTACTGCACCACAGTAATATATTCGGCTAAACCGAAATTATATTTTGACAGGTTGCCATGAGGACCTTTTAGGTTTCTGTAGCCTATGTATATATGATATGACGATCGTTTTACTCAAATGAAACGGTCAAATGCTCGTGAAGTGACTCTCCGAGCAGTTCTGGGGATGTTGTTCATGTATTTATGTCCTCATTTAGTGAGACGGCAGACGCTGAAAACACTGCGAGCATCACACGCTCTTCAGTATGTATGTGTGCAGTAAATGAAACCGCACGTCTGTGTCATTCATTAACAGAGATGCAGAACATGCAGGATTCATATTTAAATAGTGTTTTTGCGGCTTAATATTTATAGATACTAGTCCATAGCGCGAGTCGATTTAAGTGTACTGACCTACTTTTGATTAATTCATCCAAACTTCGACAAATTCCGTGACATTCCGCGTTATACGGTAAATTCCATTATATGACTGCTTTCCGCGATTCCGCCCGCATTTTCCGCATCGCGGACATCATAGGTTTTATTGAGGTGTTTTGCAACTTCAATGTAGTGGATTGTGATTTATCGCAACTTCAGCAACGTCTGCTGCTGCCTTACATTTGAGAGACAACTGATGCGTGATCACTGAGGCAGCTCCAGTTAGCAAGTGCTTTCGGTGTGAGACTGCCTTCAGTTTTCCGCGTTGATTGGTCGGACTCGTGACTCCCTACATATCAGATGAGCGGTGGGCGGAGATTGCTCTAGGCCACAGAGTGTTGAGCTCACAGGCTGCATCGAGCCAAATAGTGCATTTAAACATTAAATCATTTCACCTGTATTATTTATTCACCAATAAATAATGTCACCTGTAAATAGTATGGTTGTTTGCATAAGAAAAAAATAAATAAAACATAAATAAATAAATAAATGATCGGCAAATCTGTTTTGAAAATGGCCGATATCGATAATCGTAAAAATGCTTAATATCGGCGCCGATAATCGGCGCATTCTTCCGGGAGTAATGCCCATATAACGAGTTCCACCGTCATTTACTTCAGCAAGCGCAACGATCGGAAAAAATCTCCGAAACTTGTACGAACCCGGAAGTGAGATTTTTGGCACAACAATACTCTGTTATACATCCAAATAGTTTTTCATGCTTAGCATGAGAATCCAACTCTTTAACAGTGTAAACAACTCTGAATGCATGAAACAGCATTGTAACCCCCCTTTAAGGTTTGCGAGTCTTAAATTAGTAGTTTTACTGACAACTTGTTCACATAGCATGCAAATTTGCAACTGAGTTTTTGTTTTTGAGTGTAGTAAAGGATCAGCCCACTGATGCTCATGTAGTACTACTGTTTATGGATTGTCATTCAATTATGTTCTTGCAATGGTTTTATGCAGTGTCTACCTTCCTGTTTATGACTGATTTCACGGAGAGAGTTTCCGACTGAATGTTGGGTCTGTGGGGACGTCTGAAGAGCTGTAGAGCGGGGTTAGTTTGGCATGCTGCCCATGGGTTTATATGGCACACAGAGGGGTTTCAGCCTCTTTGCCTCCAACCATTCAGCCTTACAGAGCAAGCCGAACACTGCCGCCTCAAAACGATGCCGATCTGTTTATGAGAAAATTATGGTGTAAATGTTTTTCTCCTCCTTCTGCTTATGATTTCATTTCAGGTGTGATGGTCATGTGGACACTGTGATCAAAAGATTACAGCGTCTGTCCTGCGGGCTGTGGCTTATGACCGAGCCACACAAATGCTTCTCAGTTTAGTCATCTTCAGAAGAAATGAGGGGAGGCATATTTACTCACTGGCCGCAAGCAGACAATGTTTGTGTTGTTGCAGAGAAATGTGTGAAGTCAGGTTTCTGATGTACTGCTGAAATGGCAGGAACGTGAATGAACGAAAACTGCAATGACAAGCCATTCACGCTCATTTGTCGAGCGAGGTTTGTGAGTAGGGTTGACTCAGCATCAGCAGAGAAAAATCTATTTTATGCGGCGTACACCATTTGAGAATTAAGTAAACCATTTATGGCCTACAGTATCTTATACAAATTAAATTATTATTCAATTGCTTTACTGTAAATGGCTCAGCAACACGTTTTTCTAATCTCAACTCTAATTTTTAGTGTTGTCATTTTTCGATGCATATTGATGAATATTTGAATATAGCTCTCTTTTTCAGACTTTCTGTTGACACACAGCGAAGAGTAGCACTGCGATCATTTATACGCGAGCGACTCTTGATTCAGTGTTTTCAGTGTTTCAGAGCAGCTTGGATTTACATTTACATTTATATATTTGTTAGTGTAATTTAGCCTATTCCTTAATTTCATAGATCATTTTTGTTTAGGAGCTCTAAATAAGCCCTTTTGGGTTTTTCACCTCTCCCTGCATAGTAAATGGATTGTATTTATATATTTTTTATTGCATATAGTTTATTTTTGTGCCACTAAACTAAAACTTGGTTCACTGTGAATTCTGCTAACTCCACTACATGTGCAGAGATCCAGTGTGCGCAGCATGCACCAGTTACACTTTTTCACAAATCATTTCATTTCATTTTTCATTGGACAGATGATTATTACATTTCATGAGATCTGTAATGAAAAGCATTTTTAAATCTGTTGTCAGAAACTTAAAGGTTTCTCTGTAGTTTTCCACCAAAATAAAAGCTCAAGAGTTTAATTCTTGCAAGTGAAGAAAGTACTTTAAAAAGTAATTTTACTACGGAAAGAAAATGTATATTATTGTTTAATATGTATTATTATTACATTGTTATTATTTTATAAAATCCCCTCAGAGCTATCAGGTCCGAGGAACCTCAGCAAGCAGAGTATGAGATACTAAGGAAATACTTTGAATATAGTCAAAAGTATAAATTATCTTAGATACTGTTCAAATAGTAAAAGTTAAAGGTAATTTTGTGGTATCGAAAATAATACTGAATAGTGCTAAAAAAAATTTACAAGCTTTTGTATCAAAGTTAGAAATTCCAGTATCGTAACAACATTTTCATATGGCGATGAGCAAAAACAAATCAAGTGCGATAAATACTGAAGCTCCCTCATATTTGGGAAAAAATATGTCGAAATATGGGACAAACGGTGTCATGTATGGATTTTATACAACACACAGTCATTTTTAAATACTGTCAGTTTTGTATCACGCATGACGGCTGGCAACCTTATTTGCGCGGTTTGTGCTCAGTTCACTTTGTCACAGGTGATTTGTCACAGGAGTAATCTTCCTGATTGCTGTGATCTGGTGGCCGCCATCCTGCATGGGTGGAGGGAATGGGCAAGATGTGCCTGTTATATTGTAATAACCTCCATGCAGACTAGACTTTTCTTATTGACTGGCCCTCCCCGTTTCTCTTCCTTTCGGAAATGTGCTGTTCTCAACAGAGGGCATATTAATAAAAGGAAAAACAATGGCTAGCTAACAGAGAGCTGCTCTTGCCACCTCTATGCCCAGACAACTTAAAAAAAACTACTGTGTGTTATTATGACTGGGCACTTTAGCTTGGAGCGACATTTAATCAACAGTAGTTTCAAGAACGGGAAGTGAATGAGAGTTTGGCAACAGTGCGGTCGGCTGGGTGAATACCTTTGCTGGAATTGATGCATCAAGGTTTTGCTGGGCAGTACGAGTAGTTGAGCTGTTTAGTATTTCAGAAATGACTTGTAGAAGTGAAACGAGAAGTATTCTCCAGTGGTCAGTGTGACTGTGAGATGCTTTAGTACATGTGTGATCAGGACATGATAAACAAAATAGAATACATGTGAATGAGTTAGAGCCGAGATTAATTAAAGAAGACAGTGCTAATAAGTGTGAAGTCTGTATCAGCATCGGTTTTATTTTACTTGTTGTTATAGACAGCTCTGTTCTAAAGTCTAGTGCAGCCTACATTCTGTCTACTTTTGCAGCTTCCTAACCGAAAGACAAACTCATAGGTAACTGATTTGTAAAGCTCTGCACAGACAGGAAGTTTTTCAATCTTGGCTCAGTGTTATGACACAAACATTGCTCCTCAACTGTATTACTCATAGTTTACTACAGTAGAATTTGGCATTAGCGCATTGGTAAAGGGATTAGGGCTGCAACTAACTAATCGATCAAATCTATTATTATCGATAATGAAAATCATCGACAACGATTCTCATTATCGATTAGTCGGGTTTACCCACAGTGCAGTGTCTAACTTCAGCCGGTTGCGTCAAATTACAGCACCGAATAATGCATTTCTATCGACAAAATGCATCTAAAAATAGTGGCGAAAACAGAATGAGATGCTTTGGGAGAAATATGTGATCCAAGCTGCCCAAAACAAGATAATTCTTTATTTTAAGCTTTAAGTTATGCATTAGCGCAGCGGTCTTCAACTGGTGGTCCACAGCGGCATTGCAGGGGATCCGGCAATTAATGTGTGATCACAAATAATTTTTTGGTTACAAAAATGTAAATATGGGTAAAACACATTAGAAAGTCAATTTACCACATGCACCACAAAACGAAAGCAAGAGCACTCCCTGATGATACTTTAATATGTGAACCGTGCTAGTAAAATGAGTTGGAAAGAATGCACAATAATTTTCAGCCACAAGCAAAAGTGAAAAAAAAATCAGTTTTGGTCGAATTTGCGGTTTTCACAAAAATATGTTTAGCCCTCTTCTAGAAATCCCAATGCTCCAAATACACTGACCAAAATTATAAACGCAACACTTTTGTTTTTGCCCCCATTTTTCATGAGCTGAACTCAAATATCAAAGACTTTTTCTATGTATACAAAAGGCCTATTTCTCTCAAATATTGTTCACAAATCTGTCTAAATCTGTGTTAGTGAGCACTTCTCCTTTGCTGAGATAATCCATCCACCTCACAGGTGTGGCATATCGAGATGCTGATTAGACAGGATGATTATTGCACTGGTGTGCCTTAGGCTGGCCACAATAAAAGGCCACTCTAAAATGTGCAGTTTTATCACACACAATGAGACAGATGTCGCAAGTTTTGAGGGAGTGTGCAATTTGCATGCTGACTGCAGGAATGTCCACCAGAGCTGTTGCCCGTGAATTGAATGTTCATTTCTCTACCATAAGCCGTCTCCAAAGGCGTTTCAGAGAATTTGGCAGTACATCCAATTCCAACCGGCCTCACAACTGCAGACCACGTGTAACGACACCAGCCCAGGACCTCCACATCCAGGATCTTCACGAATTTTGCTTATTCGTTTTTTTCCTATTTTCGGCCAAACAATTTCGGTTGCTGAACATTCGGTGCATCCCTAATTTTTACCAACCCTAAACTTTTGAACAATACTGTAGGTGAAATCTATATCTTGTTTATTTGTTACCTAAATATCCTACATATCAGTCTGAGAGTGTCACCAAGATGGCCGCAGAGTGAACTGACTTTAGTAGACTTAGTAGAAAAAATATGTTATATCTTTACTATTTGTCCGCCATTGCAGTGCATTCTGGGATTGCCTTTTAAAAAAAGGATGCACATGATGCCAGTTCATAATTTAGACAAAATTAGGCATAATTATGCTATTTATTGATTGGTAATGTGTCAATGATGCCTGAGATTTCTGTCCAGTTCTGTTTAGCCTGAGTCCTTACCAGGATGAAACTGGACAGCACAATAACGTGACTCGCTCTGATAATGGTCCTGTAATACGAGTAAGCCACATCATTGCATTTCCCAGCAAATCGAAGCATTGTCAAAGCAAATCAGTAATGGGAGCACAATAGCATGATAAAATTATGCGATTAGGGCCATTACCCATGTTATTCCATTATTTCTTCCCACTTTGCCCATCTCTGGGGTTGTTTTCCGTCAAAGCAAGTAGGACCTTAACTCTATTCAAAGAAAGTGTTTGTTTGTAAGCAATGAAAAAACCAGCGGCTGGTGGTTTGCCAGGCCGAGACAATATGAAAATGTGGGGCTCAATTGAGAATCAGGCTTTGGCGTAAGACCCCCCTTTGAAAGATCATGTGACTGACAGCACTGTCATGCATTGGTTTGGCTACGAACTGAAGGAATGTTTTCTTAAAGAGTTGTATTATTATCTGAAACATGTTCCCAGACCCACTTTTCAGTCTTGAGGTTTCCAGGAATGTCCAAGGTTTGTGAACAGAGGGCTGTCCTCCAGGGAAAAGGGTCCTTCATTGTGTTTTCTTGTGCGAGTGCTGATTAGTGTGACAGGCTTTGGTCTACAGACATTATTACAATGATAATGGCCTCCATTTTTGATGCCTTCATAGTGTCTGCTCACCAAAATAATTACTGGTCATGCTAAAGAAATAGTGCTGAGGATTATGCTAATTCATACCAATGTGATTATATGAATGAGTAATACTCTATGCCGCTTTTGAATTAATCTCTCTCTGGGTCCTCTGTGCTTGTATGGCAGGATAATCTGTCCAAATGATACCAGTGTTTGTCAGCAATTGGCTTAATGGAGCAGCCTTCTCTCATAAATACATAGAGCTGCAGTTGCCCCGCTCATGTTGCTGGATTTGAAATAATAAGCCATCTTTTATCAGAACAGACTCTTTTAAGACTAGTTGCTGTGGTCTGTCTGGCTGTTATCTTTAATCATTGTGTCAGAGATGCTATCAAATGCAGTTTGAGAGTTTCACTGCAGGAAATCTCCAGCACCAAATGTTTTATTCAACCGGTTTATCATATTCCACTGTTTTAAGCTTGAAGATGATCATTTAGAAGAAGCCAAAGTTGAGATATACTGAATGCTTTGGTAAAACTTGAATAACATCCTATCAAAATTCAGTATTTTTTTTGTCTTGTTTTGTAGTAAAAACCTTCTCAAAACAATACACATTTATTTAAAGTAAAATGTAAATGTATAAATGTGTAAATAGATAAATGTTTGTTTGTTGTGTTGATTAATGCTTAAAGTCTTACAATATCATCCAGATTGTCCAGACTCTGATCTCAAAATTGAGCAGTTGTTCCCAGAGGAAAATTATCAGAAAAATAAGCCAGAATTGTAAATCTCAGTTTGATTTAACTTTTAAATTCAAATCAACTTGGTCTTAGAAACAATTTTCACTCAGAAATTGCTAGTAAAATTCACAGATAATTGCAAATAAACCGTATGAAACATGTTTAAGTAAAAAGACTGAAATAGTATTTTTTTGTAAAACTCCAATTACCTTTGTTTTATTTATAACTTTGAAAAACTTTTTTTATGTTTATTTAATAAGTATATTTTGTCAAATTGCCAATGACATGATATGAAATACTCCTACAGTAGTATCCAGACAGATGTTTAGATATTTTAACTGAAACAAATGATACAACATATTTTTTTTAAATAAAATTTACAATGTAAAATGAATGTGGGTAGCATACATCACAGATTATTTCATGAAAAATAATTGAGCTCATATTTAAATGTATGACTTTTGATCTTAGAGGTTCGGGTCTGGGTTTAATGCTGGCCAGTCAGGACACCAGAACCCTTCCACACCAGAACCCTTTCACTAGTGGCATCCTATGACCAAGCCACAATAAAATTCACTGAGAGACCTAGTTGAGGGCTGAGCGCATTAGTCAAGTAGAGAGGAAGCAAATGCTCATGCAGAATAGACAAAAAAGCAGAAGAAAAACCTGGGAACTTTAATATAATAAGAACTTTAAATCAGTATGTTTCTGAACTTCATAAAATCCACAATACCACATGTAAAGTTTGATATTTGACAGGTAATTTAAAAGAAACATTCAGAGGCAGAGAAGGGAAGAATGTGGGGAGGGGGAAGTGTGTGACTGTGCTGAGGGTGATTCAGGATGGATGGAGGGGAAATCCCAATGATAATTACACACCAGGAGATGACTGAGCAGGGCTCTAGAGTGCGACCAATTTGGTCGCACGTGCGACCTAATTTCTCAAGGGTGCGACTAAAAAAAAACTTTAGTCGCACTGGTGCGTCCAGCCATTCGAGAAAACAAAACAAAAGTCTCCGCGACTCAGAAAGTCTCTCTGCTGTTCGACAACAGACACGTTAGTCTCATATCGTGGTCTAAACCAATCAGAGATAGTGAAGGGCGCACCCCCCCTCTGATTGGCCGTGGTCCAGATATTCCTGTATGTGTGTGTGTGTGTGTGTGTGTGTGTGTGTGTGTGCGTTTGAAGATGCGTGTGCTGCTGCTGTCAAACAGAGAGAGAGGTTAGTAGTAGAGATACACGCAGCTCTTTCTCTGAATCTGCTCTATTCAGTGAATGTCTGACAGTCCCTCCAGGATTATGCGATCGCTGAATTTATCGCAAAATCAAGCAAACTCCGCTATTTTCCAAATTGCCGCAGATTTTGCGCTTAGACGCGTCTTGTGACGTCATCGCAATGCGCATTCAGTCAAAGAAAGGTTGTTTCTCTGTTCCAAAAATGGAATGAACAGCTTTGCGTTCTCTTCATGCCCGATTTACAAGAGCTACATCGGACAAACGAACCGAAAGCGGAACGAATCCGCGCTACTCGTTTGGGCTATACTCGTTTATCTGCTCGGACCGGAGCCGCGGGCTGCTCTCGATCACGTGACACCGTTATACACCGCAACGGGAGATACAGTGAATAAAGTAGAATCAATAACATCTCTGTCAAATCTTGTGAGAAGCATTCAAATTCGGCACAGAATTATGTTAAAGCTACAGACATCAGAACAAACGCCACTGATGTGGAAACCAGGATAAACATTGTTCAATAAACACATCTCCACCATTCACCATGGATTTAATATAACTAACGTTACAGGAACAACTTGTGGCAGAAATGGTCTAATGTCTTAAACTGTTTTTAAATGCTTCACACAACTTTTCCCAGCACTTCAAAGCTTTAAGTATTACCGAATTTTAAAGTTATTTTTAATGTGATGACATTATTTGTTCATCCTTAGGTTGCCCCATGTATAAAACTAAACGTTTCATAATGTAGGAAAGCAAACACTTATTTAAAAATAAAAACATTAAATTACCACTATTAGATGGCTGCAGAGAAGTACTTATAGGCTTATCAGCCATTTCCACTCCCTAATATATATATAGGAATAATATATATATATATATTATTTATTAAATTATATTTAGACATTATGAATGACATTGATAAAAGTTAATTTTGAACTGCATCTCAACTCCCCAGACAGCACAAGTATATCTGTAAGACGTCTGATAAAAATCTGGGAAACATCTGCTGTGTAATCTGATAAATGTCTCAGAAGCAGTTTTACATGCATTTAATAAATCTCTATTTGATATTTACATCTACTGGAAACATATTAGAGACGTATTGCAGATGAGCAAACACACTTAAAAATACCTCTTGAATATGTAAATGTAGACATCTCTGAGATGTACATGTGTGATTAGGGTGAGTGCTTTACTGTCAGGTGCTGGTTCTGTAGGACTTAAAGGCACTGGTGCTGGTGTCCTTAAATGCTAGTCTGGAGCCCTACAATGGTTCTCGAAGTTAGAAAATTCATAACAATATTAGAAGAATGTTGTATGTGGTATATTTTGAAGGATTTTTTAATAGGTTTAAGGCAGGGGAGGGTTTGAGAAGCACTGCACTAGAGCATCCCTTCATTCAGACACAGTGGAAGATCTGATCAGAATCAGTGTAGAGGGGTCAAGTCTGGAAGATGTTGATGCTAGAGAGAGTGTGTCCAGCTGGTTTAGCCGAGGCCAAAGATCAAGAAGGACAAACTACAGGAGTTGGCCACCTGAGGGGCATGTAACTGCAATGGAGGATAGTCCATAATACATTGAGCCATGAGATGTTCAGTTTGACAGCCTTAAAACACTTAATTTAGATGTTCTTTTTATTTAATTTATCTTGAGATGTTTTTAAGTTTAAATATTAGCTCAGTGAAGCACTTTAAGCACCATCACTTTTTCAGTAAGTTACCTTTCTTGTAGAATTGTGCTTCAAATAAAGAACGTTATGTTGACCTGATTGTTAGTAAATCGTTTACTAGTAAATATTGCCTTTATGAAAATGTGGGTGCACCTAACTTTTGTGCCGGTGCACCTAAGAAAAAAAGTTAGGCGCACCAGTGCACCCAGTGCAAAAAGTTAGTCTAGAGCCCTGCTGAGAGAGACCTGAGTGTTATATAGTAAAATATACTGTGTCTTGCACAACTGGTAGTTTCATCTGATACCTGCTTTAAATGATTTTGATGGCTTTATCCATCCCTTCTCTCAACAACATCACCGGAGGTTTTCATGCATAATGCATTAAAAGTGGACCGACCAGCATGAGTTGAGTGTTGAGTATGGTTTTTTAAGTAATAGGACTGACCATGTTTTAAGACAACACAATCTACTTTCATGTTATCACATGTCAGAGTCAAACAGGATTTTCAGTGAGAAAATATATGTGGAATGGGGCTTGCCTTTTATTTAGCAGGAACTGAGTGGATTTTTGAAAGTGACATGTCAGAATGGAGTCCCTCTAAATGTGAGTGTGGAGTGAATTGTGTTGAACCACCTCCCTACTGAAACACAGCTGGACTCACGTTTTGACCCTTTGGTAACAAACCTTTTTCAATTCTTTAGTAATTTGTCTTAAGTACTGTACTCATAAGATTTTAGAAAGCCTACATTGCCTAAAATAGTAGCCTAAGAACAACGCTTACTGAAAAATAAATAAATAATCAATCTAATTTTCTATTAAAAAATATAAAAGTCCTTGAAATAAGATAAAGGCAATTACAGGTTATCACAGCCGTGCCGATATACACCCATATTGCACAGTTATGAGTGTGATATTGCGTTTATACACAGCAACACAAGTGTGTAATGAATACATAAGAAACAGCTGAGTGTCTTTAAAAAAAACCTTTTGTGCAGAATTACTTCCTTCCATCACGGATTCAAATCTCAAGATGACAGCTGAGCCCAAGCTTCCGTTAATAATTCCAAAACTTCACTTCAGAACAAGTAACGAAGGAAATCTGAGTTGCTTCGTTAAAAGCTTAATGTATTACTATATTAAAAGCTCACTGTTTTATATAGAGGAGAGTATTATGAGAGAGAGATGGACTGAGCAAGTGTTTACCTGCATCTGATACAGCAATCCTTCAGCTCAATCTCATATTCATAATAAAACTTTGGTTTGAATGTCCATTGAAAAAACTATAGATTACATTCTGTGACACAAAAACAATGTTATTTATAAAATTATAGTGGATTTGGACATCTGCCATGACACTCGCTGTGAGCAATACTGCAAGTGAAGTGATACAAATGGTGAATGGAGTTCTGGTTATCAGAAAGTTGCACTCCAGGAAAAGGCTCTCAGCCAATCAGATTCGAGGACCAGAAAGAACTGTTGTACACACACACACTGTGTTACACTTGGATTATATATTTTATATTTAGGATTTTATCTACTGCAATGGCTTTAAGTTTTAAGCATAATCAAATTAAATATACATTCTTCTTTGAGAAATAATCTTAACAGCATACGCATTTTTAGAGATATTTACTGATTTTTTTTTATAAAGGAGCCATTTAAAAACTCATTAAAAAGTAATTTTTGCTGTATAAATAACTGCTTTGATCACATTAATCAGGCCTGTGGCCTCACTGGGGCCAAGAAAGCCATTTCAGAGACCGAGCATGTTGTTACATTACAAAGATAAAAAGACCCTTGGAAGAATATACACAGATACATTGTGCATAATAAGAGCAGGAACACCTATTAAGAAAGTAACTAGGGATCAACCATTTTGAGTTCATATGGACTTCGAGTAGCCCTCAGATTTAAACAGATTCCTGATAATGCGGCTGAAAGAGTGTCCCTTTCATTTACCCCTCATTTTCAATCACATTCCTCCAAATATGTGACCGGCCATTTGAGAGCATCTCTTTTCATTGCTCCAGCATCTTCTAGGCAGGATGCCAGTACTATAAGAAGAAGACTTGTGATTTATAAGTGAAGAAGAAGTACTTAAAGAACACCGGCAAGTACATTTTCAGCTAACCTGTCTGCCATGGTTTCTGCGAGACCTGTAAAAGCTGTAAATGTAATTTGTCCATCTTGACCCTCATTTGTCATTGATAGGGACTGTGAGCCAACAGAACCCTAGATCACATGCATGTATATACCCCAAGATATCAAACTTCCATCCCAGCTGTTCCTGCCATTTAACCGCCGCTGAGCAGAAATAATTGCTGCAGAACGTTCCGGAGAATGACTTTGCAACAGAGTCTCAGCAAGTGCCGACTGGCGAGAGGCCAGAAAGAGGCAAAGACCATCAAAACAGATGCTTTGTGTTTCATCCAAAACTGCCTTTATGGTTTGGACTGGTGCTAAGATCTCTCACATTACACTTGCTCTGTCTCCTCACGTCACACACAGTTCTCCATCTCTTCATGTGAAATAATCGAGGCTACAGCCATTTCACACATACTCAAGCAGCGTGAAAGTGAAGCAACTGTGTGACTGCAACAGAAGTTAGGCCTTGTGCTTTCACACTGATGACGTTTCGGGTAAATAACAACTGCAGCTTCATACCGGAAAAAATGTTTGTTGTTTATTTGGTCAAGCTTCATTTTAAGGTCCAATTCTTGCTGTTAACAAACCATGAACAATGACCTTTACCTCAGTCAACTACTAATTTTCTGCTTATTAATTAGTTAGTAAGATAGTTGTTAGGGGTGTAAATCGGATGGTTTGTCACGATTCGATTCGATATCGATTCTCATACCCAGCGATACGATATTTGCCAATTCCTCAAAAAATGTCCGATACGATTCGATACAGGAGTATATCGATCGATATGTCGATATTATCATATTATATACCTATTTTAAACAACCATCTGTATTTTTATTAACTCACAAATGTAACCAAAATATATAACATGAACATAAATCTAGAAATGCTACTATGGGCTCAGTGCTAAACATCTTTTCTACAGATAACCAAATTACAAGCAATAGCAGAAAATAAATACAATAGAAGAAAGACACAAGTTCAATAAACAGTGCTTTTCAGGTTTTTCAGCTCAGTCTAAAATACATTTTTGGGTATGCTACAGAAATTTAATAATCAAATGTAAAATAACTGCATAGTCTTCACTGTATAAATTAAATAGCCTGTAAATGAATATTTTTTGGTGTTACAAAGTTTTAGTCAGTAGCAGTGAGCACTTGTATTTTTCTTTGACAGCATTAGATTTATTATTAGTGTTCTTTCACTTTAAGAATGAAAGCACAGATTTAATATACTGATACTCATGCCTTTTCTTTCTTCACTGTTTACATTAAGACATATGCTTTTCTTAACCTACTGTTTACAAGGATATTAGCCAAAACATGCATTTTGATGTAGTTTTGTCTGTATTTATTCATCCATGCACAAAAAAGCGGAGGAGAGACCGGTGACGCGGCTGGTGCCATGACCCGAGCATTTCACTACTCTTACATTTCACTACTGATTATACCCTGTATGATTGTGTATGTGACAAATAATAAAGAACCTTGAACCTTGAACCTTGGCTGTCTGTTACTCCAACAATACAGAGCGTCTTTTATGCTCACCTTGTGCCTTCGGGCAGTGCTTATATCGAGTCATTATACGTGAGATTGAACGAGAATGCACGCGTTGGTGGTTATGCATAGACGGACATTATGTGAAAATGTGGACCGTGCCAAAAATAAAGGTTCCTTTTTACAGATATCGATATTTTACGCATGGCATCGATGCATCGTATCGTCATACATTGTATCGATATATCGATGAATCGTTACACCCCTAATAGTTGTTAAGTTTTGGGTATTGGGTAGGATTAAGGATGTAGAATATGGTCATGCAGAATATAAGCTTTATATACCAATAACAGCCAATATGTTATTAATAGGCATGCTAATAAGCAAATAGTTATAATGAAAATTGATCCCTTTACTAAAGTGTTACCATTTTATTTTAAGTATTTACTTATCAATACTTGATTTAATATTTCCTTTAATAATGTCCAGAAAAATAATTATTAATTGTTTATTGAGAGTTTGCCATTTTAATTATTTATAATAGCAAAATCTAATTGACATATGGGGGGGGGGGTACATTTAAATCTAAATTATAATTAATCTAGCTAAAATAGAACTCAAACTCCAAAATGTGGCTATAAACTGCTCGAATCATTCTTCAGGAATTCTGCCAGGTTTCTCAAGGTGACTCTGATGCTTTAAAGTTATTTTACTTGCATTTGAGAATACTTTAGTGTGATTCATCAGCTGGTAATGTCTTATACTAACATGCTTGTTCCATTGTTTGTTTATTTATAGCTTTTTCTTTTGATCTCTCTAATTACTTAGCCTGTCTGTGCTGGGATTTTGGGAGGATGCAGCATTTTTGGTGCCATGACCCGAGCATTCTGTATTTTAATGCAGAGCAGTGGAGTGGGCAAAGAGGTGCCTGCCGTCTGCCAGATGGGCACTTAGAGTCCCCTTTGGCTTTAAATCGCACAGTTAGCATTCCTGACAGTACTCGTCTCCCAGAAAAATTGCCCAAGTGTAGAATTTCAGCCAAAGGCTGGAGGGTTTGGGAAATTTTTACCTAAATAAACTGTCATTTGAAATATTATGTTATTGTAGGCTGGAAATGTTATATATTTGAGAATATTTGGCAAGCACTGTAAAGTGATCTTCTCTTTTTTGTGGCTAGATGAAGTTTCCATATCCACTTCAGCATTTAGTTGAGAGGACAAATTTACATTAACATGAAAAGGGAAATATTTTTAAACTATAATGTGCATGGCAATGATCAGGCCTCATGTGTTGATTTGGTCTCTCTGTTGTTTTCTTTTTGCCGCCACTAAGGATAAAGCTGGCAGCTGTGACGGCCATAAACATAAGGGTTATGGGAGAGTCATAAGAAATGAGCAAAGGTGCCCACCCGTAGCGTGCTACATGTTTGTGTAAATCAGTGCTGTTGCAGTGATTGGACACAGATGTGGAATATGAAAATGGGCTGTGGCAATACAGTATACTTCCACATTCCTACTACAATTGTTAGAAAAGGTAATCATATACACTAATATCAAAAGTTTTGGGGTTGTTAAGATTTTTTAACATTGTAAATTATAGGAATGCACCGAATGTTCGGCAACCGAAATTGTTATTTTTATTTTCGAAATTGCCAAAAATAGTATAAAAGCCTCTTTCGGTGTTCGGCCGAATAAGCAAAAAGACCAAATAATTTGTACCGAACAATGACGTTACGCGATCAAATAGAGGCGAGCACTAATGCAGCAAATACGTCTGCAGTGTGCATTTAAAACAATAATAATGATAATGATAATTACCCTACATCAGCTGTATTAATACATACATTTATTATAACATTCACCAATAGTGTTCAAATTGGGATCTATAATATTTTCTAATGTTTTAAAGAAGTCTCTTCTGCTCAGCAAGGCTGCATTTATTTGTACAGAAAAAAATACATGCCTGATTCAGGAAGGGGGGTGTCAAAAATGGCCAAAAAAATATTATTTTACTAGCTTTTAAATTTTAAGTAAAATTGTGTTTTGTTGGTATAATGTCTTACAGGATGTATACAAATGTTTAGTGTTAAGTAAATTATTATAATTTTGTAAAAAAAAAAAAATTGTAAAGCAGGACAAAACAGTAAAAAGCAGATTTTGGCTATTTAATTTATGCAATAGTGAAAAAAAATATCAAAATAGGCCTACATGAGGGAGAAAAAATGCGAAAAACCGTGTTTGGTATTCGGCCTTCGGCACAGTGTTTCATTTTGTTCGGCTTCGGCCAATAATTTTCATTTTGGTGCATTTCTAGTAATTTATTCCTGTGATCATAGCCGCAGGAACATATTTTATCTGAGAGGTGCTGGGGGGCAGGGCTTGATGTTGCAGGGTGGGGCCACGGTGGGGTATTTTAGACAAAATCCTAATATTAAAAAGCCCAAACTCTTATAGATTAACACACAAATTAATGAAGACAGAGGTATATGTGAACCAATACATATTTGTGTTATTGTGATTTTATTTAAATAATTTATTTAACAATTCCTTTAATATTTGCATTATTTAAGGGGATTTTACTAAATATTAAAGTTTATATGCCAAAGATTTCGTCAGTGCACTTTGGTGAATTTTCTCATCAGAAACAACAAAGTGCAAATATACATGCGATGTAAATAAGTTTAGCGACTACCCACTAGCGACGCCCCTGTGAGTAGCAATACCCATTCAAGACTCAGTCAAACTGTTTTATGTGAAGCTTAATTTACCATAAAGTGTGTAAAGAGGTAAAGTGGTTGTCATATGGAACAGTACATCCCTCTTGAAGACAGAACAGACGGGAGAGAGAATTACATCGGCAGCCGGAGTCCATCACTAGTGATTATAGTATCACGGCTTTGATGCCCTGTGTCGTAACTCCATTAAAGGTCCTTTGTGTGCTGTCATCTTTACAAACCATCTCCTCACTGAGAGAGAAAGAGATGGATTGTCTGAACAGCTGTGAAAAATACAAGATTGTCCAAAGAATGAAGCTGTTCTAGTGAGCAACAATTATGCTGCCTTAAGATAACTTGTTTAAGCCAAATCTGACAAAACATTAATTGAAAAGGCAAAAGTATCAATTAAAATAATTCAAATTAAATTGAGAACGGATGAATTTAGCCAGTATATTTTATGTACTGTGCATTTTTGATGCATATTAAAGCACCGTGTTTGTTTAGGAACATGCTGTAGCATCAAACTCTACAGGAATCATTTGTGTGTCAGGAATCTTCTGCGATTCTCGGGAGGGTGTAACAAAGGCTCATTTCAGTTAGGATATCCATATTGCCTAAGATGACAGCTGTCTATGAATTCAGTGAGACCGCACGACAGCTTGCTAGGTTTTAAAATAGAGAGTCTCAGTCTCAAGATGACGCAAAGCCTTGAAATGTGCAACTATTAGTGTGTGGTTTAATATTAGCTGTTGTTTTATTGGGTTTAATGTCAACTAGTTATTGTGTGTATGCATACACTACTGTCCAAATATGTTTTTGAAAGAAGCTCTCAAGGCTGCGTTTATTTATCAACTTTAGAGAAATAGCATAACATGCAGCACAGACACTTGAGCTGAGTAAAGGTGCGGTTAGTGTTGTTGAGAGTTTCATGTCTGTTTTCTTGCTGAGATCACTTCCGAAGGTCTAAAGACAACATGCTCAGCAGAAGGGAGTTTCACTCGTTCTCCCTCCCTCATTTGTTCTTGTTGCACCCTCACTCTCATCTTAAAGAAGCCCACATCAAAGCGCCCGTTTAGTGCTGGTTGGCAGGTGTAGGGTTTTTATGACAGCATAATGATTTCCTGTCAAAAACACCCCTAAAATGGTCTTGATTGAGGCTTCACTTTTTGTTCAATTTAATCCTAAAAGAAAAAAAAGGCTAATAGATTACTTTGACGTAAACTCTGGATTTGATGGTGTCTGACCATTTACACTAAATGCAAATCTTTTTGCACAACGGTTCTTTTTTAAATGTACACCCAAATGGTTTGTTTCTTCAAAAATGCAATTTATAATCCTGGTATCGTCTAAGGAGAAATAACAGTGCATCACAGTAACTACACTGAGCACCTGATGAGCAGCTCCTGTTTCAGTTACTGTTTAAAGGAATGAATCACTTTTCTGAAATGCAACATTTCATTCACTTGATGGTCGCCATAATTGCCTTATTATTAACAGGCTCATAATCTATGTAATTGTGAAAAAGTACCTTAAAGTCTCTGATGACCCTGTTTTTTTATTTAATAGATATAGAGTTGTTTGCTTTAAGCATAAATGTTCTTACTCATTATGGCATGGGACAATATGAGAAACAGAAACTTTTAAATAAAATCACAAAAACTGTTTAAAACCACACTAGAAAAGAGGAAGTTGTAGTTCTCTCTTTTTTTAACCTTAGCGCTCATACCTTGTTTCTTTCCTTTGGTACCAGCGGCTCTAAGAGTTTGACCCGTTTGAGACCTCATTCATCCCTGCTCTGAGACACTGTCCTAATCTCTTATTGACCCACAAATTCATTGTCCCAAGCGGAATGTCAAGCACAAGTACAATGCCGCCACCCGTCCCACAATCCTGAGTGCCACAGATGTGTATCAAGGCCTTTGAAGGAAAGCGGAAGCAGCATGGTTGTGTATTTTTATTCATGTCACTTTAACAATTGCTTGTTTCTGTGTTCAAGCAGATGCACCGATGTGTTAATCCACGACAGATTAGCATTCGGCTCACATATACATCTGAGGTCATAAACCTAATTTCATCATCTGGGACATCTTTCTGGAGCCAGTAGTCTCCATAAGGCCGCATTCCTCGAATGCCATGGGGAACACCGGTCCGTATTACTCTGTTATTGCTCATGCTTGTGTGTTTTTAGGCTGAGTTCTTTCTGTGCTACTGAACTTATGTTTCCTGTGGCCTTGTGCTCTGCCTGATTTATTTAAGGCCCTTGAGGGTCCCAGTGCCAAGGCACTAGCCTTGAAAGAGTCCCTAGAAATACCTCCTGGTGTGTGGCATTAGGACTGGATTTACTCTCTCTTTAATTATGAGGGGCTGTGTGGACTCGGTTTACTGCAAAGGCTCAGAGAGGAACTAATCCATCATCCTGTTTGTCAACTCCAGCGGGAGTCTCAAACAGCCTGATATGTGGAGAGAGCTTTCTGAGAATATAGTCCTGTCCTGAGTATGTGAACACCAGGCAATGAGGGCAAAGCCTTCTGTCACAGGTAGAAATACTGCATTGCCTCTCAGAGGATTGCAAAATATTCCTTTTGTAGCAGTTCAGGCGTAGGAAAGAAAAGCAATTTCTTTCTAATGCTGACTGTGCTCTTAAAGGGATAATTCTGCCAAAAAATTGTATTATTATATAATATAATTATAATTATATTGTATTCTTATATAATGGAGTGAATCTAGAAACTATTGGTATGGATTTTGTTTTATGGATTTATAGATTTTGAGGGGGGAACTGTCCCTTTAATTATATTTCCCACCCTTTAAACATCATATTAAATTCAAAATCGTATATTTACTTAAGAGTAAACATAAAAGTAATGTTTTCATTAAAAATACACATCCCTCTATCCAAAAATGAGATAATTTGTCATTTTTGAGTTAATAGTCCATTTAATTACACATTTCCAACTTTTTTTAAAATATTATGTTACATTATATGTTAAATATTATATTAAATATTTTATAACTAATTATATATATTTATATAATATCTCTCAACCCACAATTTATAGAATTTATAATTGGTTAAACTATCCTTGTAATATTTTCACTTACTAAAGATTTTATTATATGCATCATAATTCTATTTATATTTTTATTATATCAGAATTCGTGTCTTGCTCTTGTTTTTTTTCTTTATAAAAGAAAGAGTGGAAAAGGCTATATTTGTAATATTTCAATATGTTATATAATAATAAATGCATTTTTTCCTTCAACACGTCACCTTTAAATGATTTTTAGTTCTGTTTGGTGACTCTAGTGGAGTAGAAATGACACCCTTCACCTTTAACCAGGCTCAGGTCTAATTTAATATTTACTTGATTTCTCATCAGCCCTGCTTTAACCCAGCCTGTCACTCAGATGGTTATTGTCCATACCGGATTGAGGTCAGGGCCCAGCAGCGGATATGAGACTTTCCAGTTTGTGAGGAAAAAAATATGATAGCATTATAGAACCATTTGAACAGAATTATTAACGACCCCGTAGGATTGAGGCAAATATGAGCAGTGCCCGGACAGTGCTCTGGGATTTGGGTGCTTCATCATATTTCATGCTAACCACTTGGGTTTTGAACGGCTGCTCAAATTACATCCTGATAGAGAGATCAGGCAGAAAGCCAGACAGACATGATGGGCAATATATCAGCGCTGAAGAATGGAGAGGGTGTGGAGGGCGCTGTATGGACGAGTTTGTATGTGAGATTTACTTGCTCAGTTGTAAGCATCGAGGGAATTAATGCTCTGATAGGAGGAATTAAAGTAGTCAATTAAGATGTAATTGTCGCTAATGGAAAGTGTTTTTTCAAAACCTTTCAAGCTAGCTTTCAGTACAAACACTAAAAGAGGATGTGAAGAGCCGTGGGGCTTTTGAGCCGCAGGTGTGGAGTAGAGTAACACTAGCCTGATTACTAATGTACCAACAAAAATAAACTACATTTACATTTCCTGAACAATGCACCAGTGCTTGCAAAGCCAAATAAAAATACTTTTAAAGTTTGAAGTAAGTTTAGGTTAGACTTTGGCTCTGAATAAATAAAATGCTGCAACATAAATGCAAATGTGTAATTTCCTATGTAACTATTATGATGTCATTGGTGTCAGTTAAAGTGCCCCTATCATGGGTTCATATTTTGGTTTTGGGAGTCCCCAACAACAGGTTGACATGCATGTAAGGTCAAAAAACACATTCATTGTCTTGTAATATGCATTTAATTTTACCTTATTTGCTCAACCATTAATTTTTCCAAAGCCCTAGTTTTACCGCTCCAAAAGCGGCTCCTAGTGGCAAAGAATAAATTAGCATTTTCGTTTAGACGGATTTACCCTCACAGCGTCTTCTCGAGATGATGCTATCCACAGGAATCGGCAGCATTCACAACTGAATGGAACAAAAACTGTTTAACTTGAAATTGTTAATGCGTGAGTGCACTTGCTAAATGAAGGCGGATTGTATAAAATAGATGAAACAAAGATATCATATTTTAAACATAATTTATTAACGAGCTGCGGTTTTATTACATCACGCGCAGATACACAGATGCAGTATACTAACGCCACGGGTCATCAATAAGGTGCATATTGGTCCTCTGTTTTAGTGTTTCCAAAACACTTTTTTCACAGCGCGCATAACGCGTTCAAACTCATCAAAAGTCAACAAGTTCAACAAGCAACAACGAGTTATCCAAGTGATTGCTGCAGAACGCACGCGAGGGAGAGACGAGGCTCTAAGTGAGCGGGAATTATACCGAATGTGGCACTTGCGGGAGTTAACACTGTACGCAATACCCGCAAACTCACACCAAATTGCAGGCCTTGTAGATAGGCAAGCATATATACAAATCATTTAGTAAGCAGAAATCCGAAATTTACCTTAACATATTCGAGAAGGATTCTAATAACTCGACTGAATTGATGCCTGAAGAAAGTCACGAGACCGATTACTCTCTCTCTATCCAATCACATTGATGGATAAAAAATAGCAGAGTAAAAGTACCGATACATCACTTAAAATGTACTCAAGTAAAAGTACACAATTTTTAAACCACTCAAAAAAGTACAATTACTATTAAAAACTACTTAATTACTGTAACGTGAGTATTTGTAATTCGTTACTTCACACCCCTGCAAATTAACATATCTTTATTCTCATAATTATTTATATCAAGAAAAAAATATATTTCGACCTTACACCTACTTTAAATTTGAATAGAATCTGTACGTTAAGTAAGTTAAATATTAAGTGTAATATTTATAGTTAGGTATCAGAACTGACCAGAATTACGAACACTGTAATAAAGCTGTGTTCATGTTTTCAGAATTACTGTAATTGTGAAATGGCAACTCTGAGATTCTACTGAAAGCCGATCACATCCTTGAACTCGGAAATATTTTTTTTCTATGGCGATGAGGAAGTGCAGCTTTATTGCTGATGACAGCTACACATTTCAACACTAAATTATTGCTAAAAATATAAGAACAAAAGGCTGTAATAAACTGACCTATCAAGACAATATGTGCAGTGTAGATGCCGTTTTTAAAGCTGCTGCCATTTTGGTGTTTTTTACATTAAATTACAACGGTCAAGTGAGAGAAGAAAGAGTTTTTATAAGTTTCAAATTTGTAATAATAACATGAATGGCTTTTACAAGTCGGAAAGTGTAATTATGGTAATTCTGACATGATGTGAAAGCAGCAGAAGCTCCCAAGAGAATGCAATTAAACATCGCATGCATATTTATTAATTATTTTCATATGACAGGAAATACAATTAAACATGCCTTGAGGATGAGAAGAAATGCCTTTATACATTTGTACAAATATTTTATCAATATTTCATATTTAAATTCATATTTTAACGAGTACACAAGGTTGTGCAAACACCTAATTAAGCTGAAGGCCTCCAGACAGGCTTTATGTAGCTATTAGTACCAGTCTTAATCAACATGCATTTACAATCTGTAGCACTAAAGAGAGGCAGAGATGGTCAGTGAAGTCCTCTCCCTGCAGATTTGTTGTGCTTTCTGCTAGATAATCGACTTTCAAATCTGTGGCACTGACTACAGCCGACTGAGCACCTAAACGTGTCAAACATGTCTGCAGATCCAGCTTCACAGCCTGCTTATGTATTCTCCTGCTCAGACTGAGCTCTGTAGGGCGGGCTGCCGCTTTAATTGGTTCATTTCTATTCTGTTAGCAGACATCTCAGCTGAATCGCTTAGTATTGCGGATTCAACCCTGTTTTTATTATGAGTCCAATAAGAGGAAAAAATATTAGGGTTGTCAATCAAATAAAACATTTAATGGAATTAATTACACAAAATGCTGGTTGTTTAATCAAATCTGTGGAGAGAAATACCTTTATGAAAACAATTTGAAGACAGAGAGACAGTTCACCCAAAAATGAAAACTGAATAATAAAAAGTATATGTACTTATATTATTATATTTAGAACACACACACACACAAAATATTGTAAAGAATGTTGTTGTTTCAACTCTTGACACACAAAAGCAACGCTGGACTTTTTGTTCAGCAGAGGAAAGACAATTATTCAGGCTTTGTAACAACAGGAAGAGTAAATGATAACAGAATAATTTTTCTTTTGCGCAAACCGTCCCTTTAATGAATTAACTAACGTTATTTGTACTACGTAAATGTGTTAAATGGACAGCCATCTATTTCTTAAATCTGATGTGACTCAAAATAGTATGTTATAAAAATAGTATGCAGTGTGATACTAACCAGGACTTGTTGGTACATTTTCCCCATCATAACC
The DNA here is from genome assembly GCA_003573665.1 of Oxygymnocypris stewartii. Taxonomy (NCBI): domain Eukaryota; kingdom Metazoa; phylum Chordata; class Actinopteri; order Cypriniformes; family Cyprinidae; genus Oxygymnocypris; species Oxygymnocypris stewartii. The sequence continues at coordinate 268,277 of QVTF01023765.1, read as the reverse complement.
TTCATTGTCATTGAAACGAGCCTTCATTTCACTCTGAGATCAGACAGCTTCCATATATCCCATCTTTACATGCTGATGAAAATTATTATTTTTTGTTGATACATAATGTGGAAGGTGAGGACGTGATGGGATAGAGAGATCCTAACAAAAGCGATATGGATTCATACCCTGTGGTGGCTCTGCTGATAAATGGTGTGCTGTAAAGGTCAGCGTAAACGGCACACACACAAACACAGTAAATGTCTACACACACAAACACACAATAGACACACACTTGTTTGACCAGCACCCCCCACCATATGTGTACTAAATCAAATAAATCAGGTGGAGGAGGTGACTGTGTTCTGAGGAGCTCCCCCTCCCCCACCACCAAATAAATCACACCGAGGTGCAAAACACCCTCTCTGTCCTCAAGAAAACCACAAGGAAGGGCGGAGGGAGGGTGAAGGCCTTTCTTCAGTTACTTTGATGACTTGATGCTCAAATATTGTTTATTTGTATATGAACCCACAGTATAAAGCCAGGATTCATTTAAAACTGTCAAATGCCCAAGGTTTTCCAATTTTAATATAAATAACCCTCAAATATGATGCAAAGGACCCCCTTACTAAATTATAAAGGCTTCATAATATAAAATATTATGAAGACAACATTGAAGAGGTTTCTGAAAATAAATAATGAGCTTTTATCCACTGAGAAATACATATTTGGCTGCAGATAAATATATAGGTTAAAGGGATAGTTCACCCAAAGATGGAAATTCTGTTATCATTTACCATTTACTCATCCTCCACTTGTACCAACCTGTATGAGTTTTGATGATGGTGATGATGACATAATTGTAATTTTGGGTGAACTCTCCCTTCTTTAACATTTAGCGTAATACAGTGTTTGCCGAGTAATTAACCATAAGATTCATCAGTAGAGTATTCTTCGGTTACTGAAGGAATTGTTAGTTGCTGCTATAAGGGTGGAACTAGTTTCACATCTCACTTTCTACACAACATCAGTCACAAGTCATCAGTTGTGAGTGCATGTTAAAGGGCTGGGTTGGGGTTTAATCTAGGCGTTTACAGACAGCTTTTAATAAATCAATTTGATGTTGCTGAACTTGAGAGCTCTTATGAAGAAATATTATACTCCCATGTAATGTGTCCAGTGTGTTCCTTATGTGCTGCATTGAAACCTCATTACCCTGCAGTAACTCCTCTGATAGGCTGAGATGCGTGGAAGCCAGACTGGTGATTGGGTGTGGTCATGTGCTCGGTTCAAAGGTTTTAATACAGTATGTGACTATGATAATGATGATTATGATGGGATATTCACTGGTGGCAGCACTGATGATCTGTATTGTGATTAATCCCGTCAAAGGTGCTACTCTTGTACCTTCCCTGCAGAGCAGCCGGAGAGCAAGGCAGGAGTTATTCTCATACTGCGTGCTAATCCCTTTATCTTCACAGCAATGCCTCTCAATGGAGCTCCACTGTCAGACAGCAAAGTTATCGGCATCTCTATCAATCTAAGTTATGTGGTCTCTCATTGAGAGGCATGTTCAGCCTGTTAATCTAATAAACATTGTCTCACAAAGACAACCTTTTCTCCTCCCCCTTCTCGCTCTCTTGCTCTCTCTCTCTCTCTCTCTCTCTCTCTCTCTCTCTCTCTCGCAGTCTCTCTCGGTTTCAATTTATCAAAAAAGAGTTCTTGGGAATAGAAAGAGAAAAATAAGACCAAATGCCAGTACTTATGGTTTTCTGCATATAGTACTGGTAGAGTTTGGTGCCTGCAACATCAAGGTCATCGGTTCAATTCCCTGGCAGGGAAAAAATATTCCTTTCATCTATTGTAACTTGCTTTGGATAAGTTTAATATCCTTCACAATAATTAACACGTTACCACCAATTCTGTCAAAATATCATCGATATAGATACATGAATAGCTTGTGTTGATAAAGTCTTGCAGGCATTGTTAAACATGCTTTTTTTTTTTGCAGATATGTTTGCTTGAAATCTCTTACAGTTTTACTAACATCTGTGTGGAAACACATTTGACTAGGTTTAGGTTCTGACAATCGCACACATATTTACAGTAAAGGGGGCCTCTTTTTGCCGAGTGTTGGCATTGTTTAGCTGCACGTTGTCAACACAGTTCAGTGGTTCAGTTCTGGTCTAAATGTGGTAAGGAATGAGATAAAGGTCAAGACCAATCTGGGCCGCTCCCTGTAACTGTGGCAACACATCACTGTTTATCTGTCAACGCTGAATGTGTTTAGCATTTTAAAATAATGAGCCACATCTCTGCATCTATATGCAGCACGGTGACCATTTTCTGGCTCTGCTTGATTAGCACCTGAGCTTTTGTTATCTCCACCACAACGACAGGGAATTTTGATTTCTCTTTGTTTATGCTGAATAAAAAGAAGGGGAAATTCAATAAGAATGAGTTGCGCCCACTGATAGCGTAATTTATTTGCACACACTTTAGTGTCCGGTTCACTAAAGGTATTAGCAAATCATGTAACATACAAATGCACCCACATAATCTGTGCTGAACGCAATTTGTGCTGACAATTTGTGTGCAATAAATAGCACAACTGTTCTGAATTTGCCCTAGAATGCTTTGCTTTCAGCATATTTCTTTCTCCACTAAATAAGCAATGTCAAATTAATTTACTTGAACTGGCACAGCCTGCTTTTTTTCTCCTGTGTTGACTAAAGTGTGTGTATTTGTGTGTGAGAGAAAGCCGAAAGTGAATGGAATAGCTTTACACAGGCTGATTTGGCCTGACAGCCAAGCGGACCGAGGCTTTGCTCATTTAATTTGATCAAAACAGGGGATACTTGGGAGAAACGATGGAATTAGAGAGGAGAAAAGGGGAAAAGCAATAAGGGGAATATACCAAATACATTAAATCCCAAATAAAGGATCATGTTTACTTACACACCCCTTCAACCCTCACGAATTCCCCACATTTGCGTCAGTTTTCATTTTTACATATTTGATCTATTTTTGCTGTGGTTGAGGGTTTATTTTTGTGCTTATATAAACTTCACATCTTCTAGTGAAACGTTAACACTGAGTCTAGGCTGTTTATTACAAAATAAACATCATGACTAGTTTAATAGTTATACAGTTGATCATTAATATCACTTAAATACATTCATATTAGAACATGATTAATCTAGGTTGTGTGTGTGTGTGTCAGTGTTCAGGTGTACAAGCTTGTTTGCACTTGTTCTTGGTTTCACCTGTGTATTATAGCTTACACTTGACAGTTGATACTTGGCAATTGTTTACAGTAAATATTGTGGCTATTATGATAAATTTACCCTTTGATGGCCATTTGATTGACAGGCAGGCTGACCAATCGTAACCATAGATATGTTTACGCAGATGCCCTATTAACGGCTGTTTTTATGGCCCACTACGTGTAAGCCATCTGCCATATTGTAATGTCCATGAACACTCGAGAGCAAGTTGTGGGTGCATCTGCATTGCAACAGTATTTATACGGATATATGAATATTTATATTTTCAGTAGACTTCAGAAGATACTTTTGCTAAACGAACACAATACAACAAGACAAAACCGTTAGCTAACAAGGCATTTAAAAGTTTCTTTAATTTAAAAACCTTTAATATTGAGTTGATGCATATTAAAACCACAAACAAACACATTCTTACCTGTGAAAAGTTATCAAGTTTCTTCAGGAATTAAAATTTAGGTGGTTTTACAACCAGATGCTGCACAATGTTGCATTTTGAAACACATTGACTGTTATTGTGAGTGATGACATAGATCGTTCCAAGATGGCAAACGTGTCAATGTATCTGGAGCGGTCGAATTTGCCTTCTAAATATATCTATGATCGTAACACGAAATCTTCCATTTTGTCCAATGAACAAACCAGACAGGAGAGAAGATTAACTTTGGTGAACTTGAACTTGAAAAACTGTTTACTTTCCGCCACTGAAACAAGATACCGTCAGGGGCGCGGGAACAGGGGGTGCTGAGGGTGCTGCAGCACCCCCTGTTTTTTTCTGTGGGCAACTGTAATCTGCTGTGAATAAAAAAAAATATATAGGCTAAATTTGTTATAATAAAGATTCATTTAAACATTTCTATGGTTGCTCCGATGTTTATAACATTTAGTTTACATTGGCTATTTTGCTATCTATTTCTATGTGATCTTCGACATATTTGCCCATTAATTTAACAGTTGTAAGAATTAAAGTTATCAAAGTTATTAAACTGATGCAGGGCCATTTGATGCACGCGTTGCGCACATCCTGCCAAATCACGCACGCAGCACTGCCAATGCTTGCTTTTATGTTTGTGAATGTTATGTTTGTGTTGTGGGATCTGTAGGTTGTGGCTTAAAAGCGGAACATGGAAATATCATGGATGTACTGGAAGAAAAAAAAATCTTTTTTTTTTTTTTTTTGTTCTCAGCGATTTGAGTCTTTCCCTTCTCCCAAAACCGCTTATAGCTACCTATTAAAATAGTTCAGTTTTGTATGTAATGGAAAAGTTATTAGACTATGTTTTTTTTTTTTTTTCTTCATAAAATTAATTTAGAAAAACCTTGGGAGCATTTTTTGTTCGTAATTTTTTTTAATTTATTTTAAGCAACGACCAAGCGGCCAGCATCAGAGTTGATCGCCTGTTTGATTAATTTAGCCTTATCATTAATCACGACTTAACTAAAATAAAATCGATAGATAGGCCTATAAACAGTTCAAGCATATCACAGTGTTAGTTTAAATGTTTAACCTATATAAATGTGCAATATCCAACAGTTTGTGTGGAGAGTGGAAGCTGAAGCGAGCTTTACAGGACATGGAGGATTTTTTTCTTACAGTAAAAACAACTTAAAATACTGCCATGTGGTTTTTTTCTCATAAAGGTAAGAGTAATATATCATTTGGAACTGTAAAGGGTCTACTTTTATTTGTGTGCATTCACAATATCAACATTGTGCTTTTATAAAATAGGAAAACAGAGAATGCACTTTCTGCCGGTTTTGAACAAGAGCGCTTCAATGATAAACCGAGACTCGGCAACTCAAAACTGGCTCAGAGATATTATAAATATATATATAGAAAGCTTTAAAATACTACTTTAAAACGAAATAATTCAAACGAAGCAAAAAAAAATAATTTATGTAAAAAATTACATTAGCCTATGTAATCCGTTAAGATGCATATATTTCTCTCTGCGCGTCCAATGAGGAGATGGGAGTCATTTTTTCCCGTCACCTCACCATCTAAAATATGAAAATAAGGGAAAGCCTAAAACAGGCCCGATTATAATTTGCGTTTTATTTTATAATTGTATTCAATCATAAAAAAAGTATGTAAATCTTTGTTCTTGAAATGTAAAAGGATTTGCTGCAATGCAATTTTGTCTGACTGATAGGACTATGTGAATTATTTATTGGCCTATCTTTTTAATCCATGTAGCAAATGCTTTAAAAACAGCTTTAAAATTACTTTATTGCATTCCAGATGCTTTTAAAATAACTTTTCGCTATACATTTTAAGGGTTTTTAAGCTTGAATGTAGCTTGAATGTACAACATTGTTATGAATTCATTGTAGCCTATTCCCATTTGAAAAATAGCGAATTGTTGTCTAACACGATCTCATGAAAGTGAGTAGGCTATAGCACGATTATAATTTTTAACCCCCCCCCCCCACAGCACCCCCTACATAAAACACCTTCCCGCGCCCCTGGATACCGTCTGATGTTCATTCATGTTTATTTTGTGCTATAATTAGTAAAAGGAGGAGATGATCGGTTCATGTGCTGCTTGAACTGATGCGCTACAGTGATCTGTAGCGATTCATTAAAGAGCCACAAAACGGTATTTATTGTTTGAATTTATTTTTAAAAAATGCCAGAATTTGAAAGCTGAGACTTTGTTTCATACCAAAATTAATCTGCTCTGTCTTGTCTGTTGGCGCGTTGTCAGTTTTCTTATTGCTCCGCGAATGTATTTATCATTGTGTAAGAACACAGAAAATTCAAAACTTGGCAAACGACTATCGAACGGACTTCGATTAAGTCCGACTCTCTAACCATTAGGCCACGACTTCCCCATTTCACGCTATGTTTGTCGGACATGTCGGACATAGCAGGAGTAACTAATGGGGGCGGGTTTTTGCGAAGCGTCAGTTGCTTTGTTCCATTTGTATTGTACTAAGCCCTTGTGATTTAAATCATTATGTTTTACTAATTGTTGTTCATGCTTTAAAGATACACATTTATTTTGAAGCATTGACTAACATGCTAAAGCACGTGTGAATTACCTGATTATACAGTAATATAGCTATAATGTGTTATTGGATATTACATTTGAAGTCAATAATATTCAAATGTGTTAAATTACAGCTTAATAATTACAAATGTGTCATTACAAATACACTCACCGGCCACTTTATTAGGTACACCTGTTCAATTGCTTGGTAACACAAATTGCTAATCAGCCAATCACATGGCAGTAACTCAATGCATTTAGGCATCTAGATGTGGTGAAGATGACTTTCTGAAGTTCAAACCGAGCATCAGGATGGGGAAGAAAGGGGATTTAAGTGACTTTGAACGTGGAATGGTTGTTGGTGCCAGACGGGCTGGTCTGAGTATTTCAAAAACTACTGAGATTTTCACGCACAGCCATCTCTAGGGTTTACAGAGAATGGTCTGAAAAAGAGACAATATTCAGTGAGCGGCAGTTGTGTGGACGAAAATGCCTTGTTGATGTCAGAGGTCAGAGGAGAATGGGTAGACTGGTTAGAGATGATAGAAAGGCAACAATAACTCAAATAACCACTCGTTACAACCAAGGTATGCAGAATACCATCTCTGAACACACAACACGTCGAACCCTGGAGTAGATGGGCTACAGCAGCAGAAGACCACACCGGGTGCCTGTCAGCTAAGAACAGGAAACGAAGGCTACAATTCGCACAGGCTCTCAAAAATTGGACAATAGAAGATTGGAAAAACGTTGCCTGGTCTGAAAAGTCTCGATTTCTGCTGCAACATTCAGATGGTAGGGTCAGAATTTGGCGTAAAGAACATGAAAGCATGGATCCATCCTGCCTTGTCTCAATGGTTCAGGCTGGTGGTGGTGGTGTAATGGTGTGGGGGATATTTTCTTGGTACACTTTGGACCCCTTAGTACCAATTGAGCATCGTTTAAATGCCACAGCCTACCTGAGTATTGTTACTGACCATGTCATGCATTTATGACTTTTATTCTGATGGCTACTTCCAGCAGGATAATGCACCATGTCACAAAGCTCAAATTATCTCAGACTGGTTTCTTGAACATGACAATGAGTTCACTTTACTCAAATGGCCTCCACAGTCACCAGATCTCAATCCAATAGAGCACCTTTGGGATGTGGTGGAACGGGAGATTCACATCATGGATGTGCCGCCAACAAATTTTCAGCAACTGCGTGATGCTATCATGTCAATATGGACCATATTTATATTACATATAAAGATGTACTTAAGTACTATTAAAGTGGTTCAAAAAAGCCTTCAACTATTAGTACAAAAATGACCTATTATGTGATGGTCTCCCAACCAGGTCAAGCTTTTGGCTGGATTTATGAGTTGAGTCAGTTTTCAGCTGGTCAGTCAAAAAACTAGCATTTAGTTTTTGAGCAGGCAGTGTACAGTACATACTTGCATAGGCTACAACTCAATAAACAGTATTCTATTCCCATCTCTGTGTGTGGTTATTGAGTGTAGATTTGAGGGAGGTCAAGGCAGGCCTGTGGTACGTGCAATAGGAAATGACAGTGTCTCTGGAGACAGACTTTAATGGGACATCACTGTCTGTTGGAGAATGGAGAGGCACAGCTGTTGCATACACACTCCAACACTGCACAGGAAGCTGAGACTGTGGTTTCATAACTCATGGCCTTTTGGAGTGTAACGTGCCCTCTTTAAACATCTGTCGCATTTCAGATAAGTACATCAATCCAAGCAGACACTTTCACTCAATGTTTGATTGTAGAAGTGCTCAGTAAATATTCACTTCCTTTGATGTGTGTTTTTAAAGTCTGTCTGTGGTGATGCAGCAATTCTAGGCGTCTGACCTCCGCACTGATTGTTATCAGTGGGGCATCAGTACATGCCGCTGCAAGTTCTTTATATGCAAACCATCAGGGGATTGATTTCCATGCCAGATGATTAACCCATGGGATGAGTGCGGTTTCCATAGAGATACAAAGTCTGTTGATCAGACATGGCCATTTTAATTGGAAGAACCCTCTGGCTTGCGCTCGTCTGTGAGCTTGCTGATTGGTTAGTCGGTTGCTGTTCGGCACAGATGACAAACCATTGACCCAGGGAAATTTCTTCCTGTTCATCTGCCCCCAAGACTAGTCATAATGAAACCCTACACAGTTCATTAGCTGATAATAAAGGCCATTATTTGATCCTGGGGGCATCTTCATCTCATAGGAATATGTGGATGCATTGAGGATCAGTTTTTCTCTTCACAACAGGCTGGTCTCTTCGCTCTTCCTTCTGCTCTCACCCAGACACATTGCCTTGTAGCATCCAGACTCAAGATGGCCAGCTTTCTCTTCTTCTCTCACTATGAATTGGCCTCAGTCTGGTGACGAGGAGGGGGTTGGGCGAAAAACTGTGCCCTGATTGTTGTCATATTGGTCAGTTTGTTAAACTGAAGAACGTTGTTGCACATTAGCTGGAGTGTTGCATATCAGAATTTAAATGTTGGAATCTGGCTAGTTTAGCCAAAATCTAATGACGATTAGTAAATAATCATAGGACATGTAATTTGAGACATGTTTTTTTAAACATGCGTTGATTTTCTTCTGTTCGGTTATAATGAATGGGGACTAGAGCTTTCAAGCTTCAAAAAAGATACGAAAGCATCATAAATATTATATATAGTACTGTTTAGGGGTGGGCGATATACCGGTAGAAATTTGTCGAACGGTAGAGATTTGGAAATATCATCTTTATTGCAGTTACTAGTTGCTATGCTATGTGGTCACGGAAAATAGTTTGTACGCATTTTTAAGCATTGTGGTTTAAAAACAAGTGATTTTAAGCCGTTGAAATGCAATCAACAGCGAAAGAGAACTCGTTTCGCTATATGCGTGCGCTGTCAGAGAGGTGCGTGCATGTGAAGACGGTGCACATAGAGAAAGTTATTTTTGCCGCTTTATAAGCCTTAAATTCACACGCTTGTACGTGTCAAAATGCCTGTCTTTTCAAGCATCCTTGTAAACATAGTAGGTCTTAAATGAAAGAAAACAGCTGAGAAAGAAAACAGTGTATTGAATCCAGGCAGCTCTTAAAGTGACAGCAGTCTAATATTCCTGCTGTCTGTCATTCATGTTAATAAAACAACAAAAGAGAGATTCAAGTTTTGTAACTTTAATAAGAAGAACTATATATTTAATTTAATAATATTAAATTACTTTATACAATGTATGATGCATTTCTTATTTATTTGTTCTACTGTAGCTTTGTCCTTTTGCTTGTAATTAGTTTCTTATTAAATCACTGACTGTTTACTTATCTTCAGTGAGCCTGAGTTTCTTTTTGTGTGTGTGATACTGACACAGATGGCAAAAATCATGAAATTGCTATGGTATCAAAGATTTTGATATCATAAAGACCGTATACAACGCAAAAATAACTGTATATATTGTTACCGTGAAATAAAATGACTCCTATCGTGATAGAAGATTTTGGTCATTTCGCTCTGTCCAAGTACTGTTCAAAAGTTCGGGGTCATAGTGTTTTTAAAAGAAGTCTAATATTGTGAAATATTAATAGAATTAAAAATATCTGTTTCCTCTTTATTCCTGTGATAGCAAAGCTGAATTTTCAGCAGCCGTTACTGTAGTGTTCTGTGTCAGCTTTATGTAACCGGTTGGGATTTACGATCAGTCTGGTTTAAGAAAATATTCCTAACATATCACATGATCCTTCTGCAATCATTCTAATATGCTGATTTAGTACTCAAGAAACTATTTTTATTATTAATGTTGAAAACAGTCGCTTAATATTTTTGTGGAAATTGTGATAAATTATGATTTTTTACAGGATTCTTTGATGAATAGCAAGTTTAGAAGAATAGCATTTGAAATGGAAACCTTATATAACATTATGTATGTCCTTGCTGACACTTTTGATGAAGTTAACGTCCCTGCTGACAAAAACTATGAATCTCTTTTAAAAAATGACACTGACCCCAAACTTTTGAACAGTAGTGTATGACCCAAGTCTTCTGCCCCCAGATCATTGTTTCACTGAGAAGGAATCATTCAGGCTGCATTTGCAAACTGGATCACATGATTCATTGAAAAGATGTGACTCAAAAGAACAATTCATTCATGAATCTAAAATCGCTACTTTTCTCATGAACTCATCATGAGCACGGGCAAATGCCAAGATTTTCAGTGAACAGTGGTCTATTTCACATGATTTCAGATGGACGACTTGAAATGTAGTGTATGAATATTTTTTTGTCCTTTTTTAGTTTTTTAGTTTAGCTTTTTTTTCATTACTCCAAGCCATTCAAATGTACTATATAGAAATATTATAATTTACCATTTGTGTTCCAAACAAATCTATATGAGTCTGAAATGACATACACTTGAGTAATGATATCACTTTTTTTGGGGGGGGGGCTATTCCTTTAAATCACTTAAAAGTGCCCCGAAGCAGACTGAGCTTCCTGCCACTGTAACAACAGACGACATGCTCCACCGTGTCCAGCAAAGAGCCAGAACGCGGCATATGTCGAATGTGTCATTCTCCTCTAACATGGCCAAAGAGAAGCTGTGAAACCGTTGGTGTTTTAAAAGCTAATGGCCTCTTGATTGACACCTATGAAAGCTTTATTATTCTAACCTCCTCCTGCTGCAAATATTTCAGCATTTTATGCTACAAAGAATGCAGACGGTTTCCATAAGGGGTTACAAAATACTGCAGTATTACAATGTTCTTTTTTTAGAGCGTGCTTCCAGAGATGAGTTATTATCAAAGCTTCTGTCAGCAGAAAAACTTATAATACCAGAGCATCCACAAAATTCCTAATTGCATTACACCTGCTCCAGTGCAATTATTTATTCAGGAGATGCCGCTGGCGTTCGCATGAGAATCCTTTACCGGATGCGTTCTCAACAGCAACCAAGCTGTGCTTTTCCACAAAGTCCCACCCTCTCCTCTGTGACCGATGGGGAGGAAAGTCTTTGCGGTATGGTTGTCTGTAACTATAAAGTAACTTTAAGCCAAATATCTGTAGTTATGGTGTTTTTCCACCCTTTTTTTAATCTTGGCAGTGAGATGCTGTGAGTTTATAGGCACAGATATACTAAAGGCTCCAGATGGACACTTACACATGATCTGGTTTTCTGAATCTTCATCCGTAATGACTCTGGCAAAGAAGTGACCAATGGCTTGCCCAAAGTGTTGCCAAGGACCACAGTTTCTCATCTCGGTCTTGGACTACAGCCTTTCCAAACACATTCCCCCATCAAATGGCTTTTCCAGTGCCTTATTTTATATGGCATTAAACGCACAATCCTAACATTCCTTGTGAAGAAATCACTTCCTTTTTAAAATTTTCATTCTAACATATCAGTGAGAATTATATATAGTTTTATAAGCAGTGCTGGATTTAGGTCTATTATAAAGAGACTTCAGGATGGGGCCACAACCCAAAACTGTCTAGCAATCACATCTTGCTAAACACCTCTGATCACCTTAGCAAATGCATGGCAACCCTTGGTAGTACAAATCTGGTTTTGTAGTTTGCATCTCTCTTCACCTGCATGTTATACTCCTTGAGATACAATCATTAGAGGATATCATTGCACAAACTATCTTCAGATCACAGTTGCTATAGTTACTCTAGAGCACGTTTGTGAGGATCTAGATAAAGTTCTTGGTGCTTGTTTCTCAGAAGGAAATGTATGCTGGCGCTCACATGCATTTTAGCAGATGCTTGAGATGTGTTCATGCTGAGAGACTCATAAGCACTCTGCTACTGGGAACCGATGATCCATTGTCTTCATTAGACCATGAATGCAGAATGTATCATCACATAGAAGAGTTGCTTCTGCTGGCTGTGCATTCTGTGTAGTTTTTTTCTTCTCTATAATATAATGCTTATGTAACCACTTGTGATTTATAGTCAGTCATTTGTAAGTTTGACTAAAAGTATCTGAGAATTTCAGGATTGCACATTTCAAGATGTTCTGCGCAATGTGCTGTCTGGTACTACAGTATGTGCAGAGCTCCCTTCCCGAATCTAATCGCCCTCTCTCTCTCTCTGTTTCCCTGCAGGCAACAATCACGGGAGCCAAACAAGTGTTCAGGTAGGACTCGTTTGTCTTTTCTTTGTACTGAGAACTCTACAAGACTTGATTTTTAATAATCTGCTCGTGTTTTAACAGCTTTTTTGAGGATTTCCCCCCCAAGTATATTAACATATTTGAGGTTTATGTGGCAGGTCTTTTCCAGTTGTATCGATTAAAAAGATACGTTAGGAATTTTTTTCCTATGATATCTATATTTTTTTTATCTTACTCAGTCGCATACAGAAAGCTCAGAGTAAGTATTTGACTCACAGGCTATCAAGGGTGTAGATTATGATTTGGAGAGTAAATAATTTAGCACGAGATGCTGGTAAATGAAGATGTGACCACAATAGGATTCCTAAAATAGCATGCAGATAATGCTATGCTTTTAATGACTCTTTCTAATATTAATAAAATAAATAACTTTTTTTTAAATGAAATGCTAACAATGAAATGTTTATTTGTTAACATATGACCATTAGCCAGCATCAGTGAACCGTGAACATGTATTGTTATTATTATCTGTGACCCTGGACAACAAAAGCAGTCATAAGCAGCGGTATATTTATAGCAATAGCCAACAATACATTGTATGGGTCAAAATTATCGATTTTTCTTTTATGCCAAAAATCATTAGGATATCAAGTAAGATCATGTTCCATGAAGACATTTTGTAAATATCCTACCATAAATATATCAAATATGCATTGCTAAGAACTTCGTTTGGACATCTTTTAAGGTGATTTTCCCAATATGTAGATTTTTGTTGCACCCTCAGATTCCAGATTTTCAAATTGTTGCATCTCAGCCAAATATTGTCCTATCCTAACAAACCATACATCAATGGAAAGCGTATTTATTCAGTAAATCTCAATAAATCAATACATTTCAATTGCAAAAATATGACCCTTATGACTGGTTTTGTGGTCCAGGGTCAGATTTAATTTAAATTATCATAGGTAAATATTTAAAGTCAAAAGGAAAGATTGTGAATCCCTTTTATTGACAATTTTTACAATTGTATTTTTTATATTATTATAATATGTAAAAATAAAGTTTTATTAATATTTGTTGAAATGATTATCGATGTATCTCTCGGTACTCAAATGAACCCTCCACTACTGAAACTAGTGCCAAGGAGACATTCTGCACTGTTTAACAGGCATTATTTATGAAATAGAATCAGTTAATATGTTAATGCCTACGCCTTAGTAATATTTACATATAGTTTCTCGAGTAGCACAATTGCCTTTTTCATCTCGAACAAACCTTCAATATTTCTTCTGGTATGCATTAACCATGCACTTTCAGAGTAGGATGATAATATTTGCATTGAAAATAAAGACTTTGGATTTGTTCAGAATGAATGCCAACTTCATGTTCTTCGTGAATTTGGGTGGCTTTCGTTCTGCAGCTGTGCTGTCCATCTCCCCTCACATAAAAGATCAGAAGCGCTGCCTCCACTGGGATGCCAGCCATTTGATTGTTATCTGTCTATTCAGCTTGTGGAGGTGGGGCCCACCATCACACATCATCTTGGACCAGGACTCTGTTTAGTCTGGCTCGCTGTCAAATGAAACTAGCCTACATGTTTGGGTTACTGAGTGAAACTTCCAAGAGCCATTTGTTCTGAAGGAGCCTCACAGGCTGAGGTCACTGCGGTACCGCACAGGATTGTGCATCTGCACGTGTCTGCCACCTTGTGGCTGAGGATTCGCAAAACTCAGGTGGACAAAGAGCTCTGCCATAGTTAGGGATGATTGCAAGTTTGTTCCATGACGTCATTTGGATCTGACATTATCAGTTCAATTATTTAACAGAATTTCAAACTTAAATATATTAACAATCTGACTCAGGGTCTGGAACAAAAAAGAATGAGGTTTCAAATTTGTCTGATTTTGTTTGCTGACTCTGTGAAGTGCAAAGGTCTTTTGGATAACCATCAAACATCAATGTGTGATTCTTCTCTCCTCCCCCATTCGTTCTTTATGGCTCTATCCATTTTTGTGTCCAGCCTCTGCAGTGAGGTGCATTTGGTCGATGAAGGCGACTCATCATTGGGATGTATAATGGCGCCAGTGCTGAGTGCTATGTTGGGGTCAGGGGCCGTGGGGTCAGAGGTCGCCGGGGCAGCGGCGCTGGCTACAGGGGAGCTGGCACTTGTTGGCACGCTCACGGCACTCTCGGCTTTCCTGCTGCTCTCGGTCCTGCTGCTGCTGCTGTGTGCGAGCTGCCAGGGGTGAGTATCATTAAAACACTCCTATTCTTTGATATGTCTAATAATGTAATACTATAAAGCAAACTATAGTAGCTGATACCAATATAAAATACATTTTTGTCAACAAATGAGAAGGCTCATATGGAATCTGCATTTTCACAAATAATTGGAATGGCATCAATCACAAAATTCAATTTTAGGCAATATTTTGCTTTCTAAACGATTGTTTTCATCTACTAATATGAGAGTTATGCTCTAATCTTCATTTAACACAGTTTACCACATTGTACCATAAATCCATCCTGCAGGATTCCACAGACCCCCCCCCCCCCAAAAAAAGTCCAACTAGACCTGTAAATTAGATGTCAAAAATATATTTACATTAAATTAACCTTTATTTTACACAATATTTACTCAAAATTTACTAAATCATTTGAAAACAAAAAGTGCACTTTGAATACTAACTGTCAATATTAAAAAGGTATTAAATATTTTGGATTTCATTATTTAATTTTCAGTCATTGTCTTAAAATGGTCAAATAAAAATGGCAAATAACAAAAGTATATCCATCTGTCACTGTTTTATTGGTCTGTCACTAATATTTATTTGGCCTACATGTCATGGAATTAATTAATTTGCCTTGCATTTCTTAACAAGATCAGTTGTAATTTTCCTTTAAAAAAATATTACAATTATTTTTATATAATAAGAAAAAAATACATAAGTATTTTTGTTTCCTTTGGAGCAGATAAAGCTTAATCCTTGATTCAATTCCATATTAAATGTATTTTAAATGCTTTACTGTCTAGAACAAGGCTTAGTTTGCATCTTAGTATGTGATGTTGAATGTTGCCACACAAAGCAACAGACAATAGATTTAGAGCACACAGCCACATCTACAGATTAATACAAATTTCTCAGTAATTCTCTCCCTCTGACTCCACAGGCAGAAAAAAGGGGGGCCCCCAGGAGACCATGAAAACCTGATGAATGGGGTAAGCATGTGCTTCAGTGATGCTTTCCATCTAAGAGATTTAAGCCTGTGCTGCCTCTTTGTGGCCATTCCTCGTTTTTAATTTCAAAAGGCATTTTTAATAACAGAGAATCCCAAGATTACATGAACCTGTTTTAGTCATGAGAATGTGTGACCACTATGCTCGGGGGCCTGGTAAAGACTGGAGAACAGAGGAGAGAATGGACGGTCATTGTGCGACTCAGGGTTTGTGGGAGGAAAGCATGAAGCAGACAGATTAACAGTTTTGTTTGCCTGCAGGGAGATGAGAAACTTCATGCATGAGTTGCCTTTCTCTCTAGGTTTGTTGCATCTGAGTGGGTGTTTTCTGTGGAATTATCATCCAAGGACAGAGTTCAAGAGTTCAGGAGATGTTTAGCAGTCATGAGATTAGTGTGACCTACTGAGGGCATAATTGAGTGCTAAAACACACACACACATGCACGTACATAAACCGCTGTATGGGCAGGGTCTGTGGGACTCTTTTATGCATGAATATTTCATTGTAACTCTCATTAAATGATGGGGCCTGCCAGCATGTGTTTGTGGCTTGTTGACTGATTGATTATAAAGGCTTGTGGAGTCTATGGAGACTCCTATGTTCGTTAGTGCATCCCAAAACACAACACTTGAAAAGCTTCTTTGGCGCTGACATTGTATCTCTATAGCTACAGCAAATAATCAGTAATGGCGGAGGCGGACCACAGATTCTCACTCAGGGCTGTCTGTGTCTATGCTTATAGGGCAGCGTCACAAATGGGCGGGACTTTTTCAGGCTGGTTGTTTGCACACGCTGAGGCCACACAACTGTGTTCAAACACCTTATAAAAGTGATGTTTGCATAATAGGTCCCCTTTAAATGGAAAAATGTCATTGAAATAATAGTAATTAATTGATAAGAATTTAAATTGTTTAATTAACTGTAAAAGAAAAACAAAAAAACACATATGGTTTTAATCAGCTTTGCTTCTAGGGTCACATTGTACCAGATATTTGGTACATTACATTTTAAACTTAAGAGGAGCTACATATTTATATATGTGTAATCTAGTTGTAGATAATCACTTTGGCGACAAACATGGGGTTGTGACCTCAAGAGTGAAACCCTCTGTATTACATAAAGTGAGTATTAATGATTGTGATATGATTAAGCAAATGTCTGACATAATCTCTGTTAGCACTGTAAATCTCTATAGTTTTGATGGATATCTGTAGGCTAACCTTTGCATGATAAAGTACATCTTGCCTGTCAATATATTGATGAGGGCTTCGTTTAAATGGCGGTGTCTGTCACAGACTGACAGGTTAAATGGGGTCTTTGTCTTGCTGTGACAATCTGAGTGGCTCTCAGCTTTTAACCTCCTGTATCTGAAGGACATCATCACCCTGGCAACAGGCATTTCAATGACCTGCCACTAGGTGGTCCCATAGTGCCACCGCATGGTGTTTTTGCTATGGTTTAAAGATGCAAACAAAGAGCTCAATCCAAGTGTCTTTGTCTCCTTATAGCAGGGGTTCTCAACCTTTTTTGGTCCATGACTCATTGGATCATTTGAATTTTTGCACCCCCACCAGTGTCAAAGAATTAAGCTATGCACGTCACCATTTCACAAGTGACCAATTACATTTCACATTCGGTCAGTTTTATCATTGATTTTGTAACTATAAGAAATAATCAAAAGTCTAGCATGTATCTCATCTCGATCCCTTAATCTGTGACAACCCTATGTGTTTTCGTGACCCCAAGATTGAGATCCTCTGCTTTAGCTTGCAGTCTGAAAGCCGAATGCATCAACGAATAGTTTTATTTCATATATAGTGCATTGGTAACATATTATATCCCATTTCTCTGCAGGTGTCAGAAAAGGAAGTATGTAGCCAGTCAGTAGAGAGCCATGGGACTGACTTAGCGGTCAGCAGCTCTCATAATGGGCCTCTTACCAGTGGTACAGGTAACAGTTCTACAGCAAAGTCTCATTTACACTTTTTGTAAATGACTACAGCAGATTTTCACACTCTTTCTACTTACCTTTGTCCTCAGTACTAACAGACACAATGGACACAAGTCCCCAGCCTTCAGAAGACATGCTGTCCAGCCAATCAGAGATCAGATCCTCTAAGTATCACCAGGATCGCGAATTACCCAGCATTCCACCCACTGATACCCTCAAAGCAGCCATTGATGCTCAGGCTCCCACAGGAGAATGCACGTATGAGGTGGTGAAGGACAGCGCCTCCCGTGATGTCAGCGTCGAGGATTGTCTATATGAGACGGTGAAAGAACTCAAGAACATAGGCCTCCCCAACGGTACACTAAGCCCAGAGGAACCACCTGAGCCTCTTCTTAATGGCCACCCAAGCCCCGGTACACCAGACCACACCATGCTGCCCAATGGTGTGGAGTACGCCTCCGTCAACCTTAGCAAGAAGAGCCGCTACAGCACTGACATGGAGGCCAGGCGCTCGGCTGCCATTGTGAATTTCGAAGAGCCTGAGGATGAAAAACCACCTCCTGTACCAGACAAAGTACTGGATGAAAATGAGAATCAGCAGGTTCCGAATGGACAGGTGGGGCTACCAAACTCTCCTTCTTATGAATGTACCATTGTTGTCCTGTAGAGAATTAAGATATTTTTGATAAAATCCAAAAGCTTTCTAACTTTTCATAGACAGCAAGGGAACTACTACATTTTCTTTGTGCACAAAACCTATTCTCGTAGCTTCATAAAATTGCGGTTGAGCCACTGATGTCACATGGACTATTTTAAAGATGTTCTTATGTTTCTGGACCTTGAACATGGTAGTTGCGTTGTTGTTTATGCAGGGTCAGAAAGCTCTTGGATTTAATAAAAAAATATCTTAATTTGTGTTCCGAATATGAACGGAGGTCTTACAGGTTTGGAACGACATGAGGGTGAGCAAATAATGGCCGAATTTTCCGTTTTGGGTGTACTATCCCTCAAAGCCTGGAATACACTACACGTTGACGCTAGTTGTGGAAAGTAAGAGCCAGTCTGCAGATTACAGCTGACAGATTCCACAGAAAATCGCGTTGTGTATGATGGTCACAGACTCGATTTTATTTTTAGCTTTAGACCTTGATTGCATCCAGTCGGAGGATATCAAACATGTTAGATATTTTCAGCCGATTTTAGAACACATTTAATTTGTCATTCGTCTCCTAGCAACAAAGGCACACATTTCTGCGTGAGTTTGTTGTGATCGGAACAACTTTAAAGTCCGGTAGTTTATGATCCTCGGTCATGTAGTGTATGATGTCCAGTTTTCACTTGTCACTATTTACAAACTCGGTAAGTGTATGATGCCCGGTGTTTAAAAAATCTGTTCAGATTTTAATAGTTGTGTAGTGTATTCCAGCCTTTTGAATAGGTACTACATTTGAATAAATAACTTTGTGAAGTCCATGTGTCCACATCCACTACTATCATGTGACTACAACTTCAGTCATGTCCCTTCACCAACTTTTATGAATCATCTCCCATGGCCTCATGGGATAGTAATCCATTGGATGCACACTTCAGAATCTCGCCAGAAGAGATAGGTCATCCAGTTAGTTTTTTTGCATACTATATGTCACCTTTCTCTTACTAGAGTATATGGTAAGGAATAGGGGTGCTTCAGTATATTGGTATTGAGGATTGAACATTTTTTCCACAAAAAAATTCTGATATCGTGACAACCCTAAAAGGGAAATAAGAAAATACGAGCTAATAGCCTTCCAGGAGCATGACTAGACACCCCTGGAGTAGCATGTAAGTAAATGAATATTGCATTCACCCAGTAGCATTTTCGTACCATCATATTATCATTTGATACCCTTTGATACCCCAGTACCACCACAGTACTGTTTTTGTAAGGTTCATTAAAGGGTTAAAATAGTTAATACAGCATCAGTTGCTCTCCTGCAGTCATCACTTCCTTCAGCAGGAGCTACTCATGCAGAGTGATGTGACCCTTTGACATGTATAATCGAGAACAAAGAAGAAGAATCTCAGAAACCAACAAAAAAAGAACTGCTCCAACATTCTCCAGTGCCACCTAAACTTAGAGACTGCTAGAGCATAATAGAGAACAGTGTGTTTCCAGTTTGATTACAATCTTTTAGGTTGACGGTGATATATGTACGTGTGCCTGTAGCATACAAATTAAGCCATCTGTAGAGGAGAGCAGACAGGCTGCTGTTGCGCCCGCAGTCAATGTCTGCAAACGGTGTGAGCATCCACTACAGATACACGCTACTGTCACCAGTCGAGGACACTGGTTAATGTTCTCATGTAGTGTTTTTGCCCTGTATTTCTGTTTCCTTTGTCCTTGTACTCAATATCAATTATATGTCTTTTCCACCAAAGACGGTGCTAGATTTCATGCTCAGCCAGAGACCTACCCAAAACTGACCCAAAACTGAGGTGCATTATGACATGATGGAGAATGTTACTATATAACTTGCACACAGATAAACATAACACATCACAGACTATTTGTAAGATTCGAGAACAAACGTTAACATTCAAAATGCAGTGTTAGGGAGTAACTAGTTACATGTAATGGAATTACGTAATTTAATTACAAAATAAATGTAACTGTAATCAGTTACAGTTACTGAGAAAAATGTGTAATTAAATTAAAGTTACTTATGAAAATGTTAATGAATACAAAGGGGTTACATCTGAATATTTTCACACACATACAGATTTATTTGATTTCTTTCCCAAATTGCATTGACTGCTCTAAAATACGAGACACCAATGTTTCAGGAGTTTATGGCACAGAATAGGACACCAGCTTATTCTATAACTGTTTTATTCCCTATTTGGGTTTATGTATATACTTTATTTTTTTAAGATTAACTGGATTTACCAAGGCATTGTTAGATGCCAGTGTGTTTCCTATCATAGCCATGCAAAGATTTGATTTCAAAACCAGTATCGTAGCTATTAAACAATTTCTTATGATGATTTAAATCTGTATTTAACCTCAGAATGATCTCAAAGTAAAAAGAGGTTTTAAAGTCGGATTTTGTGGTGGCTGTGCTTTAAAAATTTAATTATTCTAATCTTAATTCACGCCATGAAGGATTTTGAAAGTCTGACAGTAATCAGTGTTAAGTACTACTGTAAGGTTAACCCTCTATGGTTTAAATGTTTTACAATTAACAGTTGAAAACATTCATTAGACATTTAGAAAGGTAATCAAATGTAATTACTTGCATTACTTTAATAAAGTAACTGAAATAATTACATTACTTATTACATTTTAAATAGGGTAACTTATAATCTGTAACATATTACATTTCTAAAATAACCATCCCAACACTGAAAATGCATCAAACAAATACAATTACAATCAAGCAATTAGTATCCACATTTGATATTTTGTAAACAAAATCATTTTAGTTTTATTCAGAAACAAATTGTCCGATGCGACACAACGTACAGTACATGGGAATGGGATGTTCACCAACTGAACCAATTTGAATGCTACCAGTAAGCAATTAAGTTTTGCATCAGATTTGTCAAAAGTGAGTTTTAAAAACTTGCCACCCCTTGGGCTTCTGGTGTCAATAGTCACTGATTCAAAACCAGCAGAGTTTAGGGGCCAGTGCAGAGCCAATTTTGCCCAACCTTTCTGTAAATGTGTTTAATGATTCCAGATTGGCCACTGGATTTGGCACTGGCACACAGTGGTACTAAGTTGCTTACTTGCATCCTTTGGGGTAAAGTGTCTTCTACACCATTGGTTTAAACTTGACACCTATCAATCCAAATCCCATTCGCTATGGCCTGATGTAGATGTGTAATGGGGCTGCAGTAATTCATCTTATCGGTCACATATGCGCATCGGGATCAGTGCGTTCCAGCTGTCCAATGTCTGACAGCTCACCCTCATGATAAATTAGATGGTAAAGCATGTGTTTACAGGTACATCAGTCTGTGTTTGACCAAGATAATCGTTCAGTTTAAACTGGAATGCACCGAATTGACAAGCACATGTTGTAACACATGCACGCACATTGAACACATCGCCTCATTAGTTCATGGTGTGGACTGCACTGTATGTTTGGTTATTTGAGGGAAGCATGCAAGCCTGTCTTGAGCGGAGTGCCATGTGTGTCATTATGCATTGGTGCCAATGTCACTATGCTAGCGTGACGGACTGAGGGCAGCTGTCTTTGATAAACTGTGATTTCAGCATATCAATCCTCAGAGGTCTCCTGCTGAAGGGAAGGACTTTTATTGTTAGCAATGATGCCTTGTCAAAAGATGCATGGACACATGCTGACAAATGTGTAAAAGCAAACACTAATCGACACCATTGAGCGTAGCGCTACAGGCCGTTGACTCATGTCCAGGCCGTAATGTCAGCATCCTGTCACAGTCAGGGTATGATCTAATGTGAACTTCACAGGGTATTCAGCCATTGGGGAATGTATGTGTTCAGTAAGAAGGGCACTGCAAACGGATCCACCAGTCATTGCATTCCCCCTCAGTACTACGCAAAATGTGGTGTTTTTATTCAGCTTGGTCTACTTCAGGTCTCTACGCAGGTGTTTGTGGGTGTAGTTAAAGTTCCTTTTAAGGAAAGTCAGTTCACTCTGCAGCCATATTTGCAATGCCTCCAGGCAGCTATTTCGGACATGCAAGACCTAACTTCTACCTAGTTGAATGGAGAAATTGCTTGCCAAACTGATGTAGATAACATTTCAAATCAGCAATAAAAACTGACATGAACTGTCCCATAAGTGTTGTCTTATGCTCAAATAGCATTAAAAAGCATATGCTTCAGGTTGGTCTATAGCAAATGTGCATGTGCAGTCCTGTGCAGATTGTTTTTATGGGAACTGGAGCTTCTAACAACAACTGCTATGATGCAATAAGTTTATCAATCAGCATCTGGTTCTTTTATTTATAAGGTAGACTTATTCCACCATATTGCACATTTCACTTTCTCCCATTCATAGTAATATAAGTGAATTGTCTTGGTATATACAGTGAGAAAAAAAAAAAAAATCCGCTACTGATTTTTTACGTTTGCCCACTGACAAAAAATAAGTCTATAATTTTAATGGTAGGTTTATTTGAAAAGTGAGAGACAGAATAACCACAAAAAAAATCCTGAAAACCGCATTTCAAAAAAAGATATAAATTGATTTGCATTTTGATGAGTCAAATAAGTATTTGATCCCCTATCAATCAGCACGATTTCTGGCTCCCAGGTGTCTTTTATATAGGTAAGGAGCTGAGATTACGAGCACTCTCTTAAAGGGAGCTTGTTACCTGTGTAAAAGACAACCTGTCCACAGAAGCAATCAATCAATCAGATTCCAAACTCTCCACCATGACCAAGACCAAAGAGCTGTCCAAGGATGTCAGGGATAAGATTGTAGACCTACACAAAGCTGGAATAGGCTGCAAGATCATCGCCAAGCAGCTTGGTGAGAAGGTGACAACAGTTAGTGTGATTATTCGCAAATAGAAGAAACACAAAATACCTGTCAATCTCCCTCGGACTGGGACTCCATGCAAGATCTCACCTCGTGAAGTTTCAATGATCATGAGAACGGTGAGGAATCAGCCCAGAACTACACTGGAGGATCTTGTCAATGATTTCAAGGCATAGTCACCAAGAAAACAATTAGTAACACACTACGCTGTGAAAGACTGAATTCCTGTAGCGCCCGAAATGTCCCCCTGCTCAAGAAAGCACATGCACAGGCCCGTCTGAAGTTTGCCAGTGATTCAGAGGAGAACTTGGTGAAAGTGTTGTCATCAGATGAGACCAAAATCCAGCTCTTTGGCATCAACTCAACTTACCGTGTTTGGAGGAGGAGGAATTCTGCCTATGACCCCAAGAACACCATCCCCACCGTCAAACATGGAGGTGGAAACATTATGCTTTGGGGGTGTTTTTCTGCTAAGGGGACATGACAACTGCACCGCATCAAAGAGACGATGGATGGGGCCATGTACCGTCAGGGCCAGGGCATTGAAGCCAGCCAGGACATTGAAAATAGGTCGTGGATGGGTATTCCAGCATGACAATGACCCAAAACACACGACCAAGGCAACAAAGAAGTGGCTCAAGAAGAAGCAAATCAAGGTCCTGGAGTGGCCTAGCCAGTCTCCAGACCTTAATCCCATTGAAAATCTGTGGAGGGAGCTGAAGGTTCGAGTTGCCAAACGTCAGCCTCGAAACCTTAATGACTTGGAGAGGATCTGCAAAGAGGTGTGGGACAAAATCCCTCCTGAGGTGTGTGAACACCTGGTGGCCAACTACAGGAAACGTCTGACCTCTGTGATTTCCAACAAGGGTTTTGCCACCAAGTACTAAGTCATGTTTTGTGAAGGGGTCAAATACTTATTTGACTCATTAGAATGCAAATCAATTTATAACTTTTTTTGAAGTGCGTTTTTCTGGATTTTATTGTATAGATATAAAGTTTTGACAGGGCCTGAGGTGCACCTGTTACTGCTTTCATGAGTGATATAACAGTTAAGTAAATGTTAAATAGCTTACATTTATTTTCATATTAAATATTATCACAACATTTAAATTAATTTCACGAAGAATAAATGTGTTATTTAATATATATTTAATGCAAATAGATATATAGGGGGGTGTATGTGTGTGTAATGATGATGTCTTTGTGATGACGTTGCAGTTCGCTTTAAACTCTTCCGATAATTATTCATTTCTTATATGGGCAAATCAATGGAAGAGACACTTTAATTAATATAGAGGGCTGTATAGAGACAAAGGCAAGAGTGAATTAGCAGATAAGCCCAACTGTAAGAGACACTTGTTAGTTGTGATGAGGTCAGGGGTGTTTTTGCGGAGCCACATGGATGGACTATTCAATTAATTGCTTTGCTAATTAAACCCTGTCCCTGATGCACATTCTGCGCAATCATATTAAAGCAAAGCACACCTCAAGTTCACGGGGTGAGATAGCTTAATCAAAACAGGCTTGAAATTTTGGCACTTAAACATCTAAGGATTAATCTTGAATGGGTTTTAGCAAATTTCCTGCTTAACTGTAATCTGTCTGTCAGTGAGATGACTGCGACAGGGATTGATATTCTTCTCCAACAGCCAAGGTGTCTGCTATTGATCTTCTGTAGGATTTACTTTGGTAATTAATGACTCCGTTATCGATTCTCTTTGTAAATATGCAACCGCTCTTGCTAAGAGAGGAACTGTACATTTGATTTCAATCAGTAACTCTTGAGTAATGAATGAGTGGCTTCGTTTTTGCATCAATCAGTCCTTGACACTAGCATGTGTCAGCTGAAGTGAGCCGTTTCCTATGCTGCTCTTTGTTTAAACTGATTAAATATGAAGCGTTTATAACTAATGGTCTGGTTTCAATCATTGTCCAACAGTTACACTCCCCGCTGACAACTCCAGAGCTTCAGGACAATGTGTCTCCGGACAGTGAGGTAGGCTCAGCATCAGCAACTTGTAATGACCAACTAAAAGTCTTTGCAATAATTAATATTATTTGCATATAAATATTGCACTGAACCAAGTCTGTGGAGTAAAAATGTCTTATTCTCTGTTACATTTCTAATTCCAGTTATCAGACATGTACTCCCACGTAGTGAAGAATTCTATAAAGAAAACTGAGAATGACTACAGCAGCATTGGAGACATCAAGGGAATGGTGCCGGAGTCGATTTCCAGTGATCTTTACGCCACGGTTGGGGATGAATACCCAATGGCTCTTGGCTCCCAGCCTCCGGAGGGGCTTACAGAGAATGCAGACCCTGGGTACGAGACCATCAATATCTCCAAAGCATCTGAAGAGGCTCATCAGGGCAATGGGATAGTGGAACCGGACTATGAGAGTGTGGGGGAACTGGGTCTCAACGGGGACATCTCTCGTCTCTGACCACCCATGTAAGGGACTGTGGACAACGAGAAATCACTTCTCTGAGGTTTAGAAGTGGAAGTTGGGGTGGTATTATGAGTTTCATGCACTTAATCTTTCCTGATTGAATGATTTTGAGCATAGCATTTATGCAGCGCATTGTTTTTGAAACGGTTCATTCAGACCTGTGACCCAGCACAGGAAATTAAATACTCTAGAGTCGCTCAGAAGAGGGTTTGTTATGTTATTCATGTGAATATTTGGGTACCACAAACCCAAGGTACCCCTCATTGGCATCATTTATGATGGATTTGTTCCCACCACTTTGACAGTTTTGTCCCCACACATTATGAAATAGCTTGCAGTAAGGATGTATCTAATACAGAAATGACATCTCCATTTGTTGAGCGGGAGTTTTCAGAGCCTTTTGATATTTTAAATGTTTTCTGGGCAGTTGATGTGGGTAACGATGAGAGTTGCTCTCCAATACACACACCTGCTATAATCGCTTTCCACGGCTTGTTCCTGTTCTAGTGAAATCACAAAACAAAATGTTAACAAATGCATCCCCGCTACTGATATCCACTAATGCACAGCGAATTAGAGCCTTAAACCTCTTATACACAAAGGAATACTTTTTGCTAGACCAAAGATTAAACAATAACACAAGTATGAATATTAAGCAAAAATAGCTGCTGCATTGAGAACATAGCAACACAAATGTTACTTGATAAAAAAAAATATAATGCTAATGTTATTTCAGATTTGATATAAAATATGTTACTTCACATGTGATCTATACATCACTTATCAGAATATCTTAAGTTTAAAAAGATCATGTTTAATTGTTTGCATATCCTAATTAATATACATGAGCTAAGCCTTCACCGTTTTGTGACATAACAAGCAGCACATCTGTGCAGCCCCCCTTCCCAAGTCTCCACCACTTTTCAAAACAAAGTGACACCAATGGCTGTGCTCTTATCAGAAATATTGTATTAATGTGTACTAGTAGTTTTCACGCGTTTGCACTCTACGTCTGCTGTGAGCTCCACTCTGCCTGCCCGTTTTCACGTGATTCTAGTTGAGCAACTGACAGAGTTGTGTCCTTGTGTAACCCCGAGAAGAGAACCAATCAGATCGAGTCAACAGCAGACCTCTCAGATCGGTCTATTAAGGAACTACACTCATAAAAATTCAGAACCGCTGGAGCATTTACTTTCACTAGTAAGCAAGCGATGTTCACATAACGCATATCCAAATATAAAAGAGGAACATTTAAATGTTGCCATCATTCTGAGCCGTTTAAAATGTTTTATATTCAGTGTGTCAAATCGACTGACCTTTGAAGTGAACTTTTAGGTACGCAAAGATAAGCACACTCATTTATGAGTGCACTAAAATGGTATTAATGAAAAGTTGGCTATTATCTATTGCTGGTGTGAGTTCAAATCCTTTCAGTTGTTCACTTATTGCCATTTGTGATGTAATTGAGCTGTTATCAATATGTATGTGTGATTTTAGTTTTTTTTTATTGACGCAGCTGTATTCATTGGGTATCAGATACATTATATACTTCAGAGATTGTTTGGTTTTTACATGTAATAGGTACGCAACATTTCAAAAGTCTGAAACGCACAGGAGAAACGAGACATCATGGTACTGCCACACTGCAGCTTTGCCTGGCAGCTTATGTACTTTATTATAAGGTATGCATTTAGCTGCTTTTACATTCACGTAGCAGTATAATCAATAAAGCATAGCGCATACATACGCTGCATGGGACAACTTCATGTCAAGAGACACTTGTAAATATTCAAAAGACTATTATGATCTATTAAATATCTATTAAATTATGTCAATGTTTAAGTATGGTTCTGTAATAATTGGCACCATATCTCAAAGGACAGCATGTGGAACTTTTAGAGTTGGTTTGTATTGAGGAACTAATGAAACTTTAAGAGTCAGTGGATTACATGCTGTTTTCTTGATGCATTTTTAATCAAAGGAGGTTTATTAACATTTAAAAGGCTAATAACAGGAATATGTATTTCTTAGGAGTTCTTTAGCACTATTTAAAACATGAGGTTTAATTAAGGACTGTGGATGGAGTACAAATGTTGTCCGTGTTTGCTTGTAATGGTACGTCATGTTGGTACAGGTTCCATATTAAGAATATCCTTGCTTTATTTAATATCATGGTGAAACATTGAACATTTGGTTTCTCCCTCAAACCGAATTCTGTGTATTAAGTTGTAAATAAGAATTAATTTTACGTTTGTTTATTTCATCATAATCTTTGTATTGTGGTATTTGCTTATTAAACAATATGCTGAACTAATAATGTAATGTGTGTGCATGTTTATCCAACTGATGCATATATACAGTGCCTTGCGAAAGTATTCATAGTTTTTGTTCACGTTTTATGTTGCTGCCTTATGTTAAACTGATTTAAATTATTTTTTTTCACATCAATCGACAGTCCATACACTATAACGGTAAAGCAAGACAAAAAAGAAATAGGGTTTTTAACATCTTTGCAAATTTATTACAAATAAAAAACTTAAATGATTCCAATGCATAAGTAATCATACCCTTTAGTTCAGGAGTATTCATATAGCTTGTATTAAAATAACTGTCTGTAGAGCTCGGAGACAGGGTTGGGTCAAGCCACACATCTGGGGAAGTGTTCAGAAAAATTCTGCTTCATTGAAGGGTCACAGAAGCATGTAGTCTCTGTTACCCTTAATGGAAGAAGTTAGAAACAACCAGGATTCTTCTTAGAGCTGGCCTCCTGTCCAAACTGAGCAATTGATGGAGAAAGGCTTTGGTTCGAGTGGTGACGAAGAACCTGATGGTCGCTCTAGTTGAGCTCCATGATCATAAGTGGAGACAGGATAAATCTACAGAAGGACAAACATCACTGCAACACTGGCCAAACTCAATCCTCTCCTCAGTGAAGACAAAAGAAAACGCACCCAAAGGACCCTCAGACTCTGAGAAACGAGATTCTCTGGTCTGATGAACCTCAATTCTAAGCATCATGTTTGAAGGGAACCAGCTCTGCTCATCACCTGCAGAGTACCATCCCAAAAGTCAAGCATGCTGTTAGCAGCCTCATGTTATGGGCTGTTTTTCAGCAGCAGCGACTGAGGGACTCATCAGAATAGAAGAAAAGCTCAATGCACCAAAATATTGAGATAGCTTTAATGAAAACCAAGTCCAGACTCCAGAGCATTCAGAACCTCAGACTGGGGAGAAGGTTTACCCTCCAACAGGACAATGACCCTAATCACACAGCAAGAGTGGGTTATACACAACGCTGTGAATGTCTTTGAGTGGCCCAACCACAGCCTGGACTTGAACCCAATCAAATATTTCTGGAGAAACCTGAAAATGTGCGTCTGCCCCCATCTAGCTTGAAAGAGCTTGAGAGGTGAAGAGAAGAGGTGAGGAGACAAATGGCAGATAATTGCCAAATGTTGATGAACAAAGCTTGTCGCATCAAACAAAAAAGACTTGACGCTGTAAAGGTGCTTCAGCCAAATATTTAGTTAAGGATATGAATCCTTATGCAATGTACTGTTATACATTTTTAATACATTCACGAAGTTGTGACAATTCTGTTTTTGCTTTGTCAATATGGTGTATGGACGGAGTATGATGTGGGGGAAAAAGTAATTTAAAGCAACAAAAAAATAAAACAAATTAAGGGGTATGAATACATTTGAAAGGCACTGTATATACATTAGCATAATTGCATCATGGCACTCTTTAAAGACAAGAAAGAACATTTATACTGGCTTAGTGCACAAAAGCAGAATAATCTCTTGATATTTAATGCCAATACATCCTACTAAACTAAATACTCAAGTGTAGAAAAACAACCTTCGATAAGGCGGTTTTATTATCATGTTATTGACTTGACTTAAAGAACACATTTCACTGTACAGCAAGGTATTGATTGAATCTGTGGTCAAAGCAACATGCATTTTCAATGCAAGTACTCTATAAGGGAGTGGCAGCAAACAAGGGCATTGAATAGATTTGATTATTTTCACTTCATAAATATAAATTGTTTGTTAAAAGATGCAATCTTTTCAGCCATTCCTTAAGGGGTTATTCCAACAGACAGTTTGTTATAAGCGAATCATGCCCACAAGCACACAGTAATTATATTATACTTTGAGAGACTATGCGAGAGTTGCGGTTCTTTGATCAATGCTGCAATCGATTCAGAACTCACACTGACAAGCATACACAACATGCCTGTGTTTGTGTTTAACCATACACAACGGTAAAAATGTTCAATTAATCAAGGTTTATATACAATGCACACAAGTGGGTGGTTTACTTCTAAATTGTAATCAATGCAAATTACAACATTAAAACTGTAATAACGCAACAAACAGTCAGTATGTTACATCTAATACTATTATTTCTACTATTTTGACAAACAACTACACTTTTATCAACAATAGCAAAAAACATAATTACCACTGCATGTTTTAAAAACTAAAATCTACTAACTGATCTACTTACAGTATTTATTACAACTAATTTCATAATTTTAGCACCTGCTAATAAAATGTATAGTCTGACTCTGAGTCCTTTTGAATAAATGTAAAATGTAAACTAGTAAAGTTTGGTTAACTAGTAAACATTACATAAAAAACCTTGATTGTAAGAGTGATTGTTTCTTGAAAGTTATTTCAGTATGTGGTCAAAGGTCTCATCTGCGTACAGTTTTTGATGCTTGGTATTGCAAATTGGTGTGTCTTTCCATATTATTTTAACGTATTATCTTAATTATGAACACAGTGGCTTGTAGTGCAAACAGTTTTTTCCATTTACTGCACTTTGTTATTCTTCTCATTATTTCCCAACCGCAGCCAATGAACCGAAAATCTCGTTGAAGAGATTAGATATAGAGTATCATTTTCTTAAAGGTCGCTATTATATTTGGATTTTAAGATCATTTAAGCTTGCATTCTAGTTCAGCCAGAAATAATCATGTGTTTATTTATTGCCAGACAACATAATTGTCTGGAATTTCTTTGTGAGCTCAAACACAAACACCTTTACGTACATAAATAAACTAAAAAAAAAACACACTTTTACATACATACATAAAATATTCAAACAATTATAAGGAATGAAATACAGATGCATAAGTACCAGAAGAGTTTAAAGCATAAACACAATGTTCAAAAAGCATGCAGACTTAGTTTGAATTGCCCTAAGTCGTCTGCCTGAGGGTAAATAAAAGAAATGTCTGGCCAGATGTGCGTAATCTCTAAGAATTGTTAAGCCTTTTTTCTGCAAACGCAAGACATAAATATCATGGTGGGAAGATATCAACTTATAATATTTGAGGCAGTCCGCACTATATTACGAATCTGACTTATTTCTTGTACTGTGGAGCTGCCAAACCACAGTATTATTGAAAAAGTCAGCACACTTTCTATGACAGCTCTATAAAAACCTGAACATACCAGCTTTAGATACTCCAAATTGTTTGAGCTGTCTTAAGAAATACAATCTTTGATTAGATTTCTCAATAATGCCCCTTAAGCTGTCCTGTCACTTCAATGATGAAGATATTGTGGTTCCAAGAAACCAACAATGACCTGGTCATTAATAGTTAGTGGCATAACAGCATTTTTACCCCGTCGAAAATCAAACACAATTTCCTTAGCGGCATTCAATTTCACATTGTGGGTACAACTCCATTCAGTCAATGTTGATACCTTGTTTCTATAGTCGGTTTCATCATTACCTGTTATCAAACCAATGAATGTAGTATCATCAGCAAACAGAGTCACTGTATGAAACATAATCATTAGTGTACATGGAATATAACACTGGTGACAATACGCAACGTTGTGGAGCTCCAACACTTATAGTTCTATGGCTCGAAATCATGTTGTTAATTTTGACTACCTGTGATCTTTTCTGCAGAAAATCCAAAATCCACAAAGCAAGGGAACGATGAAGCCCCGCTTGCTCCAATTCACCAAAGTTTCACTGGAACAATTGTATTAAATGCAGATTTGTAATCCACAAAAAGAGCCCTGACATAAGTGCCAGGAGTCTCAAGGTGTTGCAGAATTGAAGACACAGAGCAACAGCGTCATCGATTGACCTATTAGCCCTATAAGCGAATTGGTAAGAATCCAGACAAACAGTTGTAATTATATTCTTCAGTACCGATCTCTCAAAGATTTTCATTACAGCCGATGTTAGGGCCACTCGTCTGTAATCGTCTAAGCAGCTAATATGCAGCTTATTTGGCACAGGAATAATTATAGCTGCTTTAAAACATGCTGGAACTACTCCAGCTAAGAATTCTACTCACTCTTAGCGACCAATTAAATATATTGGTAAAAAGCAGGAGCAAGAGAAAAGGCACCCCATTTTAAAATTGCAGGTTATATGGCATCAGGGCCAGCTGTCTTCCTGCAATTCTGCTTCCTCAACAGGTTCCTAACTTCATGTTCATCTATTTTAAAAGATGGGAGTCACAGAACTGGGCCAGGAAGGCAGCGTTAGCTGACCAACCTGCCGTTGGACTAAACGGACTATAGAACGCATTAAGTTCATCAGACAATGTAATATCATCAGAGATGACTGTTGCTTTTCTCTTTTAACCTGTAATCCGCCCAACACATGATACCTCGAAAACAGACCAATCAGTGGTCCCCAAACAGTCCATTAGTCTCTATTTCAGCAGCTGACCATTTGTGACCCAGGACCACAAAACCAGTCTTAAGACGCTGGGGTATATTTGTAGCAACAGCCAAAAAAACATTGCATAGGTCAAAATTATAGATTTTTCTCGTTTGCCAAACATCTTTAGGATATTTAGTAAGGAACATGTTCCATGAAGATATTTTGTAAATTTCTTACCGTAAATATATAAAAACTTCACTTTTAATTAGCAATATACATCGCTAAGAACTTCATTTTGGACAACTTTAAAGGCTATTTTCTCAATATTTGGATTGTGTTGCACCCTCAGATTCCAGATGTTCAAATAGTTTAATCTCAGCCAAATATTGTCCGATCCGAACAAACCATAGATCAATGGAAAGCTTATTTATTCAGCTTTCAGATGATGTATAAATTCGAAAAATGTACACATAAGACTGGTTTTGTGGTCCAGGGTCACATTTTTTAACATTCCTTCTTATAGGCAGTGTTGGGGATAACGCATTACAAGTAACGCGAGTTACGTATAATAATATTACTTTTTTCAAGTAACTAGTAAAGTAACGCATTACTTTTTAATTTACTAGAAAATATCTGAGTTACTTTTTTTCCATTTATTGACTGACAGTGCGCTGGGTGAACATGATCTTACTGTAGTTCTAATCTAGACTAAATGTGAATGTGCATTAATTCACCCCACTCGCAAAAAACAGATTCAGTATTCATCAAAAATTATTAAAACCGTGAAATGCAAACTCAGAATATGATGCAAACCTGCAATAATTAAATATGTTATACAACACAAATATATCTAATCTCATTTTATTAACCAATGTCTTTGCTGCTGACCTTTGATCCAGTTCAAGGTTCAAGGTCAAGGTTTCTTTATTTGTCACATAATAGTTACACAGGGTATAATTAGAAGTGAAATGTAATCGAATCAGGTCCGCTCAGTGGACAGTGCAAAATAATAAGAATACAAATTATATAAAGTAACATAACACAGGGGCATACATATGGTAAGAAAAAGAGAAATAAGAGTAAAATGTGCAATGAAATAAAAAAGTGCAAAACAATAAGATGTGCAAAAAACAATAAGATGTGCAAAAAACAACAAGATGTGCAAAAAACAATAAGATGTACAAAAAAGAAAAAAAAGAAAAAAAGAAAAAACAGAAAAAAAGAACAAAAAGAAAAAAAAAAAGAAAAAAAAAAGAAAAAAGAAAAAAGAAAATACCATAATAATAAGCAAAAATTACTTTATATAAACTAATAATTGTGCTTCGTTGTTTTTTTTTTATTTGCTGAAGAGTGTTGAATCTTCTTCTGTGTTCTTCAGTACAGACGTGATTTACTCTTCCTTCAGACTGAGGTTTATTCATTACTCTTTTTGGTGTAAAAGGCTTTTACATTTGCTATAAATAGAACTTCTTGTATTAAAAACAAACAATCAAGCCCTGCTCATATTTAAAAAGTAACGCGAAAGTAACGCAAAAGTAATGTAACGCATTACTTTCCATAAAAAGTAACTAAGTAACCGAATTAGTTACTTTTTTAGGGAGTAACGCAATATTGTAATGCATTACTTTTAAAAGTAACTTTCCCCAACACTGCTTTTAGGTGCAATACATTTAGATTTGCCACAATAAACAGGAATAAGGAAAATCATATTATGATGTGACTGACCCAATGGAGCCCAAGACAGAGTGAAAAGCATTAGAAGCACTGTAGCATTGATCTCAAATCTTTTTAGCCCTACTCGACACAGTAATCTGCTGTTTGAATCTGGGCATGATTTTCCTCTAGTCAACATGTTTGAAGTCCCCAAGAATCAATATCGTCGAGTCTGCATATGAGTTAGTGAGACAGGCTGTTCTCCTGTTGTGTTCAATGGAAGAAAGAAACACAGGTTTGGAACAACATAATGATGACTAAGTGAAGATGAGATCCCCGTTTTTTTGGTAAACTACCCCTTTAACATGTCAAAAATATAAATATGTTAACAGCACTTCCCTCCTCAACACAACAAATCACATTTAAATATTTGCATTATGGTCAGACTCAAAGTCGGGCAAGTTTATGTTTTGTTATGTGACAAGTATGAGTGATTTTCCACAAACAGTTATTCTAGGGTACTGACAGGTCCCGCCACAGAGGTCCCTCGGGAATCCCTGCCGCCTGTCAATCATTCTCGCCGGGTCACACACACAGAAGCCTATAACTCTGCTTTGACCGTTTGACGGGATATTGTCATCACTGTTGTCAATGTTATGAACATTGACCGGCCTACCTAAATAATACCTACTCAAACTACTCTCCTCTCTCCATCCGTGCGTCATTGTTTTTATCGCTGCGGCCAAGCCTTTGCAGCAGCGCCCCTCGCTTGTGTTTGGAGGGAAACTGCAGAAGAAAGCATAGGGAGCGCGAGCGAGTGGAGGCGTGTGTGCCGTTAGCCAATCAGAACGCACACTAGCTGCGCGAGCGCACATGTTTACAGGCGACATTCCGCCGGTAGAGCCAGTGGCTCTACAAAACCCGGATGGATTTTTCGGAATGGAGTCTTTCTCAAACGAAAACGGATTCACGGCGAGATAAGGTGAGAACTAGCTACTAAAACAGCACCCTCGACACTGGAGACTCTCATTTATATTATACGGTGAATCAAATTCCTGGTGGTCCGCTCCTCGGTGATTTATCACATAAATACCCACTGTGTGTATTGTGAAAAATACATCGTGTTTATCGATCCAAAACTGACGCTCCGCGCCGTGTTTTACCACAACCCGTCAGCTTTAAGGGAACGGCAAGCAAAACAAACAGGTCGACTGAAGAAAGACATCGGTTGCCGGTCGGTGTTTCGGTCTGACGGACAGTGAGGTTTATCAAGTGTAGCTCATTTGCAAGTTGTAAAGGTTCACTGCTCGCGCCGGTGAAATATGTGGATGCGGTCCAGATCTGTGGTAATGTTGTCTTATTGTTCGCATGTTCGGCCCGTTATGACGGTCAGTCCGTTCGGGTTTTGTCAGCGTGATATTTTTTGTTTTTAAAGCGACATTGCCGTGCAAATATCAAAGTAATTTTTATTTGCGCATTTCATTGATATTTCAACTATGCATACGCGGCGGCTGGTGAAGCGCTCGGTCATTGGGAGCCGCGTTTACGCGCCGGGTTTAACGGGAGACGCGGCTCCGCTCACAGGAGTGATCCAGGCTGTCAAACAAGACAACAGAGATGCTTCGACCGGCCATCGGCGCAACGTGTACACGGTGCTCATGCAAGACGGGAGCTTGAAAGAATACTCTGAGGAAGACATTGCACAGATGACCGCGAAAGCGCCGCTGAAGTCGAGCTTGAAGGTTTGTGTGTGTGGTCAGCTGGGCTTGTTGTTGTTGTTGTTGTTGTTGTGCTGCTGCTTGTCGCACACAGCCTTGTTTACAGTGCATTGAGAGATTGTTTGTTTGATGGTCCAATTAGTTCTCATCTGAATGTGTGAGAAAGAATACTGAAATATAATGCTGTAATTATGCTGATGCTACCGAGGAGCCGTTGGCCCCTCAAATGAAACATTTTGGGGCCAAATTACTTTTTAGTGGCACAATTCTACAATTTCTTGATACAAAAGGTCGTTCAGAATTGCCGGTGTCCATGCTCAAATTCTATTGCATTAAACTCACACTTTTGGTCTCTCTATTGTTGGATGAAAATACAGTTGCAAAAGACTGCGAAGTGCATATGAATTTAAAATGTACTTTGACTGCATATCATATTGACTTTTTAACATTCTAAGAGGAGACCATTTAACGGCCACTGTGCTGTGATGAAGGGTCTTACTAAAAAAAGGGTGCTTTGGTCACAAAACGTGCTAAAATGATTCGGATATTTTCTAGGTTTATTTAGTAGGCTATAACTGTGTGTTTGAAATTATGTCACCCCTGTCTGATTTATGTAATATAAATATCACTGCCTTTTTTGTTGTGTGTAATATTTAGGGGAAAATGTCACTCATCTTGCTTTTTCTACCCATTCTTCTCCCTGTAGCGCGAATCAGATTCACATATGTATGTTATTAAACAGTTTTCTTAGTTTTCTTGTAACATGCTGATTTATTTATTAATTATTACAATAAACATTAATGATAAATGACTCTCGTTCTAGGAAATCAGTTGTGAACTCAGTGACGGCTCTGAATGATTCACTGAATGACTCAAATTGCTAACTCTGGACACTCTGGACACGCACTCCCGAGCTTCCCTAATCACTTTCCCTCGGGGGAATCCCCGCTGCCATTTTGAAGTGCGTTCCACTTCGCGAAGTGGACGATGAAAGTTTACATGAACAGACCCTCGATCCCTCGATTTTGACAGACGGAGCAAGTCTGCTTCATATGCACACTTCAGGCCATTCCATGGACCACATTGCAACACGATTATGATGTCATCGCAGATCGCGTTAAAGTTTTCCGATGTTTAACTATAATATATAATTATAATTTTTTTTTTGCATTTATAACAGCCCAAGCATACATATATACATATAGAATGCTGCATCAAACAAATTTGTAAGGGGAAAAATGTAAACAGTAAACCAACTTTATAGCGTATTCTAAGTAATCAAGGGCTTAGGACGTTCCAGTTCAGCCCATTCCAAGGGTTCTGCCAGAAGTGGGCACTCATGCAACGTAATCACCAATGACGTACATCCGAGTAAACGAGACGGAGGGAAGTTTTCAATAATTAATTTCTTGTTGAATTTCCAATTCCACATATCAGAAATACAATTCTTACTAGTAAAAATGTCTATTCTTGATTTCAAGAATTAAATCGTTGATATCAGAAATTACCCTCCCAATTGTTGATATCATAAATACATTTTCAGATATCAAAAATGAACATTGTCACTAGTGACAATTTAATTGTTGATATCAAGAATATACATTTTTACTCGTAAGAATTGTATTTCTGATATGTGAAATTGGAATTTCAACTAGTAAGAAATTAATTCTTGATATCAACAATTAAATTTGAATGGCAGCCTATGGTGACATTTAACTAGTGAAAATATAATTGCATATATCAAAAATTGCCATTATTTTTAGTTGAAATCGAATTCCTGATATCAAGAATTCATATCCTGTGAAGGAATAAAAGTCCAAACGGCTTGCCATAGCTCTACAGCATTCATGCGCCAGCAGTACAACAGCCTCCGTCTCTCCTCTGCAACCGGCTCTTTCTTGGTGCTTTTTTGTGTGTTTTCTACATTCATTGCCAGTGCAGTGATCGTGTTTTTATAAACATGTCTTTTGATATTTAGCAAATGCTCAGATCAAGCTAATTTTATTCACTGAACTCTGCTTGATTGCACACTAGTTTGAGTGGGTTGCTTGCACGTAATTGCAGAATACAAAGGTTTTTATTTATTTATATAATGACCTAATTGCAGCCATCAAGTTATACAGCCTGAGGTGCCATATTAAAACAAAGAGGGTCAAAATGACAAGAACGGCACCAGCTCGATTTCATTATTTTACAGCCAGAGTTGCAAGACTTTGATTTGTAGATTTTGCATGGAAATAATAAAACATAAATAACCAAATAAACATAATACCTGAAATTAGCATGCTATATTTGCATACTCTTTTTATTTGTTTGCTGGTGTACATTTAATGTTTGTATGTGCTTGTTTTTGGCAAGTGTGGCAACTGATATGCTTCAGTGTTTTTGTAATCTGCACTCTTAATCAGACATCCATTTCATTTTAATCAGTGCCACTTTTTATACATCACATGCTGACATGTTCTCTGGTCGCATATATGATGAGGGAAAAGTTAAGATGTAAGCAATGCAAGCAAGGAGGGATGTGAAACTAAAGTGGGGGCTAATGGTGCCGGAGCAGCTGCTCGATAACGGCAGCAAAACGGAGCTCTACAGAGGGTCATGCTCGTAGAATCTGGGGCTTTGGCAAGGCGCCTGGATTCCCAAACGAGTGCCATTCGGCTTGGGGAATGCCACTTGTTGACTTGCATAATAAGGAGGGGCTTCGTGTTAAGTACATTACAGTGTGGCATTTTCAGACAAAGGCGGACTGGAATGTTTTCGTTCCCCTGTTGTTTCCACTGCTTGATATCAAAATGTAATTAACACACACGGGTTGTCTAACAGTTTAACTGTTTATGCACCAAAGGCTTTGTTGCTGGTTTACATTTTATTCACATGAAATTATTGATTATTTGTTCATAGTAGATGCAAGCTTTAAAAAATGTTGTTATGGTTTTACGAAGAGCAGCATAATTCCTTTCAGTGGATATCTCAAACCATAAAGTGCATTGCGTGTTTGTTTTTCTCGTGGATATTCAAATAGAAATAAATAATTTGTGGGTAATTAATTTTGAGTGCTCATCTGTGTGCATCCTGCTCTCAGATCTAATTAATTCTGTTATTAGATCAGTGGAGATTAGCAAAAATAAGATCTCATTTGAATAGTTTGACTGGCACATGAATTGTGACCTATATTTGATCAGTTTGGAGTCCGTGCTCCACATGAGGTGAGAAAGCTGTGGGTTTAAAAAAAAAAACACAAGCACACAAAGCAATGGTGTGTGTTTTTCTCTTGAGAGAGAAAGACTTAATAGTGTGTGAAATTTAAATGTGAACTTGTCAGCTGTGCAGTTTTGATTTGACGCTTGAAAGTCTTGCACAACATGAGAACGCTTTAACAAATCTGTTAATCTCATGAAAATACTCCAAAGCTTGGCATTCTTCTTGTTCATGAAGTAGCATTATTCCTGCCCTATGGGAGGTTTAATGAAAGAGTTAACCACAAAAAATGAAAATTCTGCCAGCATTTTAGTCTGTTTTTCAATGAAGCACATGTAGTAAAATTCTGCCTGATACAGATAGCTGATGAATGACATTGCATTTCTACAATAAAAACACAGACTAAAATCATACATTTTAAATGATTGAAGTGAATTAAGACATCTCAACATTATAATGGAAACATATTATGAGTTTTCCTAATTACATTTTGCAGTGGTATTAAATGTTTAGCATTTTTAAATGTACAATATTTTAGTGCTCGTTAGAGAACACCAACATGAAAATTATATTCACAATTACATATCCAATTTTATAACCAATAATGCGAATATCTAGTAAATATATATATTATAAAATAACCTACTGTGCATAGTTTTTCACCCAAAACTTATTGTTTGGCTGCAGAGGATTTGGAATATCATGCATAAGTTATATAGACCATGTTTGTAATACATTTTATGATTCTTTAATATCCTTCTTTTTAAAGCTTAAAAGCTTAATCCTAATATATTGTTATTGCATGGAAAAGAGCAGCCAGCACATTCTCCAAAATTTCTCCTTTTGTGTTCCATAGAAGAAAGAGTCATACAGGTTTGTAATAACATGAGCACGAGTAAATATGATAGTTGGCTGTCAAGAAACTGTATTAAAATACCACACTTCACTACTAGTGAGATAATCCTCGGTTTTGTATTTTATTTACCATTTTTACCCCTTATCAGCAAAGTTTCTTGGACCAGTATTAAGCCAGGTAATCCATCCATTTTATTTTTAACTTCATTATAGCGTGGCAACTCACAGCTGCTCAAAGCCCAGCATGATGGGCGTTTACTCTCTCCTCAGTCAAACTAATCGCGCTACGGTAAGAAAATGATCTGGATTGTATGCTGCCCACTGTTAGATCATGCTTTCCACTGGTGCATACAGTGATGTACTTCGTCTTGGCCCCTATTTGCCCTCTCTGTAGCATGCGGTTTAGTGTACCGCAGCTTTAGTCACTATGCAATAGAAAAGTCTACGGCTGGTGTGCAGATGAGACGTGCAAGAGGAAAAGCTGCTCTTCTTTGCATTAGTGTGGTCACGGATGGTGGCTTGTTGTGCTAAGGGGGAAATAGCAGAGTGTGGTGGATTTATTTTTCTTTTGTCAGCAGCGCAGAGATCTTATAAACAAACAAGCCTGCAGATGAACGAATAGGATTTCTCCATCCGAAGCATTGTTCAGGTGTTTGTATTGACCGGTGCATTAATTACCAACAGCTTAAATACAGCCTAATGCTCCGTGATTGCAAGCAAACAAGCCTCGCGGCAGGGGTCTATTAACAGCCCCCGTAGGTGTAAATAGGGCTTTATTGACGGGAGCCACGTGGAGAAATTATGAACACAGTTAAGACTGAAGAAACTCAAATTTGTTTTTCTCTGCAGAGCACCTGCAATGGTGGGCCCACGCAGGGCCAGAATGTGGGCGTGCAGAGAGGAGAGGTGCACTCCCTTAGCCCGGAGAGCACAGAGGAGCCACGGGTGCTGGAGCACAAGCGAACGGGTCGGGCGCTGGAGCCGGAGAAAGATCACACCCGCTCCGTTTCTCTGCTGGAACAAAAACGCAAGGTGGTCTCTTCCAGCATCGACGTACCACAAGCCAGGTAAGACTGCGGGATGAGCGCCCCCTACAGGCACAGATGAGAACTGAAGGAATGATGTGTGTTATTGTTTACTTCATTTTTGTTTTCATTCTGTATGTGCTAAATAAGAACTAGATTGTAGTACAGGTGAGATGTTAGTTTTTGCATTTAATCAGTCTTTCTCTATAAAGTTGCATACATATTTTTTTTCATAAATGGATTGATCTGGTCTTATTTAATTATATATATATATATATATATATTTTTTTTTTAGCAATATTTTTTGCAATATTTTTTTTTGCAAAATTTGGACAAAAGTTTTAAAAAAAATTGCTTTTTCAGAAGCTACTGAAATATTTCCCCCCCAATATGCATATTAAAATACAAAAATTTGGAAGTAATTTGGTAATAGCATATTGTAGTGTGTATATGCACTGTGTATACCACAAAGATTGGGGTCAATAAGATTGTAATGTTTTTGAAATAAGTTTCTTATGCTCACCAAGGCTGCATTTATTTGATCAAAAATACTATTATAATGTGAAATATTATTACAATTTAAAATAAGTGTTCTCTGTATTTTTCAAATTCAATACAATTCTGAGATGGCCTAGCTGAAATTTCAGCATTAATTGTCTTTTCATTTTATGTCTTACTGTTTTATATTCTCTACACAATGTGTTCTAAGTGAAACGAAGACCACCAGTATATTGATACAAGCTTATCTGTGGTTTGTGAATCCTGTGGTCTAAACGCTTTACAGCATTTCCACCTTTTTTCTGACACCTCTAGCATGCAGCAAGCTGTAGAACTACAAACACATTGTAACAGCTGTATTCCTTTGTTTTTCATAAGTCATTTGAAGCATGTTTTAACACACAAAAACACAGTCGTTTTAGTATGACTTTTTACTTTTTAGATCCCAAAAATCAATTGACATGAAGCATCTGCTGTCCAATCAGGCTCTATTATTACACTGAGGCCTGATATCGATGATAAATTCT
The DNA here is from genome assembly GCA_003573665.1 of Oxygymnocypris stewartii. Taxonomy (NCBI): domain Eukaryota; kingdom Metazoa; phylum Chordata; class Actinopteri; order Cypriniformes; family Cyprinidae; genus Oxygymnocypris; species Oxygymnocypris stewartii. The sequence continues at coordinate 226,649 of QVTF01023765.1, read as the reverse complement.
CCCTGAGCAATGAATTTATTTTATGGCTGAGAAAGATGTTTGGGATTTCTGTCTGCGTTAATTGGCCTTGTATGTTTGATTTGCTATAGGTTGACTACAGATGTCCCTAGGTGTTGTATTGATCACCTCAATGGCGCTCCATTTATGAAGCTCATTATTTGGAATGCTTATAGAAAATGGCGATTATTCCTCCATGTACCACAAATGATGTTTGTCTTGCTACCTCTACGTCTTGAGAGATTACACTGTTGGTTGTGTTATGGTGCTATACAATTAGTTTTCTGAACAGATTATAAATATTAATAGTGGTGCAACGGGTCACAAAAGTCACGATTCGGATCATATTACGGATTTTGAGTCACGGATCGTGTCATTTTTCGGTGTAGCAAAAATGAAACAAACAAAAGAAAGTTTATTTTTATTTTTATGAATTACTGAAAGCTTACTTTAAGTACTTCTATAACACAGCAAAATCTACTAGCTGAACTAATAAAGTCAGTCATAAAAAAATGAACAATTACACAAATGACAAGCGTAGATGAATACAACAAAGTTATTAATAAAGTCAGTAATACTAGTATTTAGGTGCAGAAATGTAATAATTGTAAAAAAACGTAATAGTGCTCTTCACTGCAGGTATTTATAGGCTGTTATTTATTCTCTTTGGGCCTGTTTACACCTGGTCACTTCATGCGTTTTCTCTGATCGGAATCGGATATCTATCTGATTTGTTAAAATGTTTCCATTTACTTTTGGCCACATGAAATTGTCTTTGCAAAACTGATATAAATGCGTTCTTCAATTCCTGTGCCATTTGCAAATTTAACGGAGTTCACGTCAATGAAAGCAATAGATACGCGCTGCATTTTATTCATCAGCTCATTTCAATATCAGAGACCGCAACAGGAGAGATCAGCACTGGAAAGATAGGTTAGTCTCACTACTTTTAATGAAGAAGATTGTGTGTTGAGCGTCTGCGACTTACTTTCAGTTTCATTCGCGGCAGTTTGCTCGTCGGCTTGCTGAAGAGATAGGCCTACTCAGTTACCGCGGTGATGTTTGTTGCATTAGCGCTGTCATATCTGACTAACATGCCATATAGCCTATAAAAAGCTCTCACATGTTTATTATTTAAATATTTTGGGAGGAGTAAAATTATCATGTGTGATTTCAACAAGCAGATGCATTTACACTTGTCCAGTTTTGTCTGGAATGCGGCCCAGACCACCTCCTGAAGTGGTTTGAGCGATCAGATTTAAATGCGTCTCAAATGCGCTTCGGAGAGCGTTTACACCTGGTCTTTTTTTTAGGATCGGATCGCTATCCGATCAGAAAAAAACGCATGAAGTGACCAGGTGTAAACAGCCCCTTTAAAACCAAATGCACGCACCTAATACTGACATACATCCGGTTTCGGTTCACTTAAGACAAAACCGACTGTGTTTACTAGAATACTTGCCAAAACGGGTATTTAAACATAACTTTCACTCTATGATGGTTAAACTTAACAATTAACCCACGAATCGTATGCGTGCCGAACCGTGGGATCCGGTCCGTATGTATCACGGATCATCTACATAAAAAACATAAACTTCCAAGTTAAATAAAAAGAAACATTTCATATTTGTGAATCTTGTCACACTAAAGACTAGAGTAAGGGCTGCTGAAAAATCAGCCTTAACAGGAATAATTTACACTTTAAAATATATTGCCATATAATTGATTTTAAATGTAATAATATGTCATAGTATTATTGTTTTTCCTGTATTTTTGATTAAATAAATACCGCCTAAGAGATTCAAAACATTTTCAAAAAACAATCCCAAACTTTTCAACGGTTTCATGAACCTCTAGGCAGAGCAATTCATTATGATCATATACTGGCTCAAATTTAACACAATTTTTTGATTTGTGTGCTTCAGTTGATTCAGTCTCACAGTGCGTGTAACCATGTTTTCTCATATATTCTTTTCTGTGTTTCTTTTGGACAACTCTCTACCTCAAAACATGTGTATGTTGAATTCTGAGGTCTATTAGTCATGATTTTGGACACGAAGCAGCCACAAGTTTAAATATCTCAAAATAATGATGGTGCCTTTCTGTTGGCAGGGCCGGTCAGTTTAGGAAAAAAAACACAGTTCTGGATGGTGTGCTTTGGTTTCTTTTGCATTTCTCAGCTCCAGGATAGTTGATCAATCCCTTGTGCCAAAGTAACATGAGGATTAGCTTCACTGGTATTGTAAAGTGTTTCCAACATGTCAAAATCAATATATAGAGCCTTGCAACGGATGATTTTTATAAAGCGCCAGAGAAGACCAAGATCTCACAGGCCAAGAGCATATTGTATGAAATATACACGAGTGCCATGCATTTAAAGGATTAGTTCACTTTCAAATAAAAATGTCCTGATAATTTACTCACCCCCATGTCATCCAAGATGTTTATGTATTTATTTCTTCAGTCTAAGAGAAATTAAGTTTTTTTGATGAGAGAGAGAGAGAGAGAGAGAGAGAGAGGTGACAGTTGCATTGGTGAATTAGTCTACCTGCATCTGCGTGTCACTACAAACAATTAAGATTTGAGTTTAGTGATTTAAACTGTCATTTACCCCGTCTTTGCTGATTAATATAATGTAGCGATCCAGTATCTAAGCTATTTTATTAATGAAAGTCTGGGCAGCGTTGACAAGTTTCTGTCGTCCTATATGTTTGTGTGGGCAGCTCGATCTCGATCTCACAAACCAAAATAATAGACATGATTTTCTCAGGTCATATGTAAAATCAGATGAATAAAGATTATTAAAATGAATAATTATGGATGACCATTGATTATACAATAATAGTTCAGTTTATTCCCCTCATTAGTTACAGTGTCTTCTGTGGGATAATTTTTTTAAATATTAGTCTTATATTAATAATACTTAATTAACATTGTGATTTATAATTCATTTTAGAGTATTATTCATAAGTCAATTTTCACCATCTTTCCAAGTTCTGTACCTCAGGTCCAAAAGAAATGTAGAAAGAATATACAAAATGAAAAGACCAAATACATTTGTGATCTATTTCCATTTGTTATCTTCAAAAGTGAAATACTGACATAGATGTTTACCGAGCAGAGGTCACATTTTTAATTCCAATAGAAGAGATGGACTTTTTTTTTTCTTTAGTATTATTATTATTATTTTGTGCTGTATTATTGGTTACGGCGTTATTTCTGTTTCAAAAGGCAGCAATAAATAATACTTTAATATCTTAGTGTTTATGTGATTTTATGTTGTGAAATGAATAAATACATAATAATTGTGACACCGTGATTATTCCTCAGGCTATAATCGTACCAACAAAAAATATAATCATTGCATCCCTACACATAAGCAAGAGAATGGAACATTTAAGACTAAACTGTTGCGAGGAAGGTGATCTATATTGGCTACTTGGTTGTGATTGGAGACCAGGTCGCACGCTCTTGAAGTTGTGATTGCAAACAGCAGTGATTTGGATGCAGTAACACTTTAATATCACAGGACTGGAGCTTGGTTTGTGTTCGATCAGTGTACAATAGAGTGTGTGTGCTGGGGTTTGTTTGGTGACCTGCAGGTCTAGGGGGGGTGAAGGGGGCCACACGTTTCCCATCTCACGTCAGTGTTCTTGGATACTGAATAGCTTAGTTCATCATATTTGTTTGCAGAGTTCCACCACAAGCATTCTCTGTCTTGTATATTAGTTGACCCAACGTGATTACTGACCTCCCTTTACCCCGGCAGCTTTGCTGAAAGAGTGGTTTATTAAAAGACTGAGAAATGCAAAATGTATCATTTTTGGTTCCTCTTTCTATTAGTGTACAACATAAATCTACATCAGCTTTATATTTTTTTCTATGGTAGGAAATAACTTATTTGAACAAGAACTGTCCGGCTTTTAATGTCGCAGGCCTCCACCAGACTAATTGTGAGTCGAAAATGAATAGTGGTGTCTGTGTGTGTGTGCGTGTAGAATTGTGTAAAAGCAACATTAGTTTTTCAAAAGAATAATTCAGCCTAAAAAAGAGAGAATATATATTATTTACTCACCTTTAAAAATATGAACCAAATTTGTTTGTTTTATCTTCTATGGAACAGAAATCTTTGAAGATTGTCCTTCCCAGTCCAGACTTTTTTTTAAACTTTTACTTTTTAGTCATTTAGCATGACGCTTTTATCCACAGCAACTTACAAATAAAAAAAGTAACTAAAAATATAAGTTAAAAGTCTATAAATACACAATTAAGAACAAAGAAATTAAATAAAAATAACAAATGCATACAACAACATTTTAAAACTAAACATTTAAATGAAAACAAAAAAGCTTAAAACTATTCAAAATATTAAAACAACAAAAGGTATGAGTATAATAATGATTCTAACATAACACTAAGCCAAACAGAAGTGAAACTAGTAGTAGGAAAGAGGAGAAATACAAAGGCGATACTTATGTCCCTTGCCGGTGACCCTGCCTGGTAGAGGCGCACGGTAGAGTCGATGGTCTTTACACTTTTTGGTCTTTTCCATTAGTCATGCACCAAAATAAAAATTTCGGACACGCTGAGCTGGGAAACAGCAAAAAAAAAAAAATATTCTTTTAATTTTAGACTTTCCTACACGTTTCTTACACAAATGCACCAATTTCACTTCAGACGGACTTTATTAACCCCGCGGAGCCGTGTGGAGCTCTTTTTATGATGGCTGGATGCACTTTTTGGACGTCAAAATCTCAAACACCATTCACTGCCATTATAAAGCTTGGAAGAGCCAGGACATTTTTAATATAACTCCAATTGTATTCATCTGAAAAAAGAAAGTCATATACACCTAGGATGGCTTGAGGGTGAGTAAATCAGCAAATCATGGGTTAATTTTCATTTTTGGGTGAACTATCCCTTTAACTGTGTTATCAAGGTAACATGTTTGAACATTTAACATAATTAGTAATCGTGAATCATTGTTTATGGGTTCTGAAATATAGCTTATATTCACCTGTGGGAGACTGCAGCAGAAATTTTCCAAATAAACCTGGAGCTCAATCCCCCGAATCCATCAAAATAAGCTTTTGTATTACTGTGGTAAAGCTATGGAAATGAATGCAACCAAATTACTTGGTTTCCTATAACCTCTCATACAGCCCTATTGCTTGAAATATGGGTGTAAACTTTGTTGTTGCTTTTTTCTTTAACAACAAGCTTTTTCCTTCCCCCCCTGTTGATCCAGTGTCGGGATGTGGATAAACCGGGGAGAGGGCTGATCTGGTCGAACATTACGCTTTCTCAGTAGAGCAGCTTTGCTGGCTGCCAAAGAAAACAAGTTCCCTCAGAAAGCGGATGGTGGTTGGGCTGCAACTTTAGAGAACATGTGATTACCATCTGAAAAGCGCCACTCTTTGCAAAAGCTGGAGTTCTGCGATGCTGGATTCTTTCCAGCACTCACAGCAAACAACACAGCGCCTGGTGTTGGTCCTGGGTGTCTTATCAGACTGTACACAGCGTGTTGTTTTCTTTTTCATACTTCCACGAACTTCACGATGATTGAAACCAATTTTAAATAGTAGTTCCATTCCTATCTGATTGGCTCGACATGCTGCAAGCTACAAAATACATGCCTGAGTATGTGCCATCCTACAAGAATGAAAGAATCCACTGTGTTAAAATGGGATGTGGTTGTTTTAGTAGTCAGTGAATGAAAGGTATAAACTCGCTGTTCCTAGAAGCATGCAGTAAAAATAGAATGACATGTAACCAGATACATCAGCAGTACAAGTGCAAAGTTTAATATAATATAAATATAACAAATTAAGTTTTAACCCTATAAAGCCTACTGGCTCATATTTGATACACACATTTCTAAGGCCTCTAATTTATCAACATGATCAAAACTTTGAAAACCTGTTGTACATGATCTACTACATGCTTTTTGTCATCTGAGTGATATTTCATTCTTTTTTCGCAAGTAAAATACCTTTTAGTAAAATTGACCCCGTCAGGCCATGGTTGATGTGTCATTTTGCTGTGAAATCTTTAAAGACTTTAATGAAGTAAATTTAAGAATAATTTCAAAGTAAGATGAACATATGATGAATATGAGACATAGAGGGAAAACCAATATTTATGCATTTTATGTAAGTAGTCTGTTATACGGTTATAAATATCTCATTGATTTACATTACAAGCAGTCAGAATTTGATCTTACATTTTGACCACATAAATATCAGCATCTGGACCAAAGGGCATATTTTTGCTTAGGACATTGCTTTTGAGCTCCATATTCTCCTGTATGCATTAAAACATGAACAAAAACAGATGTTAGGACTGACAAGCTAGGCGATATCGCGTTCATAATCAAATGCGTTTCATCTGCGATATTGAACGTGATATCGCCTAGCTTGTCAGTGAACTACGGCTCTGTGTGGTAAATGCTGCTCCATCTGAAAACAGGTGATGGAGATTTACTACCAATCACAGAACCGGCTTTACTGACGAGATGCGCATGAGAATCGCTTCCGAAAAAAAAATGTCATCAATCGTCTTTAGTTTTCGCTTACGAAAATAACCTTGGTGGTCAGTGACTAGCACAGTTTTTTCAGCTCAAAAACCTTTGTGAAAAGAGTGCAACAATTTCACCCTTAGTTGCTCAAGCCAATAAAACTACATTATTTAGTTTTCTGTTTAAAAATGAAGAATTAAGTCTAGTTTAATGGCAAAATACATGCAAAAATATGTTTTTTATGTTGAGGCTATGTTGTTAAGCCTAAACTATAAAATCGGTCATCTGGAAATTGTGTTCAAAAAGGCCATCCGCGTATAGTTTCTCTTTCATTGCTAAGCATTAATAGCCTTTTCCATTAGACGCTTTAAATCACTGGCCGCTTGCATGTCAAGGCTTTGGAAATTGGACACCTGTGATGGTTTGGAATGAAATGTGCTGGAATGTTTTATGCAAATTAGTGGTTTAATTATAAATCCCTGAATATCAGTGAGGGGTGTGGCCAAGAGAGGATTATGTCTTTCAAAGCAATAATACAGGCTGTTGGGTTGTCCTCACAAGATGATTGAAGCTACCAACAAGAAGAGCTCGATCAGAAATGGCTTCCCAACCTCCCTGAAGATTCCCGTCTGAAGAGAGTCATTTGTTTAAAAGACTAAGGCGTGATTTCATCAGCCTTTCTAGTTACGATAATTTGCGTACAACTGCAATACGCTGCATTCAGTTATGACAATCCCCGATGTGTTGCCAGCCCGTCAATTTTAAAGCTGTCAAAACAAAGTCGATTTACATTTATTAATGTTGTAAATAATGAAGTATGGCCTCGTTTTATGAGTTTAACACTTCTATACTGCAGTCATGGGAGTAGAAATAAATGTTCCGGCTGTGTTACTCTGACAGTCACGTTACTGTAAATCACAAAGTAAATCAGTCAGCGGTGCAGGGACTACTTCAAATGTAATTGCAGCATAGCTTCTCATTGCGTTCTACCAATTTGCAGGTGTTTTAAGAGTGCCTGTGGCATTCTCAGCAGTATGATCAAGAATAAATATCACATCGATACTGAGATCACATGCAGTGCTTCTGTGCTTGAAGGCTCTGGAATGGGTCGTCTCATTATTTTAAGAGGCTGTAACGCAGATGAGCGTGAAAGGATGAATCGATTGCATGTGTGAATTGATATGTTATGTGCTGTGGAGGCAATAATCATAATGACTTTAACATCATGGTTTTAACTTTCCCTTTTTTCGTTTTAAAATGCTGTAATTCAGTGTTCACAAACAAAGATCCTGAAAACATATATTTGAGTAAATAATATATAATAGTATTAAATATTACTAAAATGACACTGCAATTTTTTTATACTGTGACCACTTTGGTCTCTAAGATTTGATTTTAAACTACTTAAATATATAGTGTTTATTGGAGATTTACAAACAGGGATTCAGAATCACATTGCAGAGTGGTTTGTAAGATTTTAATACAAATGGCGAAGAATATTCTTAAAAATTTTACAATTTACAATAAGGTCACATTAGTTTATATAAGTTACATTACCTAACAATGAGCAATACATTTGTTATAATTAGTTAAAAAAACAAGTAAAACGTTTCAATACAAACTATTTTTAGTTCATGTTAACTCAGGTAGGTCCATTACAAAATATTAAGAAATACAACTTTTGATGGTATTAATGTATTCGTAAATGTTGACATTCATATTTAACTAAGATTAATAAATGCCTTTTCACTGTCTGTATATTTTTCCATTGTTGATTGATAACAAATGAATCCTTATTGTGAAGTATTACTGAAGATTTAAATAAAACAACTTTTTATATTAATTATAATTATCATAATTATATTATATATATTTAAAATCACCATGAAGTAATTAAAGTTAAGAAATGATCATTAAGTAATAGTTAGGTAAAATATTATATAATTCTTACTGGATAAAATATTACATTGCACTAACAATAATTATGAATTATTTTAACTGTATGACACCTTGATAACATTTTAAGTAATTCAATCAAAATGTTAAGCCTATAATTACATAAGAAAATTAAGTATTAAGAAAATACATATGTATTATGTTATGTATTAAGAAAATACATAACAATGGACATATTTTACTCTGTGAAAATACTTAATTTAATATGAATTAAAATGACAATGCTTCATTACAAGTAAATAATTGAAGCTATATGAGTTCATTTGACAAGAAATGGTTGGTTGTAGGTTCAAGTCTGGATATAAATGTCTCTGTTGCTCTGTTTGGTACGGTAACTGTAGTCTAGTCTTTATGTGTCTCTTATACTAATTCAGTTTGAGTTGTGGTTTTTGGCAAAGATTCTCTGGTGGGGGGGCATCATGATGTTGAGTTACTCAAGTGTGTCCTATTAAAATAAACCTGCGTAACATATTATACATTTCTAATTACCTATCAGTTTTGACAGTGTACTTGGTAACATAAATTATTGATCTCTGTCGACCTGAACGCCTTTATTAATTAAAATACTCATTAAGCCCTCTGCATGGGGGTGTCATAATTGTCCCCAATTTAACCTGGGTGGCACTCACCAATTGTGTCATAGTTGAGAATAGGGATCCTCTAGGGTACAGATGTGACTGTGACAATGGCTAAGAGTCATAGAACAGAGCAGAAGGACAGATCTTTTTTTTCTACTTTTAAAATAACTTAACTTTCTCCCATCCAGTTTGAGTGTGCAGACAGTAAGCCATTCTTAGGTTGACTTCCTGGAAGAGCATAAACAATGTGGCTCTGTGGTGTTTTCAAAACATTGCTCTGTTTTTAAGGTTGGATTTTCAATTTATAGCACAACTATGGCACGAGTTTGAGGTGGTACTTCCTGTTTTACTAAACAATGTGTGACCGGGCCATGATGACAGAATTTAGGGTTCACTTAAATTTACCCTAAAAAAACCTGATTTTTTGGGGGCTAAAATGTATTGATATACAATGAACTTAATTAATTTTATATTTTAAGTAAGAAATAAATAAAATAAAATCAAAATTAAATATATATAATATTATATATATGAAAAAAAAAATATAAAATTAATAATAAAGAAAATCAAATTAAAACTAGATAAATTGGATTGAAAACAGTATTGGACTTAAAATATATATATAAATACGGTTGTATGGGTAAACTAGCAGCAATATGGATGATGAGAATATGAATGTTTTTGTTATTTTTTTTACAGATAATAATGAGTCTTGTGAAAGTTTATGGAACTGAGTTTGTGTTAAGGAGCCTGATGGCCTGAGGGAAGAAGCTCTTCCTCAGTCTCTCTGTCTTTGCCATCAAGCTCCTGAAGCGCTTGCCAGATGGCAGTAAACGGAAATGATGGTTACCGGGGTGGTTTGAGTCTTTGGTGATTTTAGCAGCTCTGCTTCTGCAGCGTTTGAGGTAGATGTCCTGCAGAGAGGGGAGAGTAGATCCTGAGATGCGCTCAGCTAAGCGCACGACTCTCTGCAGAGCTTTGCAGTCCTGGTTTGTGGCATTATTATACCACACTGAGATGCACTGAGTCAGAACACTTTCTATGGCCCCTGAATAGAAAGTTTTCAGGATAGCTGGTGAGACCCTGAATTTCCTCAGCTGTCGCAGATGGTACAGCCTTTGCCTGGCTTTCTTAACCTGAGTTTGTATTGTATTGTATTGTATTGTATTGATATAACAATGACTTAAACTATTACATTTTATATTTTAAGTAATTGAAATAAAGCAGAATTCAAATAAAATATAATTATTAGATGGAAAATAAAAAAATGAAAATTAGAACTTCAAATTTAAATTAAAATATTGAAATAAAGACTAATTCAAAATATTAATAAATAATATAATAGTATATAAATAATACTAAAATAACAACTAGAGTTTTTGTTTTTAATACTGTAACTTTAATTTGGCCTCTAAGATTGTATTTTTAAAACTGTACCCAGAGATAAATATATATGGTGTTTATTGGACTATTCTCAAAGTCATATTTGTGTATAAAAAGAAAGGGAATTAATTTATGTTCTTCTCATACAACTACACCGAGAATGAAAAAAGCATATCTGCTGCTTTATCATGATACTGTATATGATTAATGTGATTACAAAGGTTGTTTGCAAAATCTCTATCCCTCTCCCACAGGTTCAGGGCTTGTAATATTATGAGCGTAAACCAAAACAACACTGTATGGATTAGATGTTATGACTATGACTTTGATTTATTCCTGCATGCTTTGATACTGTTTTGTAATTCCCACCCTTACATAACACATTGTCATATAGAAGGTCTTTAGTGACCACACATATCATAGCGGGCAAAGACTAACCACTTTAAAGGCCTCGGCCGCTGCTCAAGTGAAGGTTAACTCATACTATACTTGGTCTCTTGTTGATCTTTCAACAATGCGGTGCAATAGAGGGGGAATGTTCCAGATGTTTAAAGACTGTCGGCTGAAACACCATATGTATTAGATGTTGCAGAGCCTTTGCACTGAGGTTTCATTATATTGCCCAAGGGATGGAATATCATTGTTATTGCCAGCTCTTAGATTCATCATTCAGACTCAGGAGCTTCATAACTGGCCTGTTGCACAATGGCACGGCAACTTTCCATGTGCACTAGTTAATATAAAAATTTTTCTGATCAACAACATTTTGAAAATGCTTTAATTGGATTTATGTTAAGACGTCCAAGAACAGCTGCAGTCAGTTTTTGTAGTAATGTCTCAGGATGGTCAGTTTGTGGGGTTGTCTACATATTTTAAAGCTAAAACGTGAATACGTTTAGAACCTCTCAGAGAGGTGCTTTACAATACTACCAATAACTGTTGACAGTCAGCTTGTTAAAAGCCTCTCTGTGAAGCATCTCTAAATTCATCTCCCCCTCCGCCGCCGCACTCATCACAGCAGCACTTTTAAACAAATTGTTCAGCTTCAACAATACATTTCAAGACAGTTACTGTCGAACTCTTCCTGTTATTATGCATAATTCGAAGCTCATCGTTTTTGAGTACTATGACACTGCTGCTCTTGATGTGATTGTTTTCAAATATGGATGACAGTTGATACCAATATCAATACTAATTTTAGACGCCCAAAAAAATAAATGCTACTAAATATATTATTCAATATGTGCACATGTTTAAAAGTTTGGGGTCTGTAAGATTCCTTGTTTGTGTAAAGAAATCTTTTTCGCTTCCAAATGCTGCATTTATTTGATCAAAAATACAGTAATATTGTGAAAATGTATTATTTAAAATGACTGTTTTTTTTATTTGAATATTTAAAAATGTACTTTATTTCTGTGATGGTAAAGCTGAAATTTCAGCATCATTCTTACAGTCTTCAGTGTCACATGATCCTTCAGAAATCATTCTAATATACAGCTCAAGAAACAGCTCTTATTGTTATCAATGTTGAAAACAGTTGTGCTGCTTCATATTTTTGTGGAAACAAAATATGAATATAAAAATTCAAAAGAATGTATTTGGAACTTGTATATTATTATTATTATTATATCATTTTAAGCATTTATTTGAAATATCAAATTTTTTATAACAAATTACTTTAATGTCAATTTTGATCTTTTTTAATGCATCCTTGCTGAATAAAACGATTAATTTCTTTCAAAAATAAATCTTAATGGTCCCAGACTTGTCAACAGTAGTGTAAATATTAATAACAATACATAAAATAAAATTTCTGTAACATGTAGCTTTTAAGTATTTCTAAGTGAATTAAACCATTTTACGTCTTCATACAATTAATCAAGTAAACTGTTCAATAAAATGGACAATGAATTAAGAGCAGTGAGTGTTTTTCTATTTTTCTTGAAATTGTAGATTAATTAATGACACAGTAGACAAGAGCAGGTGTAACTAATCATTGTTTAAACAGCTAATGCATAGATGTGTTTTCTAATCTGTTTACATTCACTTAAGACATAATCAGCATGCACAGCCTCATTACTGCGATGGTAAAGAGATCTTCACAGAGTCTGTGCACAGATCCAGATGTGAGAAGTCTGTCAGTCAGGGTAGCACATCAGTAACATGTTGGCCACATTGTGTTTTTCTTCCCTACAAAGACTTCCCAGTCTCCTCTGAATGCCTGTAGCTGGAGTAAACAATAAGGCGGTCACGTGAGGGGCAGCAGCGTTGGCTCTGCAGCATCTGTGGGAGCGGCTGCGCTCCTCTTACAGCCGCTGAACTTTGCTCCGTTTGGAAGGACGGCGATCGGTCCCGCCAAACCCGTGAGGCTGCTTCTCCTCTCTGTGCTCGGGGGCTCGTGTGTGTGTTGAAGTCTCTCATGTAACTCGAGGAACTGTGAAAGCGAGGGGTTTTGGCACTACCTCACAGCACATAGTGACAGGAAAGAATGCACAAATGACTCTGCCCACACCCCCCATCTCGCACTCTTTCTCGCTTTGTTTCAGTCGTTATAACCCTGTTGCTTGTTTGCTTCACAGCTGTCTGCCTATTAGGGATCTGCAAAACAACATATATTTCAAATCAGCTAGCTTTTAGTGGTTTATTTATCTGCAATATATAAATATCAGTTTAATTAGTTGCTTTTTGGTTAACAGCTAAATATTTAATGATATATTATTACAGTATATATATTGCACAATGCTTTTGATATTTTTTAATATAATAATAACAATACAGATTTACCATTTCAATTTACTGAGCTATAATTGAGCTTCCATATGTTGAGGTATTTTTCAATGTGAAACAGCTATATTTCATTTTTATATTAATAGTTGCTTTTTATGTATTTAATTTTTATGTATTATGTATATGTATCGTACAATGCGTTTCTAAAAAAGTTTTTTATTTATAATTAAGTATCAGTGTCTTTTTCATTATTATTACATAATAATTACATATATGTTTTATAATTACATACAAGATTTTCATAAATGCCATTACTGTTAGTTTTGTAATTAAGTTCAGCACTATTTTACATTTGAGAAGTTTTTATTCTTTATATTATATTAAATAACAATAAAAACTTCCCAGTCAAATGTAAAATAGTTCTGAACTTTTTTTACACAACTAACAGTAATGACATGTTCATTAAAATCTGATGTGTATATTATATTATATGAAAAACAATTGCCAGATTATTTGGTTATACATTTTCACACTTTAATTGGCAAAATTCAATACCAGTAAACTTTAGCCTGTCAAGTAATCATTCAAAAAACTAGTTGGGTGAACAATTTATTTAAAGTGCTTTAGCTATGAAAAAATGATAAAAGAATAAATTGACCTGTGTCACCTTTGTTTTTCACCATTTCTTTTTCTCTTTTATTGTGTTATTTTACTTTATAGTATGTAATTTACTCAATATATGATGTATGTTCAAGAATGTAATCCATAAACTGATCAATATGTTGAATTATTCCAATCCATTGGGCAGTACTAGTGCTTTCCAATGGAGTGTATCAGTGAACTTAAATAACCCTATGAACTTTGGGTAATGTCCAAGAATATGACAAATACATGTAAACAGGTTTGATGTATGTCTCATGGGACCACCGCCAACCAATTGGCAGCGGAATAAAGGATATTTAAGAAAGGGCTGATCCAGCCAAATTCCACCATTAAAAATGGACCAGGTGGGCTAGTAATTAATTGTGGCAAACCAGATAAGCATAGCCAATTAAAAAAATGGAACTACCATTTTTGGGTAGTAAAAAAGGTATAAAATGGATGTACGGACAGACAGAGATCAGATGCGGTAGATGCTGTGACCGTCATCTCGGCTTTATTACTTTGGTTAATAAAGTCTTATTTTGACATCTGGAACTCTGCTTCTCGAGCCTCATTGACTAAATTGACTAAATTGAAGGAATTCATCTCTAGCTCTTGGGCCACGACACTTTCTTTCTTGTTTTATTTTCCAGATTTTTGCTGAATATTAACACTACAAAAAACACCCAGCATAAAAAGCCACCATAATGCGTTTCACCAATGTTAAAATGAGGCTCCAGTGGTTAACTTAACCCCCCTTTCAGCGGCTCGCTGTCATTCCCGGCGAGGTTAGAGCGCTACACGACGGTCATAAATACTCCCGCAGCCACTCAGAAACAATGAGCGCGTCCCCTTCCTCCCTGCGTTCTTCCCTCATTCTCAGGTGCTGAGTGGCTGAGCCGCTCTCCATCTCACTGTGACGCTGTCTTTCTCTCTCACCTTCTCTTTTCAGTTTATACTCCTGCTCTCTCGCTCCTTGCTCTCCCCCCTTTGTCTCTGTGGCTCGTGTTTTTCTGCGTTGTAAGAAAGCCGCTCGTCCTTTGCTGTGCAGGGCATTGAGCTACACCTCTCTCGATTTCACATTTACATAAGGAACAGTAGCCTGGCGCCGGCTCTACCTTAACCAGGGCATCTGCTGCCGTTTACCAAGTGTGTAAACATGCCACCACCAAAACAAAGGAAAACGAGTTTACATGCTGTTACAGTCTTCTTTACCATTTTGGAGATTTTCCCGTTTCAATTACCGTTTTCACCTGTTTCAATCACGCACTAAATCGCAATGTGACTCCCATGTATAAATCAAGAAAATAAGCAATATACAGATTGGTAAGCAATACGCATAGCAACTGATTTTTACATTTCGAGAATGTAAATAAGGAAAGTTGCCAGGGCTTTTCTATGCAGTCTTCTGAATGCTTTCGAGGACACACAATATTTTGGTACCATATTAGAATTGTTTTTAAATGTTTGTTTGTTTGTTTGTTTATTTGAAATAGGAAATTTGTGTTTATTAATTACTTTTTTCTATTATCTAATATTGAAAGTTAAACACTATTATTTTAACACTGTTAAATGTTCCTGTGTGGCTCAGTGGTAGAGCATTGCGTCAGCAGCGCAAAAGGTTGTAGGTTCGATTCCCAGGAAACACATAATGTATAATGTATAACCTGAATGCAATTGTAAGTCGCTTGCGTCTGCTAAATGCATAATTGTAAATGCAACCTCAAAATGAATATCCATTTTACACTGTATATTAAGGTTGTGATGACCAAATTCACTTGTAACCTTTAAAACAACTGAGTTTAGTTTTAAGTGTTAAATTGCTGATTATTATTACTAATATGATTATTATTATTGTAATTATTATATATTTTTATCTTCGACAAGGCAGTGTTATTCTTCACTAAAAATATTATAATTTCTTTGGTTAATTAACAGATTAAATCAAATATAAATAATATCATATAATGAAAAAAATTATCTTAAAAATGTATTTGAGATTAAGTACTAAAAATAGATAACTAAAACCATATCTATATTATATATCTACATAAATATATCTATATAAAATATATATACAAGTATTTTTATAAATAGATATAACTAAAACTGAAATAAATGCTAAATAACTAAAATAACAAAAATACTAATACTGCAGAACATATATTGTTCTGCAGGCTCTGCAGCAGAAGGTTGAGGGTTTCTGCTCTCAGGCATAATGTTTGTAAAAGGATCACATATTAATGGAAGTGGTGTTCCTTTGAGCTTCTAACCAGTCAACTTCTCACTCTTAACCATGCACCTGCCATTTTTATTACGCCCCTAAGGCTTTGTGTGGAGTCCAAGGTATTAACCCTTTGGAAACCACTATAACTCCCCTAAAAAGTGTCCATAACCCGCTTACGGGGTCTTGTCCTGGCCTGAGGCAGTTAGGACACGATGTTCAGGGGAAGACGACTACCCCAACTGCACCCCGCGCATGCACATCAACCCCATCTCATGAACTATGGAGTTTTATGAGGCCCTCCAATACCCCCCACACGGTGTAATTGGGAGCGTCTCTGTCTTAGTGATGGCTCCTTGGGGAACGCGGGGGGATGGACGGTGTCACGTGCCAGCGTAAGGGATCTCTGAGAGATCGGGACACTGTGCCTTTGACACGTAGACTTAAAAGATACATCATTAGGCATTAATCAAAGTTTTGTAGGCAGCTGGCATCCATTCTGTTGTTTTAAGTCTATAATGTGGAAGGAACAAGGTATGCCTCTCACAGGATGAAGCACAGGTGCTTTGTGGGCTTGCACTCAATAATAATCACATGGTCACTAGTGAATTCCTATTGTGATATTTGTACGATTGACCTCAGCTTTGTGCGTAGCACTATTGTTACCAACGACTGCTGCCTTCCTCAGGGAAGTTAATACTTATGAGTTTAGATGCTGTTCATAAGGTTTGTGATTTTGGTGAACACAGTGGATGAGTTTGGGTAGATTCTATATTACTCTTTCATATTTAGTATCTGTTTTAGTAAGGTTTTATTCTCTCTCTCTCTGATGACTAGTCCAGTACTACTACTTTTCACCAACACTTTCACTGGCCCCACCTCAAAAAATAATAATTATATATATATATATATTTATTTATTTAGCTGCAGTGCCATTTAGAAGTTTATGGTCAGTAAGTTTTCTTTTTTATTTTTCCCTTTCTTATAAAATGTATACTTTTATCAAGCAAGGATGGGTTAAATATGTTTGACAAAAATATTAAGCAGCACAAGTTTTTTTAACATAATAACATTAGTTTTTTCTCTAGCAGCAAAAAGCAGAATGATTTCTGACGGATCGTGTGACACTGAAGACTGGAGTAATGATGCTGAAAATGCAGCTTTGCATCACAAGAATAAATTACATTTTACAATATATTAAAATAGAAAACTGCCATGTTAAATTAATACTATATTTTTTTTACTGTATTTTAAATCAGATAAATGCGGCCTTGGTGAGCATGAGAGACCTCTTTAGAAAAAATGAATTTGAATAGTAGAGTATGGATTTTGGATTTGCTTAGTTTTTCGTTATAACACTGTTTTTCCACATTTCTTAATAAATAGATTGCTATAATGCAACTTCATATTCATACACAATCTTGTACAATGCAGGAAATGAAAGGTTTGTTGCTTTCAACACATTCTTACTGATGCTTCCAACACTACAAGAAGTAATTGTCTAAAAAACGGTTCCTATTTTAGCCAGCTAGATTAGATTATCTTGGAAAATCAATAGAAATTGCACTAAAGTGGTGTAAGTGTTTAGTAAGTTTGGCCTTCACAGTTAATATGGCTTACTATATCATTATGTCTTGATCACTGAGGGAACTAAGGCACAGTTTTCTGTAAATCTGTTTTGAAATGATACTCTAGGCATTGTGAAAGGGTACTTCATCGATACCAATTACTTCCCATCATGATTCTCTGATTGACACCCCCTCAACTCAAAACTGAACTTAAGGGACAGTTCACCCAAAAGAGTTGTCATCATTTGCTCTCATGTCACCTCAAACCTCTATGACTTCTCTTTCTTGAAGAACAAAGGCGAATGTTTCAACTGTTTAAAACAACACTGAACCCCTTTGACTTTCATTGAAGGAACAAAAACTTGACATGAAGGTGATTAAATGATGGCAGAATTTTCTTTTTTGTTAAACTATCCCTTTAAAAAATCCCTGAGGTTCCAGATGGTTAATACGACATTGTAGCGTCCCATCTCATAAATATGACCATTCCGACGTGACTTGAAGACATCTGAATCTGGCAGGCAGCCGGCAGGAACACACATGCATTGATGTGAGTTCAGTATCCAGGAAATATAGAACAAGACCAAGTTTGATCCGCAGTCATTGTTGCCACCGTATACATTATAAAGACTTTTTTTCCTCATGGATGGCGCCTCCATTCACTATCTCCTTGCTTTTTTCCTGACAAAAGGGGTGGGTAAATGAATTGCTTGCAGCAGCAACAAGCTCTGTTTTCCTATCGCTCATTAGGTCAGACAGAAACATCAATTCTCTGAGTCCATCAAAGCAGTTGCCATGCCTTCCGCACGACGCGGCTCTTAAACATCCCAGCGCTGGCTTTGTGAATGCAGCTCAGGTACTCCGTCACGGCGCCTCTCAGCTGGGGGGAGGTGATGAAAAGTCTACAGTGGGTCTTTTGCCAGTTGCTTTTGTGGGTCATATCTTTGTGTGAACTATACTGTGGGATGTAGACTGAAAAGTAGGGCGCCGATGCCACATCTCATAGATGCATTGCACACGACCATATTTCACATGAATTTATCCTGAGGTGGGACGATGTTTGAGACCATATACATCACTGATTCCCAACCTGGGACAACCCAGCAGATTCCAGGGGGTACTTGGAACAGTTTAGCTTTTGTTTTGTTTAACCTATAATACAGGAAAAGTTAAGTGATAATTACAAGTACTTGTGATATTGTGATCCATGCTGCAAAATTGAATTTAAGTGACTGTAATGTTATTAATGATAGGCCTAATCACCATTTTATCTTATCACAATTCAAATGTCATGATGAATGTGTGAAGTGTGTGTGCACCGTTTACAGTTTGCGTGACCGTCTTGGCAATGTATAAGCAAAGCTTGTGTGTACTGTGAATGCATTTTTCTAAGGTTTTGCTTTATTTTACAATGTTTTAAAATGTAAACATTTCTATTTAGTATTTTTATGCATAATAGAAAATATGTTTGTCTATGATGATGATGATTATTTATTGATAATCTAATATTTATATAATAAAACAATAGGCTAATTGTAAATGTTTTAATACTTTGCATTTTTTGGTTATTGGCCTACATGTTGGACAATTTAAAATGATGTATGAAAATTAATGTATTATTATTAGTATAAAGTATTATTTACATTTACGCATTTAGCAGACGCTTTTATCCAAAGCGACTTACAGTACATTCAGGCTATACATTTGTATTGTCAGTACGTGTGTTCCCTGGGAATCGAACCCACAACCTTTGCGCTGCTAACGCAATGCTCTACCACTGAGCCACAGGAACATTTACATTTGTTTTTTTTATCAAATATGTATTTATTGTTTAATGTTTTAATAAAATAGCATAATAGGTTGGATCATCTTTAAATGACATTGACATCATTTTTTTTTATAACAAAACATTTTTATTTGTAATTATGTGTAGTAATTTAATTATTAAAATGTTTTATTATTATTTTTTGCTTATAATTATAATGCAATAATAATACATGTATATATTTAGAGAGAGAGAGAGAGAGAGTCTGTGTGTTGGACTTGAATTACATTTTCTCATTAGCCAAAGCTTCCTGATTGTGACAGCCATAACTAATGATAATTAATGCTAAATTATATTTCATAAAGCCTTAAGGTCTGAAGGGGATATTTGTGCTGTGACGGCACATACTTTAAGACAAAAAAGGTTGCGACACAGTTCAGAACAAAGATGTTCACCTGCAGTCTGGCATTTTTCTTTGACATATTTGTATGAAGCTTGTCATCTCAAGCATACTTGTCATATTTTTTACCCGACAGCATGAATGTCTGGGATTTTTCTATTCTTTCTTTCATGCGTGCTCTTTTACAGTGGCACTGTGTGACTGAGTCAGATAAAGCCTTCTTTTATCTTTTCCTTGACAAACATGATCTGGTCCTACTGGTGGGAAAGAGCGCTATCCTGAGGTCGATGTTGACCGTAAATACCTCCGCTCTTACACAGCCCATGTTTAGCAGGAATATGGAAATCTCTCTCTTTGTGAGCGTGTTTACCCTCCTCACATTAAGGAGCGCTCGTGAACACTGCAGGGAACTGTAAAACTCGACCCAAGTGTGTGAGGTGGGGGCAGGGGAGGCTATAAATGGCATACAAGTGGCCAGTGTAGCCGAAACGCTGTGCTGTATTTTGTCTGTTTGCAGATTAGCAAGTAAACAAGGCTGTCCAGTATTAAGGGAAATCATTTTACAACTCAAGCTTTGCTTCTGGCCGCAGGCCAGGCTATACAGGCACAATCTTTATCCATACTACAGTGAGCTGGGGCATGTGTGTGAGGTAAGAGGAGGCTGGCTTTGGTCCGATGCCAACCACTGTGATTTCTGGAGCACCTTGAGCATCCCTGTGTTGACCGACAGTACCCCCCTCGGGCCCCTGAGCCCGGCGCAGCCCGCACATTCAGAGTATCCCGCACGAGCGCTCAGCCTGCAGCCGAGAGGAGAGCCGAGGCGGAGGGGGTGAGATGAAATGAGCATGGCATCAAGAACAAAGAACGTGCAAGTGTTTGTGCCCTCTGTGTCGACGGCACGCTCAACCTGTAATGATACATAGTAATAGATGATGAATGGATTAATCTTTGCTTTAATAAAATAAAAAAGAGATAATGTGTGTGTATCTGTCTCAGGTTGCCATGGTTAATGTCTCTCGCTTCAGAGCGCTTTGCAAGTTTGCCTTCCAATGAGAGAAAAAGATTTCCAGAAGAGTTGAATTGTAGAGTGTGCAGTAGATACGGTTATTATCAAAACTGGAAACAGTCCTGGCCGGTCCTCTGGATGAAGCAGACTCGAGAGGTTTTTTTGAGGTTTCTAGGACTGACAGGTCTTATGGAAAGGTTCCAAAAGGGGGATTTCCCGGAGATGCCATAGAAGAACCAACCTTTTAGTGAACAGTTCTTATAAGAACTTATAAGATTTAGAAGACATTTACATTTAGTCATTTAGCAGACGCTTTTATCCAAAGCGAATTACAATTGGGGAGTACATAAAGCGATTAATCTTGAAGAGGCAAACAGACAGAGGAAGTTCCAATAACACCAAGTCTCAGGCATTGTTCAAATAAGTACAAGCTAGCAAGGGAAGGAGAGAAAGATAAAGAGAAAGATGAAGATTTTGAAAAAGTGAATTTATTTTTTTTAATTTTTTTTTTTTATATATGTAGTCAAGTAGAGTTGAAAGAGATGAGTTTTCAGTTGTTGCTTGAAAATTGACAGGGATCCAGCATTCCGGATGGGGGTGGGAAGATCATTCCACCAGCCAGGAACGGTGAAAGAGAATGTTCTGGAGAGGGATTTTGAGCCTCTCTGTGATGGTACCACGAGGCGTCGCTCACTAGCTCACTAGAAGAGTATAGTCTTACATTTTAACTGTGAGAATACTCTTTGTTCCCTTTTGCTGTTTATTCTTGCAAAAAGCTGTTAACTTTGACAGGAAGAGATTGTCTGTAGTAGGGCTGCAAGGATTAGTCAACAATAAAAAATTGTCGACAAATATTTGTGTTGTCGAGTAGTCGTTTGATCTCATATGACTAATGTAGGAGCCTGCAATAATGTGGTTTGACCAGCGTGGCGCTGTAGCGTAAGACTATCATTCAATCCTCCTGGATGCAATTCAAAAGAAGAAGACATTCACAGCGCTTCAGAGCAAATGCATCCAAACCTGAGCGGTTGTTTGCATGAGCTCTGCAGTTCAGTAACGTACTCCAGTAAAGTCCGGTCACATCATGTTTATTTATATAACGTTAGTACTTTATGCAATAGCCTTAATTCAAGCAGCTTTACGGTATTAAACATGAACAAACAGAGTCAGTGTCACTTTCAGTAAGAATTACAACTTGATATTTTGTTATAAAGCAGCTCTCCAGTGTGGCGCTAGCTAATGAAAAAATATTTTTATTAGTGGAAAAAAATTATTTCATTAAAGTAATAGTTTGGTTTACAAAGATCAAAGCTTCATCTAGCTAAGGACTGTTTTGCTTATCATAACCCTATGAGGTATTTTAAGATATTATGTTGTGAATAACATTTATTTTGTGAATAAAATAAAATATCCAAAGAGTCTTATCACTTACCTTTATTTTGTTTATTATCCATATGACTTACAAAAGGAGATGTTTGGCAGAATGATGTCACTCAGTTACATTTTCATGTAGCTAATTAAATGGTGAGAAAGTCTCTGTCTGGCATCTCATTTTGTGTCCAAATACATCTATTTGTATAATAAATTAGTAACACTTTACAATAAGGTATCATTTGTTAACATTAGTTAATGTATTGATTAACACGAATGAACAATGCACAATGTATTTATTACATTCATGTATTAATCTTTATTAATGTTGGTTAATACAAATACAGTTGTTAATTTGTTTATTCATGTTAGTTCACAGTGCATTTACCAATGTTAAAAAAACACATATTGTGATTTTAATAATGCATTAGTAAATACTGAAATTAACTAAGATTAACAAATGCTGTAGAAGTATTTCTAATTATTTCACGTTTTCTAATGTTATCGGATTGACCTTATTGTGTAAAGTGTTACCAATTAATTGTATAATAATTGTAATTACATAATGTTTTTTCTAAAGCTGAAGTGGCCTTTATTTATGTTAGAATATGTGAAGAGTTCAGATGCAAAAGTGCCGTCTGAATTTTTCTTCTAAAATGTGACTTTTTCTCACGCTCTATATTTATGTTGAGTTATTTCACTTGAATTGCATAGAAAATGATCTATACATTGCCATTAAAGTGAAATTACTGGAGAGATTTAAAGTCATTTTATCAATAATACAGAAATAAAGATTAGCAAAACATTTGTAGTCCTTTATTCAAATTCAAATAAAAAAATTACTTTTGCATCTGAACTCTTCATGTATAACTTAATACTTTAACTAAATACAAAAGCTGAATAATCAATCAAAGTCTACTGATTAATCAGTGGAATAATAGATGATTAGTCGATTAATCGTTCTAACAATGGTCAGATTAATCGATTATCAAAATAATCATTTGTTGCAGCCCTAGTCTGTAGTTACCAACCACGGTTTGTTTTGTTTGTAATTTGCTGTTTAGGAGGAGTTTATATATAGAAATAGATTCTTGTTTGTAATAATGAAAGTCTTCGCTGTCACTTTTGATCAATCTACTATATCCTTGCTAAGTAAAAGCGTGAACCTGTTGTTCACTGACCGCCTAAAACATTAGCACACAAAAATGCCTGAAAGTGCCATTTCCAATGTGATATAGGGATGCAACGATTATAGATTTTGTTGGTACGATTATAGTCTGAGGAATAATCACGGTTATTACGATTATTATGCATTTATTAATTTCACAACATAAAATCACATAAACTCTTTAGATATTAAAGTATTATTTATTGCTGCCTTTTGAAACAGAAATAACACCGTAAGCAATAATACAGCACAAAATAATAATACTAAAGAATAAAAAAAATCCATCTCTTCTATTGGAATTAAAAATGTGACCTCTGCTCGGTAAACATCTATGTCAGTATTTCACTTTTGAAAATAACAAATGGAAATAGATCACAAATGTTTATGGTGTTTTCATTTTGTATAATCTTTCTACATTTCTTTTGGACCTGAGGTACAGAACTTGGAAAGATGTTAAAAAAATAAATGTACTTATTAATAATACTATAACAGGAATGACAAATCACAATGTTAATTAAGTATTATTAATATAAGACTAATATTAACTTTATCCCACAGAGGACACTGTTACTAATGAGGGGAGTAAACTGAACTATTATTGTAATCAACTGTCATCCATACTTATTAATTTTAATAATCTTTATTCATCTGATTTTACATATGACCTGAGAAAATCATGCCTATTATTTTGGTTTGTGAGCTCGATTTAGGAGGACAGAAACTTGTTGTCAACCCGCACACACTCTCTCTCTCTCTCTCTCTCTCTCTCTCTCTCTCTCTCTCTCTCGCTTTACATTTACATTTATCAGACGCTTTTATCCAAAGCGACTTACATTGCATTCAAGTTACAGTTTCTACATTTTATCAGGTCTTGCTTTCCCTGGGAATCGAACCCATGATCTTGGCGTTGCTAGCACCATGCTCTACCAGATGAGCTACAGGAAAGCTGTAATAACACCGTAAGCAATAATACAATAATAATAATAATACACCGTAATACAATAATACGCTCTCTCCCTCTCGCTCTCTCGCTCTCTCTCTCTCTCTCTCTCTCTCTCTCTCTTTCCACATCTCTGTGTGAAGCGGCCAGAATGCTAGAGCTAACGAACTTCGCGTCAGGTAGTCCTTGCCTTCACGTCGTGCATTATTTTTTTATTTTACAACAAGAACAGGTTGGCTAGCCATGCATTATCCCTTATGTAACGTATACTCTTTAACAGCTATTTAAACGGCAATATGTAAATGACGCCCTGGTTATTCTTGGTGTACCCAAAATGGTCCCACACTATCTACTTCAGACATTCTCTGGTGGAAATAAAGCTTCGCTGTTTGGTTCCTTTGTCACAGTTAATCTAGTGTGTGTAGTAGCCTCCGTGTCTCTGATGAGCACGGCATTTTAAGCTGGTGCACCGCCGCTAGTGTAACTTTTTTGTTTTGTTTTGCGCAAGCTGCAACATTTCCGCTTCGTGCAACAGAAACACTCGGTTTAGCGGAGCTTTTACGATTAATTAACCGTGATGTTTTAAAGCGCCGTTAATAGTAAAACCGGTTAATCGCTGCATCCCTAATGTGATAGAAGGAAATAATCACTGGGTGTACTTTATTTACTTAAAGGATAAGTCCACTTCCAGAATTAAACTTCCCTGATAATTTACTCACCCCATGTAATCCAAGATGTTCATGTCTTTCTTTCCTCAGTCACAAAGAAATACATTTTTTGAGGATCCTTTAACATCTGTGAAATAATAAATTAAAATGAGTTTTAGTAGATCAGAAGCACAGATACTCCTGGAAGTTATGACTTTAGATTGGTCAAAGGTGATTGTGAAGACATACAAAAAAGGCTGTTAAAAAATAAATGCTGTACTTTTGAAGGAAAACAATATTAAGCAGAACAACTCTTTTAACATTGATAATTGTTGCACAAAGTTGCATCATTGCTCAGACAGTAACCATGAACAAAACCTAAATCGCTCTATTATAGTCAATGAATCTGTCTACATTGGATGCCTTCAGCAACACAGTTTGCAAACTACAGTTTTCTGCTTGGTGTATTGTTTTTTAAATCATGCAGCAAGTATAAACTGTATAGCACATCACATTTGTACCTTTGATATATACAGTCAGACCAGCCAGCCCTGCACTGTAATACTATCACAGGAAATTGAAAGAAAGCAGCCCATATATGCTGCCGCTATTTTATCTTTTAACATTCACTGATTGGATCTGCACAAGGCCGTAGATAAACGCGGAGTGCTCGGTCTGTGACCACATCCGATTAGTATCTGACAGTTAGAGGTCGCAGTCACAATGCTACATGTTTACAACAGGTTAACATTTATAATGGCTCGACGTCTCTCATGCATAATTGTCCCATGTCGCATGCAGATTTTTACGTGGATGGCAGTGATAACCGAATGCAGGAGCTCACGCCGGGAGGCTTGAGGCGTTTTATTTATTGCCCGTTATTCAGAAGGAAATGAGTGTCATACACTAGTGACTGTAATAAACGATGGACAGCCTAGCTCGAGCCAACTTCAAAGGCATCTCTCCGCTCCCTCCTGCTCTCGCTCAAAACCGAACGGGAAGGGGAGGGCAGCAGAGGAGGAGCTGCGCGCTCGGGTTTTTCGGGGAATTCCCCTGACCTCCCCTGTGTTATTTCAGAGTTATCAGTGTTTACCGACGCTGAAAGGCTCTCTGAAATCTGAATGGAGTGCAATTTGTTTTCGATCGTTTTGGTAAGTTAAAGTGACACTGTTATTTTTCCCAAACAGTTTTTGTGCCACTGTTGCAAGGTCAGAATTGAGCCCACATTAAACTAATATTGGGTTTGGAAAAAGAACCTAATCCAATCAGTTTCCATTATATCCCCCTAAACCACTGTTCTGTTTGAAACTGTAAACATCTTTTCAGTTTTCTGCCAATGTGGGCGCAGGCCTCCTCGATGGACTCATTAAACACAAAGGTCCAGATGTCTGAAGGTACGTAGGATAGCCTTCCTCAAGCCACCCGCTCTCTCATTTGTCTTGCAAGATTGGATGGCTACAAAAATTTGGCACATCTGTCCGTTGAATCACAACAGATGTCTGTGAACTGCCTCCCCCTTCTGGCTGGCGGCCATCTCACCCATTTACCCCATGACCAAAAAAAAAACATTGACGTTTGGTTTCCAGCAAATTAGAGTGGCCATGGGAAGAATTACCGGCATTAATGACTCTTAGATCTGGGTAATTCATACCCAAGCTCATTTCTGTAAAATGGTCATTAATTTATACCTGCTTGATTGGAAATGAGCAGAAAGAGCATGATTATATTGACCTGCTCCCACTGAGAAAACCAAAGACGTCAACCAAGATGAGAGTGAGCCAACAGCAAATGAGATGCAGCACTGGCTTGGTACACAGCAGAGCATCTGTTGGTCTGTTCTTCTCTATTTGAGAACAAAAGTAACTCCCATAATGTGTTTTTCCAGCTTCATAGTTGAAATATTCCAGGGATGATGGGAAGAAGCCATGATTAGAGATGTGCAAAATTACATATTTTCATAATCATCTAGTCAGAAGCCCTGTGTAATTAGGCTGGTTTATGGTCATGACCACCACAGACTTATCAGAAATGCTTCGTAAGGGCGTTCACATAGGACAGGGTCCCTCAAATCTTTCCCTGGAGGGCCAATCTGCTGCAGAGTTTAGCTCCAACCCTGATCAAACTCAGCTACCTGCGATTTTCTAATGATCTTGAAGACTCTGATTAGCATGCTCAGGTGTGTTTGATAAGGGTTAGAGCTAAACTCTGCAGGAGTGGGCCAGATTTAAAGTTGCTGCAATTTTTTTTAACTAAACAGTTTTTATTGCCTTATTAAGGTCAAAGTTATTAAAATATTAATCATTATAAATGCTATAATGTGCATTTAGTGCATTAGTGAATACATATTAGCATATATGGAGCTGATTAGTGTATCTTTTTTCTAATTAATTATAAATGCTTTAACCTTTAAAATAAAACCACATTAGTTATGTAATATTTTTGTATTTATTTTATTTTAATTTTAATACCTGCACTGTCAATGGAATAAAATCATTGTGATAAATCTTATGGTCTTTAGAAAGCAAAATGAACAGTAATAAAATCAAATAATCAAACATTATTTTAAATAATTGAACACAAAGTAGTATTTTGACTATTATAAAACTACATTCTGTAGTGTTTTTTCTCTTACATTTTGGGTGGACCACCAAGCACCCCCTTGTGGCCTCATAACGGGTCCTCTGCCCCCAGTCACTAATTAGTAATTAGTTGATCATCTTAACCCATCCCAAGCCACAATGTATTTGTTATTATGTCACTTGTCAATTTTTATTTTTGAAATCACTACATGAAGCATCCCTCATATAGAGTGTATGCTGTACAGTTCATAATGGGCAAATTATATAAACCGTGTTGATGCACAATTAAAGACACCACTTTGTCTCCTGTCAAATTCGAATTTTGCAGCTGTATGTATTACTTACCTTCTCGTTTAATTACCATTCATGAATGTTCACCCAGCTTCACTCCCGTGGCTTGATAAGGACACTAATGACTGACTTCAGAGATCCTTTTTGTTCAAGAGTGGCAATATATTACATGTTAATTACACAGGATCTAATGCGTTTCTTGAAATGTACAATTTTCCATTGGATGAGAGATATTAAAGCTCTTAATTAGCCGCCAACGTGGCATTATCTGGAAAGCTCCATCAAGCCCAACGTGCTCTCCCAAGGTGACCAGGAAGTACCTATAATAGTAAGGTCTTGGGAAAAGTGGCATTGGAAGAGGATGGCAGCCTACCGTGATTTATCCCAAATCCGTAATGACATCATTCTCACCGCATGAGAAACATAAATTAGGCCTATCTCTAATGGAGGTCCTGGGCTTCTCTGTCAGCCAGAGGTCTCTCGCTTTCTCCGTCTCTCACTTATGAGATTTCCTGCTGCGCCTTTGGCAGGGCGGCTCAGGTTCTCCCAGGAGAGAATGAGCTGACAGGTGAAAAGATTTATTACTCCTTCCACACCGCAACGCATTCATCATCCATCCTTCAATCACAGGCACAAAATAACCATTTTAGCTTTTGCAGGTGTCCTTTGCTATATAAAAAACACTGACGTGTCTTTCCTTCTTTTGTTGTTTACAAAACCAAATGCAGCAAGATCAGCCGCTCCGCTCCCATTGTGGAAATGGGTCACATTGAGATATCATCATAAGCCATCATGCTATCATAAAGAGAGACGTGTACACTTCATCTGTCAGGACAGATGTTCATGTTCTGTCCATCATAGAAAGGCTGTGCGGTGCAGCTTCGGAGATCCCACAACGATGAACGCAGCAGCTAGCATGGAAGCTCAGAGCAACATGTTTGTAATAGCCTGACTCAAGGAAGTCTATAATACCTGAGGAGGGTTAATATTAGAACTTGTGTTCATCTCAGGAGCCCTGGTGGCATGAACAGTTGTCTTTGGATTTGATTGGTTGAAAGAACTTCTAATGGATACTCTATTTAGTGAGTGATTAGAAATATGTCTTTTTAATTATGTATAATAGTACATTTTTAAATTGTGAAAGTTTTTTTACACTAACTTAGCAGACAGACCGCTGATTAGCTTGTTAGCCTATTTCCTACAAAAATATTCAAATAAACTTTTTTTGTACATGCAGCCATGTTGTTTTAAAGCAATCACTTGATCTGTAAATCATGTCATGTGACTAATAATCCCTTGCACTGTAGTCAGATCTTTGAAAACATGCAAAGTCTCTCCCTGTTGTGACATGTATATATTAGTGAAACGGCATCTCAGATGAGAACAACAATCTGAACTGAGTTTAGTCTATCAGGAGTTGTTTGGATCATTGACATTTACTCGTTGTTGTGGTCTCATGATTATCAGGTGTTCGATGGGACAGATTATAATAATAAGAATTCTAATCTTTGATTTAATGGTGATTTTAAGTTCCATTTCTTGCATTTATAGGAAATCAGAGGAGGAGGTGGACATGGATAAAGTGACCGCTGCCATGGTGTTGACCAGCCTGTCCACAAGTCCTCTGGTGCGCAGCCCTCCGGTAAAAGTTAGCGGTAAGTCATTTTAGATCCCTCGTGAAATAATTTTCACACTGTCTGCTTTGAGCTGCAGAAACGGCTTGCTCTACACTCAGCTATTTCCTGTTTTCACAGTCACATGTGCATGAAAAACATGAGACAGTAGTGCACTAGTTCAGCTGTCATGAGACTGACTTTTGCTGTCTTAAAGCTGTCATTTACTAATAACTTAAAGGGGCCATATTCTACACTTCTGTAGCATGTTATCCCCTGAAGTACTTTTAGATATTATTAAAGGCGTCTTGTGCCAAAACAGTCATTATTTAGTTTTAACGGCCGTTCATATTCTCTATCTGACCTCCCACAGTTTTTAACACTGTACCTTTAAGACTTCTATATTTATGACTTTGTTTGCCATTGTACTAGATGCTGCCATGAAAATAGTCTTTTGTGTTGATGTGCCATAAATTTAGACCTATATGCAAATAGCCTCTGTTATGATTGGCTAACCGCTTTGGACATATGCAAGAGTGGGTACAAAATTATTGTAATTTTAACCTAACAATAGTATATCAGTATGTTTTCACAGCAAAAAAAAAAAACATTATTTTGAGGAAGATTCAAGACTTACAAAGAGCTAAAGCACAATCACACAAAGAAACAAGAAGTCCAAGGGAAACAAGTAAAAGTACAATCATGTTGTATGTCATGTGGCCCCTTTAAGACCTTGATGAGGATGTGTTATAACTTTTGAAGGGCTTTAATTGAGTACTACAATTGTGGCTTTTATGTAATAGAATTAACACTTTAACTTTCTGTTATTACAGTATGTTACAGCACCGCTCCACACTGAGAGTTTCATAAACTAACATGACATTTATGCCTTTTCACTCCTCATTAGACTTAATTGAAAATGTAGTGTATTATAAAGCAGTATATACAGTATGTCAGGATGATGGTAATTACTGCACTTAATGTCTCTTTATGCTTTCACCGTGTCTCTCCATACAGAGGGTCTGAACGGCTCATGGAAGGACAGAGGCTTTACTCCATCCAGCTACAGCAGCAGTGGATATTGGAGTTGGAGTGCGCCCAGTGACCAGTCTAACCCATCCACACCGTCCCCACCCCTGTCCGCTGACAGCTTCAAACCCTTTCGGATGCCCAGCCTCAGCGGCCCACTAGAGGACAACATCGATGAGCATGATGGGAACAACTTGCTGTTTGACGAACCCATCCCCCGCAAACGCAAGGTAAGCTGCTGCCATCTCACCTTCACTTATGGAGATTACATCAGGCGTAACTTAGTTAAATGTTACTATATGAATAATGGATAAAGGGGGATAATATATCAAAAATCCACAGCCACCCTGCCGCACATGTTTCAGGCAGGGTTTGCGATCCTTGAAGTGAAATTTAAATGCAATTTATTTGACTTGTATTTGAGTGCTGAATACTAGAGGGTTGATTTGCATATGCATCGGCACTAAAAACAGCTGTTGCAAATATTGAATATTTGTAAATAAAACTAACAAAAAAAACAGTATTATTGTTTATATATATGTATCATTAGTGGTATAAATCGGGTTTTGGTTGCACAAACTACAGCACTGTATTCTAGCTATGAGAACACTTTTTGTGTGCAAAGAAAACTAAAATAAGGACTTTTGTCAACAATTTCCTTTCATGTCAAAATTCAGTAAGCGTTCTAGAGAGTACCACGCATGCGTGTGGTGATGCACAAAAAGTCTTCTCGTAGCTTCATAAAATTACGGTTGAACCACTGATGTCACATGGACTATTTTATCAATGTCCTTACTACCTTCTAGGCTTTAAACATGGCAGTTGCATTGCTATCTATGCAGGGTCAGAAAACTCTCAGATTACATCAGAAATATCATAATTTGTGATCCAAAGATGAACAAAGGTCTAACGGCTTTGGGATGACATGAGGGTGAGTAGTTGACAGAATGTTCAACCATGACTTTAATGTCTTTCGATCCTTGAAATGTATGGCAATTGTACATTTATGTATTTTTTAAGGGTGCTAAAGTTAATGTATGCGATTCAAGTGATTTGATTAATTCCAATTTATTTAGAATATAAATTATATACAGAATCTTCAGCACCCAAACTATGCATTTCAATTGCTATTTAATAACAGACACGATACAACAACCTTCCAACCCTAATCAAAGAACTGCAGCCACAAACCACTGCAAACACCTCGTTGTTCAGTGCATTTTACCTGTGTGTTTCAATGCAGTAGAAGAAATATCCAGTTTGAGACCTGAATCATGATTAGATTACTTTAATTGATTGACAGACCTTGCAATTTGTATTTTATTCCTGTATGTGACAATACTATTTCCTGAATTTAGAGAAAGATGTGTAAAAGTGATTTACATGTGGTCTCATATTAGCTTTGAAGACAGATTATTGAGAAGTCGTGGGCACATATTTCCTCACTTTTAATAACACACTGTCCTCTCTAGGATATGGCTCATTTGGAGGTGCCGCTACTAGACATGATGATGCTGTGTAGAGGCATTTTACTTGTCTTTACGAAGATAAGTTACCAATGCAGTAGGCTGCTCACAAGTGTGTGTATTTAACCGATCAAGGCCTATAAAGTGGCAAAAATAACTCCGTTCAATACTCCCGTGCTCTATGAACACAGTCTTTTTGTGCACACTGACTGCACAAATAGTGAAATTCACTTTCACTGCTGATTGTATTTCAATGGCTTAAAACTTACTCACTTGTTTTTAAACCGAAAATGTTAAAAACACACGCAAACAATACGTTTTGGTTACCATGTAGCACAGCAACATCTCATGAGTGTGTAACCGTGATAGAACCAATAGCCCAAAATCTCTACCGTGTCTACCGGTATATCACATTTAAATAATGAATTATGCTGTTGATGAATAAGTGCCGTTCCTTTTAGAATAATTTCCAGGAATTGGTTTGGATCCATTAGCAGCTTCCCAACCCATCAATCAGTCATATCTCAGTTTCTGTCCTGGCAGCGTCTTCTAAAGACCTTTCCTAAAAGAAGAAAAATGGCAAAGCTTTCTGCTTTAACCTTCAGCTGCCTTCTAGAGAGTTGACTCCAACACGAGTACACCAGCCAGTTTGAACTGTGTTACTAATTAGTGTCTGGTTTATAGCACAGGGAATTACGGCCATGTTGTCATTCAGGGACATGAAGAACTGATTAAGCAGAAAGGAGCTGCTTCGTTTGCCAGACCAACACAATGGCTATCTAGTGAATATTAAATTAGTGTCAATGGTAAACAAACGTGCCGCATGCCACTAGCAAAATAGCATATGTCGAGAGATCGAAGTATTAAGACTTTCATCTTCACTTATGCTCACTTGTGCTTTCAACCCGAGTGCAGTTTTGACACGGGAGCTGCAGCTCTCAAATGACAATTGTGTAATTAGTGCAGACACACTGTGTGAAAGATGATGAGATTTGAAAGACTGTGTTGTAGTGTCACTCTCAATGCAGACCAATTACCAGCCTCAGAATAAAGCAAGAGAGACGCCTAAGGTGGGCGTCCCTTTGAGG
This sequence comes from Oxygymnocypris stewartii, assembly GCA_003573665.1. NCBI lineage: Eukaryota > Metazoa > Chordata > Actinopteri > Cypriniformes > Cyprinidae > Oxygymnocypris > Oxygymnocypris stewartii. The sequence continues at coordinate 193,694 of QVTF01023765.1, read as the reverse complement.
CTCTGGGCTCCGCTTGCACCCCTTACATTCCCCCATGTCAGTTCTTTGTGAGCGTCTGAATGCTGGGGACAAGAGGTCTGCTGATTGATGTAGATTAGTGTACTCACTGTGCACCTGTGTCCCTGACAGAACTCCATGAAAGTGATGTTCAAGTGTCTGTGGAAGAACTGCGGGAAGGTCTTGAGCACAGCCGCCGGGATCCAAAGGCACATTCGAACCGTCCACCTGGGGTAAGGCACCTGTGGTATCATGAAAAAATTTCTCTTAACAATACATTTTAACCATTTTCAGCACAAACATGCCTCCTTTCTACGCCTTATTTGCCCTGTGCATTAACACACTGTTGATGAGAGGGGTGATTGTTACAGTACCGTTCAAATGTTTGGGTCAGTATGAATTTTTTCATCAAAGATGCATTCATTTTATCAAAAGTACCAGTAGAGACATTCATAATATTAAATAAATGCTTTTCTGACGAACTATCAATTCCGCAAGGAATTCTGAAAAACAAAATATTGTGGTTTCCACAAAAAGTATTTTGCAACACAAGTTTTCAATGATACAAAATGTTTATTGAGCAGCAAATCAGCATATTAGAATGATTTCTGAAGTAACGTGACACTGAAACGTGGAATAATGATGCTGAAAAGTCAGCTTTGCACCACATGAAAGAATTATATTTTAAAATATAGTAGATTATTTAGTTAAAAATATTAAAAAGTCAAACATTTATTTTAATTTCTACTGCATTTTTGATCAAATAAATGCTCCCTTGGTGAACATAAGATACTATTTTTCCCAGAAATATAAAAGAATCTTACCAACCCGAAACTGTTAAATGGTAGTGTATATACAGAATGTAAAATTAAATCATAAAACGTGTGGGAAAATTGTTTATTGATAAAAATTGATATTTTTACAGTCATTCTTGCACCTCAAAATAAACCCAAAACATCAGCATTTACATACAAAAAAAGACTTAGGATTTCTTTAACATTCACATTTGTTACTAAAAGAAAAACCTTTCCAAAGTACGTTTCTCATCAGACAGAAAACCATTCGCAGTTTTATGGTGTTACACCATCTCTTGGCTGACATCCATCACAGTGAACTCTGGATAGCCTATAGTGAGAGATAAGATACTGCAGCCTGCTCCTGATTCAATGTCAAAACACGAGACTAATTCCAGCAGGATTATCACCACGCTTACACTGTTACTGCTGGGCACAAAGTAATGACAGCAAAGGCCAGATGATTGTGAAGGAAGGTTTATGTTTCTCTCAGCTGAAGTCTAATTAAACCGCGCAAGTGTCAGTACTGCTGGAAGATACCGGGAGGATTTCGAAGAAGATCTCATCTTTCAGAAATATGATACCGGGAGGATTTCGAAAAAGATCTCATCTTTCAGAAATATGGTTCAGTAGAAGGAAATGAGAAACTAACAGTTATGTATGAAGTAACTGTTAAAACATTCAACATATCAAGTATGATATGTCCAATTATGTTATGTGAAGTATAATGCTGTACAAAATCTTATGGTAGTGTCAAAATTGAGTTATGAAATCAGTCTCAGACTATGGCAGGTTTGGCTGTTTAAATAATAAAACATTTCAAAAATATGAAATCAGTCAAAAAAAATGTAAGTAGTTTTTCTCAGTATTGTGCTGAAATACTGTGATTTACCTTTGTATGACAGTATAGTGCTGTATTATAGTGCAGAACTGTAAATAAGTTATAGTAGTCACAGTGATAGCAAATCACAGTGTCAGTATTAAAATGTTTCATTGGTTTGTCTCTCTTCAGGAGGAACTGTGACTCCGAGTGCAGTGACGGAGAGGAGGATTTCTACTACACTGAGATCAAGCTGAACACCGACTCTGTGGCAGACGGTTTGAGCAGTCTGTCTCCTGTGTCCCCGTCTGTGCTGTCCCCCCCGCCAGGTTTGGACCAGAGACAGCCGGATGGCACTAACGGAGCAAAGAGCGAAACCAGCACCACCACCCCTCTCAGCCGCTCTGCTCCCAGCGCACTCTACCTAGTGCACACAGACCACGCCTACCAGGTACAGCCCAACCAATCACCATGAGCTATGCACATTTACATAACATTACATCACTTCAAAAGGTTCACTCTGATACTCTCAGAACACAACCACTAGACAAATACAATATGGATATGACCTAGTATTTTTATGCAATTTCAGAAAGAATTTAATATCAGAAAGCCCTCTCGATATGAAGACAGATTCGACTGGTCAAGATGTGCTTCAATCACAATATAAATCATGAAAAGGTCACACATGAAGATAATTATGATCAGATTATGTTCCTATTAATGGGATCACATACACTACCATTCAGAAGTTTGAGGTCAGTAGGATTTGTTTTATGTTTTTGAAAGAAGTCTCTTTATGCTCATCAAAGATGCATTTATTTAATCAAAAACACATTAGAAACAGTAATATTGTGACATATTATTACATTTTAAAATAAGTGTTATCTATATTAATATATTTTAAAATGTAATTCATTAATGTGGTGCAAAGCAGAGTTTTCAACGTCATTACGCCAGTCTTCAGCATCACATGATCCTTCAGAAATCATTCATATATGCTTATTTGCTGCTCAAGAAACATTCCCATAACAGCAGATTTACTTAATTATGTTTTGTGGAAACCATGATTCAATTTTGAAATGAATAAATGATACAATTTTCTTGAGTCTTTGATGAATAGGAAGTTAAAAAGAACTGCGTTTATTTGAAATAGAAATCTTATTGTAACATTATAAATGTCTTTATTATATTTGATATGTTTTATGCATCCTTGCTGAAATTGAATGGTAGTGTACAAAGACAATGGTAACAACATGTGGAACAAAAAAGACTCGGATCAAGGTTATTTTTGTTAACGGAAACTTGTGAGAACCATTTGTTTTATATATCATTTTGGAATAAATTTGACTATGTAAAGTGAAAAAAATACAAATAACATTTTTTATTACTTTTTTTTAATTGCATGAATAACTAAACACTGAAATTGTAAACAAAAGCACAAAAACAAAATAATACAACTATAAATGAATCAAATATATTATAATATAATAATAACCCTGTTAAACAATGTTTGTAAAACCTATACTGAACTGTGACATAGCTTTTAATTGACCAATAGCAGGTGACCAATAAAGGAAAGCATATTTTTGAATACTAGATGCTGTCAAAGTGGTTATTAACTACATACAGCCCAGTCATAATCGCTGGCCCGTAGAGACTACAGTATATCAGTGTGACTGTCACTCCACAGGCCACAGCCCCTGTCACCATCCCCTCCACCAGCTCCACTGGCTTCACCCCCTCCAGCAGCAGTTTCAGTATCTCCTGGCAGTCCCCACCCGTCACATTTACTGGCACCTCTGTGAGTACACACACACACACACACACACACACACACACACACACACACACACGTTCCTGTGCCCATCACATCATGCAAGCACATACTGAACTACAGTGTGCCTTGCAATAGACTGTCCCTTTATACATACTCAGTAGAGTCCTGACCGATTGTGTTTCATAATCGTCTACGGATATACCACAGTCTGGCCTCTCATTTCACGTCAGGTACCTCATATGTGCAAACACAACTGTGAGATGTGAGTCAGTATCTTAACACTGATACATTACCGATTACACAAACGCTCACAAAACAATCTGAACAGACTGAATTTTATGCTCAGTGTCACTATAAATTGTGCCTTGAGATTTTTATGACAGGAAATGGATGAATGATGTCTTTGGCCTTGTGTGAGGGATGTTAACTCTCTCTCCCTGTCTGACGGAAGGCCTCTCCCACTCACAGCCGGACGGAGGGCTTTGGGGAGCAGCGATCTCAGACCATTGCAGTGCTCTCGTCTCCCCCCAGAGCAGCAGGCTCGCTCAGGTACAAGCTTAACTGCACTTCCTTTCAGACATAAAGAGTTACTCCACCCCAAAATTATAATTTTGTCATTATTCACTTACCAACATGTCGTTCCAACTCCATAAAATCTTAGTTCGTCTTCACACAATTAAAGATATTTTAGATAAAAACCAGGTGGCTTGTTACTGTCCCATTGACTGCCAAGTTAATAGCACTGTTGAGGTCCAGAAAATAATGAAAAGAATCTAGTCGCACATCATAAACTCTTTAAGTAGTGTGGAAAAGTACAATCAATAAGTTCTGCTTTCTGCTTACTTGGTATGATGATGCCAGAAGCATGTGAAAAGTCCATAAACCCAGTGGTGTTGTGTTAATAGGCTGTAGGATCATATTCAGATTACTGGAAGGTACCATATTGGTTATCAGATATTAGATACTTTTAAAACTTACTGGTTGATATTGTATATTTAGTTATGAATGCTCATTTTCTCTATCTTTATATTTAGATTTAGAGCTCCAGGCACAATATGATCTAGCAACAACTAATTATTTAATCCAATTTTAATTATGGAAGTACACATTTTTTATAAAATATTTGCTTTTGTATGTTGCATTTTTTTATAAAACCATTTTTGTGTTTTGTGTCATGTGCTGTGCAGTAGGAAGTCACGAGGCGAGGGAAAGAAGTGTCGTAAAGTGTACGGTATGGAAAACAGAGACATGTGGTGCACGGCCTGCCGCTGGAAGAAAGCCTGCCAGAGATTTGTTGACTGAAACAGCTGCGGCGGCTTACACACAAAAACAGGGTGGGCTTCCTTTGCATGCATAGCCGAATGAAATACGTCCCTTCTCTTTCTTACTGACCACAGCCCCACCCTGCTTTACCTTAAACCCACATGGACTTTGAGGGTCAAGCCCTTATGCATTCCCTCCTAAACTGCACAATCTTTGCAGATTTCCATCTCTCCATTTGAGGCGAGACTGCAAAAAAAAATACACTTTTTGTTTGTGTTCAGTATACTGCTTAAAAACATTCTTGTCAGTTCCTAAAGGACCAGTCAGGGCAAGACCAGCCTCTGTCAATGCTCTTTTTAAAAGAGAAGAAAGCTCTCTTTCAGATTGTGTAAGTGCTATAAAACCTAACTGGAGAAAGTGTTTCTTTTTCCAAGGGCACATTTTCTCATTTCTCCTGCCCATTTTACTAAAGGTTAAGGGTTGGACAGCCAGAAAACCCTGTCTTCTCAAGAATGTACCACCACAGGGCTTTGTTTTGGGATGTTGACTGGACAGCTTCCCTGAATGAAAATCCCCCAATGCAAAAAGAAAAAATCAAACAAAAAATAAATATGGGAAGAGAAGAACTTTTAGCTCCCCCTTTCAGCCGTGCTGAAACAAGCAATTGCACCTACAAAGGATGGATTTTATATCTCTGGTTTTATATTTGCGTTTACCAATAGGACATTTCCTTCAGGGATGCGATCAGTAAAAGCAAAACCAGCAGTTAGATTTAACAGCAAAGAACTCAGTGCTTTTTGTCACAGGAATAACTTCTTGCTACCAAAAAGGTTTTTTTACGTGCCATTTTCCTTTTTTTTTGCTTTGTGCTTTGCTTTGTGACTTCAACTGAATGAAGTTCAAAGACTCCGATCATTAAAACCCAACGGCACAGACTCGCATTAAAGTTAGCGATCGCAAGAACCAGCCATTCAGGCAACCTCTCATTCCCATCGGACTCCATCTGCAGGAACGAACTGCATTCATATTAGAGCCATATATGAACCGTGGTGGTTTCATGCCACAGTCTGTTGCCTAGAGAGGTTCAACCAACATGCCCAAGTAAAGAAAACTCTGCAAAGTGGTTCATTTTACCTCTGAACGGTGAAGAGCTCTTTACCTCTCACGTTTTTCCTGACCTCACAGGTTCAAGTAGGAAGTAATAAAAATAGCAAATGCCACATCTACTCCAGCACAGGAGCTGGAAGCACTCGGATGTGGTGGTGTTATTCTACTGTAGTTGGTACAGTATCGTGCAACACGGCAGAACACTGGTCACAGGAGGATGGACATCTTTTCATGATGGGCTTCTTTGCGAAGGATGACCAGAAAAATTGTCCCACGACGTCAACACTTGGTTTGGCTCTTAAGGAATATGGCAGCTCGGTTGGCTATTGTAATCTGGCATTGTTTTGGTGGCTCTGATAGAGTCTAATATGATATTGTCTATGTAACATCAACACAAGCTTGTTAACTCATCATAAACCTGCAAACAATACTTACTGTTTTATTCATCACACTGTTTCCCTTTCACTTACTGTTGATATGTGTATATAGATAAGGTATATAGTATTAACCCCCCCCCCCAAACAAAATGTTTTATGCCCATCGTAACACTTGGTTTTATTGGTATAATGGCTTTGTTCACACTGCACATAAATCAGATTAGGTTTCAAATCCGATTTCAATTATGTCAATATGCACATGGGCTATTTATCATCCTGCAAAGAAATTCTCACAGAGACTCACAAACATCTAAAAAATACAGTAGACTACTTGGAATCTGATTCCAATTCACACTAAGATGCATTAAAGACCTATGATCTGATTTCACACCTGGTATGGACAGTGTTGCCAGATTGGATGGATGATTTCCAGCCCGAAAGCTCACAAAAACCCACCCAAAACTGTCAAAATAATGTGACAAAATGTAAATCAAGATTGATAAGAGCCATTTTTAACTCCTTATAATTAAATAATGACATCAAAATATAAATATAACGCTAGATAAATTTCCCATGGATCAAATCGGTGGCAAATACATTAAAGAGAACTACCAAATATGATTAAAATATGCAAGCAGACACTGTCAAAATGGCAATCAAGAAATAAACATAAACCCACGAAAAACTCATGCATCATTTTCAATGTCAACATTCAGATTTTAAATGCAAAAAAGTGCCCAATTTAAGTGATCAGAATAAGCAACGTAATTAGAGGTATTTCACACTCGTTCATGCACACAACATTTTTTAATAACAATAATGCTTTTACTTTCGTGTCACTCTGTCTATACTTTAACTCAGAACTAAGTCTAACGTGAAGTTAATTTTGAATATAATATAGAATTTTGCCTGGTCCAGCATCTTTAAAGGATATACCAATCTGGACTGTTTAAAAGATAAAAGACAGGATAGATATAAAGAGATTTTGATGAAATAATTGAACTGTGCTCTGATTTCAGATTTGCATTGATATAGCTTTCATGTCATCTCCCTCAACAGGTGTAATTCACGTTTTTGAGAGTTACACTCTCCACTATTTACCATCGAACCTACATATGGGCATTATGGTCACTTACAAAATCAGTTATACATTCAAAATCAGATCACGCCAAAAATGGATGTGGTTTGGATCTGGTTTGTTTTATGTGGTCTTTCATAAATTCAGACTCCAAAAAACTCAATGGATTGACCCCCCCAAAAAATACAAACAATCTGAAATTTGCTGCCTGTGTGAATAAAGCCAGATACTAGACAAACAGAAAAAAACGAAAGGCATTTTAAATGTGAATCTATAATTAAGATCCATGTAAAAAGAATATGCATTTAAATAACATCTTCAAGACAACACTTTAAAACTGCCATTGGTTTAGTGTCTTAATAGAAAAAAAGAAATCCAGAAACGACCAAGAGTTCATGACTGTTTCTGCATTTTGATCTATAATTAAATTTTTTCTCACTTTCTGTTGACACGACTCAAGCAAAAGTTCTCCAGGGCCTTGTGTCTTTCCGTATGACTGGAGGCAGCCTGTTTGTGAAAGTACAGCTATGCTTAAGCCGCACACCAGCACCCATGGACTCCAATTCTACTCCAATGCTTATTGAAACTTTTTGTGATCTCATGCCAGAGATGAAGTTGAGTTTCAATAATTAATAGCTGCATATGTTGGCCCCTCCGCTGGTGTGAGGAACATCTCAGAGGCTGCGGCTTGTCCCTTCCTGGTGCTATTTTAGACCGAAGGGTCTAAGAGATCTCACAGGCATTTTACATAAGAGGGCAAGCTGATGTCTAAAGTTGTTTACATTCAGTATATACTTGGGGAAACACTTTCCATCACGTTTCTTACAAATGAGACTTTTAGGAAGTGGGAATATATTTATAAATATGACCTAAAAATATGCCATTGCCTCGGATAAGCTGTTATGTGAAGTTAAGATCACGGTGCACTTAGTTTCTAATGATGTGTCACACACCTGTAACCATGGTGCTTATATATTGGCTGCAGTTTTGTTAGCTAGGCCACGGCGCATTACTCGTGTTCATTAGGGGTGCTAGTTTTCTTGTGCAAAGGCCTTTGTTTTGTTGTACAACATGAAATTTAACTGACACGCGGTGCATATCAAGCTGCAAAATGAGTGTGGCGTGTTTCTTTATCACCAACTTCATACACAGTTTAAACAGTATATAATGTACCTACAATACTTATATAAGCTACCTGGTAAACAGTATTTAGGACTAGTGCTGCTCATGAATACCTTCTTGGGTTCATGTCTCATAGTAATGCAGTGCAAAGCTTTTATTGTTCAGATCCAGCAGGATGCCGAGGTGTTAGCTGTCTTTAGCCTAAGTAGTCTTCTCTGGTTCTGTGTAAACATACCGTATAGATAATTAACAACAATAACTAATAATGCTATTATATTACTCAAAATGTGTAACTGTTTTGATCGATATTCTAAGCTACTTTAAGAAACCGGTGTACAGATCCTAGGGAACAGATTAAGATGCTTTCACCAGGTCCAGAGTTTAACACGCTAGTTTAGCCGCTTTAAAAGATGCAGAGAAGTCTCGCCATCTCTTTTCCCACACATCGATGTGAGGAAAATCGGAAAGTGCAATGCTAATCGGATACCCATATGTCTTTTGGTTGGTATTAGTGTTGGATCTGTGCAGATGTTAAGAGTGGGTGTGCATATCCCATGTCAGACTGACCTAATCTGACTGTCTTTGCGTAGACCGAATCGTTTGTGTAACTCCAAACCGCCACTCCGCTGTAGCCAGATGACAGATGGGCCACTCAGTAGTCTACTTACATAACTTGTGTGTTTGTGTCAAGCCACAAACCGCAAGAACGAGTTGAAGGGACGGAATCTGCAAAAAAGAGGCTGTAGTCAAGAGGAACATTCCAGACTGCACATTTAAATCTTTTTTTTATGAAACCACATTATCAGGATGGAACTAGCTCTCTTTTAGAGGGCTTATATTCTCTGCTGTCATTGGACAGTATTGGCATTCTGCAATGCATACTACCGATAAATAGCTGCCGGGTTCCCGTGGTTTAAGATCAGGCCATGTCTATCCTAGGTGGAGAAGGAACCCTGAGAGGTTTTGTTTTTTTCGTGGAGGGGGTCAATCCCTCTGACCGCTTTCAGGAATGTATTTGTATGAGTATATATAGGAGTCTGACTGTGCCTTGGTGAGGTTAGAGATTGTGCGTGGAGATGCACAGAAAAGCAAAGGAATGTTTCTGGTGTCGGCTTGTCCGAGTTCATTTCGTCTGGATTTAAACGTGGGAGTAGAGGCCCCTTTTTTACCGATTTGAGGACTAGCTCTTGCTTTTTTTCTGCTTAAAGAGTCTTTTGATGAATCTGAAGCTTTGGGGGTGAGGGTGTCCGTTCCCGGTTGTGCTTTGTAAACGATTTATAGCTACAATATCGTAGTTGTTTTTGTCTCGTTGTTTTCATCTCCGGTTTTGGAAACGCAACAGGAAACATTTAATCAACATTTCAAATAGGGGTTTGTTAAATACGGCTGCGTTTTAATAACCGGGGAGTGTTTTTCTTACAAGATGCTTAAACAGTGAGATCATCCATTATTGTCAGAGATTAAACTTCAGCCTAACAGATATGACCACGCATAGAAGATCTTAGCATTATGAATCGCAAGCAGATACCGATTTATGTTTCCATCATTTCTCTCAAAGTTGGGCTGCATGATGTGGGGGGAAAAATAATTCTGTGCATGTTTGTCATTACAAGATGATGTTAGCTGCATATTGATGTAACATATGCACGTTATAAACGACTCAAACTCCGAGTAGATCCAGAGATGTTTATGTGGAGCAGCGTTTACGCCGACACTGAAAACACCATATCATGAGCTGCTCATGTGCAAATGAACACCGTGCTGCGCTTCAGTCTGAAACACGCATTGCATATATTTATTAAATGAAATAGCAGCCTTTGTGATTTGATTATCGGATTAAGCCTTTTCAGGATTTGGGTTTTAATTTGGATTAATCATGCAGCCCTATAATGTAACACGTTTGTCTCAAACCATTTTCTTTGAGAAAAAAAACATTACCCATCCAAAAATGCTAAACAAATCACTTTACATCTTGAAAATAAGATGCCAAAAGACGCCATGGGAATGTATGCTCGACGCTCTGAATGGATTATCTCACTGCTGACTTTCAAGATCAATCAAGAACCATGTTAACCTCAAGAACTCAAAGACTGTCGCACTGGATTTTTACACATTTTCAAGTATTTGCTGATCTAACTGTATTTTTTAATACTGCATGTGCATGCCGAAGAAAACAAACAAAAAATATATGATCTGAATTTATGAATGTTGTTTGTGATGTTTTATCTGTAAAAACAGGCACAGGGCAGGCAGGCTGCTGTTACTATAGGAACGACATGCAAAATCCACTTCCTCTGAAAATGTACTCATTTTCATCATGTGATTTCAGCATCGTTCATAGTTCTGAAATACAGTCCATAGTCCATGTTCTGACACAAAGGGACAATTCAACCCCCCCCCAAAAAATAAATAGTGTGCTATATAATAAACCACTGCTGTTTTGTATGGAAAAAAAGCAGCATGAACATTTTTCAAAACATATCTTTTTGTGTTCCAGGTAAAAAAAGAAGTCATACAGATTTAGGACAACATGGGAGTGAGTAAATTACCATTTTTATTTTGGGGTGAACTATCACTTTAAGAGAGAGCGCTTGACTCTGATTGGTTGATAGAAACTGCCACACTCTGCAGTCATTCCACTGGGTCTGGGCAGAAAGACAAATTAGTGTGGCTTTTTAGACCTGTTCTATACTTAGCAGCATGTGCTCATATCTAGTGATTGTATAGCCCATTGAGGGGGAAGGGGGCTGCCATACAAATAAACAGATGCTGATGATAAAAGAACCAGCTTCTGTTATGACCATCGTAGCACAGGCAATGATAACAAACGCCTGACGGATACTACATAAGCACTTCGAAATGATCTAAAAGAGAGGACAAGTTCATCTCAATGACCAATGTAGTCAGCCCAAACTGTGCTTTTTTGGTTCACACATTTCTGTCCTATTGTCTGTTCTTTTGACATTCCTGGTTTTAAAAGTATTGTTTGGTGTTAAGAGTGGGCATCTGATGCCCTGTGCACATGATGGAAGTCTACTGTGTAAAGAGAACAAGGAAAACTCAGGATGTCTTCATCTTTCATGCCGCTGCTAGCAGAAAAAAATGCAGCGGTTGAGTTGTAAAGCCATAAAGGAAAAGAGGTGTGTTTAGGTGACCCATGCCATTTACCAAAATTATTATTTTGACCAGTAAGCAATGTCCAGACTATATTCAATAACTGTGTATTACTCATTATTGCACACTAACTATATGTATATTGAAGCTGTTCATTGAAGAAGGTACTTGATGTCTCTATTCCAATGTGAAGGATAAAGTCATTGATGGGAGACAGATTTTATTGTAGATGCAATGGCTATGAATGTAGCTGAATAAATGGATGGTATATTTATATGCTTATAAAATAAACTTATGTTATCCTGAAGAGGGCCACCCTTGAATTTGGCAGGTTTTCCAAAAAAAAGACTTGATTGTAACATATTATGCATATACGTTTGTGACATTAGCACTAACGAACTGAGGATTAGGCCTACGGTTGAAATTGTTACTAAGGTTCAAATTCAACAAAAACCCAAATTATTGTTTCTTAAATTGGATGTGATATATCACAGCAAATTGCAAATACTCTGTATAAATGTCACTTGAAATTAACGTAAAATGACAAAAAAAGTTTTATAAAGGTGCATTCACATTTGCGAAACGTTGGTGAATTTTGCGGGCAAAGTACGTTTGTTGTCAATTCCAAACGAAGCAGCTTTATATTGGTAAACACAATACATTTCTGTGTTGATAGTTCAACAAATTAGAATCTGATGTAAAATTCGCTAGAGAAAATGTTTCACCTGACGCATCCCCCACATAATATTTCTAAATGCTTGGATTGCAAATAACATGGCGGCATTTCGCCCCCAGAATTTCAACAACAAAGCTAAATGTGACCGCATATTTAAGGGCCATTCACACAGAACGGGTTGGTGTTAAAAAATGCGAGAAAGGGCCCAACTAAATGTAAAAGAATGTTTTGAAACACTGCATAGCGGTCAAGTGTAGCAATGTTTTACACTGGACAACATTAAAAGTTAAAAGTAATGCACATAACGATTGAAAATGGCGCCACGAGTACATGCGTTATATTTTCTAATCAGCGCTACTTCCCGTTTGGTGGGAACTGCCCCTTATTAAAAATGGTTGTTCATCCGCGTTTATTGGCGATGTAGATGTCGCCTGAAACGCACTGATTTGTATTTGAGGTGATGAGATAAATGAGCGGCCCTTCTCTCAACATTAATTACATTATGTCTCGGGTTTAATACAGACCAGATCAAACTGACTACGTCGCAGTGACGTTCGTCAGGCTCACGTGCGTGCTTTGACCTCGCGGGCTTCGTCGAGCTTTTCATAAACCCACCATAATGCAGTGTAGAAAGATGCGAGGCGCAGGTTTCAGAGGGTCACATGGTTTTCTTAATGACGACGATTGCTGCTGAAGGCTGTTAGCAGGCAACAATTAACTCTAATGGAATGAAAACTCATGTAGCCCTATTGTTAAACGGTGTCAAGTATCAGCAGAAATGAGGGCTTTAATTAAAGAATATTTTGAAGGCGTTGTGCCACTATATTTTGTCATTTTGAGTGTCTAGTCTGTGTTTACTCGGATACAATTATGCAATTTTATGCTTTAGTGCACAGGTTTACGCGGCATCACCTTACAAATATAACTCTTAGTAGACGGAAATACATTATTTTTACACTGCTCGCATTTACGCGCACTAGTCTGGATAGAGGGAGCTGATGAGGTTTCATTTTCTGGACATGATATACAATATCGCAATACATTAACTGAAAGCACTTGCTTCGTGTACAATGTCTTATACTGTTTATCTAATTGCACCGTTTTGTTTCTCGTTTCTCCAAAGTTCAATAGATTTTAATCCCCTTCTGAGGGAGAAAACACTTGGTGACTGTTATTATTGTTATCTATCTCACTTGCTGGCTGTACTAGTTTTTACTTTGAGCTGTGTCATGTGTGTAAATAGAAACTGCCATTGCCATTGTAATTGTGCTTCGGTGACAATGTTCTGGTGCTCGTCGGTGCCGCTGTTGTTGTTTTCTTTGGTGTAAAGTCCTTTCCAAGGTGCCTGTGTTCATATGAGCTCCTGGTTAATGGTCATGGAAAAATAAAGACGATTTTTTTCGGCAGCTGTTTACTATACAATGTCTGCTGGTGTGTATTTATTAATCCAATTCTATAACGGCGTAATGTGCGTTTTTTTCAGAACCCGGGCTTGATTATAATAGGTTGAATTGTTAAAGTAGCCTTGGGTCATACTGTGTTTAGTGTTTATTAACAGAAAAGAAAAGCACATGCCGTTTTGTACTTTTCTCTCTCTAAGTCAAATACTAATTAAAATAGCCTTTAGGATATTGTGTATGAATATAACGGAAATGCCGTCAGGGAAACGGTTTGCGCGAAACAGTAATATATTTCTTAGTTATCTGTCCATGTGAATTAAAAAAAAAAATTAACCATCACATACTGTAAAATATGCTAAATTTAGCACGTTAATACTACATGGACACGTCCTGTGTGGACAATTTGAAAACACCCCTGAGGACGACTGTGGGACATAAATTGACTTGAGAATAACAAACATACCGTTTCTAGAGCCACTTTTTACATTAAAAAGATGACAACAGTGTCTTGTCCATTCAGGGGTTTTCCTCAGCTAGAAATGATATATATATATATATACACACGACTCATTTCCATATAGTAAAAATGTAATAAATATTGACCGCCCTAAAAAAATGTTTTGTTACATTAAACAATTGACGTATAAAAGTCACCTTGAGAAAGTAAACATTAGGGTGCCATCTAGTGTTCTGTTGCGGTCATACAGCTGCATTGACTTCCTGCAACATTTCAAAGAATGACTGCTGGACAAAGACGGTATGTAATGTGCTTTATTAGGTATCAGACACACAAAGGAACAAATGTATGTGTTTTTTGCTCAAATTAGTTTTGGTCTTTCAGGATGCTAATTATCTATGAACATAACAGCAGATTCAGCTACTACACTAGTAAACCAGGACAAACGCCCTCTAGAGACATTCAGTATAAAGCAACATTCATAATTCAAAAGTTGATGGGAAGAAACAAACAACACCTGAGCCACAGCATGGCTGGAGTGAAGCAGAAGGGGGATAAATGAAAACATTTTTGGTCCCACTGGAGATTTCCACCCACCATGTAGTGTCACAACACAAAACATAAACTTTGTTAACCTCCTAACAATATTCCATATTAGTATTTTATTTTCGATGCCAACAATAGATCTAGAGCGACTGATCAGACATGTTGAACTCTGTAAATGTTTTTATATTGAATATTTATTTGCTGCAGCAAGCATTAAACATTTGCTTGTCTCCGTATATATATCAAAGCAAAACACAAAAAGTAAAAGCACACTCAAATTATGAAGCAATAATGAAATATTCCCATATATGAACACATCTGCCAGTTAAGCACCATCTCCTCTGCGCTCCAAAGCCTTTAGCAACCTCTACCCTATTATTAGATTTTATCTACACTCTATTAACAATATCAATAAACATACTTTTTTAATTTTGCAGTCTTGGAGATGCCACAACAGCAGCTACTACAGTGCAAGCGGCTCCATGAACTACACAAACAATACTAGAATTAGTGCTTGTAAATATTACGGAGTTGCATTGGATCCAAGGCTAACTGTTTAACATGAGCACTGTTTTTTATAGCAGTGTTTAGAGTTTCAAACAACAGGGAAGACTATGACATCTGTCCCTCTCATAGTTTGTCCTGTTTTCTGGGTTAAAAAAATACAGCAGTGGTTAAAGTACAAAGCCATCAGAAACAACTTTATAGTGAGATGAAACCTCCCCAGTTTTAGCAATAGAAGGCACTGGGGTCAATACTAATGCTACAAAATAAAAAGAAATTAAGTCACAAAGCACGTACGCTTAAGTCTGCTCATTTTATGACACAGCCTCTCTAAAGCCAAATCAAGAACCCAAAATATAGAAAGAGCAATAGTGTAACATCACTGCTGTTTGATCATATTTTATATTATTGCTAATAATACACTCAATATACTTTGTATACAAACATCTTTTAGTTTAACGTATACATTTAGAGTTTTTGGCATTTGTTTTAAAAATGGAAAAATGAACTATTTAATGAACTAGAATTTGGCTGGCGATTTTTAGTAGAGAGATGTGTTACAGAGAATGAACACAAACCAAAAGTCAAATTCAATTACATATTTAAACTTTATATAAAGACTTCAGGATATTTTCTTTAAAAGTGTAAAAAGAAACATTTAGGGACTTCTAAGTGAAAGCCTGAGCCTCTCATGTAGGCAAATCTGAAGTTAGGGGTCAGAGGTCAATGTTGCAGTGGAATGAGTAATATCGTGCTCTGACTTGACAGTACATGAGTGAACATGCATCTCACATTCTGACACCAATCTGTTCCAGTGTAGGACTACCGCGTCCCGTCTGGAGATGACCCAGACTCCAGTGGAAAATTATGACCACAGAACAAAGCTCACTGTGACTATGTAGAAGTACTGCTGTGGAATGGAAGAAGGGGGACAGGAGGTCAAGAGGAGAAAGAAGAGGGGAGCTTTTGAGGGTGGATCCTCAGTGGGTTTTTTGATCTGGTGGACATGTTCCATCTGGCTGTTCAGCCAATGGTTCTCCGTCTGGTGTGGATTCTGAAACCTCTTCAGTATCGCCTGTCGATGGCGTAATCTTGGTCTGTAAAGTCAGAAATGAGGTTGGGGTTTTCAGCATTTTCAACTCACATGCACAGTTTTCACTTCAGAGTTCCTTTACCTTTAAGGTTTCCACTTTCTCCTCAAATGACTTGAAGGTGGGTGTGTTTCTGCAAGAGATGTGATAATGATGTAAAACAGACTGAATCTTCACACCGATATAACAATCGATATAGAGCAAAAAAGGGTGTAAGTACATCAAATGATTAGCTAATTCATCTGCTATAGCTGTGCTCCAAAGCCCAAGCGAGCTAGTAAACGTTGATTATAAATATATGTTAATCATTACTAAAGAGAAAAATATGTTTTATTTTCTTTTAAATGCTTATTTGAATAGAGTTAGCTTAGCAACATGCTAATCACAAGACTATTACAATGACCTATAGACATTGATGAATCTCTTATTGAATAAATCAACAATAAAGGGTTAGTTCACGCAAAAATGAAAATGCTGTCATTAATTACTCACCCTCAGGTAGTTTCAAACCTGTAAGACGTTCGTCCATCTTCATAACTCAAATTAAGATATTTTTGATGAGCTTACCGACCCTCCATAGAAGGCAATACAACTGAAATATTCAAAGCTCAGAAAGGTAGTAAAGACATAATTAAAATAGTCCATGTGACATCAGGGGTTCAACCGTAATTTTATGAAGCCACAAGAATACATTTGTGTTTTCTTTGCACACAAAAAGTATTATCATAGCTTCGTAAACTTATGGTCAAACCACAGACTATTTTAACGATGTCCTTACTACCTTTCTGGGCCTTAAATGTGTCAGTTGTGTTGCTGTCTATGCAGAGAGCTCTCGGATTTAATCGAAAATATCTTAATTTGTGTTCTGAAGATGATTTAGATTTTTGGAAGAACTATCCCTTTAAATACTGGTTTAAGATGCATTTATTTTAAAATATGAGGGAGAAAAAAAAAAGACAAAACTAGCACCAGTCATTATACAACAATATTTGCCCACAGAATGTCACAACTGACCAATCAAAATCAAGCATTCCTGTAATATAGAGGTTTATGTGGGTCTGTCAGAACTAATTCTTACCTCATCACCGGCATGCTAGCCGAATGCTGTATGGAGCGTATACTATCCGTCAGCAGTAAAGAAGAGCAGACAGGAGTTAGCCAAAGCCATGAGTATCAAGTGCGTTAGAAGAGGGGAAATAAAGCCATGCACCCGCCACCTACACATGTCTAGGAGTTCATAATCAGCATGAAAAAACACCTCAGCTCTTCATGCTGTGTGAAACGGAGTAAGAGCATAAGGCTTTAATCCATCAGGAGTTTATGACTTTATTACCGGTTAGGGATGTTCAGTTTTAACCGTTAACCGAACGATAAGAATTTTGACTGATTGATACATTCAGTTAAACAGTTTAAAGTCACTTATTTATTAATTTTTTCAGTAATTTATCAAAATATTTTAAAAGGTTTTCTGCATTGTTAAAATAAGCTACGTGTATAAAAATATAAGTATTTTAGAGAGAGAGAGAGAGAGAGAAACTTACAGTAAGTCGCTTAAAAGTAGCATTTGAGTATTTCATTCAGAAATAGGCCGACATAAATTACAAACACTATAATAAACACTAAACAAAACTAGGCTATTTTAGTTCCCCTCACTCCACAACAAATCTAAGACTTATAACAAACCTAAGACAACAAAGGCTATTTAGAAAAGAACAATAATTAAAAATGTAAGAATGCTATATAAACGACAAACTAACATGAATTAATTTAGGCTAAAATGAAACAAACAAATGTTGGGTCTTTTGTTCAACACAAAATTAAATGTTTCTGTATTCGTGATATGAATGCCAAAATAGTAGGCTGTTTACTGTTTATGTAGGCTCACTCGCGTTCCAATATCCACGTAAAAAAAATGTTTTGCATAACTTCACGGCGGTACGGTGATAAACGTTTAACGGCACAGATTTGACTACATATTTAAACGGAGCAGTGTGTTTTTTTCCATATGTTTGACATTGTTTTTATAATGATAATGAACAGGCTGCATCGTCAAGATAGAATGCTTAAATGTGAACGCAAGCGGCGCTGAAGCAATCACTTGATTTTTTTTTACCTTCTAACAGTGGAAGCAAATACTCCTTTTAATCATGAAGATAATCGGAATTGTAAAAGGTT
Organism: Oxygymnocypris stewartii; assembly: GCA_003573665.1. Taxonomy (NCBI): domain Eukaryota; kingdom Metazoa; phylum Chordata; class Actinopteri; order Cypriniformes; family Cyprinidae; genus Oxygymnocypris; species Oxygymnocypris stewartii. Next base: position 175,393 of record QVTF01023765.1, on the reverse strand, counting down.
TGCTTTTATTTGTGTACATACACTATGAAAAAAATATATTTGCGCTTTTGTAAAATAAGCCTAAAAAATAGGATGTCGCATTCTGCCGTCTGGTTTCTTTTCACGCAGCACAAAAATGAACCGAAAATCTGCACACTGGGCAACTTGTTGCACAGTTTTTCTTTCGTTTTCTTAAGTGAAAATATATTTCTCATATAGGTGTATTTATTCATACATATAGCTTTATGTTTTTCTCCGATCACAGAAGTGCTGCAGGTGCGTGATGTGATATGATCGTGTGAATCCTCATGTTCTGTTGTTTGCTGCTTTTTGCACATGTAAAATTAATCCCGGAAAACACTTTTTTTTTTTTACGGGTCACAGACACTTATTCTTTCTAATTTAATATAATCTTGTCAGTTAATGGTTAACAATCGGTTAATCAGCGTCGGTTAGGAAAAATAACCTAAATGAACATCCCTATTACAGGTATCACGGACACTGATTCACACCACAGCTGGGACGCCCAGTTTGGATGAATAGGGTGTGTGAGAGAATTAGAAGGGAATAAACAGGGTTTAAGCACATCTGCATCACTGTCAGAGGGGATGATATGTTCAGCAGATTGATAGATTTGTATGGGACACAAGCACATAAACTATAAAGAATGCTGAGAAATAATGATGCTGCTTTTTAGACAAAGCAGGAGGAAAATCAGAAAACTTTTAAATTATCTTATTGACTCAAAATGACAAAATCGTTTGCACAGTGCTTTTAAGTTACAGGTATAGTATACCCAAACATTAAAGTTGTCATCATTTACAGCAAACCTTGTATGACTGTTCATCTGCTAAACACAAAATAAGATTTGTGATTTTTTTGTCCATGCAATTAACATCAACGAGGTTCAATGTCATTTTGGAATCCACTGACTTTTTTGTATGGACAAAAAAGCAGAAGAGTAACAGGCACACAAGTTTGGAGTAAATTATGACAATCTTCGTTTTTTAGGTGACCTATTTTAAACAAAAATCAAAAACTCTGAATTGCAAATACCCATTCAACATATACATGTCATGCACTAAAAAGCAGAGGTTTAAGAAGTAAAAGGTAGACATGCATCGAAACAGCGGAAGAAATGGGAGACTAGCACTACCTCCAAGTACATGCCACACTATAAAACCATTCATCACACTACTGAGAGATGTAGCAGCCAAAATAACTGGCTTTTGTTTGAAGCCACTGTAAACAGTCTTACCCAAAAGAATTGGAAAATGACTGTAATCTGTAAATGGCAGAGGTGTCATTAGCGGAAACAGTTAACAATGTTGCCAGCGTTGCAGCGAGAGTGTCGTAAGATGGTGAAATTGAGCAAATGTCAGTTCCTTAGACTTTAGAGTATGATGTGGGTGTCTGTGGTTAATGGTTTTATTCCATCTCAATTTTGGTAATCCCATTGTGCGTGGGAGTACTATTCAGTCCTTTGCCATTTTGTCCAGTAGTGTTATGCTAAATGCACATGTATGTGTAAGTGGTGATCACACATGGCTACATTCACACAGTCTGCGTTTGGGATTGACGAATGCATTTGACTCTCAAAATGCCCTACAGACTGAATATCGTGTATCAGCGTCAAATAGTGATAGAATAATGGCAAATATAAAAATGTTCAGTTGTGTCTTTAAAGTCAACATTTATTCACCCTCATGTTGTTCCAAACCAGTACGATCTTCATCTTTGGAACACAAATTAATATATTTTTAATAAAACCTCAGACATTTCTGTCCCTTACTTAAGGTGCATTCTACCAAAACTTTGATGATTCAAAAAAGTTAAGAGATTTAAGAATTCAAGTGGCTTAATCCAATGCTTCTCTGACAAGTCAAGCGAGCACATTTGAGCTTCAAGGTTTAATGGTGTCTGCGACTGTGGCTCTCCTGAAAAGTTGAATTAAAACGTTTGATTCATATGGATTACATTTAGAATATCTTTATGAACTTTTTAAAACATAAAAGTCTAGGTGGAATGGACTTTTAATGGAGGGACAGAAATCCCTGCGGTTTCATTAAAATATCTTCAATTGTGAACCAAAGTCCTATTGGTTTGGAAATCACATGAAAAAAGTTTTTTTTTAAACTATCCCTTTATATGCTGCAACTCATCTTTTAAGATGAAAATCTCCACCCAACATTTATCTGGAGTTTTGGCTCATTCTCTGACCACATAGCTTCCAAATTTTGCAACGAAAAGGCAGCTGAGACTCTTTCAAAGTGTCACTTTGGTTATTAAATGCAACTTTCTACCATTTTCACTCCGTCTAACAAAGCCCTATTTTCCAAAATCACAAATGTATTCACTAAATTAATTTGCAATCATTTGACAGTTGATGTTAAATTGTGTTGTTTTTATATTCCTGGTAAAATAAAGGTTGAATTAATCTGCCTCAGTGTGAATGTAACCAGAGTGGTTTGGAACAGACAGTATTAATAGGTATTAGTTAGTCTTCATTCATGTGTTACTATGTCAAAAGGCTACAAAGGATAGTTTGATCAAAGGATGATCAGTTGGACAAGGGTTAAATTTCCCATCTCACCTCACGTCCTCTAGCTTTCTGCTAATGGCTGAGCCCACACTGGTGAACGCTGTCGTCGCCTTCTGACCAACTTGGGACAGGGTCTCTGAGGTCTTCTTATACCTGTCCAGCACAGATGAGGAACAGATGTGTACAGAAAATGTATACAACATAACCGTAAAACACAAGATAGTGTAATTCTAACAGCTGGAGTGAGCTAGTAAAATCAAGCATGTTCACAACTGCATATCTTTAATGCAATTCAGCCAAATGGCAAGTGTGAATTGCACAGCAGAAGCATTGACAGATGGAGCAGCTTCTCCGCTGCAGTGTGAGAGGTGGCGGGTGGCACGTAGATGCCTGAGGCGAGTGAGGGCACATACGCAGTGGAGGTGGTGACATCATGCCAGCCTTTGCTCAGGTTCTGTTTGAACTCATTAAGTGGAGTGATGCACAGTTTCCGCTTGATGTCCGCCACCTGCTTCTCCTTGGCTGCCAGCACCTGAGAAAGAGTCTGGATCTCATCTTCCACCTGTAGGGACACAGGATAGAAGAATTCACCTGACATGGAAAATATGGTTAAGTGTGGTGACACAAGTGTGGTGAAATCACTGATGGGTTTATCCATAAAGCCCAGTTAGAATATATAGCATAGGTTGAAATGGTAAAGAAAAAAGCATTGCAAAATGAGTTCAGCTCCTGAGACAATCTCATCCATTGAATAAAGTATTTTTGGCTGGAATCTGAAATGTAACAACACTGAAATATGCAGACCTTTGCTAGTTCACTGTGGAGCTCTGCTTGCTCTTCCTCAGTAAGGGCCAAGCAGGGCGAACAGGGCACTGCATTCACAGCATCTTCGCCTACTTCTGGAATTAAGTCTGGACTCTTGGGCCCTACAAAAATAAATACAGAAATAAACGTGCTGTAATACATATTAAGGTTATGTAGGATGCTAATAAAATAGCTAGTCTAAGAAAAAGTTGCAGGCTTGAAACAAGTATGCCACACACGTCCTGAAAGGGTGAACCCAAAATATTTTGATTGCCCCCTAGTGGCCGGCTTCAGTATAGGTCATATTACCCACCCTCTCAATGTAAACAAATTGGACTTGTCTCAAACTAATAGCATACTGACTTTAGTATGTGACTGCAAACTAAATTACAATTAGGAGAATTAATCGAGTAACACTAAGATTTACAATTACAAGAAAAAAGTCGCAATTACCAGAAAGTGAGAAACAATGTGACAATTATAATAAAAATGTTATACAAGTTTACAAAAAAAGAACATAATACTATATCAAGTTCCAATTCCAAGAAACAAAGTCACAGTGTGAAATGTAAACATACAATTATGAGTAAGTTTCAATTATTATAAAATAAATTAACACTGAAATATAGTTTCTTGCTAATGTATTCACACCCCTTCATTTTTTTTCACATTTTGTTATGTCGCTGCCTTATGTTAAAGTGCTTTAAATTACTTTTCCCCCCACATCAATCTAAACTCCATAAACCATATTGACAAAGCAAAAACAAAATTGTTACAACTTTTTTGTTTGATGCGACAAGCTTTGCTGCTCAACATTTGGCAATTATTTACCATTTGTCTCCTCACCTCTTCTCTTCACCTCTCAAGCTCTTTCAAACTAGATGGGGGCAGACGCACATTTTCAGGTTTCTCCAGAAATATTTGGTCCAGGCTGTGGTTGGGCCACTCAAAGACATTCACAGCGTTGTGTATAACCCACTCTTGCTGTGTGATTAGGGTCATTGTCCTGTTGGAGGGTAAACCTTCTGCCCAGTCTGAGATTCTGAATGCTCTAGGTCAAATTCTAACATTGCAATCTAAAAACAAACATAATGCTTTTAAAGCAGAAGTTACATTTACTAAACTAAAAAAACAAACAAAAAAAAAAACACACAAAGGCTAATTGAGTAAAAAGGCTATTCGATTACCTCATTACAGTCCCTTTACAGTCAGCGCTATAATACAAATACACTTACTTTTAGGTTTAAAATTTCACTACAAATTATTCAGCAAAATGTATATTTTATCCAGAGTTATTATTGCGCTCCTATTTCATTGCGCTCTGTGTTTGGCACGCATGTGCGTGCCGGAGCTCATTCTAAATGAAGTCTGTGAAGTTTAGCGGAGAATCGCAAAGTAGAAGGCTCATGCACTTCTGACAGCAAAATTGAAATATTTCCATGGCTTTCTGACATTTACAGATGGAGAATATAACTGTGAAATGTAAGTTATACATTTAGGAAAAGAGCACATAGCTCAAACACATTAAACCGCGCATCTCTGTCAGCAGCACACGCAGCCTTTCTGTGCGAGCCGCTTTAAACTGAAACTATAGGCTAGATTTATCATTTTGTGTGCCACTGATAAGTTGCCTGACGGACACCTAAAATTCGAATGCAGCGTTTTGCATTCAAATGTGGATTTTTATTTGAAATTCAATGAATATTCTAAATTTGATATTTTTTGGACAACCCTAGAATGCTCTGGACTGGGTTTTCATTAAAGCTATCTCAATATTTTGGTGCATTGAGCTTTTCTTCTATTCTGATGAGTCCCTCAGTCGCTGCTGCTGAAAAACAGCCCATAACATGAGACTGCTACCAGCATGCTTGACTTTTGGGATGGTACTCTGCAGGTGATGAGCAGAGCTGGTTCCCTTCAAACATGATGCTTAGAATTGAGGTTCATCAGACCAGAGAATCTCGTTTCTCAGAGTTTGAGGGTCCTTTGGGTGCGTTTTCTTTTGTCTTCACTGAGGAGAGGATTGAGTTTGGCCAGTGTTGCAGTGATGTTTGTCCTTCTGTAGATTTCTCCTGTCTCCACATATGATCATCAAGCTCAACTAGAGCGACCATCAGGTTCTTGGTCACCACTCGAACCAAAGCCTTTCTCCATCAATTGCTCAGTTTGGACAGGAGGCCAGCTCTAAGAAGAATTCTGTTTGTTTAAAAAAATCTTCCATTAAGGGTAACAGAGACTACATGCTTCTGTGACCCTTCAATGAAGCAGAATTTTTCTGAACTCTTCCCCAGATGAATGGCTTGACGCAAAACAGTCTCCGAGCTCTACAGACTGTTCTTTTGACCCCAGAGCTTGGTTTTTGCTCTGATTTGCATTATCAGCTGTTAGACCTTTTATAAAGACACGTGTGCCTTTCCGAATCATACCCAGTCAATTAAATTTGCCACAGGTTACCTTCACTTAAAGTCTAGTAACATCTACAAGCAATATGAATGCTCCAGATCTAAATTCCAACTGTCCCAGATACGGGTACGAGTACTATCACAATGGAATCATTTAAGTTTGTTATTTTTAATACATTTGCAAAGATGTTAAAACAAATTTATTTTTTTTGCTTTACCGTTATAGTGTATGGAGTGTAGATTGATGTGGAACAGTTTAACATAAGGCAGCAACATAAAACGTCAAAAAAGTAAGGGGTATGAATACTTTCGCAAGGCACTGTAATTATACAATTATGAGTTAAGATTACAAATTATGAGACATAAAATCACACAGAGAGATATAAAATTACAATTAAGACAAAATTAGTATTTACCAGAAATAAAAACCACATAGTATGACAAAGTTACAATAACAAGTAAAATGTTGAATAAAAGTCACAATTTCCCTTTCATTTTTTTTATTCTAAGACAGAAATGTGCTTTCTTCTAGTGACGCATTTTAGAAGTTCTGGAAACAAATTCCATTGCTCTTTTGTGAAATAAATTTTTGCATCAAGTTAGTCTTAGGTCATATTAAGTTGAACTGTCATTTTGAATGCAAGTGCTGTTAGCTCAGTGGTGAGAAAGACTCTGGTTCAGATTTAGAGATCATGTAGAGTCAGACGTCAGGCCAGGAGGGAAACGACGAAACATGAAGGAAGAGGAGGAGGTCAGAGAGAAGTCATGCGTCAAAGAGCTTTAAAACTTTATAAGGTGCTTGTCACATGATGGACACCCACCCAAGGGCTCACGCAAGTCAGGAAGATGTACTTTGATGCCTCCACTGACAGACCATACTATGGAAATACAAGATAAATAATAAAACTTCTGGATGTCACCATTCAGTATGCTGATAACTAGAAAGAAAGAAAGAAAGAAAGGCCAAAAATGCAGCATTGTCAATCAAACTGACAACTGTATGACAGCCCTGAATGACCGGCTCTGCACTGCACTGTATATTATACTGTAATGCTATCAGCTGATGTGCTTGTTCTTATTCAGTATAACCAGTGTTTTAGTGCATCCCATGATTATTGGATTAACAAAATAACCTGATAAGACCATTCACTTTGTTAAACACAGATTCCAGAGCTTTGACAAAACCAGCCTTTTCTGTGGTAGCGTGGAAAAAGAACCCCTGCTCATGTCAATTTTATGGACCTAATTTTATGCCTACATTCAGCAGAGGTCAAATATGAGGTTCAGGTCTTAGCTTGCAGCTGGGAGTTTGAAAACATGTTTCAGGAAGAAACATAAAAGTCGCATCACATGAGAAGGGTGTGCAGCTCATTTGTAAGCAGCTTGTTTGATATTTCTGGAAAAACCGGTAGATTTGCCTCCCACTTTAACTTACCACAGAGGTAATTATGAACAGAAGAGAGTATCATTTATAGCTTGTTTGACATTAAATTCCAAACAAAATATGTTTTTGTGTGTTTAGCATCTCTTGACCAGACTTTTGCCACTTAAAACGAGTAGGATAGCATACTTACCCATATATTGTTACACTACATCTAATACAATGATAAATGTGCACTGAACACAGATTACATGAACTGATTGCTTTCTTATTTTGTCTGAGTTTACATTTCTAATATGAACAATGCTTCGTTAAGGGGTGACTGTTCTTAAATTAGATGAAGTTTCAATAAAATTAAAGTGATTCCCCACCTTCTATGTTCTCCTTCACAAAGTCTAGTTTCATACAACATTTTCTGCTCATCAAAAAACATTTCTTTGATACTACATCTGCTGACTGTGCCAGTACTACAGGTTACACATGGATATTGACACTTGACAGTGGTCACCCAATGTCTACGGTCCATTTGAAACAGTTGAGTGGTTAACAGCAAGATCCATATGACATCACTTGCATGGTTATTATGACTACAGCCAGTGGCTGAAAATATTTTACTGTAAAAGCATGCTTCGTCCGTAATTTTTTTTTAACAGTATAAACAAACAGGTTCAATGTACAAAATTTTTCTACACTGTGGGTTAGAAAAAAAGTGGCTCATTCCTCCAATATATTTCTTTGCAAATCCCAGAGGCACTGCTCTACCGATCATATACACACCTTTTAATGCAAGATCATAATTTATTTTATATTTTGGAATTTGTTTTTCAATGTTAGAAATAACTTTTATAAAGCCATCTGACACACTGGCTTAAACAAAAATAATAATAATAATAAAAAATATATATATATATATATCAGTGTTAAAAAACAGTACATTAATACTATAATTATTTACAGATACGTAATAATAATTATATCATGCTTAAGCCACATTTAAAATTAGTTAATTTAACTGCTTTGGATAACAAAATATTAAAACAAATGGCATATGTAAACGTGATACTTTTTTTTCTCTCCTCACTTTCAGAGTCATTTTTAATGCAAGTATGAAGACTTGAAGTGGTGGGAAAAACTAGATCAAGAAAAACAAATGTGGCCATTAAAAAGAAATGCATTAAATTCTTTCAAACAGCTAAGGTGTGATGTGAAAGGGCTTAAGATTTGTTCAGAAGTCCCTGATTTCATCACCAGCTTTAATGTAACAATTCCCATTTATAAGTTTCAACATCCTCAGTTGAATCGATTTCTCCACACATGGATTTCCAGATAGACAATATGACAATAACAGGATTACGAATGGCTGCCCTCTCACGAATCACCATATACAATAAATATTTCTTACCCTGATGTGCCATGAAGTCTCACAGGATTGATCAATGACCTCTCTCGGTCTGTATAATTGTAAGATTGAGGGCCTTGTGTAAACATCCTTATCATTTGTTAACCAAGCTCACTGCTCTTCCATTTAGTGATTAACATCTTAAGTGCATTATAGTAACACAGTTACACTCTTGGCCATGGAATAATTTATAGATACAGTTTTACTGTACAGTAGGGCTGTCAAATTGGCAGAAAAATTACATTCACATTTTTTACTAAAATATTATCAAAATTCGAATTATATTCAAATTTAAAAGGCATAAATTCAGTTAGGAAAAAAAAGCTTTTGGCTTCTCTCTTGAGGCCACAAGAGGGCGAATCGAGCTAATTATTACCAAATGCACGTTTCTTCAAAGTAGGGCTGGGCAATGAGCAAAAAATTTATATCTCTGTATTTTTGTCCTGATTTGCAGTATGCGGTACATATCTCGGTATTTTGTATTTGGATTAAACAAATAAATAAAGTGAATGTAACCATGAAGGCATATATAATGTGCAAAAAGGGTTAACATCACATTACATTCTAACATTGTAACATTGCGATCTAAAAACAATAAATTTACTAAACTAAAAAATAAAAATATAAAAAGCACAGTCTAGGCTAATGGAGTAAAAATGCTATTTTAATTACCCCATTACAGTCACTTTACAGTTAGTGCTATCATACAAATACACTTACTTGTAGGTTTAAAATGTCCAACTACAAATTTTTCAGCAAAATGTATATTTTAGTCAGAGTTATTGCGCTCCTATTTCATTGCTCTCTGTCTGTTTGGTGCGCATGTGCACAGCGACGCGCGTTCAGAATCAAGTCTGTGCAGTTTAACGGAGAATTGCAAGATGGAAATATTTCCATGGCTTTCTAACATTTACAGATGGAGAATATACCTGTGAAAGGTAAGTTATGCATTTAGGAAAAGAGCACATAGCTCAAACAGCACATCTCTGTCAGGGCACATGCAGCCTTTCTGTCAGAGCCGCTTTAAACTCAAAGATTCATCATTGCTGATAAACATTATTTATTAACATTTAAATCATATGATCGCAAGGTTCATATTTACGCTGTTAATATGCACGTTCGCTAGCTAGCTAATTTCTTAATCTAGTAATTACATGTTTTTTTTTTTTGGTAGAACTTAATTTGACTTGTCTTTGGGCTCTCTTGTGTGAGACACGAGTGCAACGCTGATAGATGTCCCTCTAGAAAATACAATAAATATGCATTCTGTGTGAACGGCTTGGTTTCAGTTTTGAGGTAAACAACAACATCTCCACATTGATGTTCTCTTTTTCCACTATATTTTGAATGTGTAGCACCTGCCTGATGGGCACCTAAAATTCGAATGCAGCGTTTTGCATTCGAATGTGGATTTTTATTTTTTAAAATTCGATGAATATTCAAAAAATATTTTGACAGCCCTACTATACAGAATTGTTAAGCGTTTTCATACCTGCCAGTTTGACCGTGTAAAGTCAATTCTGAGAATTTTTTGTAAACACATTATAACATACACTTTTCTTATTCCTTATAGTGTTGGGAAAGGGGCCGTGCTCGGCGGCTCGATTGCGTCATCGAGTCCTGATTTGGCACCTAGCACACCTAATAACTAGAGCACATTAGCATTAGCATCAGTGGTTCACGGCTCAATCACGATTTACTGTCATTACCGTTAGTTACCACAGCCTACAGTTTGCTAGCTAGCTTCGTCATGTAAATGCATAATACCTCGTTCCGATCATTTACAAAACAGCTCAGTCTCCTTATTAAATAAGCTGCTAGAGGAAGACCATTGAGAGTGATGGCAGCTTTCCCATATGTGGGCGAGGTGTCAGCGACGCCAGTGGACACGCCCCCAGCGTCTGAGAGCAGAGAATACTGCTTATTTTTTTTCAATATTGTGATAGCTTATTTTATATACTTGCCGTTTTTTTTAAGCATTCAAATTTGGCTGGGTGGTTAATAATAATAGCACATTATTCTGGGGTGTGACAAACTCAGAACACACATTTAATATTGACTTTACACAGACTTTAAGACAAATCCTGTTGTCCTGTTAATTCAATCAATGTTTGTTAAAGGGTTTTGATAAAAGGGTTCGATTTAATATGAAAACATACACAGTCTAAAAATAACAAGCTGGTTGTCAGTCAGTACTGGAGTTTTTTTTAATCCCTTTAGCAGGGATAGGCAACTTCGGTCCTGGAGGGCTGGTGTCCTGCAGAGTTTAGCTCCAATCCTAATCAAACACACCTGAAGAAGCTCATCAATGTCTTTAAGATCACTAGAAACTTACTGGCAGGTGTGTTTGATTAGGGTTGGAGCTAGACTCTCCAGGACCGAAGTTACCTATCCTTGCCTTATAGGATGATTATATGTAATTGTGCATGCAATTTTGTCTTGACTAATACTACACTGGTGTAGCACCTACAGCTCTGCATATCCTTCTGCAGGATTCCATTGTCAGAAATGAGAAGCTAGATGTTATTTTTAAACAAGGTCCCTGATTATTTCAGTCCAATCTTTCTGATTAGCAGAGAAATGTAAAAAAAAAAACCTGGCAGAACATACTAAGTTGACCTCAGGGGGAAAAATCTAATAAAAAATTAATATTACAAATGAATGATAATACAGTGAATGGTTAGTAGAGATGGCACTTTCGGAGTCTGCATTAGCCTGGTGTTATTCTGCAACCCTGCAACCTTGCGGCCCACTTAAACAGCATCTGCTCCTGACAGATGAGATGTTTCTTTAAAACATCAGAACTTGACAGAAAGAGGGCTCTCTCATATTTTCCATAACATTCTCTGTCTCTCGCTTTTATACTGTGACAAACACCAGTCCACACCTAAACACACACACACACCCACCCACTGAGCACCTGAACAAACACAGATACCTCTGAGCGGCAGTACCGGTGAACCAGGGGGAGTGAAGCTCTCTTCGGGTGACAGATAAAGGTAGCTGGTGTTCACTCCCTGCTCAAAGTTGAACGGAGACTTGTACTCCTCTACAGGTTCCTCCATGCTGCCCATGAACAGGAAGCTCCCTGGACACTAAGTGATTGCATGTGACCGAGACGGTCAGGATATCACTGTGCCGATTGTCCCATCTTCTAGCTACAGTTGCAAGTCTAAGTGTGTTGCAGATTCTGCAGTGCAAGCAGGGATCACATGATATCCTGCCTGAGACAACGACAGCAGCACGTTAATAAGTTACCTCTCCAGAGCGTTCTATTTCCGCCGCTAAAAAAGGTAATCGTCTTCAGCTGTTTCTGTGCTGGACTAGCTCATGCTTAGCCCCTCCGTCCATCTTATCATACATGGAAAATGAAGATCCATTTGTCCCCCTGGTCACATGACACTGGGGAAAGCCAGCGAAACGAGGCTGTAATCTGTGGTGGCCTAGATTACAGCATTAATCCACTACAAAGGGCCTCCAAAGCGCTTCAGATACACACTGGCTGCACAAACCATTGCAGACTGAAATGGATTTAGCCAAGCGCAAGACATTTAAGTGATGGTACCTAAAGGCCAACACACAGTCACGGGTCTTCAGTACCATTATACTGTAAGATTTTATATTCCTGCTGCATTATATTGCACAATTTATAGGTCCTGTTAAATGGTGGAGGATCATGAATTAAACTAATTTAAATTATTGCTTATGTATAGAGATCAGATGAATCACCAGAAACATTGAACTCTATAGTCATCTGAGCAACCATATGGCAAAATCCTGCATTGCAGCTCATCTACACTAAACACACACATTTTATTTTAAATCGGCATGAACTAAAAATGGTAGCCATTTTTTCCCATTATTATGACATTTATTGACCATGTAGCTCTGCCCCTTTTTTAGCACTGTTTGTGGTCTTGTTTTCCGGTTGGATTTCCACAGTGATCTCAAATTATTGAATGAACCGCTCAGTTTAAAATCTTACTAGTCTACTGACATTTGTTAAGACATTTGCTTTAAACATCACAGTGCTCCAACTGCTCACAATAGCTTTCGTTAACTCTACAATACATAAATCCACTTTACCAGTTAAATTACTCTTAGCCTGCGAGCTACCGCACATACAGAAGTTCAAAGACAATATTCTAAAGATGATGACGTGTTTGTTTCGCTGGAGAATAAGGTCAATACACAAGTTATATATTTTTTTCTGAAGAGAAAAAAGACAGACTTGGTTTCGTCCTTCAAAAAATGTTTGGAATATCGGACTGTTGGCTCGTTGTCATTTGCTAATTGGGGTGATAGATCTCATGTTAGCAACAAGTTGGTAGAAAGATTAGTGTCCCGCCCCTTGCACCGGTAAACACATCAGAGATGTCGTTGTGAGGGGGAGGGAACATTAATGCACATAAATAATGTGCATCGATAATTAATTTAAAATATACATAGCAAACTTCCAATAATAAGAATCATCAATTCTGATTTCATAGTGACTTCAAATTAGGGGTCGACCGATATGTGTTTTTCAGGGCCGATACCGATACCGATTATTACAGATCAAGTGCTTAGCAAGTTAGCAAGTGCTTTCGGTGTGAGACTGCCTTCAGTTTTCCGCGTTGATTGGTCGGACTCGTGACTCTCTACATATCAGATGAGCGGTGGGCGGAGATTGCTCTAGGCCACAGAGTGTTGAGCTCAGACAGGCTGCATCGAGCCAAATAGCGCATTTAAAAATTAAATAATTGCACCTGTATTATTTATTCACCAATAAATAATGTCACCTGTAAATAGTATGTTTGTTTGCATAAAAAAAAAAATTATATATAAAAAAAAAAAATTATCGGCAAATCTGTTTTGAAAATGGCCGATATCGATAATCGTAAAAATGCTTAATATCGGCGCCGATAATCGGCCAGGCCGATAATCGGTCGACCCCTACTTTAAATAAATATTACATATTATAATTATTATAATAAAATATTTTAGTTGTTATTATAATTCATTAGGGCTGTCAATTGCTCATGGACAAATATGGATGCTTTATGAAAATGTATGTTTATTATTATTGAAATCATAGTTAACAGAGCATGAAGAGTAGACATGTTTCAAAGGTCATAGATGTTTTTCAAAGAACTTGTTCATGTCTATTAGACACATTAAAAAATAAATACAAGGTTCCCATTACTTCTCTTTCTTTGCACAGAGTAATTTACTGACACAAACCCGTCTACATTTTTGCAGGACAGGGCAGCTCCCTTCCTCGGAACATGCAAAATGTACATAGCCTATATTGTTTATTATTACATTTGTCTGCCTCTCTGAGCCCACATACTGTATTTTGATGCAGCTAAATTCTCAATAAAACAGTTTTCATTGATATATTTTACTGTTTCTGTTGTCAGACGGGGGGGGTGTATTAAAAATACGCTCTGCATTAATCGCGCGTTAATAAAATTAGTGCTGTTAAAAGGAATTTGCATTAATGCGTTGTGCACTATGATTCATATTTTATAGTATTGTTTATTTTATTATTTTTTTCATATTTTATTACATTTATTTACATTTACATTTATGCATTTAGCAGACGCTTTTATCCAAAGCGACTTACATTGCATTCAAGTTACAGTTTCTACATTTTATCAGCTCTTGCTTTCCCTGGGAATCGAACCCATGATCTTGGCGTTGCTAGCGCCATGCTCTACCAGTTGAGCTACAGGAAAGCTATTTTTATATTTAAATATTTTAAATATAAATATTTTATATTTAATTGAATGTTTGTTTAAAATGATCCCTGTCAGGCAATTCATCATAAGTTACATGAAAATTGAAAACGTTTGCACCATTCAAAACTTTGCCATACTCTAGTATTATTCTTAACAGGAAATGGTCATGCAAAACGTATAGAGTTGATTGAAATGAGCAAAAACTAGTTTCAGTATTTGTTAACCTCAAGGATACAAATATTCAAATGTTCATAGTTTTTGTAAAAATGTATTGTTAAATGGACAGAATTTCACTATCAGCTCACATCTACAAAGAGTGTAAACTCTTTTGAAATGGCCCTGTTTGTTTGAGCAGCTTGACAAAGCAACACTGGCTCGACCAATTATATCCACTCTGGGGCGTGACCAAATCTAGTATCAAGATTAAATCAAAGATGCTATTAAAACAACATCATGAGACATAATGGTCAACTAAAAAGCGTTCTCAAATCAATGCAATATAATGCCAACAATTTATATGCAGGACTCGCAAAATCGCTAGCCCAACGTCCCGGGGCTTTGCGTTTTCTAGTCGGGCTACCAAAATGTATCACTTCCCTGCCCGATGGGCTACTTTAGGTTACAGGGCTTCTGCAGGCCCTTAAAACTCTCAATTTAGTTGTATATAATTTAATGCCATACAAAAGGTTTAAATAACCTATGTTAAATGGTATAAGAAAAGTCTGAATTACAATTCCAAGAGGTCAAGCAGTTGGTGATGGAAAGACAAGAATCGAGATACGGCTGGATTAAACTTCAAAGGGTAATGATGTCACTTGAATAAATATGAGCGCTGCATATTTCAAAGTCAAAACACGGTGCAGATTTTTTTATGTGAATGTGTCTCTGAAGGGAAACGTCTGTCTTCAGAAACGTGTCGTTGGTATTTTCATTTCATCTTGTCTATAATGCCTGTTAAAGCCGTGTGTATATGAGAGCGGTGCTACTTTGTATACAGCTGTGAAAGTACCGGAGAAGCCGCTATTTGCTCCTAAAGCGCCACCTCGTGGCAGAGAGTGAATTTGCATTTAAAGTGTGCCTTATGTTCAGATCAATGCGAATATCGACTCATGTTTTTATGCAGCAAATATAGTTGTACATTTTGAAAGAAGTCAATGTGCCTTCTAAAACTCTAAACAATTAAGACAGTAATATTTATGTTTTAAATTAATATATGTTTGACTTGTTCCTTTTCATAAAAATTATTTAAAATCTGAAATTCCATTTTATAAAAAAAATTCTGTGTGAAAACTTGTAACTAAACTGTAAATCATGTCATTTTATGGCTCAAAAAATGTTTCCATAGACATTGTCCAACCCCATTCATACGGTGTTAATTTTACTTGTGCAGCTCTTAAAAAAGGTTAATTGCCATAAAAATTCAGCAGATACCTTGTAAATAGTTCAATAAAATAATTGAATTGATATTTGTTGATATTTTTGAATTGATAATGTTTTTGATTGATATTTAGATTTATCTGATCGTTTTTTTTCGGCTAGTTAAATAATTTTCAGGCTACCAAAATCTGAAGAGTACAACCATGGATTTAGAAATTTTGCGAGCCCTGATATTGGAATTATTTGGTGCCACTAGTGGTGCGCAAAAAAACCTCAAACATAAGCACATCCTTTCCTTACTCATTCCTACTTCATCTCCACAGGTTTTAAAATACACGCATGCTATGTATGACACACCCTCTACAGAGCTTTGTCCCTGAGGAGATGAAATTACACATCCCTGTCTGACTACAGTAGCTGTCTTACGTGGGATGGGTCTGCAGAGAGAACAGCCCACGATACAAAGAATCAGGTTAAAATGAGTCACAGATACTATTCATCTGTATTCACATGGGTGTAAAAGAGCCAAGCAGTGACAAACACTAATGTGTGCTTGTGTGTGTGTGTGTGTCACACTCTGACAACATTAATCTCACACATCTAGGATGGCAGAACCTTGATGCCTCCATGCTGCTGCATGCAGGTTAGTACCCGGATATTTGTCTTTCTCCAAAGTCCTTATTGGCTTCCATCCAGACTAGATTGCACAACAAAAGCATGCAGGTGTTCAAATAGAAACTTGAATGCTATCTGCAGCCATCGGCTAAATTTAATTTATGTTCCTTTGCATCACAAATCATTTTCAAACAAAACTAACAATGATTTTTCATTAACACTTCAGCACCTGTTGGCAAGTTCAGACAAAGTCTTTTTTCATGAGCACTGCATTGTGGGAGAGTTTCACATCATGTAAAGCGCTCCCACAGTAAACAGTATCTCACAGAAGTGATTACACCCCTCACATTTTTTTAAATATTATTATATCTTTTCATGTGACGACACTGAAGAAATAACACTTTGCTACAATGTAAAGTAGTGAGGGTACAGCTTGTATAACAGTGTACATTTTCTGTCCCCTCAAAATAATGTCTAAACCACTGACCACAAAAGTGAGTACACCCCTAAGTGAAAATGTCCAAATTGGGCCCAAATTGTCAATATTTTGTGGCCACCATTATTTTCCAGCACTGCCTTAACCCTCTTGGGCATGGAGTTAAGCAGAACTTCACAGGTTGCCCCTGAAGTACTCTTCCACTCCTCCATGATGACATCACCGAGCTGGTGGATGTTAGAGACCTTGCGCTCCTCCACCTTCCGTTTGAGGATGTCCCAAAGATTACCTTTACCCTCAGCTTCTTTAGCAAGACAGTGGTCATCTTGGAGGTGTGTTTGGGGTCGTTATTATGTTGGAATACTGCCCTGCGGCCCAGTCTCCGAAGGGAGGGGATCATGCTCTGCTCCAGTATGTCACACTACATGTTGGCATTCATGGTTCCCTCAATGAACTGTAGCCCCCCAGTGCCGGCAGCACTCGTGCAGCCCCAGATCATGACACTCCCACCACGCTTGACTGTAGGCAAGACACATTTGTCTTTATACTCCTTGCCACCAAACACGCTTGACACCATCTGAACCAAATAAGTTTATCTTAGTCTCATCAGACCACAGGACATGTTACAGTAATCCATTTCCTTAGTCTGCTTGTCTTCAGCAAACTGTTTGCGGGCTTTCTTGTGCATCATCTTTAGAAGAGGTTTACTTCTGGGATGACAGCTAGAGGTCGACCGATAGTGGATTTTACCGATGCCGATAGCTAGGTTGGACCACACTGGCCGATACTGATTAATCTACCGATAGTTTTTAAATGGATACTGAAATAAAACTAGAGCTTTGCTATTTAAAAAATATAAGCAGTAACAGTACTGAACCATACTTTGCAAATTAATACAATTATTAATATTATTTATTATATTGATCGTTAAAGTTATTTCATAGTTTGCTAATTTTAAAAGAAACTTTAAAATTAAAAAATGTAGCCTATTAATAGCTAATGTTGAAATGAACACTAACAAGAAACAATACTTCTACAGTTTTCATTAATTCTACGAATGGACTCTTATTGTTAAGTATTATCATTTAATTTCATCAGGCATGCTTAAAGATGGCCATCTTTAAATATCTACACAAGCCCATACCATTAAAATTACATACATTTGGATATTGTTTGTGTACTCACAAACTTTATTTGCTTCTATTTTAACACTTATCTAATAATTAAGAAAAAGTTAGTCACACAAAAGCAAAAATTAGGGAAAAAGGTCTCTCTCACACACACACACACACACACAACGCTTTGCGTTCAATTCAAGTGGCATTCTAAAAGTTTATTTGATCACCAAACGGACAGAAGTTTGTTTATAGAATGAACAATGTGGTATTAAACAGTTTGAATTTCGGTTTGAAAAAAAACAGCAAGTGGAAAGAGAAAGAGCAATCTATTACAGCTCTCTATATGAAGCATACAGACTTTATTAGAGCCACAGAAAGACAAACGTTTTGCTAAAAAATGCACAACACAAAATGTATAGCCTAGAGTGAAGTCATTATGTACATTCACAATGATTTAGGACAAATATAATTTAATTTAATAGGAAACTATGTGAATGGCACTCTGTTCCACCACAGGATTTTCTGTGGGCTGTATTTAAATGGCATTTGAAGTTTCCCGCTCAGTGCAGTGCGCAGTGTTACATGTCAAAATAAACAACACGTGCTGTCAGTGATTTCCGCCTCTAGAGGCTGCTCTTGTATTGTATAATGCCAGCGGACCCTTCTCAGCCACTCCAGCAACAGGCAATACGGAAAACTAGCGGCATGGATTTTTACCGATAACCGATAGCTGTGGCAATCAACTATCGGTGCCGATTAATCGGCAAAACCGATTAATCGGTCTACCACTCAGCCATGCAGACCAATTTGATGCAGTCTGCGGCGTATGGTCTGAGCACTGACAGGCTGACCCCCCACCCTTTCAACCTCTGCAGCAATGCTGAAAACACTCATACGTCTATTTCCCAAACACAACCTCTGGATATGACGCTGAGCACATGCACTCAACTTCTTTGGTTGACCATGGCGAGGCCTGTTCTGAGTGAAATCTGTCCTGTTAATCCGCTGTATGGTCTTGACCACCGTGCTGCAGCTCAGTTTTAGGGTCTTGGCAATCTTCTAATAGCCTACGCAATCTTTATATAGAGTAACAATTCTTTTTTTTTCAGATCCTTAGAGAGTCCTTTGCCATGAGGTGCCATGTTGAACTTCCAGTGACCAGAAGGGTTGGGTACCGAAACCTGGTACCAATAAGGCACTGGTACCTATGTAACCGGTATGTACTAGAAACGAATCAGAATTCAGATTTTGGTACCATGCCGGAGCGATCGGTTGAAATATTTGTCCTTTGTTTTTCCGAAATGGACGTAAGAAGCATCATCACCAACACAGCATGTCAAAAAAAATTTCCCGACTGATTATTTCCTGCGCGTGAATGCAAGTTATTACACTTGCTCTGACAACAGCAGGTAGCTAAGCTACTACTACTCCATAGGCTACTAATACATTGATTGGATTATACATTATATGAATATACTGATATGGATTATACCAATACATCCAATGGATTATAAATATACTTAATTATTATGATAATACCAGAGACTGCTTGAATAAATATACATAGTCTGTATCGAGTGTTTATTGTATTTATTTTATCATTCAAAACGTTTCTATCTTCTGTTTACTTATCCATATCTCTGGAGCATCATGAGCTCTGTTACTTCTGTGACTGGATTAGGGCTGCAACTAACGATTATTTTGATAATCGATTAGTTGGCCGATTATTATTTCGATTAATCGGATTAAATAAAATTATTCTATTTTATTGACAAAAAACACTATTCCACATTCTGCTCAACGTCCTTCAAACAAACTGAATGCTATGAAAACATACAGTGTTTAATTTATTAAACCACCTGTCATAAAGAGAACTAATATTTTAGGAATCTCTCAAAAACTTGTTTAAATCTAAAAATATTATTGTCATTTATTGGGCAAATTACAAACAGAAACAACTAATTAGTATTTATAATAACAAAAATGGCCTCATAACAGCTTGCATTCTTGATTGCATTGTTTATGTACTTTTTGACTGTAATTGCGTATCTGAAAAAACACTATAAAGTGTTCTGCCTTTCTTTCATAGATAACAGCAATAATTATATTATAGCATTAGAAATAGCCTACTACTGTTACTAAAGAGCTTACGCATTTTGGAGGACTAACCAATACAGAAAGCTAAACATGGTTTTGGTAATCACCAATGCTGTTAGTTTAGAGCAGCAGTGGCACAAACCTTACATAATCTCTTAAAAACCTTACATACATTTGTTTTAATAAATTTGTTAAGCACTGTAATAGTGAATATAGTTTAAATCTCTATTAAAAATTGAAATAATAATAAGGATAATAAAGACTCAGTGTAAACTAACAGGTGAGAGGAGTGTTCTGCAGGAACACACGTTCAATTTGATCACAGTCAAGTCTCTATCTTCCTGCTGATGAAAGTTATTACATAAAGAAAGTTATTTTTTGACATGCAATTCTACCAGTAGGTCTAAAATGGAAGGTTGTAAAAAAAAATCACTGTCCCCCTCTCTTGATTGACACTGGTATCCTGTCCATAGGCCCTTGAACTAAAAAGCTATTACAAAAACACCGCCCAGTGAGCTATAGCAAAAAACAAAAAAAACGTACACTTTCCCCTAGGTCCCTTACTAAAAGCTCCGCAGAAAACGAAGAAATGTGCACTTTCCCCACGGTCCCTTACTGAAAGCTCCACACAGAGCGAGCTCTCCCGGCTTGATACACATTGCTTGTGCGGGCTAGTGCTTATTATATCGAGCGAAAACTATGGAAAAGAAGGCTGTGAAACATGATCAGCTTTGCCCTTTTCACACTGTTTAGATTTGTTTTGGGCAAGTCGATTTGGCGTTATTGTCATTTATCGCTGAATGTGTCACAAATATCGAAAACTAAACCAACCCCCCTCTCTGTGTTCCGTCTGTCTGACGCGCGTGCACGCGCCATTCGGTAAATTAAACTTAACACAGCCGGTCAGGACGGACCTTTAATGCTCGCGTGAATTCGTGACATTTATAGATAAGGATATGACCGTAAACTGAACATTTTTGCACTGAGGACGCACACGCATTGGTCACAGCGCCTGACAGGGCAAGCCTTTACACTAATGCATTAACTTAAAGCTCAAAATAAACAATGATCATGTTTTGGTCAGCTTGGATCACATACTTCTCCCACGGCATAGCATTCTGTTTCCTCCACTATTTTTAGATGCAGTTTGTCCATAGAAATGCGTTATTCAGTGCTGTAATTTGAGCAACCGGTTGAAGTTGGACGTGCACTGTGGGCGGACCCGACTTATCGATAATGAGAATCATTGTAGATTATTTTTCATAATCGATATAATCGACTAGTTGTTGCAGCCCTGGACTGGATATTTGGATTTTCTGTGCAAGGGCACAGAAAATCTGGTGTCCAGTATGAATTAAAAAGACATCAGCCCCCGGTTTCACAGACAAGGCTTGAACCTAGTTCTAGACTAAAATGTAACTAAGCTGTTTTAACTGAAATAAACTTGCACTGACTGATCCTAAAATATATCAGTGCCTTTGTTTTGTCTCAAGATGCACCCCAGTAATGTTTTTTCTTCTAAGCATGTTTATAAAAATTACTTAAATGTCCTAATTGAACTATGATCTAATCCTGGTTTAGTCTAAGCCCTGTCTGTGAAACCGAGCCCATGTGTTTAATGCTAATGGCCAATCCAATTATTAATTGGTAATTTTTTTTATTTTATAAGTATCGGTTCAGGCACCGGTACTGATTTAAAAGTATCGATTTGGCACCGGTATCGGAAAAACCCCAAATAATACCCAACCCTAGTGACCAGTGAGAGCGATAACACCAAATTTAACACACCTGTTCCCCATTCACACCTGAGATCTTGTAACACTAACGAGTCACATGATATCGGGCAGAGAAATTGCTAATTATTGACATTTTCACTTAGGGGTGTACTCACTTTTGTGGCCCGCGGTTTAGACATTAATGGCTGTATGTTGAGTTATTTTGAGGGGACAGCAAATTTACACTTATACAAGCTGTACACTCAATACTTTACATTGTAGCAAAGTGTAATTTCTTCAGTGTTGTCAGTGTCACATGAAAATATATAAAATATTAACAAAAATGTGAGAGGTGTACTCACTTCAGTGAGATACTGTAAATATAGCAAACTGCGGAAATAGAACAGAGAGTTTCTATAAAGGAAGATACCCAACTTCCCATTTAAACCAACGGATGAAAAGTATTGTTTAAAAGAGGAAATATGCAATAATCACACATTTGTGCACACATTTGTTGTTAAGTGCTGCCTTTGGCCCACTAACATTCACATGGACCCACATGGGGTGGCTGTGAACTTTTCAATGCCAATAATAGGATGGACATGGAATCCCATGACCTCCTATACAGTTGGACAAGCCTTTCAATGGCCTTGCGCCTCTTCAACATCAGGAATCCTTGTGAACTGGATCTTGTATGACTTGCATTTAAACTCAAGAACATAAACATCCCAGTAAAGAAACAAAGAGGACATTTGAAGCACCTAATAAACCACAGTGTCTAATCAATTACTGGGTTATTCCAAGCACATTGCATCCCGTGATTGAGATGAAATGAGAATCATGGGACAGAGTGTGACTCCAGCGGCTTAAATGACATATACGCAGGGGAATAATGGGCGGGAAATGGAAAAAGTTATCTGCCAACCCACATAGAGTGGTAGACAAGGCAAGGACATTTTTGTGAAAGACGTTACTTACATTGTGTGTGAAGGGCGTTTATCTTTTATCAACACTACTTCAAATAAACAATCTTAAGGCTGGCTGTTCAAAATGGTCTGTTGGTCACATTGCTGAGAAGAGGCTCATTTTGAAGGGTCACAGCGAGGCCTTAAGTTTATCCCCTCGGTGCAATGTTAGTCCACACCTTTACTCGGCCAAAACTCACAACTCAATGAAAAATACAATAAATAAGGCACATCTGAAATTACAGCAAACCTGTTCTTCTGTTTTATGATAACTTGCTGATTTTAAAATCGAAACCATCTTTTAAAAATGGTAAGAAAAGTGTCTCTACTGCTACAATTAAACACTGGGTGAAATGTGATCGCAGGGACCTGTGAGACTCACACAGATGCTTCTGGAAGATCTTGCAAAATCAGCTAACAGTCTATCACTGAAATTTGTGTAATTCCACTAAAGAATATCTGGTTACACTTTACTTGAAGGAGTGTGCATAAGACTGCCATGACACCTTCAAAACCATGACATGACATGGTTTGCATAACGCAAATTAATTTTAACAGCACTAATTTTATTAACGCGCAATTAACGCGGAGCGTATTTTCTGTCTGACCTGTGGTCCAACCCGTAGTTGGAGAAATGGAGATACACAGTGTTGACAACTTAGCAACAATGCAGACCCCTTTAGCAACTTTTTTCCCTTCAAAAAAAACGCCCAAACCGTAGTTTCTTAGAATCGCTGGTACTGCTGTGTAGGGTTGTAACGATATACCACGATATAAACACGTACAATTATTACACCGTTTACATTTGCTTATCTACGGTATTTGGAGAAAATAAAAGACGCAGAATCTCACCTGCGCCTCGGCAACAACTTTCCACTTAACTGTTCTCTTGCTCCACCCACACGTGCAGCGGAGACAACATCAGAGACTGTGGCTATCTCTAATCTCTATCCCACGTCCAAATATAAATCTAAATTGGTAGTATGGGAATATTTTGGATATAGAAAAGATGAACGCTTATTTGTCCTCGAGGATAGACAGTTCACAAAACTGGTCGCAAAGCAGCCACAAAAAGAGGAAAAACATTGAACATGTTTACCTATATTTCAGAACACCATCCCTCTGTGCAGGTACAGTTATGTCCCATTTCTAACTTAAGGTTAAAGCCTAATGATTTCCGTGATGCGGAGTGAATCCCAGAATCCAGTCATGACAATGAATTTACAATGCAGATGTACGTTAACATAAACGCGAGGTTTGATGGATTGATTAATAAATCAAAAACAAAGCTGTCAAATCACTACATTGTCTAGTGTCTGTGATCATTAAAGCAAAAAAACACTGCTATATAAAAATATAATCTGTTTGTTTTGTGTTTCTCTCTGTGAGTGAGTGGTGTTGTGTTGTGTACTACTTTCACAAGTATGCGCACTGGCACCGCTCATAGTGTTTAACAGCACCTGCTGTTTCACTATCTGAGGACAAACACTGAGAGCGTCATTGACACTGAGAGAACAATTAATAATCCTTTTATCATTTTATTTGAAAAAACTGTCACATACACGCAAAGTTCTTCACTAATACCCATGGGCGTAAATTTCATTTAACAGTAGGGGGGGACAATAAATATAAAATTTCTCATGACCAATTTTTGAAGGGGACACAAATAATACAGTCAAATTGTACTTATAAAGATATGTCCCCACAGTGAAAAACTTTGCTTCTATCATTATTATTGTAGCACGGAGACTGCGTCATTATGGTTATTTTCAAAGTTTTTCTCAGGTTCAATGACAAAGCAGATCAGCACATTTCAAACAGCCACAAACCAAGGAAAAGAAATAAAATCCCTTTTATTTCATCCATGCTGACGATTGTAATGATGCCAGGTTGTTTACCTCAGCTTAGAGCGCTCTGCTCGTGCTGCTTCTCAGAATGTTTGGTCGCTATAGCAACCAGTTGTAACGTTAGTGGAAAACTGTAGGTCCGAAACAGAGCAGAACCAAACTGAACCGAACCGAGCTGGTACCAGTCAGTGGAAAACCCCCATAAGCTGCAGTGCACTATGCAACAAGCTATTGTAAACAAGCTAACGTTAACTAGATAAGTAATATTTTAATCGCTAATATAGCAGATTCTTGGAAAATTACATCGGTAACGTTAATCAGCATTTTTGCCGCAACAAATTTATGAATGAGTCTGCTGCATCAACTACATTAAAGAGAATCGCTTTATTTAAAGTGAATAAAGTACCCTACTTACTGGAGTTCAACATTAACTGAGCCGCAGCCACACACCTGACTCGTGTGTGGAGTAGGTCAGATTAACTGGGAAAGCAGGCAGTGGGCCAAACCACTGTGAGGAAGAGGAGGGGGAACTCAACTGTTTCTAAAAGCATTTTTTGCGTATTTTTTTTTTCTACTTACACAATTATTTTAGGTATACATACATATATTTTTCACAAGAGAGAGTGCGATTTTTTTAAAATATTTTTTTTGGGGGGGGGGGGACAACCCTCGGATGGGGGGGGACATGTCCCCTCCGTCCCCCCTGGGATTTACGCCCATGCTAATACAGTCTTCTCCTTCTCTGATTTGCGGCAGCTTAGACGCTTCAAATGCATATTATTGCCCCCTCAGTTCACTACTACCCGTCAAAATAAAAGTCAGTTTTTTAACTTGCATTACGAATCGAAATTACGATTGTACTATAATGTAGCCTACTTATAAAATAATAAAATAATTCATTACCACCATTTTTGATAGTATATTTGTATTACATCATAAAAATACAGAATCCAGAAAAACCAAACCAGAATTTATGAATTTTGAATGATGAATATAAGTTGTTAAACTAATATACAATCAATGATGATATCTACTCGATTGTTTTTGATGAAAGAAATTTGAATAAACATGCTTTGTCAACACACATATCTCTCTCTAGGTGCGTCAGCTCGGTTCAGTCCGCGATAGGCAGCTGTGGACCAGCACTTTCAGTTAAACAGGTATTTTGTTGCTTCTCTAGTTTTACATGATGCAAGTATAGCCGAAATCACAGCACTGTTGTCTTTATCTTATGTTTAGTTAATTTCCTCAGACAACGGCTTGATTATCAGGATTTTTGTGCAGAATAACATCTTGGAACGGAGAGCTGGTTATAGTCTTAATGGTTCGCATTTCAATCACCATTTCATATTCATCCCGTTGTCTGACAACAGAAACAGTAAAATATATCAATGAAAACTGTTTTATTGAGAATTTAGCTGCATCAAAATACAGTATGTGGGCTCAGAGAGGGAAACAAATGCAATAATAAATAATATAGGCTATGTACATTTTGCATGTTCAGAAGTGAGCTGCCCTGTCCTGCAAAAATGTAGACAGGTTTGTGTCAGTAAATTACTCCGTGCAAAGAAAGAGAAGTAATGGGAACCTGATGTTTCTTTTTCCACGTGTCTAATAGACATGAAAAAGTTATTTGAAAAACATCTATGACCTTTGAAACATGTCTATGCCCTTGTAACACGATGCCACTATGTCCATGCTGATTAGAGTATTTGAAAAGTATTAATTTAAGGTACATTTAAAACAAATAAAAGTGTGCGATTAATCACGAGTAAACTCATGCGATTAATCATGGTGTTTCAATCATGCGATTAAATATTTTAATCGACTGACAGTCCTAGTAAATATAAAATGCATTTGCACCCATTTGTGCGCTCATGGCGTTCAGGCGTATTGTTGGCGCGTTGCTATTTTGAGGAACTGAAAATAGACTGCGCCATAGACCAACTCAAACCTGGTCTAAAGTCTAGAGTGAATGGCGCAATTTTTTTTTTTGTTATTTCAAGAGTGCATTAGTACTCTTGAAATAAGAGCGTCCAGAACGGCGTTCAATTTGCCTATTACACACAGGGATGCGCACAGCAGCACACAAACATGCCAAATATAAAAAATGTAAGGATTACAGTGTAAAATAATATTGTGTACTAGGCTACATAAATATAAAAATGTCATGCATGTCATAATGGACAGTCATTGCATCTATCAGAATTAGCCTACCTATTTGCTCGTGCAGGAGCAGATCTGTTTGCTCTCCGGAGACACATTCAGTCTGTGCGCCTTAAACTTTTGCCGTTTAAATAACGATTCCATCATAGCGAGAGCAGCAACTCTCTCTTAAAGGGAATGGGAGATGAGACTCTGAATGGTTTATTGCACGTTACTGCCCCAAACACACCCATTACTCATTAAGTGAATAGGGAGGGACACGCTGTTTAGACTAGGGCAGCAACAAACGATTATTTTGATAATCGATTAATCTAACGATTATTAGAACAATTAATCGACTAATTATTATTCCACTGATTAATCAGTAGACTTTGATTATTTAGCTTTTGTATTTAGTTAAAATTGTAAGTTATACATGAAGAGTTCAGATGCAAAATTATTTTTTTATTTGAATTTGAATAAATGCCTACAAATGTTGTTTTGCTAATGTTTATTTCTGTATTATGATTAAAATTACTTTAAATCTCTCCAGTAATTTCACTTTAATGGCAATGAATAGGTCCTTCTCTATGCAATTCAAGTGAAATAACTGAACATAAATATAGAGCGTGAGAACAATTCACATTTTAGAGAAAAAATTCAGACGGCACTTTTTCATCTGAACTCTTTACATATTCTAACATAAATAAAGGTCACTTCAGCTTTAGACAAGTATATTATGTAATTAAAATTATTATACAATTAATTGGTAACACTTTACAATAAGGTTCATTAGTTAACTACATTAGTTAACATGAACAATACTTCTACAGCATTTATTGATCTTAGTTAATGTTACTAATGCATATTTACTAATGCATTATTAAAATCACAATATGTGTTTTTTAACATTGGTAAATACACTGTGAACAAACAATGAACAACTGTATCTTTATTAACCAAAATTAACAAAGATTAATACATACATTTAATAAATGCATAGTTCATTCATGTTAATGTTAACAAATGATACCTTATTGTAAAGTGTTACCAATTCCTTATAGAAATTGTCACACAAAATGAGATGACAGACAGAGACACTCTTTCACGATTTAATTATCTACATGAAAAAGTAACTGAATGACATCATCATTCTGCCAAACATAATCTTTTGTAAGTCATATAGATAAGAAACAAAATAAAAGGTAAGTGATAAGCTTTGGATAAACTATTTTATTCGCAACAATGTCTTAAAATACCTTTATAGGGTTATGATAATCAAAACAGTCCTAATAGCTAGATGAAGCTTTGATCTCTGTAAACCAAACTATCACTTTAATAAAATAATTGTTTTCCCACTGATAAAAATATTTTATCATTAGCTAACGCCACACTGGAGAGCTGCTTTATAACTGAAAGTGACACAGACTCTGGTTGTTCATGTTTAATACCACAAAGCTTCTTGAATTAAGGCTATTGCATAAAGTATTATATAAATAAACATGATATGATCGGACTTTACTGGAGTACGTTACTGAACTGCAGAGCTCATTTAAACATCCACATCGTAATCGGATGCATTTTTTTACTCCTGCTTTCACACTGCTGTCAGTTTTTGTTTTGTTTATTTCGTTATTGAGATGAAAGTGCACAGCATATATTTACATATTCATCCAAACACCGCTCAGCTGCTTCAGGTTCGTTTTGCTGGGTGTGAACTGAAGCGCTATCTTCTCTTAAACTGCATCCAGGAGTGCTGAACTACTGTCTTGCGCTACAGCGCCACGCTGGTCAAACCGCGTTATTGCAGGCTCTTACATTGGGTCATATGAGATCAAACGACCACTCAACAACAAAAAAATATTTGTCCACAATTTTTGGTTGTCGATAATGTTGACTAATCGGTGCAGCCCTAGTTTAGACAATGCGCCCGGGCACGCCGAACCGTTTTCCCATCGTTAAACTAACAAAAGTGTATTCGCCCTGAGTGCACTTGCGCCTTAGACCCTGTGCTTAGATCTTTAAAATGGGGCCCTATAGCGCACCAACAAATTCCAGGACAGAAAATTTCCACCAATGAGATCAAAAGAATTCTCTGCAAGCTTTTGGCAGTCATGTAAACTTTCAACCTTGAATTGCAGAATAGTCCACCCAACTGATTTAAGCAAAATGTGCAATGTTCAACATCTACAACAGAAAACAAATTCAACACTGGTTATAGAGGATTTTATTGCAGCTTCCTCATTCCTCCCTGTAGTTCTGTTAGTCTTTCGACGTTTCTATTTTCCTATGTTGTCATGACAGCAAAAAGAGAACAGTGTGCACATCTACCTGAGCAAACATGAGCAACTGATGACTGCTAAGGCAACGATTAAATCATACACTGAATTTCACACAGTTATACCAGATGTCCTAATCCACAGGTTTATCCATCTCTAGACAAGGACATGAGGCTTCACCCATCACTTTTACTTCTAGGTGAAAGGTCTCTCATTGATGACTCACTCACTGATGCAACAGAACTAAATCACGCTGCAAAAAAGATAAATTGACTCCTGTTCTTGCCACTTGATCCAGAGTAACATAAAGACAGTATACCTAGGCTAAACGAACAAACAATCGTTATCTCAGCTTTTGTCCCACAATCTGCTTGCTAGATCGCACAATGGCCCATGGGCACCAGCTGCAGAGAGACATGGGCACGCAGAAAAGAGGAATGAGCAGATGGCAGCCCTGCGTGAGAGAGATGAGGGGAACAGAAGATTCAGACAGGAAGGCTCTGGCTCCTGGGGAGGCTGCTCATCCACTCACTGCAGCCCAGGAGGGATGAGAAAGAACAGGCTGCTCAGATGTAGAGAGCTGGGCGGAGACAATATGAAGATCGGATGGTCAGGTCAGAAAGGACTACGAAAACAAGCACGGAATGACATTCAGTGACGTCAATGGTATTGGCTGTAAAAGGCTGTATCCACCAGGCCTTTGTTATATAGTTAAACAAAGGCAATATTTTACAGCTGAACATATTGCTTTTTGCTAACTTAAAAGACGTGTGCTCATCATATGTGCTAGATTTGAGAAAGACTTTGGTTTGTATATGTATATGATACACTGGTTAAGGCTCCAGTATGCATGCAACCCCACACACTACATATATTGTTAATATTATATATGCATTATTTTTATGTATAATAAAAATTAAATTATATCATTATATTTACAGGCATTAAGTATTTTGCATTTATATATGCAAGTCTCAGAGCTGATTAAAAACAGGATTATAAACAAAAAACTAGACTTGAATGGGTAATGGATAATGTTTTATCAGGAATGCTTTCAATAATATCTTGATACATTACATAAATGTAAAAATAACTATGCAGTCTTAGCTTAGACTATTTACATAATGATGCAGTGGCTGTGCAGGAACCCAAGTCGATCGGATCACATCAGAAGGAACGGACCACATTGTCAGAAATCTTACATTAATATTGAGCAGGTATCATGCATATGATCCTGCTAATCATCACATAAATTCTCATTTCAGGGTTTAAACTCTAAAGTTACATATGAATGACAGCACACAAAGGGGATAAGAAACATGAGATGCTAACCATTAGAAACAAGAAAGAGATAGAAAACTATCGAACTTGTGATTGCATAAACTGTGTTCTATTTTTTTTATTTTACGATAGAAAATATCTTCATGGAACATGATCTTAATATCCTAATGATTGACTTCCCATGACACGTTATAACTTGTATTAGAAAGACGGTTTATCTGCATGACATCAAAATACAAAGACTTAAAAATTAACATTAATGTAATTGGCACTATTAAAAAATCAGAGATGCAAAGAGAGGTTTCATTGGTAGCAGCAGGTGTTTAATGCTAACATATGGTTTAACGATGCTGCAGGTTAAGCCCACGCAAGTTTTATAAATATGTACAGACATGCTTATTGACTAAAACATAAATAAAACATTTTGCAGTTGAAACATGCCAGACTATGGTCGGGTTTTGGTAATTTTAAAAGTTTTAACAGTATTTATAGTCACCATAAATTATAAGATAACGAACTAATGATAATGTGCAAAGGTGCTCTAACCCGAATAAAACCCCTGCAAATGTCTATGCCGACTGACTGTCACATTACCAGTGTTCATCAAAATTAAAGAAATCAAACAACCGCTGTTCTTCTTCAAGCTGCTGGCTGTGCTAACAAACAAACAAGCTAACGTAGCTAAGTTAACTTCTGAAAGTTGAGTTGTTGCATTTCTAATCTGTGGCATCATGTCACGTTCTCAAAAGATTTCAAGTACCTTGGTCGGCTTCCTCCATCCTGTCTTTGCGGCTTCTTTGTGTTGTGAGTTATTCTGATCCTTGCGGTCCCGCGGTCCCGCGTTCTCACTTCAATCTTGCCAATTTGAGCTCAAAGCTGCCACTGCAACTAGGCTGCTGCGCGAGGTGGGGTGGGATCACGTCAAGTGACGTCAAGAAGCACAGCACGCAGAGATGTAAACAGAGAGACGGGCACGAGGACCAACCTGGCGCGCCCACGATGAAGCGTTTTATGAGCTCAAATATTAATTTAGAATCATCATTAAACAATAAATAAATGAACAAAAAATAAACTAATCGAAATAATCGTTTTATTAGATATAACTTAATTTAAATACATAACTTAAATACATAATTGTATATTTCCAATTTATATTTGGCAAATCACTAAAACCAACTGGCTAATTTAGAATTTTTTAAAATACTTTTTACGCCGTGCTCAATGTATGTTATAAAATAAATTCTGGTCTCTATGTTGACATACATACTAAGAAATGAGTATTAGAATAATATAAATAATTTTATAATGATTATTTTAGGCTAACAAATCATTTTAAATATCAAATATCGCAAAGAAATATTACCAAATTGCGTTAAAAGAAAAGAAAAAGAGTGTGAGGAAGCCACCACATTTGTTTTCACCAGGCCAGAACTAGTAATAGGCCTATTAAATTGCCTTATTTTAATAAAAAATATTTTACCTTTCTAATTTCGAAAAAATGATGCCAGCAGAGCTATTAATAGAGATAAACCTGGCCATTCACGTTCACAGGGTGGGCTCAGAGTTCCTGATTCACCTACAGACAAACAAGACACGCCCAGGGGAAGCAGTACGAGGCGCTTATTGCTGGCTTATAAATCGGCTATCATGTTGATAATGTAGGAAATTACGCCACCCACTGGGTGACAGCATTTGTTAATGTAAAGTATACTTTCAAACATTTATATAGTATTCGTGTTGTGTTTGGGGACGTATCTTAAACCTCCACATATGTTGCTATTCGAAAAAAGGCTGCAAAAAATGATCGTAAACATTAAAAAAACTATAAAAATGTTGCATTAGAATTGTGTTGCAAGAACAGCTGTTTTATATTATATTCAATCGATTGTCTATTGAATTTATCCAAAAATTATTGGAAGTTTTAATTCAGTTGAATGGGTTTCAACTCGATTTCCTTCATCAGTAATAACATTTAATGTGATCGAAAAAGTGAAATGAACAAATCAATGGAGGATGCACATTTCATCATTACTTAAAATGTACGTTTTCTAATGCAGCAATTAATAAGGGCAGCTGCATAATTAAATGGACACTAAAACGTTTTCTGGATTATTTACATTAGGATTTATCAAAAAAAGAAAACATCAAAAATGTGTGCATGTGTGTGTGTGTGCTATATTATAGTGTATTATAGTATAATGGCTATAAGAATTAAAATACAATAAAACAAGTGACCGTAAATCAGTTAAACAATTTTTTTTATTGAAGACCAATACAATAATGTGTTTGTCAGAAAAAAATTACATCAACGAAAGAAAAAAGTTTATTAAAGTTTTTGTTTTTTTTACTGTTAAAATAACAAACGAATAAAAAACTCAAGACATTGATATAAAAAAAATAATCCGTCCATCTCTGTCACCACCTGTAAAATACACCTATGCAGGCGCTCTTCATAACTCCGACGAACCCACCTGTCCCGAGCATCAAGACTCGCGCGACAAACATGGAGCGACGTCTGTAATGTCACGCACAGGGGAGGCGTGAAAGGGATACAAGGACTTACTGGTTCGAGACGTGTACTTCTATAGATGAAAAAGCATGCGGAAAATGGTGCAGTCATCGACACAAAAGACCCCTGGCTGTTTGGCGTCACCCCCATCTTCCTTTAACAGGAGCCCCCCCTCCTCCTCCCTCTGGCCGAGATGCATTGTGGGGGAAGTCGTTGCCATTCGACCTCTGCGGGGCCTGCGCGTACGCAGACAGAACCCTCAAAATCATTATGCCTTTAAAACCCCTATTTATTTCCGCATAACATACATACTCTCACCAGGAGGCCGGAGCGCGGTAAAACGGCTCGTTTCATGAGGAATACTTTTTTAAGAGAGCCGCTATCGGATTTTTGTTTTGTTGAGAAAGTGTAGATTGTAATTTATTTTAAGAAAATGTCCGGAGAGCGAAACCGCAGGTCGCTTGCTTTCCGAGGAGGTGGATTAGCCGTCACCGGTGCCAGCGCTGTCGGAGGCAACAGCTGTGAGGCCCTGGCCTGTCAAGACCGACATCTGAACGGGAACAGACCGGATCAAGAGGACGACAGGGATCTGGGGGCGAAAGGACCATCGCTGGGGAAAGTCGAGGGTGGGGGGTCCGTGAGCGACAGCACAGAGCCGGAGGAGGACGACGACCCGGAAGGGGGCAGTTGGACAGCGGGGAAAGATCACGACAGAGGCGCTTTAAACAGAGTAATGGTGAAAACCGAGTGGGCGACTGGCAACGGCGTGAACCGGGAGGACTGTAGTGCAGGAGAGGTGGAGGAAGCGGCCACTAGGAAGCCGCTGCTGGAGATGAGACCTCAAACGCTGCTGCTCCAGAAACACTCGCTCTTCCAAACCTCCTGGCTGCAGGAGTTTCCCTGGCTCAAATTCAACCAGGAAACAGGGCTGATGTCTTGCTCCTGGTGCCATAACATTGCCACAAACAACAGCGACGAGCTGGTGAAAGGCAGCCGGAATTACAAGCGGGCCTTGCTGCTGAGACATCACCTGTCCTCGGAGCACGGCAGGAATGACCCGACCAGACAGGTACGTCCACACTGCGCTACACTGGGGACGGGGACACTCGGATACGCGACGTAGCCCACCTAGGCAGTGCTGTTTGCAGTGTAGTTAACAAATGTCGACGTTTTCCGGCTTTTTAGGAGCGGGAATCCTGCGTTTAAAGCCGTTTAGCGAGCTAACAGGTCTGTTAGCTATAGACTCGGGTCGGAGGTAACGTTAGCAGGTTAGCATATGTGCGCTAACTGGATCAGCGCTGTCAGTTGGTGAGCTGAAAGACCCTCGACTGGTGATTTAAAGCGTAAAATCAATTTTCATAGTTTTTTTGAAACCTTATAGAAACTTGACTGCCTATTATAGATGAGTTATCGTGTTTTATATGATCATAATTTTTTACATGATTTGGATATAGATATCTATTATTAAAAATACCAAAAGTATCATAAAGTGAGACCGTAGCTCAAAATGTATGTCCTCGTTTCCTGCATTGCACTGTAATTATCAACCCTGGTTGTCATGGTTACTAACCTGATTGCTACAGAGGTCACACAATAGCAAGGGTTTGACCCTACTACCTTTGGGGAGCCGCACCCCTTCCCAACCCCCACGCTGTAAAAAGTGACCTCTTTCGCATTTCTCCCTCCCCTTTTAGGGCACCTAAATTAGAGGCATTGTGTTAGGTGACTCCCCAAGATCCATAGATAGTGTGTGTGACTTGCTATATTGGTCCAGAGTGAATTATGTCGCCTGTAATGACAGCAATGCCTGATATGTGCAAGATTAGGCTTGAATAAATCATATCATATCAGCAGCTGAGAAACACTTTTGTGAGAGAATGCACTGTAATAGTGAAATGTAATTTGTATGTGATGCTTATGCATTCTGCATCCAAAGGAACCATACAATGCAAAGACATGTCGTTTACGATAAATAGTTATTGATTTTTTTATTTTAATGCTTTTGATTCCCTGTCCATTATCAAGCCACAACTTGATTGATTAATGTAGGAAAGCCTATCTGCTGCTGCACAGAAGAGGTCGTGTTACTGGTTTGTCCGTAAAATCTCTTAGGATTGTGTCGTATGAGAATGTCCAGTCTAATCAGGGTGACACAAAGTGTTCCTCTAACTCAATTTATACCCCTCACTAATTAGGAAGGAAAGGAGGAGGAGAGATTACCACTGCCTTGCTAGCAATAGAAGGGTCAAGACGCTACAGAAGATCTATTATGCTTTCCTGTTCAATCACTTTCCTCTGTCAGTCAACCTTTTTTGTATAACTGTTACGTAATATGTGGAGTAAATGTGCTATGCTACATTTATTTTGCATATGTAATATAGTATTTGTGATTTAGTACACTCTTAAAAAATAAAGGGGCGTATGAAAAAGGGTTTTCACAGTGATTCCATATAGAGGAACCATTTTGGGTTTCCCAAAAAACTCTCACAGTTATGAAAAGAATTGAAATATTTTTTCATAGTGTGAAGAATATTTTAATAGAAGCTTTTCAAACTAAAGAACCATTTGGCTCCATGCAATTTAGGTTCCTTATTGGCATCGCTGGTTCCATGATGATTCTTTAACATCACTGGAACCTTTTCAATGCCGAAAAGGTTCTTCATAATAGAAAAAGATTATTAAAATGTTCTTCACACTAAGAACAAAAATGGTTTCCATTTCCTCCGCAATAAAACTAGTAGACATGGAGATCACAAGATTATAGAAGAATAGTATCTGTCATAAAGTAGCCTAACATTAGGAGGTCTGCTGTCTGAGTAAAGAAAGGCTGTTCTAATAGGCCACATCCTCCAATAGCCAATTTCATAATTGTGATCTATTATGTTCTTCAGTGCAGCAACTGTTCGTCATAATGGGATACATTTCTTCACTGGTCCACATCAAACTACTGTAATTGGATTACCCCTTAAAAAAGGGTATCTGGGTTGCCTCCCTCTCCAGACTAGATTTCGCCCTCAAAGTATTTGCCCTCTGTTCCTGTTATTAGTGAGCCGCAATGAAGACTATGGTCTCCACCCCTGTACTGTCTGCCACTGAGATATGTGTGTATTGGGGGGGCTGTTGTGTTGTTGGTGCTGGTGGGGGAGAATTCCCTGGAATTTTGTATCGATGAGCCCTGCTCTTTGTTGGGCCCAGATCCTGGCATTCCCCTCCCACACCTTGGGTCAAGCACACTGCTGCATTGTTCATGCATCTGGATGAGGGGACCAGGCGCTGGCCTCAGGGGCTGGGATGGCTCAGGAAGACTATGCGCAAGGAAAACAAAACCGCTATCCCTGTTATCTGAGGCATAATGTCCCTCTAACATGCCACTTGTGTAGTGTATTCGCACCGTGGCCCTGGTAGGTGATAAAGGCTGTCTCTGTTGCTGAAGGCCATGTCTTTACATTTTTGGAAGCTATTGTTGGTTTACGGTTAATGGAACCATTTTAGAAGTGTACAATAGAATAATAGGTGTTGGCAACACATCATCGCCTGAAGAGCTTTAGGCGACTGTCTGTTCAACTGCAGCACAGAAGAAGGGCAGCGGTGGTTGTATAATGTTCCCGTTTCACATCAAAATGAAAGTCTGGGGTGGGAAACCAGAGAGAGAAACCCACAGCAAGTTTCGTGTACAACACGTTTTAATCCGAAAACACACCGTTTCCTATTTTCTTTGAGGTGTCACATTCGGAATGATACTTTTTTGTTTTCTACATACACTACCATTAAAAGGTTTGGGTTGGTAAAATATATATATTTTTTTTTTGAAGGATATGTCTGTGCATTTTCTTTATTAAAAGTACAATAAAAAATTTTTTTGTGAAAAATTGCAATTTAAAATAACTGTTTTCTATTGAATTTTTATTTTCAGCAGCTATTACTCTAGTCTTCAGTGTCACATGATCCTTAGAAATTAATCGAATATGCTTATTTGCTGCTCAAGGAATTTGTATTATTATTTATTATCATTGTTTAAAACTGTTGTGCTGCTGAATATTTTTGAGGAAACTGTGCTGCCTTTTTTTTCAGGATGGTGAATGAAAATTTCAAAAGAACAGTGTTCTTGTGGCTCAGTGGTAGAGCATTGCGTTAGCAGCGCAAAGGTTGTGGGTTCGATTCCCAGGGAACACATGTACTGACAAATAAATGTATAGCCTGAATGTACTGTAAGTCGCTTTGGACAAAAGCGTCTGCTAAATGCATAAATGTAAATGTAACAGCATTTATTTTACATGTAAATATTTTAAACATTATAAATTATATTTACTGACACTTTTAAAGAGTTTAATGCATCATTTTTAAATAAAAGTATAAAATTCAAAAAAAAAAAAAGAATATTACTAATCCCCAACCTTTGAACAGCAGTGTAACTGAAATCCAAACATGTCAGGGTTTTGAAAGCAAAAATAAATGTCTGAGAAACCCAATTAGCATCAACCATATGAGATCATAATTTTGGCATTTCTAGATATTGTAAAAGTAATTTCTTTTCCTCTCATTGTTTGGTTGTACAGTTTGCACAGGCCAAATGGCTTACAAAAAGAAGGCACAAATGGCCTAGCAGCACAACTGTAGCCAATAACAATAACAAACAAGAAAAAGACAATGCCAAACTGTCACCACAGACTCATTTTGACAGGGTTTAATAGGGATAATCATCGAAAAGAATCCGTTCTCTTGCATACGTTTACACGTGGCACATCTGGAGAAAGGATGAACTGTGTGTGAGTGTACATGAGAGAACAAAAGAGAGAGAATGAAAAAGGTTAATTCTGGACTAGCATGTCCTGACACCCGGTTTCGACTGCCACCTCCTCTGTCCTCTCTCCATAGCTTGGCTTGGCCCACAGTAAGGCTCACTCTGGATAGACAGAGGTGAACAATAGTGGGGACATTGTGACATTCTTGTCTAACACCCCTGTTTCTCCAACTCATCCTCATTCTTCAAAACTACACTAGACTGTCTGAACTCAACAGTGTTGCCATTTAGTCAGACTAGATTTTTTTTAAAGGATTAGTTTACGAAAAATAATAAAAAGTCTCCCAAAATCTACTCATTGTAATTTTTTGCTCACCCTCATGTCATTCCATACACCTGTGTAACCCAAAAGGAGATTTGGAAGAATTGCTCTTTTTACCACAGCTCTCATTCATGCTTGTCATGTCTCTTTTATCTAAGAAATACACAAAAAGTGGTTTTCAAACAGATTTCCCAAACATGCCCATGTCTTCCATTGTTTGTCAAACAGACAGTCCTGTCCCAAACTCGCATCTGTTGAGTCTGTGTTGCTGGGCGGGATGCTTAAACAAGGAAATGTTAGAAAAGTGCCAGTGTTTACACACACAAAAATACACACTCTAGCTTTAAAATTTAGTTCTGTCCTCACACACAGCTATGATATGACTTAAGAAGTAGGGTTGGGAATCGAAAATTGATTCCGATTCCAGAATCGGATACTTAAGGTCAGGAATCGGATACTTGTTGTCAAATTAAAATTTCGATTCCTATTCGCTTTTTTTTCTTCATCCGTGAGGACAGATGTGACTTAGCGATCTGCCAGGACCTTGCTCGCTAATCTAAGCCTCCAAAGTTTGCCTTAATTTGTGTTCAGTAGCCAAAAAAGCTAAGTATAATATCTGCGATCGCTAAACATGTTGCAAGAGAGGTGTCACCACCAACATGACATTAATTTAATAGATCGTTAAAGATCGCGAACATGGTTCAAACACCAACGTGATTCTATTCCTAAATTACAAAGATTCGTCTGTTTCATTCCTCAACCTTTGAGGTGTACGATCACAATGTTGTGATCACTTGGTTCATCCGTGCAGCAGTCTCACCGCTGATCTAAGCTTGGCCACCCTGCTCAAACTGCAGTTGTTGTCCCCTTTTTCTTGACAAGAAATGCCTTTATTAAGACACGGAACCGGTGTTTTTTTTTGCATCCACATCCAACGAGACTTTTCAGACTCGCAGTGCAGCTTTGCCTCAGCACAAGGCGCGAGTCAAATGAGCGCGGAAAAGGTACACCAGCCAAATGAGCTTCGGCAGAACAATGAGATGCTGTTAGGCTGTATGTCAGTAAAACAAACTTTCCTGTCCTGTCAGCCGTCACTGTGCTCACGGCGCACGCCCTGATCGCGTCATCATAAATAAGCGCACAAGAAACAGTATACGAGTCTGACGTCAGTTAAGTCATGAAATGACCAAAAAAGGCGATTAAAGCTGCAAACTGTGCATGCATGTATGAATGAATTACATTTCAGAACGTCTCTCAAATGCATACTAATATATATATCGTGCAATGGTTTGCTAAAAAGAGACACGGGATAAATGCTTGATATCATTATCT
This sequence comes from Oxygymnocypris stewartii, assembly GCA_003573665.1. Classification (NCBI taxonomy): domain Eukaryota; kingdom Metazoa; phylum Chordata; class Actinopteri; order Cypriniformes; family Cyprinidae; genus Oxygymnocypris; species Oxygymnocypris stewartii. The sequence continues at coordinate 136,384 of QVTF01023765.1, read as the reverse complement.
AATCAAATTGGAATCGAAACTGGGAATCGAAAAGAATCGGAATCGATAAGCAAAATCGGAATCGAAATCGATAAAATTCAAACGATACCCAACCCTATTTAGAAGCCTTGGAATACACTGCAAATCATATGGACTACTTTTAAGGTGTCATTTTAGCTGTTGGACAGTTCTTGGTCACCATAAACTAATATTCAGAATTGTGGGTTCAGCAAGATATTTATTAAACAAAAAATAATACTTTTAAGAATTTTACAGTAAGAACCCGTTAAATTGATCAAAAGTGACAGTGAGGACATTCATAATGTTACGAACGATTTCTGTTTCAAATACGTTATTTGATTACTTTAATAATTATGAACACATTTCAGTTTCCATTAAAATATTAAACAGCACTGGCTGTTTTCAACAATAATAAGAAATGTTTATTGAGCAACAAATCTGTATATTATGATGATTTCTGAAGGATCATGTGACACTGAAGACCGTAATGATGCAGGAAATTCAGCTTTGACATCACAGGAATAAATTACGTTTTAAAATCATTTTTGTAATTATATTTTACAGTATTGCTGTTTTTACTTTATTTTTAAGAGACGTCTTTTAAACACATGAAAAAATCATACTTTCCCAACAGTTCATTATATTGCAAAGAGTAGAGTGAACACTTTTTCAGAATATATTTTTGTGCGTGTATTCAAATGAGTCATACAGGTTTAAACAACATGAGAGTGAGTGAAAGATGACAGGATTTTATTCCAGCTCTAGTTTTGTAATTCCAGCTGTGTTTATCTTAGTCTGTTGCGACCTTCACCAGTAAGTGTGCTAGGGAATTGTAAGAGCTTTCTTCACAAAGCTTCAGTGTAGCACTAAAGCTGCAATAGTGAACAATAAGCCTCGAGGAATGGACCGGCATTGTGTGGAGAAATGGGGCTGCGCTCTCTCTCCCTCTCCCTCTCTGACTACTGTTTGGGCTTGCTGTAGCTGGATCAGGCTACAGTAATAACCTCATCTACGAGGACAGGCCCAGCAGTGTGGAGGAGGGGGGCTGGAAAGGCCTCCGCCCTGAGAAATAGATTTAATCTGAATTACTCCAGCAAAAAACCCAGCTGTGTAGTAGGAAGGGAAAAATGTAGGGTGGTATAAATTTCTGCATGGATTAGGACATCTGCTTTGCAATCCAGATATATATTGTGTAGATTCACTCCCATTGGTTGGTACCAGCCGGTTCTCTCGCGCTTTCTCTCTCTCTCTCTCTTTCTCTCTCTCTCTCTCCCCCCCCCTCTCTCTCTCTCTCTCTCTTAATTGTGAGAGCAGATGATGGGGACTGATGGTGGGATGGGATAATGGCCAAATATTTATCACCGTAAAGAGCATTAACAAGGGCGCAGAGATCGCATCCTGTGAGCGGGGGTGTACCGCTGCTATAGTTTCCACAGTACTGCAGCTTTTGAGCCTGTTCAACCAGTTCTCTAATCAGAGTTGTCACCGTACACCTGCCCTTCATTTTATGTTTACACTGTAGACTAATGCTGATTGTAATTTTTGTTTGTCACTCCACTAGGAAATGGAAAGGCCAGAGAATGTGGAGAGTCCAGAGGTGGAGGACTATAGAAACAAGCCTAATGAGAACTCCTACTGCTATCAGCTGCTGCAGGAGCTGAACAAGCAGCGCAAGAGCGGCATCCTCTGTGACGTCAACATCGTAGTGGGTGACCAGGTGTTCAAGGCACACAAGAACATCCTGGTTGCTGGGAGCCGCTACTTCAAGACCCTCTACTGCCTGACGAAGAGCGAGAACTGTGACCAAACTACCATCACGCACATGGATGTGGCGGCTGTGCAGGGCTTCTCTGTCATCCTGGACTTCTTGTACTCTGGCACCCTCTTGCTCACCAGCCAGAATGCCATTGAGGTGATGTCCGTGGCGAGTTACCTTCAGATGACCGAGGTAGTCCAGTCCTGTCGTGCCTTCATCAAAGACGCCCTCAACATTAGCATCAAGCAGGAAGCCCCTGATTCTGTGGTGGTCGACTACAACAAGCGGCGGACGGTGGCGAAAGACTGCCAGAGTGCCGAAAAGAAACCCAGCAACTTCTGGGCCACCAGCATCCTGTCCAAGTTGTCCATCAAGGCCAGTGGGCAAGTGAAAGATGAACCCAGTGACATTGAGGTGTCCGGTGGAGAAGGCTGTGCTTTGGGAAGCTCTGGTTGGGGTGGAGAGAACTCGTCAGAGTCTACGGAGACTGAGCCACAGGGTCCGGGGCCAGTGTTTGTCTGGAACGAGCCACATCCCGGCACTGGGGTCGTCGTCAAGAGAGAGGCGCATTCTGAGCCAGGCAGCGGAAGGCGGAAAAAACAGACCGCCAAGCGCTTTATCTACAACATCCCACCTGAGCCGGAAGAGGGTTTTGATGAGGGCATGTTCATCCAACCATCTGCCTCCTACACCAGAGAGGACTTCTCTTACCTCTCAGAGAATGCCGGTACGTTACCCATCATGCCTTTCTCTTCTGTTCAGGCGCCGTAATGGCTCTTCAAACCGAGTCCAATTCAAACCATCAGTCATAACCAAATTATGTGTCATTTAAAAACACACCCAGCAAGTTTAAAATAAAAATGTTTTAATTTCCTTGTGTACTGGAAGTGTCTATTGAGCTCTTTCAGGTTGTGGGAGTTTGGTTATTTGAGTAATGTTGCCGCCCTATTATGTAGACCATCAGCATACTTCAGTGCTGTCATTAGGTTTGTCACAAATGACAATGGTGTTTTTGACACCTCTCTCTCACACTCGCAACACTCACAAACAGGGGCGTAGATCCCCCCACTTTTAATATCAAGTAAATTCGTCCCCCACACTTTTTCGGGCAAGTGTGTTAACATAGAGGTTTTCAAGAGCCGGTGTGAATAAATATAGATTTAGATTCAAAGAGACAGGAAAGTCTGTGCATGACCTGATATTTTATTCGGACCCAGGATAAGGCGAGATAAACATCTCGGAGTGCTAAACACTCCGTGCAGTGTATATTTCATTCATACACAAAGCCGGAGTGTGCTCTCGCGCAGAAAAGGAAATTCCTAATATGGACAAAAGCTCCAGCTGTCGCTGGATGAAAACAGTTATTTTCACAGAAAAACAGAAACGGTTGGAAATATGAAGACATTGAACATGTGATTGCAACAATATATGGTTTGTGTTTTTCAAGTCATCTTCAGGTAATAAATAAAGTATATGAACAATGCAGTGCTAATTGACATAGCATTTATTACACCATATAAACTATTCTGCCTTATTATGTGATAGTTTGTATAGTATATAAACAAATCATTATTATTCAGTATTTACCACAGGATTTTGTGAGACAGGACTTTGCATATTCATGACGTCATTGCGTCAAGTTTGCGTTCAGACGGGTTTTGGCACTTCAGATCTGTTCTACTCTATGAAATGTCACATACTGTAATACAACTGAATACCATATAAAGCTGTTCACATTATATTTTCTGTTGTCATACATAAAACAAGTATAAATGATAAACACGACCCATTAATAGGCTACTACTTGTTAGCCAGGAATTACTCTTCACTATACTCCTTTAATCCTGATTGATAATCGCGACATCGTCTGATAAAATCAATATAAATCTAACTTACACTAAAACAGTGACTATATGCAGTGGTTTTGACTAGATTACTTTTGTCTCATTCAGCACACTGCCTGCGTCTGTGTATCAAACTATGCGCATATTAACAGACAACTTATGTTCGCATTTAAAGGTCCAAACGGTCAGTAAGCGACAGGTGCTTGGAAACACTGTTTTGTAAATGATTTACTGAGACAAGTCGGCTGTGTTACGGCCAGCTGAAAGCTCTGCCGTTCGTTGCTCAGATCAGATGCCGAGAAAGGCAACAATGTGCCGAGAGTCAGACCTAGCGCTCGCGGGGCAGTACTGGAGACGTCTTCCAACTGAACGATAGCTCAGATTTTTTTTTTAAGTCGCTAGGTGTGTCAGTATGTCCCTGTTATGGGAAAAAAAGCCGCCAGAATGTTCTGAAAGTTGCTAAATATACTTGATATATTTGAGCGGCCGTTAATATACTTGGGCGGCCCGCCCAGATAAAATCTGTGTGGGAAACACTGTTATTGGTTATTGTCCAGCAGTGTATCTGATTTCTAAGCCAATTAAAAGCTAGAAATAATAGAAATATTAAAGTATGCTATACACAACCAGTCAAATATTTTGAACAGTAAGATTCTGTTCACCTAGCCTGCATTTATTTGATCAAAAGTACAGCAAAACAGTAAAATTTAAAAATAACTTTACTATTTAAAGATAACTTTTTTTCAATTTGAATATATTTTAAAATGTAATTTATTGTCCTTTCAAAGCTAAATGTTTGCATTACTCCAGTCTCACAATCCTTCAAAAATCATCCTGATATTCGGATTCGCTGATCAAAAAAACATTATTATTAAGAAGTTTACAACCGCAAAAAAACATTTCAGGTTTCTTTTGAAATAGAAATCTCTTGTAACATTATAAATGTCTTTTATTTTCACTTTTGATCAATTTAAAGCATCGTTGCTAAATAAAAATATTAAATTATTTTCCAAAAAAAAATAAAAATGCTGAATTACGTTTTAAAATGTGTTCAAATATAAAGCAGTTGTTTTTAATTAAAATATTTCACAATATTACTGCATTTGCTGTATTTTGAATCAAATAAATGCAGGCTCAGTGAACAGAAGAGACCTCTTTAAAAAACATAAAAAATCGTACTTTTCAAAAACTTTTGACTGGTAGGTTATATATATTACAGAAATGTTATATTGTAACATTTCTGTCCCCCTCGCTTCTGAAATGATGGCTGCTTCCCTGCTGTGAAGTCTTTGGTAGTGGTATATTCAGTGTTTGTCAGAGGCTGAATACACAGCCTTGAGGAAGAGGTCATGCCATGTTCCAATTGGCAACTTATCGTACTACTAGCACTGTTTGTGAATTTGATATGCTGAGTACATACTGTGCAAATTTTCAGCATGCAAATGGTTTACATTCGACTGTAAATTTCCATTCAAGTTGATTAGAAAAATGGCTCATATTTGGCAATGCGATTAGATCTTAGGTTAATTTGAATACAAATTATTCACATTCATTTGAATGTGGTTATGCAATGTCTAACATGTTGTGGACTGTATTAAAAACAGCATGCTGTATACTGTATGTCATTTTCTAAAGGGCCTGATCAAAGCCTGCATATATATACTGTAACATATTACCTGAAATGTATTAAATTTGTAACATTATTTGAGCTAAAAAAAACAATATTTATGATATAGATCAAGTCCGGTTTTATTGTTGATTTGTAGTATGTTATTTAAATGTGATTTTTGGTAATAATAATTGGTAATAATTGAATAATCACATTTATTCACATAGATTATGTCTTCATAATCTTTTATCAAAATGTAACTTGCACTGAAATGACTTCTGTTGACATCATCATCAAGGTTGGTTAGGTTTCAACCAATGGGCATCGAAACTAAGGAGTCATTTAGTTATTTTGACTGCAAATCTAATATAAAATGCCGATTTTTAAGATGCAAACTTACAATCCATATTCCCATCTTACATTTCTTTTTCTACATTATATCGTTTCCATACACTCAAGATGAAATTACATTCTCAGCCAATTTGAACAGTTTCTACAGCTTTTACTCTGTAGCTGTTGTTTTTTTTTCCACTCAGCCGATATACAATACATATTTTTCAAGCGGGAATGTGCTGAATACTAAATAATAATACGAAAGCACGTTCTCTGCCACATGCACATGCACACGCATCTAAAATCTTTAGCGGTGGCAGTCGGTCAACCAGGGTCTCTCGCATCATGATTTCTTGTCCTCAGGCCCTGTGCAGCTCCAGGCCGCAAGACCATCTTCTCTTTTTAATTAGAGTGGCCAGTCCGTTTTCTTCTGCCCTTATTAATGGAGTCTGCCCTCCCTTCGCCTCATACCACAAAAACCTGCGTAATCTCTACCCCGCCGAGCTGTCATGCTTTAAACTCTGCCCCCATTAAGAAGAGTGGCGCGTGGTATAGTATCATGTCTTAAGTGACGCGGTTCTGAGAAGAGGCTTTCTCTCGCTGTCGTCGTCTCCTCTAGTGCAGGATAATGAAGTAAAGTGGGGAAACGTTCTACCCTCAGGCTTCCTAAACGCCCTCAAATGCACTTAGCTCATATTCCTGAGGGCACTTAAATGTGCCGAGCTGATGGCTCACACTTGCAAGGCATGTGTGTGTCGGTGTGTTTGCCTACGTATGCTTACGTACTCGCCTGTGTACTTGCGTCCATGTTGGCTACCCACTTCCTTTTTCACACATTGGGCTTTTTTCGTGAAAGGGAATGTTACTTATTGCTTAAATCCTGTCAGTATATTATGTAAATATAGTACGATTACTTATAAAAAAAATATATATATATAATTTAAACTTTTGAAAAAGTTTGTAATATAGAATTAAAACATTTTTATAAGCACTCTTAGTGTATAAACATGTTACATTTTATAATAATTATAATATTAAAAGTATGGGTAGCCCTGCCCACTGAGAAATGTCATTGTTTTTCTTTGTTTATATCCAGATAGCTCTACATTAGATATGTTTTAATTACCTGCAGTTGTCACACATTGTTATTTTAGGATTACTTCTATATTACTTTATAGCATTTATGAATAATTTGAATTGGCTTTTATTTGTGTACACTCTCAGAAATTGTACATGTATAAAATGTACAAAAGCTGTCACTGGGGTGGTACCTTTTCAAATGATACACCTTTGTACCCAAAAGTCCATAATGGTACCATAAATGTACATATTATTATTATTATTATTATATTACGCCCCAGTGAGTATATTTTCAGTTTTCATTTTAATTTAAGTTTTAGTAATGTTTTTTTTTTTTTTTGGGGGGGGGTATTTTTTTATATATTTTTTATATTTCTACTTAGATTTAATCTTATTAAACTATTTTGAAATGTAGGTAATTATTTCAGTTATTTGTCACAATAACAGTATTTCTAATTTCCTTTTAGGTTTTTTAAGTAAAAAATAAAATATAAATATTAGATGGAAAAAGGATATTGTAGCTTTATTTCAATTAAAATAAATACTAGACTATTTTAATAATTAATCAACTTTTAATTAAAGTTTTTATTTATGTCTAGTATTTATTTTATTTCATTTAAATATTAATTTGATATTTATTTCAATTAATAATAATAGATTTAGTTAACAATAACAACACTGGTGTCATGTCATATATTATTTTAACTTTTGGTGTGAACCGACAAGTTACTTTTCGATAAAACATTGTGTTGCGCTTGAATGCGCCCTGTCTGTTCTGTCTCGCACATCACGCTGCAGGATCCGTCACCGTAAATGCTTGAGTTCTTTCCAAACAAGACGGTTGAATTGTTGATTTTCAGCAGTGACACACACATGCGCGCACACAATACCCCCGATTCCCTTTTCCGAGTTGCAGTGCTGCCAGGGGCCGTCACGCCCTAATCCTGCTAATTCAGCCCAACTATCTCTGCCATTCCAAATATTGACCCAGGCAGAGTGGACCCATTGCAGAGGTATTTACAATGGGATCTGACGGCTTTGGCCCGCCTGCCTGCTAATCCCCAGTGTGTAAAATGATCCACTGTTAGAGCTTCACCCATTTATTTACACATCATATCTCCTCCGCACACCCATACACATACACACTTACAGTTGCTGCCTTACGCAAAGTCGTGATCTTTACAAATAGAAGCACATAGTGGTGTGAAATGATCAAGGATTTATCTCTGATGTATGAGAGCAAACATTAAAGGCCTGTTCACAATAAAATAGCTAACTATATTAGCGTCCACACCAATGCACAATAACCTTCTTATAAGCATTCTGAAGTATAGTCGTCAGCTATTTTAAATGCTCAAGCTCTTTTAAAGCAGAATGCATTTTGATTGGCTGATGATGTTTATATTGTTCATCAGCTGGAAAAAAAATATTCTTATAGAGATTCCGAAGATGAAGTTCTGAAGATGAACAAATGTCTTACGTCTCTACTTAACTAATGACTGAATTTTCGTTTCTGGGTGAACTATCCCTTTAAAGCCACTTTACTTAGACAATAATAAAAAAAAACAGAGATTTTTTAAAGTATAGCACAGACCATACCTCAACTACAATGACAGTGGAACAATATCGGTGGAATCTCTTTTAGAATATTTTTTCCCAGCTGATGAACAATATAAACATCATCAGCCACCAATGACATGAGGGTGAGTAATTAATTGCTGAATTGTTATTTTTGGGTGAACTATCCTTTAAAGGGGTCAACGGATGCAAAATTAACTTTACAAGTTGTTTAAATGTGTGTTGGAAGTGTGTGTACACATCCATCCAATAATGATAAAATCAAGCCAGTGGTTTTTAAAAAATCCCCTTTCTCAAATTAGGATGTTCTTAGATTCCTGTCAGAATGATTGGCAGGATCGTTGATTGACAAGGCCCTCTTACCTTAGACCCGCCCTGAGTGAGCCGAGAGCTGTCCGCCATTGTGTAAACTCCGGTTAAGGGAAAGACAAGATGTCTCTGATTAAGCAATTGAGGGGTTTTGTTGTTGGATGTAATAATAAAGATAGCAGTCGTCATTTACTCCCGACATCTGAGCCGCTGAAGACGCAGAGGATTAACGTTAAGTTACTTTCATTTTTAAAGCGAATGCGATGATCCCCGATTTGCCTAAATCTATCTGTTCAAGCAAATCATTCGTGATCCAGCCTCTTCTACAGAAGAAGTGAGTATAAGGTTTTATGTTTTTTATTAATCTTTGGAAATCGCCTTTACTAATAATGTGCTAGTTTGCCAGTTTCGCGGCTGAAGTTTACAGTCTGCTCGTCACCCCACGGAAGAGGGGGCGGGGTCAGCAGAGCTCATTAGCAATTAAGGCAACATGGACTAAATAACAGGGTAAATAAGCTGATTTTGACATGGCAAAAAATAGTTTTTTACACTACCATTGAGAAATTTTAACCAAAGTATGTTATAGACTTTTCATTAAGACCATAAAGAATCATATCAACTTGTGGAACATGGGCATCCGGTGACCCCTTTAAAGGCTGGAAAATACAGCAACATCGAATACCTCACCAGTGTGTTGCAAGTGTCAGTACTCAGAGGGAGGGATTGTTTTCTTCAAATTTAGTTATTTAGTTAATGCTCATGCTGCAAACACCCTTTGCATACTTGCATTGTCACTTTACAGACAACAATGATGTGTAGCTACTAGCTAGAAGCATTAATGTACTTGCATAATTGAGTATATTTCAGGCCTAAGAGGCAATGCAGTGTTTCCTTAGGGGGTTGAGGTCAGTCTTAGCACTTACAGGGTGGGGGTAGGTTAAAACCTTGAGCCCATTTACTACAATCTCTCAGATCTGGCCTAGCAGGTCTCGTCCAGCCTCTACTGCGAGATTCCCAGCAAGAAGAGTCTTGCCATTTGCACATGTCTTGAGCAGTCTTATGACTCAGTCCTGGCCATTGAGAATCCAAGTTAATCGTTAACTATTTTAAATAACAGGCAGCAAGCCCCGTAGTAACAGATTGAACTTTAATTTCTAGCCTGACGACTCAAACGAACGGTACAGCTGCTGTCGGGTCTTCTTTAGCTCGTGAGGTGGTGTTTAGAGCTTCGATTGAATTCCCAGGTGATCTGGCTCTCGTCACCCCCTTGGAAACCTGCTTGACGACCCTTTGTTTTGCCCATTTTGGCTCAAACAAAGCTGGATCCCACCCCCCAATCCCACATGCTGTAGTACAGGCAGCTCCGGTCTAATTGTCACAAGATACCGCTCCCAAGAGAGCTTGAGTGTTGGGCTGAATCTTTTCAGAAGTGAAAAGTAGAGATTGCAATTTACACACACTATACAGTAGTTTCTCCCCGATTAAACAAGTAGGCTGTTTCTGAATGTATCTTTGTGGAGAGGAATAGTGGCTAGAAGGAAAGTGTTCTTGCATTTTATACAGCTTGCTTATCAGTAGAAAATTGCATTAGACTAATATAGTTAGGACTTCTGGCATGTGGTTTCCATAGCAACTAGCACACTTGCACAGCATGTTTTTACTTTTTTTCTACAGTGCCCACCATAAGTATTGGAACAGTAAACACAAAATTGCTCTGTTGGCTGTGGAGTCAAGAAATGTGCTAATATGATTAAAAGATGAATTTGAGACAAAACTACAGAATGTCACATTTTATTATTAACCGTTTCAACTCGTACATGTTTTACCAGATAAAAAAAACTGCACTTTTAGAGTTCATCCCACTCATTGATGTGAGCATAAGTATTGGGACAGTTGAACATAAGGCATATATAAAAGATTAAAAGCTATTATTTAGTTGCAGATCCCTTGCGCACAATCACAGCAGTGAGTCTGTGACCCATCATCAGTCTGTGACATCCCCAGACTCTTGGTCTCATCCTTTGAAATACTTTTCCCAGCCTTTAATTCAGCCAATTCCAATAGTTGCTTGTTTTGGGGAGTTTCTGCCTTTTACTCTCCTCTTCAGCTGGTGAAATTAATGTTCAATCGGATTTAAATCTGGAGATTGACTTGGGTAATCTAAGACTTTCCATTTTTTTGCCCTTATCAATTCCTTGACTGAACTGGCAGGGTGTTTTGGGTCATTGTCCTGATGCAATATGATGCTCTTCCCAATGAATCTGGTGGCATTTTCTTGAAAATTGGTAGGCAAGATGGTTTTGTACCCTTCCAAATTCATTCTGATTCTGTCATCATACATTAAGTCATCAGTAAAGTTAAGAGGGCCTGTTCCAGAGACAGCCATGCATGCCCATGTCATGACACCACCTCCACCCTGCTTTACAGATGAGGCTGTATGCTTAGGTTTATTTGCAGTTCCCTTTTTTCTCCACACTTTTGCTTTCCTATCACTTAGATAAAGGTTCATCTTTGTCTCATCGGTCCATAAACACAGTTCCAAAAATCTTCTGGCTCACCTTTGTGCTTTTTCTGCAAACTCTAATCTTGGCTTTCTATTTTTGGTGCTGGTCAGATGTTTGAATCTGTAATTCTGTGTCAAAGTCTCCAGAGGACAGTAGATTGTCAGAGCATCACCGCAGCTTTCTGGAAGTTCTTGCTGATTTTACACACACGTCTTTTAGGGTTCATTTTCACAGGTTTTTTTGTTTGTCTGTCATAAACTACTGTTGTTTTCTCAGACGATCAGGTAGATGTTGGTCGCTGGTGGTTTCCAAACTCTTGATTTCTCCATGCACTTTGTTTTTGCTAGAGCTCTAATTGACTTCCTCATTTCTTTTAGCATCCAAATTGCTTGCTTTTCTCAAAGTCAGCTCCCTCATTTTCATCCTGGTTTGTGTGTGTCATCATCGAATGCAAGATTCAGAATACAGAAGTAATGGATATAACTGATACGACACATTCCCTGCTTTTAATATCTTCACAATTAATGCAACAGGACACAGCTGATCATTTAGAAAGTCCAATTTCTAATTGGATTATTTAGAAAATTTCTAACTGTTCCAATATTATGCTCACATCAAATAAGGGGATGAAACTCTAAAAGTCCAAGTGGATGCTGCACACTGGTGGTGGTTGAGGAGAAAATGCAATGGAGAAATTTCTGCCTCTGACAATACAAACTGCATCTGCTGGCTTGGTAGATCTCATGCTAAATCGTTTATATATCAGGAACCGGTGTGAAATGTGCTGAGAATATGTTTGTTTATGTGGTTTCTCCTAGGCGAAGCGCCTGAAAACACTCTCAATAAGCTGAAGTGTCCCCACTGTAACTACATTGCCAAGCACCGGCGAACACTAAAGAGACACCTGATCATCCACTCGGGCGTGCGTTCCTTCAGCTGCGACATCTGCGGGAAGCTGTTCACTCGCCGAGAACACGTCAAGAGACATTCCCTGGTAAGACAGAAGCACAAGTGTTTAAAGTGGGTGAATCTCAGCAACAATTTTCACTCTAACATCTAAAGAATAGATATTTCATGAAAACAAAGCTTATTTTTAAACCACTACGAACTTTTTTTTAAGAAATCAGCATGCATATTGTTTATAAAGTAATCAATTTCATTATAATTATATGAAGTTACATTTATAAATGAATAAATCGTGTGTGTGTGTGTGTATATGTGTATGTATATATATGTGTATGTGTAAACATTTGAAATCTATTAATATTTCTATTGTTTTATATTACGTACATTTTAAATATCTTTGTTATAAGACTGTCACTAATGATTATTTTTGGAATCAAGTAATCAGTTGATTATTCTGACGATTAATTGAGTAATCGGATAATTATATATGTGTGTATATATATGTTGTAATAAAAATAGACCTAAGCGAAAAATAGCTTTTAACATTACTTAAAATACATATATAATAGCAATGAGGCAATAATAATTAGTTCAAATCAAGTATCAAAACCAAGTAATCATATGGTTTAATTGAACAAAACTGTTAAAATACATATGTATTATAAACAATGGAGCTAACATACTTACCGCATTAAAATACATACTGACAATACAAATGTATAGCCTGAATGCACTATAAGTCGGTTTGGATAAAAGCGTCTGCTAAATGCATAAATGTAAATTAAAAAAAATGCCTGCAGCCTGACGACACTTTACAGCGCGATCTAAGTCCTTGTTTAATATAGTCTAAACAACATTTAATTCAAATGTCCACTTAATCTTTAATATTTGGTCATTTCTTTAAGACAGAATTGCTACAGCCACTGAAGTAATATATCTTCAATATATGGACATCAAAACGTGTAAACTCAGAACGAGGGTTTAAACTTTCATTTTAAAATTGCAATTAAAAGATGGATATTGTATTCTCTTGTGTTAAATCTGATGAAATGGCACACGTTGCATTCCCAGAACGTTATATTAAACCTGAACTCACAACAATATGCAGAGATGAGATGCTCCACACATGTAAATGATAACAGTGGAATGAGCCACTTGACATGGGCAAAATGCAATTGAGGATTTTTTTTTGTATTGTATGTATTTTTATATTTACATGCACATTTATATATGTCATAATGGAATATAATGTACACAGTATATTATATAAAATATAATTTTATTTATACATGTATTTTATTTGCATTACGCTAATGACAATTCCCCAGTGGAAATGCTTAATTATGTTTGTGTTCCTAAACAATCTCCTTCCATACCATAATGTGTTATGTCAATTGTTATGTTATGTCAAGTGATATGGTAGACATTCTTGACAGGTTTTGCGATAATCTTGCAATACTCATAATGTTATCTTTCTTCACTCACTAATATCCCCGTTCATGACATTTGTTTGCAGGTTCACAAAAAGGATAAGAAATACAAGTGTATGGTATGCAAGAAGATCTTCATGTTGGCGGCCAGCGTGGGCATACGGCACGGCTCTCGGCGCTACGGCGTGTGCGTGGAGTGCGCCGACTCCCACCAAGGCACGCAGGAGGGTCTGGAGGGCATGCAGGACCTGCAATTCACCCGCGACAAAGACTTTGACGAGGCCGGAGAGGGAGACGAGGACATGGAGGCGGAAGGGGAGGAGCCCAATGAGATTGACCAATCCAACTGCGGGGGTGATGTGGGTGCCGCCCCCGAGAAGGACTAATTTAGACAAAACCTGGTAGAGAAACGAATCAAAATGCAAAGAAAAAAAATAGCTGGGAAACAATCAACAATTCCAAAGTGCTATCAAACCTCTTTGTTGCACGTGAAGTTATGTCAAAGAGATATATAGCTTTGTTAGAGAGGGACTCGAATATTTAAAGATTGTTCTATGTGTCAGAGTCTGGGCCGTGTGCCTGTCAGAGAAAGAGGTATAATGATATATAACAAAAAAAATCAGGGCTTTCTGTGATGTATTTTTTTCTTTTGTAGGGGATGAGGGTGTACAGCGTTTTTGAGTTGTTATATTAGGCCAATCATATTAAAATAAATATTAACTATTTAATTTATGAAGAAAGATATTATGGTCTTACGAAAATTCTAGAACTAGATTTTTTTTTTATGTACTTCTGCTTGTTTTCAGTTCATAACTGCGCTTCCTGACAGACCTGATCGTATATTGCTCAGAGGAGGAGCTCAACAAAGAAGGAGCATTATTGAAATTCCGCTTACAGGAAGATTGCTTTCTCTTTTTTTTTCGTGTGCGTGTTTCCTTTCTAGGTAAATGTTGTCATGAAATTTTATGAAATATATAAATAGATATATTTTCCTGTTCTCTGCACAAATCTTGGAACCAAAAATCTGTTTTGTGACTCTAATTGACCACAGCCATATTTATGATTAAGTTATACGGGGCTGTTAGATCGTGCCAAGCAGAACGCACACCGAGATTTTTGTGCAGGACACAAAACTACTGAAAATGCTGAGAGAACATAAAGCAGAGAAATATAAAGAAAGAAAATGCTAAAATATAAGGGGAATATGCTATTGCTAGCTTTATTTGAATCACAGCATTACAATAACACTTTATAAGCATTTTGACATTCACTTAAAGCTTGAATTTTTCCAAATGATGGAAACGTTTGGTGCTGTAACGCTTTTATTATTATTATTTTTAAATACTGGACCTACAAGCTGTATATGATGTTAATAATCGTAAAGCCTACTCAACTCAGTTATACTAATCAGCTTTGTATTTTACACTGTTGTGCTAAGGAGCCTATCAGGTATGCTTTTCTGTTTTGAACGTCTTTTTTATGAAATGCACATACACACACACACACACACACACACACAACCGTTTGTTGTTGTTAAAACTACTGGCAGTACTTGTACAGATGGACCGACCTGATGTTCTTGACCCTCCTGAGTTGGTTAGTGGTACTGAGCTTACTTTGAATCACTTGAACGACCTGTGTACCGTTTTAGAAGAATGCAGATAGAAAGAGGTGGTTTGCAATAGACTCCCAAACATCGTTTTGGACCCCTGTAACATTTGCGATCATTTCGGTTTCGTTTATTTGGACTTTGTCGTGTGTCTGCTGAGTGGAAAACACCTTGCTTGTGCTGATGTAGAGCGGAAGGTCTATGGAAGTACATAGACGGGCACTTACTGTTCTGCATTTGGTAATTTCTTATTTCCCCAAAGCCGGTCTGGATGGAAATATATTGAAACTGTTGTGTTTTATTCCATACTGAGCTTTTGTTTTCTTTTGACATTTCATTATTTAATGCTATATGTGTATTGAATCCAAAATGCAATCAAGACTGTTAATTTTTTATTTGTCTTACCAAAATCGTTGTTTAATTGTTAAAGATAATGTATAAGAAAACCAGGTAAATATTTAGTGTAGTCCTTGCTTGTGTATGTCGTCAGATTTAAATGTTTTATTCTACAGTCAATCAATCACTTTACCCTTAGATGCTTATATTGTTTTATTTGTCCTACCTTCTGAGGTTTTATCTTATTTTTGTTCATCCATTGTGTTTTTTATTTCAATTTAAGCACACTTTTTAAGAACTATTGTTTGTGGGTTAATTCCTTGGTGCAGGAGTTTCTGTTCATATGCAGTGGATATATTGAAGTGCTATATTGATACAGAAATAGTCTATCTTTCCCTTTACTCGAGATGAAAGTGTATTTTAAAAGCTGGATAGAAGATCCTGTTTGTATTGCTTACCTTCAGATCACTGTGGGAGGGATATTATATACAATATATATATATATGAAATATTATGAAAAAAATATAGCTATTTAATTAGTTGATTTAAATGATGGCACATCGCTGCAGTTAACCGGTTTAAAACCTCGGCCTGGCTTTCACTGTTCTCCCCAAACTTCACACTTTCTGTCCACATGTACACGTTCACCGTTTCGGTTTATTGGTTTTCCTGTTTTGTCATTAATGTACTCCTTTGACTTTATGCTGTATATGGACATAACAGACAAAAAAGAAAAAAACACTACAAATGAAGGTTTTTTTCAGTTGTATTTTGTAAAAGCTGTTTCAAAGATGTATTTTTCAACTCTCTTACAGTGATGCAAATGGGGCCATGTGCTCACCTCAAACAAATCAAATCAGGTTATTCTTATGTTTTTTTTTTCAAGATTTAAAAATGAATACATTTTCCTTCTCTTTCAATTGTACTACTGTTCCTCTATTATACATTTTAAAATAAAACTTTGATATTTCTCTGTGCTGTAGTGTCTTCTTGCGCTAATCAGAGGAAGGTTTGGGGTCCTCAAGGGTGATCTGTCATATCTTGTAATTTATTCATTTGTCAGCGTTGACCTACAAATTTAACACATGCATGTGGATATGCACGTTTCTAGTGCAGTTTGTTTTTTATTTTACTCTGAGCCTGAACATTTCTGAAAAAATATTGCAGATAAAGCTCAAAACCGCAAGATTAGGCATTTCTTACATGGGTTGTTACAGTCATAGATATTAACAGAGCAAACTAAATAAATCACAATGTTACTGTTTTTGGAGCGACATAAACAAACCTCTTTTTTAAAGAAATATGCTCATCCTTACAAATGCACAGTGAATTGACATGAATTAGCATTATTTGTATTTAATGTAATGTGTTTTTCCTGAACTTTGGCATTGAAAGATCAACTTCCTCTAAACGTACATGAACCAAACTTTGCTAAAGAAAATTCACAGTAATGTAATTTAAGATATTGCAGAGTGTTCACATAATATTTACTTCCTTACGTGTTTCACGATTTGTACAAACATGGGCAAAATGACATAACTATTCATCATCTCGTGAATACATTTGAACTGTACATGTCAGTCAAATAAAGGAAGTTGTCATATGAACCCCCCCCCCCCCCCAAAAAAAACAACATTTAGTGTATGTGAGAGCCCAAGATGTTACTCTTCAGGATACTGCAGGACTGATGAAACAAGCATGTGATTCTATATTTCATCATCTCCTCACGTCGTCATCACGTCTGTATCACACTGCACCGCCATCTAGTGGACTTTCCACGAAATCCTACTTTACGGTACATTACATTTTTCGAGTAGCTCCAGAGTGCACCCTGGACAATGGGGCGGGGCGACACATTAAGGTGGGGCGACATGTGTCGCTCCGCCCACCCACAATTTTATCGGTTTATATTATAAAACAGCAGAGCTTATTGGTGTAGACTTTTGTGCATAAGCATTCTTTTATATTCATTTTTATGAATGATCTACGCTGTTTTGCTGTACTACAGAAATATTAAGTGCTAACAACAGAAATTTTAGTTAGAATCAATTAGCAAATGTTTGTTTTTTAAACTTATGACGAATTAGATTAAGTCCCTATCAAACGCTTGGTGGCGACATCTCCGAGTACTTCGGCAGAACAGAGCTGTGTAATAATATGAGCGGTTCACGAATTAAGTCTGGGGAACAAATTCTTCATTTGTGGCCATGATATAGTCCTACCTATGCTATAAATAGCCTCACCTATGAGAAATTTTAATTATGTTTCTGTGTGATGAACGTAAATAGTGCTCCTCAATCTCAACAGGTGGGTTGCACGTTAAATAAAGTCAGATATTATTGCACTTTTCACTGTACACGAAGCAGACTTAGCAGTTTTAGCTGGGCAAAATTGATAAAAATTATCCACTGTTTGAGATTTATTTGTTTTGTGTGATGTATATTTTTATGTAGCCTATGTTCTTTATTTTAGGATCGTGGATAAGCAAAAACGTAGGATATAATGATAATTCACTGTAGTTCAGTAAGACATTGGACAAACCCACGAATGTTTTTATTTTAAAGAACAACTGCGGTGACAAATAAGACAATAATACCAAAATAGTCAATCAGCGTGAACTGGGGTTTTATGTGTGGATAATGGGAATAACAACCTTGCTGAAACAATATATATATATATATATATGTGTGTGTTTATTTTTTCTTTTATTTTTTTGCATAGAGGCCTATTTTAGATGTTTTTGTTTACTAAAACAGTTATTAAATCTGACCTACAGCAAATATTATTATGAATGTGCTTTAGTGCGTATTTAAGCAATAAATGTAATTTTTTTCTGCAGAATTTGTATTTATACTTTTATATCGCCTATATTATGCACAAATTAAATTACTGGTTTTGCAGCTCAATCCTTTAAAAAGAACCAGGAATCACTGTACTATCTTAGGCCTGGTGATTTTAGATTTTTAGTTATTATAATCTTTAATACAAAAAAAATAATAATAATATGTTTTATTAATAAACTCATTAAAAGTGCTCACGTATAAATGTACAGCTCTGAGTGATTTAATATTCGATAGTTATGCAGGTCTATATGGCTACAATGTTCGAGTGTTAATAACAGAATCTAAATTCATCCCGTACACAGATTAGAACACGCGCACAGACAGAGGGTGTGGATACATAAATAATTAGATTTTTTATATTTGATGTCACGGACACTTATTTACTATAAGATAGGAGCCTTTGAAAACTGTAAGAGAATCAATATAGGCTCAAATATTGTATTAAGATATAAACAAGGAAACATTGAGCTTGCCATGAAAACATTTTATTAGCACTTTATAACCTACAAATTTGTGATACATTGAGCAACGTAGGCTATAACTCATCTATTTAAACAACAACAAAAAACGGTTGTGGTTTAAAACGTAAAATCAGCCGCTTAAGTTCGTGTTCGTCTATCTCTAAAATACAGTCAATTATCATAATTTGCTTATAAAATCCCAATTTACTGCTGAACCGCGGCCTGCCGATCCTCAAGGAAATATGAATGAAGCGCTATTCCACCTGAAGAACCCGGAGGTGCTGTCATCAAGAGTTTATTTGTAAACAATGACTTCATCTGACTAAAATTACCATGGTTACTAAACAGATAATAATTAAGATAGGCCTATGATTCTAGAGTTAGCACATAATATTTCTGTTATATGGCCAAATCAAATATAAAGGAATGCGCATGCTCGGGTCTACACCAATAAGACTTGCCGTGTTATAAACCAATGGAATTGGGGGTGGGCGGAGCGACACGTGTCGCCCCGCCCCATCGTCCAGATTGCACTCTGAAGTACTTTAATTTTTCAGTCACAGACGGTTTATTAGTATTTTATATACGTATTTACATTTAAAGAACAGAAAATAACTTTAGGATTTTCAAGTACTATTTATTCGAGTCTAATGGATCATGAACATTGTTTTAGTTAGGTATATAATCCAAAAAGAAAGAAGCAGTGGAGTGTCAGCTGTTACGACTATTTCGCTACTACACACACACACGCACGCACGCACACACACACACAAACAAACAAACGTATGTATGTATTGATTTGCTGAGAACATACATCTACCTGTAGGCTGCCTCAGTTTATATTGGTAGTTGCAGCTAGTCTACATGTTGCCAAAACTGTTTGGTGTTATTTAACATGCCTTGATTTTACAATACATGTTTACATTTTGTTCTATATAATGACGATGACAGAAGGCTGAAGACAGGCCGACAGTTTAACTCTTCATGCAGACCCACTTCTGTCCACTAGATGGCAGACAGTTACTTTCTTTCACAACGTTTCTCAATAGTTTGTTGTGAATTTGCTCTTTATTTTTATTTTATTTTTACAAAATTGTGGCATTATCCCTCAGTACCCCTAAAACCACCTGCACTTTACATATAATAAAAACTATAAATATCAAGAAAAAAAAAGCCAATATCAAGGTCAACCTTCAAACGGACGCTCTTCTTTTCATGCTATGACAGGTAGTTTTCATAGTTTTGAAAATTATGCTTATTGTCTGTGTTACAAGCATGCAGATTAATACAAACAATTTCCAGATACATAAAGTTAATTTCTTTTTCGTTTCTTTATTCATAGATAGATAGATAGATAGGTTGGTTGATTTTGGGCCCAACGGCCTAAATTAATTTTTAAGTATATTTGCAAGTGTGTTTGTTTGGTCAAATTCATTCATCTGAGTGAGTGTTTGTGTATATGCGTGTGTGTGTGTGTTTGTTTGTTTATGCACAGTGTGTGTGTGTGTGTGCACTATTCAAACATGCCCTGGGCAGCGACACACTGGCTCATTCTGCTGGCTGTGTGAGAATGGATGGCTGCTTTTGTGTGGGTGTCTGTCAGTGCTGTTGTGTGAAGCTGGCCCCATTGTGCCTGACCACTGTCCCTTATTGACACAGGACCTTCTTTTTGCCTGTTCCCATGCTCCGACCCTCTGGTTTGGCCCATCAGCGCCTGAAACCGGATCCTCTGAGCAGCGCACCGGTTGCATTCCCTCTTTCTCTTTCTCTCTATGTCCTGGTGCTATTGTCTGCTGTCGTATTTCATTCTAAAGTGTGGTCGGCCAAATTAAAGAGCAGCAGGTAATGGTGCGGTCACAGCTGCAGTTGTTGACGGTGGCCTGTGGCGGCCGTTTATTGAGGGCAGGAGTGAATGCTTGCGGTCGGTTTCCTTCTTTTGTGTCTCCTGTTGCATGCGGTTGTGTCCTCTGTGACGGCATAGTTTCACAGGAGCTGATGAGGTCAGATAGAGGACGGGGCTGAGACTCAGGCAGTTTTGAAGTTATGTGAGGAGATTATCGCCGGGACCTCCCATGCCGTCAGAGGCAGGTGGGATGGATCGCAGGTGTTAACTTGAAGAACAATCTCAGCTGGAGCACTAAGGCTAGTGGGAGCTGGGTTTTTGAGGACTTCAGGGGTTATGCAGATTCCTTTGTGTAATGACTATAACATAAAATTATTTAAAAAAAATATTCTCCACCTCCTACATGAAAATGTTAGCTTTCAACCTTATCTGATCAACAAATTTAGTGTGTGTGTGTGTACTTGTTTATACTACATTGTGTGGGATCAAATGTCCCCACAAGGATAGTAAAACCTGAATTTTTTTACATTGCCGGTCCCCACGAGGGAAAACAATTATTACAATTAGTAAATTATATTTATCTGAAAGTGTAACAATGCAAACAGGTTTTCTGTAAGGGGTAGGTTTAGGGTTAGGGTTGGGTTGGGTTAGGCCGGGGATAGAAAATATGGTTTGGTCAGTATAAAAGTAATAGAAGTCTATGTAAATTCCCCCAAATTCACATAAACAGACACGTGTGTGTGTGTGTGTGTGTGTGTGTGTGTGTGTGTGTGTGTGTGTGTGTGTTCCCGCAGGGGTGGATTTAGTGAATTAGGGGCCCCAGGCATATATAGGAATGGGGCCTTATACATTTGCACACATTTACCAGATCAACCTTGAGGTTCCTTTTAGTCGTGATGCTTGCTGCTGCACAATAGTGCCCCATAGTTGTGTCCAATATTTCTAAATTTTTCATGTGCATGTTATAATAGGATTCTTTCATATACATTTATTAATTTAGAAGACACTTTTATTATTTCATGTTGTAGACCACGAAATGGTAATTGATTTACCATTGAGATACAAGTTATAAATATAGTATAAGTTATAAATTATGATATTATTTCAAACGAGTTTATGTGGGTGGAAACTGCAGACTGGATTATTGAAACTGCACATTCATTCTCTGCCAGTAGGAGGTGCTTTTGGAACCTCAGAAATATAGCAGTTTCTCGGTAACGGCTGTAAACAAAGCAGCGCTTGGCTCATAAATGATACTTTATCAGGTAAAATGGAAATGCCATCCAAACTTTTCTGTAGACAATCGGTTCCCTTCAGAGGTTCATTCTTATAAAAACTTAAATGAGTGAGAATGAGAAAAGCGTGAAAGAATATAGCCTATATTGAGTAGGAAATTCCACTGATGAGTTACCAGCGTAAACCTACATTTAATTTTCTACTAGCGATTTTATCTTAGAACTCTCAATCGATTAAAATATTTCATCGTGATTAAATCACATGATTGTCATGAGTTAACTCGCGAATAATCACAACTTAATCACACATTTTTATATGTTCTAAATGTACCATAAATTAATATGTTTCATGTTTTTTATATCTAATCAACATGGGCATGGACAAATAGGGATTATGCAATATATGTTTTCATTACCGCGGTAAGTAGGGGTGCTGAAGGTGCTGCAGTACCCCCTGGCGTGTAGCCCAAGAAAAAATGGGGGTGCTGGGGGTGCGGTGTTAAAAAATAGATAAATGAACATTTTGTAACAGAAAATGAATAAAACTAATTTTATTCATTTGTATATTCATTAAAATTAATAGAAAAAAGAAGCCTACGCCTACAACGACAATAAGCAACAGTAGAACATTAATTAAGTTGAATCAAATTGATTGTGAAAGTCGTTTAAACTTGAACTGACTTAGGAAGTCGTTTGTTGCCATGACTTTTTGATCATATTATTACCTGCACTGTGCCCAAATCAAGAATTAATAACCATTTCTACAGCCATCGCAAAGATACAGCAGAGAAAGATCGAGAGTGTCTTACCTCACCAGCAACCAGTCTCGCATTCTCGCATCTGCAGCGCTTATTCTGATCTTTAAATTTAGATCTGTCCTTTTGGAACACAATTAATGCTTAAGGTGTATTCAGTATTAGGTTACTCATAGTGAAAAAGAAAAACCCTCACACAACATCAGCAATACAATGACAAAGTAGCATATATTAAACATAAAACTTGTATTAACTGACTGAATAAGACATACCCGCGTAACAGATAAATAAAAGGTTTTTGGATTTTCCCCTTATTTCAAATGAATGCTTAATTTGGCTCATTATTATTATTATGATTAATAATAAAAAAGGCTATAGTCTACAATGACAAATTAACTTAGGCCTATATTAAACTTTGAACTTTCATTAACAATATGATTGTGAATAAGGGAAATATGTTTTACCCGCATTGTAACACAAATAAATAAACGGTCTTTGGATTTCCCCTTTCTTTAAAACGATCGTAGTTTGGGGTTCATTAATAGCCTATTAATTAAAACACATCAGCCATAAAATAGTACAATGGCAAATTCACATAGGCCTATATTAAACATCTAACTTTTATTAACACAATGAATGAGACATATATAGCCTACTTGCCCTGTATAAGGTCTTTTCTCTCTTTTAAAACAAATCCATTGTGGTTTGTTGTTTTGTTTATTTATTTATTTTCTTTATGAAAACAGCAACAATAAAGAAAAACTCGCTTATATTAAATGAATAAATTAAACAAACTTTTATTAACAAAAGTTGCGCTTCTGGATCATAGTGTCTCGCATCACTCTTGTCACGTGAACAAATAAATTATGTTTTATTAATGTGTACACCTACCACAACCTTAAACCTACCGTTAAAGTAATGCACATACAGTAATTACGTGTTATATTCGCGGTTGTGGCATAGAAGGGATACATCTAGTACCGGAAACCAACAATAAATAACAAAAATCAGCTGAATTGGAGAAGTATTTTGTTAGATGGGTATAAAAAGCATAGTTCAGTGGTCGCGCCAGCCTTCGCGTGAAGCCCTCCTCGTGAGAAGACCGAAGAGTGTAAAGACCATCGACTCTACCGTGCGACTCCTCCGGGCAGGGACGCTGTCAAAGGATATAAGTATCGCTTTTTATTTATCTTCTTTCTTACTGCTTGTTTCACTTCTGTTTTAGTTTTTATAACCAATTCTTACTCTGTGTAAGTTGTTGTTTGTTAGAATGTGTGTTTAGCAGTGTTCTTTTTTTAGGATTACTGATAAACTACTGCCGTTTGATTTGTTATCTATTTTAATTTTAGATCAATTATGTATGAATTTAATATGTCTTTATAGGTATTTTCTTTAGTTTTAGTTTTAATAAATTTGAGTTATTTTAGTAACGTTACTTCAACATACTACATGGAAATGAAATAACATATTCATATATATATATATGGGTGGGTGTTTGGCTTAGTGTCATGTTAGAATATTTTTTATACTCATACCTTTTGTTGTTTTAATATTTTGAAATGTTTTTAGCTTTATGTTTGTTTTCATTTAAATGTTTAGTTTTTGAAATGTTGTTGTATGCATTTGTCATTTTATTTAATTTCTCAATTTTCTTAAATGTATATATATAGTATTTATAGAGTTTTAACTTGTAGTTTTAGTTACTTTTTCTAATTTGTAAGTCGCTTTGGATAAAAGCGTCTGCTAAATGACTAAAAAGTATAAAAGTTAAAAGTTAATATTTTCTCTACCTATTAAATTGTGTTTTATTAACGTCTACACCAACCACAACCCTAAACCTACCCTTACAATAATGCAGATGCATTAAATATTGTTGTTCAGCGTGAGAAAAAGGATGCAGTATTGATGCGCGCATGAGCAGTAAGCCAAGGTAGGAAAATCTCTCCCTTCCAAAATGTCAATCTGCACTAAAATCCTGATTTATTTATTAATAGGCTACACATAAGATAAAGACAATAACTGTGCTGTGATTTCGGCTATACTTGCATGTAAAATTAGAGAAGCGACATATCTATGTTTTAACTGAAAGCGGAAAGCACGGCTCCTTTCAGTCGCTCGTGGAACAGAACAGATGAAGAGAGAGAGGTGTGTGCGCGTTGGAAAGAGAGACCTCGCGCTCTTGCGGCAGTCAGCATCTTCAGATGCGTTATATTTTAATTTGCTACAAGCAGGATACAAAAGAAGCATGTTCAACTCGGACATACAGACAGTTGTCGTGGAAATAAACACGTAAATAACAACCGTTCGTGTGTCCACGCTTAATGTGCATCTCGTATATGAAAAGCATTTTAGGGGGCCCTTGGCTTTTGGGGGCCCAAGGCAGTCGCCTACCTTTGCCTAATAATGGGTAAGTCCGCCCCTGTGTGTGTGTGTGTGTGTGTGTGTGTGTGTGTGTATGTGCGTGTGATCATTATTTTTAGTATTTGGTTTAAAATAATACGTTGTCATGCTTTAATATAAAAAAACTAGTGGTGGGCCGTTATCGGCGTTAACGTGCTGCGTTAACGCGAGACTCTTATCGGGCGATAAAAAAAATATCGCCGTTAATCTATTCTCAAAGTTGGGTTGGGAGCTGGGTCTATACTACGCAAGCTATGATGACTTTCACCCTGATATTTTAGCGCGGATGTATACCTAGCCGAATTGCACTGTAGGGGGCGAGAACGAGTCTTCGAACTAGAGGCTCGCAGTCCGTGATGGACAGATTGTTAACGGCTGGTCTATGTGGTAATACAATCGGGCAGGACATCCAAACGCTCACCTATCATTCATCAACCTCAAATATGGCTTTTCATCTGAAAGATGTATGTAGTAGCAACTTTACATGGCCGCTCAATATGATGTTAACCTAGAGAAACGTGCGCTATTGAAGTGTTTGTGTGGAAGCGCGTTTGCTGCAGGACAGGCTCCGGTGCGCTCACTTGCTCTTAAAATCTCCGTCATTCTTGGTCATACAGATAAAAGTAGCCTAATACATCTTTCGAATCTGTAAAGACTCTACGTTTATTTGTGTGCACTCAGAATAACAACGAAACGTTGCGCTTTTAAGCAAACAGGATGCGCTTTAGGTCTCATGTGAACTTGAGCGAGAAACTCCGTCTTTGAAAAATATATCTATAGAGAGTGAAATGTCTAAAAAATTAAAATAGAAGACGTGTGTGTTAGCATGGATGATTTACATGAAATTTAATCTGTGCAACACTGTGCATAAGATGGCTTTCAGTTCAATATAATAACAAAAACGACATTTTGGGTTTTTATTCAACTAATAAGGTGGGCACGCTGTGATCTGTACTATATTTTTACTGTAATTGACAGTTATGAAAAAAAAAAAAAAAACAACAACACGGGAGTGGGAGGGAATGGGAGTCATTCTTCCGGAAGTGGAACGGGATTTTCCTCCAGTTTTTTCGTGGGATTGGGACGGGAAGAGATTAAAGTTTGTGATGCATTTTGGAAACAGGAGATGAGCCCCTGGTCTAATGCACCACCTGGCTTGAGAAACCCATTCTCAAAGACTTACTTTTAGTCATTATTTGGGTAGCACACATATTCTGAATGCCTTCGGCAGAATTCAAATGAGCCATTTTAATCTAGATTAATCTAGATTAATTCCAAAATTAATCTAGATTAAAAAAATTTATCTATGCCCACCACTAAAAAAAACACAGTATTTTTCAAATACTGTACATTATTGTAGGTCCTCTATGCCCCGCCTCTCTCAAACACTTCGTTTTCTATAAAGTCCCTTCTTCCGACAAGCACAATCTGCTCTGATTGGCCAACTGACACCCCACACCCGCCCTGAACACCTCTCCGCATGACCATTAACACCTCCAGCAACTCCCCTCTCCCCCACACCTGCACTGAAAATAAGTGAAGTTGACGTGCGACAGGTCTTCAGAAAGAACACAAGAAGGAAAGCACCAGGACCAGACAGTGTGTCACCAGCCTGCCTTAAAACCTGTGCTGACCAGCTGGCCCCCATCTTCACAAAGATCTTCAACAGATTACTGGAGCTGTGCAAAGTCCTTTCATGCTTCAAATGCTCCACCATCATCCCCAGTCCCAAAGAGACCTAAAATTACTGGATTTAATGACTACAGACCTGTGGCTCTAACATCTGTGGTCATGAAATCCTTTGAAAGACTGGTTTCGGCTTATCTGAAGGCCTCCACTGGACCCCTGCAGTTTGCCTACAGAGCAAACAGATCTGTGGATGATGCAGTCAACATGAGACTACACTTCATCCTGCAGCATCTGGACAGACCAGGGACGTATGTGAGGATCCTGTTTGTAGACTTCAGCTCCGCTTTTAACACCATCAACCCGGACACACTTCAGAATAAACTGACACAGCTCTCCGTCCCCACCGCCATCTGTCAGTGGATCACTAGCTTCCTGACAGGTAGGCAGAAGGTAGTGATGCTGGGGAAATTTAATAATATAAAAATGAAACTGCCTGATGATATTTCCCAATAATAAACTTTATTTTATTTTATTTATTTTCTATAGCGCCTTTCAAGGTACATCTCAAAGCGCTTTACACAAAAGAAAAGATTGGGAAAAAACAATAATAACAATTAAAAGTAAAATAAACATTTTCCATATGACACAAGAAAATCACTTAAAAGCTATTCTGAAAAAATATGTTTTAAGAACAGATTTAAAAACACTAAAAGATTCAGCCTGTCTGATCTCAGAAGGAAGAGAGTTCCAGAGTTTTGGTGCACAAGACGAAAAGGCCCGATCACCCATAGATCGTAGACGAGTAGGGGGTATCACTAAAAGACCAGAATCAGAGGAACGTTGATCACGACTTGGAGTATAAACGGATAACAATTGAGACAAATAATGTGGTGCCAAACCATGCAAAGCCTTATAGGTTAGCATGAGAATTTTAAAATCAATCCGAAATCTGACAGGGAGCCAATGCAATGACTCTAAAACTGGAGAAATATGCTCGCTTGTCTTGGTCCCTGTCAGAATTCTAGCAGCTGAATTTTGAACTGATTGCAGCTTACTTAAGGTGGTTTTAGAAACCCCAGCAAGCAACGCATTACAGTAATCAATACGGGAAAAAACAAATGTGTTTATCAATTTTTCAGCAACCGGAAGGGATAACATGGGGCGGAGTCTTGCGATGTTTCGGAGATGAAAAAATGCATTTTTAACTGTATTCTGAACATGGGGATCGAAGGTTAGATTAATGTCAAATATCACCCCAAAATGTTTTAATTTATTTTGAAAATCTAAAACCGTACCTTTCACTGTTAAAGCTTACGCACCAGATTGACTAATTATGGAGTTAACACAGCAATGAAGTACTTAAAGAATATGAGATACTAATTATTATATTTAAAAGTTGAAATTGTAACAAAAAAAGTGAAAAGCATGAAACAAAAATAAGAAATAATGAGATTCACAGTTTAAATGATGACATAAAAAGTGAAAATTTGATGAAAATTGAATTATGACTTAGTATCTCATTATTTCAGCGGTTTTATTCCAATATTTCCACATTTAACCTCATAATTTTATGTCATAATTTTGATTTACCAAAGAAAGATTTTCTTATGTTGTGGAAATGAGCTTCTAAACATATCTGTATGAATGTGTCTTATTAATTGTGAGTTTAATGAGAACGGCTGAATTTGCTGTGTTTAGCAGTAATATCATTGGATCTTTCATGTGTTTCATGAGGAATCATGAATGATGCTGTTTCATTTCTTTTCCATAGACTATGCTGCTTTTGTGAGAAAAGATGTGAGTGATGTGAGAGATCTGTCTGTTATATATTCGTTTGGGAGGAATTTCTTGGCCTGTGTCTCAAAAGTGGCTTCGGTTCACACGCTGGAAGGATGTTGAATATTGTGAATCACTGTATCACTCCCCTGCATTGGCACACTGGGGGCATTAGCATGTGAAAAAAAAGGAGGAAATAAAGTTGTCAAGTTCGCTCAATCCACACCGCCTCCTCCCCCATACCCTTTTATTCCAGCCCTGTTTTCCCTACTCAACATGAAGTCAAGGACAGGAGGCATGCCCATGACTCTTGTGCCTGCACTGGTCACAAACAACACATATATAAACACAAATCAATCCAGTTTCCATGGCTTCTTATTGCCACTGGCCCCAAAATATGTGACCGGTTGCATAAACTCAGTCACTTACAAAACAAAAAGGTAGATTGGTGTAATTTGAATCCAGAAAGTTAAACTATTATCACTTGGTTTACTGCTAGTTAGTCAAACTAGGAAGAAAACTGATTTTTTTTTTGTATTAATCTCATGATTATATATCAGTCTTAAGAAAGTAGAATGAAACGTTAATACTAAATACAGTTAAACTTATTTTAACTTAACTTATTGTAGTGTTGTTGTTTTTTTAAAGTGGCCGGTGAGTGTATGTATATATATATATATATATATATATACACACATACACAAGTACATCTAAAAATGAGAATATCATGAAAAAGGTCAATATTTTTGTCCCTCATTTCAGAAAGTGAAACCCATATATTATATAGATTTATTACACATGGAGTGAAATATTTCAAGTCTTTATTTCTTGAAATTTTGATGATTATGGCTTACAGATAATTGTAACCCAAAATTCAGTGTCTCAAAAAATATGAATATTACATAAGATAAAAAAGGATATTTTAAACAGAAGTAACAGGCTTCTGAAAAGTATGTTCATTTCTATGCACTCAATACTTAGTTGGGCCTCCTTTTGCATGAATTACTGCCTCAATGCGGCGTGGCATGGAGGCAATCTGTGGCACTGCTCAGGTGTAATGGAAGCCCAGGTTGCTTTGATATTGGCCTTCATGTCTTCTGCATTGTTTGGTCTGGTGTCTCTCATCTTCCTTCTTTTGTTAATACCCCATAGATTCTCTATGGGGTTTAGGTCAGGCGAGTTTGCTGAATCAAGCACAGTAACACCATGGTCATTGAACCAGCTTTTGGTACCCTTGGCAGCAGTGGCGGCTGCTGGTCTTTCAAAGAGGGGAAGCTCATTTTTGGCCAACATCATAAAAATTTACCATTTATTTATACCTAAATTCTGCCCAACATTCCTTTTCAAGAAAATTTTCTAGCCTACTGTATGTATGAATGAATGAATGAATGAACAAACGATCTAAAAAAAGATATTAAACTCGAAATATGGGAATTAGGTTGAACTGAAACAAGGAATCTGGGTGAAATGTATGATGAAAATTGGCTAGCAATTTCACCAAGCAAATACCAAGAAATAGGTTGCAGCAGTTTGTCTTTCGACTACACTTCCGCGATGGGACTGAGCTCGAATAGCTTCAGTGTCAGTGACTTTTATAGTACAAAATCGCTGTCAATCAAAAGGAGATGCAGTCTTTCGACAGACCCTCCAATCATCACGCAGACGCTCGGAGTCCGGGCCAGCCCACTCCTCCATTCATCCCAGAGACGCTGAGCGTCCATGGGCGGGACATAATCGCAGCATTATCCAATGACCGTCTTGTTTCTAAGCACTCAAAAAAACTGTTTAAAGCAGCCCCATTGAAGTCAATGGACGCTGGGCTTCAACAGAGTAATGCACTGTACGCTACGGGAATGAATGAGAAGGAAATCGAGTCAGCCGACCTAAGTAGCTGATTCTGAACGAAATTGTTTTCGTTCGAGATGAACGTGTTTAACGCATTTTTAGTCAATAAAATGTTAACATAATAGTACATATATTTGACCATTAATTTTTTGACAATTATAGGGGAAGCTGAGCTTCCCTTGCAGTCTTAAAGAAATCGCGTCTGCTTGGCAGTGTGTCCTGCTGGAAAATGAAATCAGCATCTCCATAAAGCTTGTCAGCAGAAGGAAGGATAATGTTCTCTAAAATGTTGTGGTAGATGGCTGCGTTGACTGTGGACTTCAGAAAACACAGTGGACCAACACCAGCAGATGATGGTAGACTGAAATTCTGATGACATGGCAGCCCAAATCATCACTAAATGTGGAAATTTTGCACTAGACTTCAAGCAACATGGATTATGTGCCTCTCCACTCTTCCTCCAGACTCTGGGACCTTGATTTCCAAATGAAATGCAAAATTTACATCTGAAAAGAGGACTTTGGACCACTGAGCAACAGTCCTGTTTTTTTCTCTTTAGCCAAGGTAAGATGCTTCTGATCTCTAATCCTCTAATCATCAAAATTAAAACAAAAAAACTTTTGAAGTGTTTTACTTTACATGTAGTGAATCTAAAATTTATGAAAGTTTCACTTTTTGAAATAAGTTACAAGAAAAAATGAACTTTTTCATCATATTCTAATTTTTGGAGATGTACCTGTATATATATGTTTGTGGACCATTTGGTATGATCACATCATGAGCAAATGGTCATCAATTGTAGAATGGGAATGGGTGTGGGACACCAAGAACCATCTCAGACAAAGAGGTGTCAGAACTTAATTAACATACAGACTACAGCTTACGACATCAGCAACTTCATTTAGACGAAGGGTAGTAAACTGAAAATGTATAAAAGGTTAGAACTTAGGATGTTCTGGGTTCATTCCAGCTATGTTGAACCCAAGGTACAACATGTACTTTGTCACTGGTATACTTCAATAAACATCTTCATCAAGATCTTCATCATCCTTATCATTTTTTCTTACACTGGCGAGCCACCCAGCGAGGGTTTTCCGAAAAATAAAAAAGTGGGGAAAGGTAAGAAAACAGCTTATTTCTTCTATGTTGTTTTTGTCAAGGAAACCCCTCATTTAAAAAAATCTAGAAAACATTTTTTTAAGGACAAAAGACAGTCTGGTTTAGTCAATATTAGCAGGAGGAGTTCTTAAGCCTATTTTCTACTAATTCTGTTTAAGATTCTATCGAAACTGAATCAGCCAGATGCAGTGTGGTAGCAGAGTTGTATTGGAATTGTTGTTTCTAAAGTAACTGAAGCAAAGTGCTTCAGTCAAAGTTTCTAAAGTAACTTAAACTTGTTGTTGGTCTATTAGAATTCTCTTAAGATTTTAAAGTAATTGAATCAGCCTGACGTAGTGTGGTAGCAGAATTGTATTAGACCTATTGTTTCTAAAGTAACTGAAACAGAGTTGTAAGTTTCTAACGTAATTGAAACTGAGTTAGTTGTTGTGATAATTCTGATGAAATTCTAAAGTAACTGAATCAACCCGACGCAGTGTGGTCACAGAATTATTTAATAACTGTTGTGTGTTTTAGTGTAGTGAGTCCAATGCACCGTGACTCTGTGAAGTTTAAAACCTGAAGAAGTGTTGATTTGCCCGATTTACTTTGGCTAAGTAAACTTTTTTTTAAATATAACACAAAACCCGAAGTAGTGTGGTTCTTTCCGACGTACTGTGACAGTGTTGCATTTTTAACAGTTTAGTGTAGTGAAGTTTAAGGCCCGACGGAGTGTGGCGGTGTGCAAAGAAGTGATAATTTTGGTTTAGAAGCCCAACGTAGTGTGGCTGTTTTATTCATTTGCGTCCAAAGCACAGGAGCTGTGAATAATTCGAGTCTATAATTCTTAGAGAATTATAATAATTAGAGAATAATTAGAATGAGTATCATAAAGTTACTAGATAATGTTCAGTCAGTGAAGTAATAAAGCCTATTGAATTGCTTAAGACAATTTAATAAGATTGTGAAAATGGAGGAGCTGATAGTTAAGTACATTGCTAAGCACGGTTCAGTGGGAATGTGTGATGGGATAGAGAAGGCAGACGACCCCTACAAGTGTGCGATGTCTCAATAAAAAAAAGATGTCCCAGAATGCCTAAAAGCAAAGAGGGAAAAGTTGCTAATGCACTTCAAGCTCTTTTTACCTCATAAAAGGTAACTAAGAAAAGATTAGAGGAAATGAAAACTGGAAAACAAGTTACTAAATGCTCAATTCTGCGACAATGTCATCTCATTGAGAAATTGCAAGGCTGAAGAGATCATTCTGAGGGAACAGGTAGTGAAAGTGAGAGAAAAAATTGCAATGTCCGAATCAGAGAGGCAGACATTTACATGTTTGTTTGAAGCAACATCTAGACAGATGTAATATGCCCAATCCCATTCTGAACATTATGAAAATAACTGCTAGGAAGCTTTTGGTCAACAACATAATTCTTCAGATGATTCTGTGAGGTTCCCAGTAGCACCAGTGCGAACAAGACAGATTGGAAATAGAAATGTGAGGATTCTTGATCATAGAACTGAAAATGGCTAAGCTGTTAGACAGTAGTCTTTTATGGACTTTTAAAGTCTTGTTACAGCAGTGGGTACTTTTGACTCTGACAACATGGATCCTGTAGAGTTCTTGTCAAAACTGGAGAAGGTAGTGGATGTTTATAGTGTGTCAGACAAAAATGCTTGTAGACTTCGTATGATCTACATTCCTCGCTCATTAACGTCTAGGTTACGTACGCAACCCCCGTTCCCTGATGGAGGGTACGGAGACGTTATGTCGTGACGACATAGGAGATTTACTTGGAAGCCCCGATCATCACTGACTAAAGAGAAAACGCCAATGAAATTGGCTAGTGGATTTTGCATACCTGAGCCACTCCCTGTGCACACGGATATAAAAAGGTGACAGGTGCATCCACTGATTAGGTTTTACGCTGAGGAGCTGAGACGAGTCCCTGGCAACCAGCGATGGTTCAAGATTGTGGCATGGGGACATAACGTCTCCGTTCCCTCCATCAGGGAACGGGGGCTACATACGTAACATAGACGTTCCCTATCTGTCGGTCACTACGAGTTATGTCGTGACGGCATAGGGGTCCTATGGAAAGCGCCACAAGCTGAACCCCGTCACAACCTTGTGGGATGCAGATGTTGACAAGCGAGTGCGTGACAGACAAATGCCATGCAAGAGGTTGCAACCTTCCTACCGCCCCAGCGCAAATTCGCTAACTTTGGTGACCACCGGGACCACTGAGTACATCGTTGCTGGAGATAGCCAAGCCGCTGTTCCTTTCCCCACGGAAATCGGAAGGGATTTCGACCTTCCGTGAAAGACGGCTTCAGGTCTTTCCTATTTGTTGTTACAGCTTGCCGTAATGGCAGGGAAGCGAGCCTTCCGGAGAAGGGCGCTACGGAGGCCACATCCTGCCCGAAGGGAGGTAACATGTGGAGATACTGATATGGACTGACCCAGGCTTGGGGCAGTACTACATATGACTGGGCTCTGGGGCAGATCCTACCTAGGTGTAGGGAGGAGGTGCTGCCAGCAGAACCAGACAGAGAGCTCTGTCAAAGAGAAGACACGGGTTTACCTTGAGGGAAACCTTACCGTGGAAGAATACACATATGGGATTACCCAGAGGGGAATCAGGCCATACGGACACCTAGCCCAGTACAGGGGCTGACCGAAGACCCGGGCGAGCTAACACCAGTACTGGGCCTGGTGTCAAACTGCTCCGCCCAGTCTGACTGCCGGGGGTGCTTGGAGGATTCCACCAGGGTTCACCGTCCGGGGAACTGAACTGGGGGAGAAAAAAGGCGCTCGTATCCCCGGGTGAGGGGGAATGGCACAGCAAGCGTGACACCGGCCATGGGTTCTTCCCGCCCATTACTTACCCAACACACGGGAAGAAACTGGCTCAACGCGGAGATTGTAGAATCTTGCGAAGGTGTTCAGTGTTGCCCAGCCCGCAGCTCTGCAGATGTCTGCCAAAGAGGCGCCGTGCACCAACGCATGGGAGAAGGCAACACTCCTTGTGGAGTGAGCCCTCACCCCCAGGGGGCACGGCTCGCCTTGCGACTGGTACGCTAAGGCAATGGCCTCCACTATCCAGTGGGCCAACCTCTGTTTGGAGACAGCCTTCCCTTTCTGCTACCCTCCGTGGCAGACAAAGAGCTGCTCAGAGCTTCTGATGCTCCGGGTGCGGTCCACGTATATGCGCAATGCTCTTACGGGACACAGCAACACTAAGGCTGGATCTGCCTCCTCCGAGGGCAGTGCTTGCAGGTTCACCACCTGATCGCGGAAGGGCATGGTGGGAACCTTGGGCACGTATCCAGGCCGGGGTCTCAAGACAACGTGAGAGTAGACCGGCCCGAACACAAGGCACTCTTCGCTTACCGAAAACGCCAGGAGGTCCCCGACCCGTTTGATGGAAGTGAGCTCGGTCAGGAGCGCTGTCTTAAGAGACAGGAACTTCAGCTCGACCGAGTCCAGCGGCTCAAAGAGGCCCCTCTGAAGTCCAGCCAAGACGATAGAGAGGTCCCAAGAGGGCACAAGGGGAGACCTGGAGGGATTCATCCTCCTGGCCCCCTTCAGGAACCTCACGATGAGATCATGCTTTCCCAGGAACCGGCCGTCCACTGCATCGTGGTGAGCCACGATAGCGGCTACATACACTTTCAAGGTGGAGGGTGGCAGCCTACGTTCCAACCTTTCTTGCAGGAAAGAAAGCACTACTCCAATCGTGCATCTTCGGGGGTCTTCTCGGCGAAAAGAACGCCAGGTCGCGAACAGACTCCATTTCAGTGCGTAGGTTTGCCTTGTTGAAGGAGCTCTAGCCTGAATGATGGTCTCTACCACTGCCGGTGGTAGACCACTCAAGTCTGCCGCGTCCCATCCAGGAGCCACACATGGAGGTTCCATAGATCTGGACGCGGGTGCCATATGGTGCCG
Source organism: Oxygymnocypris stewartii (assembly GCA_003573665.1). Taxonomy (NCBI): domain Eukaryota; kingdom Metazoa; phylum Chordata; class Actinopteri; order Cypriniformes; family Cyprinidae; genus Oxygymnocypris; species Oxygymnocypris stewartii. The sequence goes on along the minus strand of QVTF01023765.1, from coordinate 101,256 downwards.
AGCCCCTGAGAGAGGAGTTCCTTCCTCAGAAGAATGTGCCAGGGAGGTGCTGTCGTGGGGGAAATGAGCTCGGGAAACCAGGTCCGGGTGGGCCAATGGGGCGCGACCAGCAGGACCTGCTCCTCGTCCTCCCTGAGCTTGCACAGTGTCTGTGCGAGTAGGCTCACTGGGGGAAACGCATACTTGCGTAAGGCCCGAGGCCAGCTGTGTGCCAGTGTGTCTGTGCCGAGGGGGCCCTCGGTCAGAGAGAAGTACAGCTGGCAGTGGGAGGACTCGGGGGAAGCAAACAGGTCTACCTGAGCTTCCCCGAATCGACTCCAGATCAGCCGGATCGTCTCGGGATGGAGTCGCCACTCTCCGGGGAATGAGAGCTGTTGTGAGAGCGTGTCGGCCGCACGATTGAGCTTCCCCGGGATGTGAACAGCGCGCAGTGACTTGAACTGCGTGGGACTCCAGAGGAGGAGATGGCGGGCAAGCTGTGACATGCGGAGTGATCGTATACCTCCCAGCCGGTTGATGTACGAGACCGCCGCAGTGTTGTCCGTGCGGACTAGCACGTGCTTGCCCAACAGCAGTGGCCGGAACTGCCGTAAGGCTAAATGCACTGCCCACAGCTCTAGGCAGTTGATGTGCCAAAGCAGTCGGGGCCCTGTCCAGAGCCCCGAGGCTGCCTGCCCGTTGCATGTAGCGCCCCAGCCCGCGCTGGAGGCATCTGTTGTGACAACAGTATGCCGGGACACTTGTTCTAGGGGCACCCCGGCCCGTAGAAAGGCAAGGTCCGTCCAGGGGCTGAGGGAGCGGCGACACTGCTGGGTGATACCCACTCGCAGTGTACCGCGGCGCCATGCCCACCTCGGGGCCCAGGGAGTGTAGCTGGTAATGAAGTGGTCTCATATGAAGCAATCCGAACGGCGTGACTGCAGCTGTGGATGCCATATGCCCCAGGAGCCTCTGAAACTGTTTCAGTGGTACCACATTCCTGCCTCTGAAGGAACTCAGGCAGTTCAGCACTGCTTGGGCACGTTCCTCCGTGAGGCGTGCCATCATACTCACCGAGTCAAACTCCACACCGAGAAAAGAGATTCTCTGCATAGGGGAGAGCTTGCTCTTTTCCAAGTTGACCCGAAGTCCCAACTGGCTGAGGTGCCGCAGCACCAAGTCCCTGGGATCGCCCAACTGCTCTCTGGATTGGGCTAGGATAAGCCAATCGTCGAGGTAGTTGAGGATCCTGACACCCACCTCCCGTAACGGGGGAAGGGCGCCTTCTACGACCGTCGTGAACACACGGGGAGACAGGGAGAGCCCGAAGGGGAGGACCCTGTACTGCCATGCCCGACCTTCGAACGCAAACCGTAGGAACGGCCTGTGTTGCAGAAGGATCGAAACATGAAAGTAAGCATCCTTCAGGTCGATCGCTGCAAACCAATCCTGGGGCTGGATGCATTTGATAATGTGCCTACGCGTCCGCATGTTGAATGGGAGCTTGTGTAAAGCCCCGTTCAAAACTCGCAGATCCAGGATTGGTCGAAGGCCACCACGTTTCTTGGGTACGATGAAGTAAGGGCTGTAAACCCCTGCCTCCTCTCGGCTGGAGGGGCCGGCTTGATTGCGTCCTTTTCCAGGAGGACAGCAATCTCCTCGCGCAAGACAGGGGTGTTCTGGACTGCCACCGACGTCTCGAGAACGCCGTAGAACTTGGAAGGTCGCCTGGCGAACTGAATCGCGTAGCCGAGTCGAATTGTGCGCGTGAGCCAGCGAGACAGGCTGAGCAGCGTGAGCCACGCCAAGCAGCGTGAGCCACGCCAAGCAGCGTGAGACACGCCGAGCAGCGTGAGACGCGCCTCCAGACGCTGTGCAAGCGGCTCCAACGGCACAATCGACATACCTGTGGTGGTGCAGCGAAAGGGATTAGGGGTGGATGGTACAGAAGGCGGTGCGTTCTGAGGCATCCTTACCAAACTCCCTGGGTTCCAAACGGGACTGGCCAGAGGTGCGTGGGGAGGAATGTCGTCCCCGAACCGTACTCTCTTGGCTACTGGCAAAATGGGTCGTGGGCGAGAGTGAGGAAGCAGGGCGTCGCACACTGTCGTCCCATGGACCTGAGAACCCGGAGGAAAAGGAAATTGCTCTTTCTTGAGAAAGTGGGTACCGCTGGCCCTTGGACCAGTGGCGGAACAGAAACAGAAGATTCTCCTCCCGGCCCTCTACCAGGGGAAGGAGTGGCGCTGTTTTCGCCGTCTCCTGAGAAAGAGCAAATTCCAACATATCTGGGTTGCCCACGTCAGGGCCGCTTTGTCGACTTCCTGGACGACTTGGGGCCTAGCTGGGACGCGGGGGGCGCCGCTCTCCTGCGAGAGGCTCGACGCGCCGGCCAAGGTATCGATTCGGCCTGGGGTGGAGCAGCTCTGGAGGACGCAGGAGGGCGCTCACGGCGACAGGCAGACTGAGGCCTGGCCCCGGGGGCAGCGGTGGATGGTGCATCACACAGGTGTGCTGGATCGCCTCGGTCTGCTGCTGTACTTCTGAGAACTGCTGGGCAAAGCCCTCGACCGTGTCGCCGAACAGCCCTGCCTGGGAGATGGGGGCGTCGAGAAAGTGTTCCTTGTCGATGTCCTTCATCTCTACCAGGCTGAGCCAGAGATGGCGCTCCTGGACCACCATGGTGGACATCGCCTTCCCGAGGGACCGCGCCGTGACTTTCGTCGCTCGTAGAGCGAAGTCAGTCGCCGTGCGCAGCTCCTGCATCAACCCCGGGTCGGTACTACCCTCGTGCACCTGTTTGAGTGCCTTGGCTTGGTGAACCTGCAGGATAGCCATGGCGTGCAGGGCGGAGGCTGCCTGGCCCGCAGCGCTATAAGCTTTGGCCGCGAGAGCGACAGTTCCTCCAAGTGGCGCCGTTTCATGGGCACAGGTGCACCGCGAGCGCTCTCTCCACCTGGGGAATGCCGCATACCCCCGGGCCACTTCGCCATTGAGGGTAGTGAGGATGGAGGAGGCGGACGAGTAGCTTCTGGCCATGAAAGGGGCCATCCATGACTTTCTTTAGCTCCTCATGCACCTCCGGGAAGAAAGGCACCACGGCAGGGCGCGGTTGTGAGCCGTGCCCCGCTCCGAGAAACCAATCATCCAGCCGCGAGGGCTCGGGACTGGGCGGTCTGTTGACCTCCAGCCCGATGCTCACGGCTGCCCGGGCAAGCATGGCCGTCAGCTCTGGGTCCGGTGCGGCGGTGGCGACAACACCCGAGGGGGGCAGCCCCACCGCACCTTCATCCTCAGAGGACGTGAGCCCATCCCCCGATGCTGCGATGGACATCGTATCTACAGATGGCGCACCGAATTAAATGCTGGGCGCCCCTTGGGACAGACCAGCGAAATCACCCGGGAACCGGACGGGATGTTCGCTGCGTGAGGAGTAAGAGGTCCGTGGGGGCGTGCCCGGCGGAGAGGCTCTTACTGTAACCCTCAGATCTCCCAGAGCGCCGGCCGGCGATCCTCTGCTCGCAAAGAGACCAGCACGGGTGGCGGCAAATGGTGCCTATCCTTTCATAAAGGAAAGGAGAGATCGCAATGAAATCATGCTCATACGCCCACAACAGGCGCATGAGTCATCCACGAACGCATCTTCAGCGTGTTGGAAGCCCAGACACTGAAGACAACGATCGTGTCCGTCATCCGCGGACAGGGAACGATCGCAACCAGAAGGACACGGACAAAACAGCATCTTGAAAAAGACGCGATCGTCCGTGATTTGCTCTTTTAGAATTTGCTCTCTTAGTTGAAGTGCCCAGGGGAATCGCTGATGAGAGGGACTTCACTGATCGCACCGTTACGCCAACCAGGAACAAAACAAAGATGAAAGGCTTTGTGGAGATCAGCATTCTTCTCATCCACTCAGCTCTGAAGCAAAAATCTAATCAGTGGATGCACCTGTCACCTTTTTATACCCGTGTGCATGGGGAGTGGCTCAGGTATGCAAAATCCACTAGCCAATTTAATTGGCGTTTTCTCTTTAGTCAGAGATGATCGGGGCTTCCAAGTAAATCCCCTATGTCGTCACAACATAACTCGTAGTGACCGACAGATAGGGAACTAGTGTTCTCTTACAGGAAGTTTGTGACAAAAGAGCAGACAGAGGGGCAAGGAGAAAAGCTCTACTTAGGCTTGCTGGGACTGATTTGATTAACTTGAGAAAGATAACTGAGGTGAAAATTGAATTTGGAGAGTATTCGCTAGCATTTGCGTCCAGGTTGTGGGAAATGTTTAGCTGTTACAGTGCTTGCCCAATGCAACTAAACAAAATCTCATGTTTAAGTCTGCATTAATTGCACAGAGCATTTCAAACATGCGAGAAGCCATTGCTCTATATGTAGATGTAAATACACCAAACGAGCAAATCATTTCCAAAATGACACAGAATTTCAATGCAAGAAGTCAAATGAAAGCTCTAGAATATAGACATCCAGCCATTGCCTTTGGCAAGAGAAAATGTTCTAGATTATCTAATGGTTTCCATTAGAGACCATGGAGATTTGAAAGAGTAAATTCAGAAGGTGTTATTCTCTGTTATGCATGTGAAAAGGTTGGTCACATAGCAAGGCATTGTTTGGAGAAAGGTATGAAGGATCAGGAAGTTGTTTGTTTTGCTTGTGGAAGGATGAGACACAAGGCAAGACAGTGTCACTTTTCACACAAAAGAAGGACGGGCTACCGTGATTTAAGAAGAACCACTTCCTTTTTATCTTGTTGCAACTATAAGCATTGAGATGTTTGCTTGAAAGGTGTAACCTCCTGGAGAATGATGATCCGATCATCTGAAGGACAGGACAAGACAAGGAGAAGAAGGCCAGCAGAACTATGGAGCCAGGAGACTTCCACAAGAAAAAGAACCTCTTAAAGAAAAGAGTGATCATCAGAACGGTACATCCAGAGATTTCCAGACCCGCAAGAACTCCAAGCCAAATGCTCTAGAAACCTTGAGACCCACCATGGCATGGATGGACCTGATGGAACGTCACAAACTGCAATGACTGAAAAAAAATAAAACACACACACACACACACACACACACACACACACACACACACACACACACACACACACACACACACACACTATATTGTCTGTTGATTGATGTGTTTGCTCCTTTGGCTTTTGGCTATGTTTGTACTATCATAATGTTTAGTACATTTAGAAAAATCTATTTTGCTGTTATGGTTCTCAAGTGCTCCTCTCCCAACCCCCCCCAAAAAATGTGTGTATGTCATTTTGCCAAATTTGAGAAAAGTCTCTATGATAAATTTTGCTTAATTGGATGGAGCAATAACCAGTGTGTATGAGGTGTCGACTCAATAATGGGTAAGATACTCCTTTGGCCAGAGTGGTACAACTTAAGACAGGGCTTCACTGCCACTGGGCACCTACCCAGGAAGAGAGGTGTAATCTGTGTAAGGGAGTGGATGTGATGCTCCTTTTGGGTCAAGAGCATCAAAGAGGGGACTGTAAGAATCTATAGATTCTCTCCACCCAGCCTCCACTCCACAATATGTTTGATCATGCTCATTTCCCAAAATTGCTTAATTATAGATTATTATAGATATGTTTATTATAGAGAAGAAGAAAGTCAACAGTTATGTTGTTTGTGGACCATTTGGGATGATCATATCATGAGCAAAGGGTCATCAATTGTAGAACGGGAATGGGTGTGGGACACCAAGAACCATCTCAGACAAAGGGGTGTCAGAACTTAATTAACATACAGACTACAGCTTACGACAGGAGCAACTTAATTTACATGAAGGGTAGTAAACTGAAAATGTATAAAAGTTTAGCACTTAGGATGTTCTGGGTTCATTCCAACTCCATTGAACCCAAGGTACAACATGTACTTTGTCACTGCTATGCTGCAATAAACATCTTCATCAAGATCTTCAACGTCCTCATCAATTTTTCTTACAGCATGGATCCATCCTGCCTTGTCTCAACGGTTCAGGCTGCTGCTGGTGGTGTAATGATGGAGTGTAACACTTTGGGCTCCTTAGTACCAAGTGAGCATCGTTTAAACGCCACAGCCTACCTGAGTATTGTTGCTGACCATGTTTCTTGAAAATGACAATGAGTTCACTTTACTCAAATGGCCTCCACACACACCAGATCACAATCCAATCCAATCCCCTTTAGGATTTGGTGGAACAGGAGATTCGCATCATGGATGTGCAGCCAACAAATCTGCAGCAACTGCGTGATGCTATCATGTCAATATGGACCAAAATCTCTGAGGAATGTTTTCAACACCTTGTTGAATCTATGCCACAAAAAATTAAGGCAGTACCTAATAAAGGGGCCAATGAGTGTATATATATATATATACATATATATGTATATATATATTGTCACGGGGTGAAGAATCACACGACAGGGACGGTTCAACTAAAGGCCCCGGAGGGTGGGTTTATACAAAGGGGTGAAGGCCAGGATTGGCCTCAGTGCCGACAGTGCTCTCTCCTCCAGTCTCTTGGCAGCGTGTCCGTACTCGTGCTCGTGCTCGTGCTCGTGCTCACGTGTGGCCGCTTGGTCAGATTTTTTTCTTGGTCTCTCTTTTCAACGAGAGAAAGGCGTTAGGTGCTGTCTCATGGAGATCGAACTCTCCTTTGGCTTCCTTCGCCGTGGCTTATGAAGCCGGCTACTGATGCGCTGCAGCTGGGGCCGATTTGCCAGTGACGAGGGAGTACAGGTGTTACTGCTCCGTTTCCAGGGCGACGCTGATGAGTTACCGGGACGCTCGTCACACTCCCCCCCCCCTAAGCGTTGTCCTGGTCCTGTTGGAGATGTGAGACAGTAGGGGGGAAATTGGGGGTGGGTGGGGAGTGATCCCTGACAGACCTGAGAAAGCTGCCCAGATCCGAGAGAGACCGTCTGCGTTGGCGTTCGCGGCTCCGGCCCGGTGACGCACAACAAAGTGGAAGTCCTGGAGCGCGAGGAACCAACGAGTCACCCTGGCGTTGGTGTCCTTGGGGCGGGCCATCCACTGTAGGGGCGCGTGGTCGGTGACCAGGGTGAACTTTCGGCCGAGGAGGTAGTACCGCAGCTCCAGGACTGCCCACTTGACGGCCAGGGCCTCCTTCTCGACCGTGGCATAGTTTCTCTCAGCTGGGGACAGCTTTCTGCTGATATAAAGTACCGGATGCTCCTCACCTCCTTGGACCTGTGACAGGACGGCCCCGAGTCCTGTATCGGAGGCATCCGTCTGCAGTAGGAAGGGGCAGCTAAAATCCGGGGCTCGTAGGATGGGCCCGGAGGTAAGAGCTTCCTTGATGTTCCGAAAGGCTTCCTCCGCTGCCGACGTCCACTGCACTTTCTCCGGCTGCCCCTTCCTGGTCAGATCTGTCAGGGAGGCGGCTAAGGAGGAGAAGTTAGGGATGAAGCAGCGATAATATCCTGCCAACCCCAAAAAGGCTCGTACCTGGGTTTTTGTCTTCAGCCTAGGGGCGGAGCGTACGGCTTCCACCTTCCTTTCTTGCGGCCGAATTAGACCCCGCCCGACCTGGTATCCCAGGTACTTCGCTTCTGAGAGCGCCAGATGACATTTGCGGGGGTTGGCGGTGAGTCCAGCCCTCCGGAGTTCCGACAGCACCCTCCGTAACCTTTCCAAGTGGTCCTCCCAGGTCTCTGAATGGACTACCACGTCATCCAGGTAGGCGGCGGCGTATGACTGATGAGGCCGCAAGAGGATATCCATCATTCGTTGGAACGTGGCTGGCGCCCCGTGAAGCCCGAAGGGAAGGGTCCGGAACTGCCAGTGGCCACTAGGGGTGGAAAAAGCAGTTTTAAGTTTGGCATTCTCTGATAGAGGTACCTGCCAATAGCCTTTGGTAAGGTCCAGCGTAGAAATGTACCGGGCCCTTCCCAAGCGGTCCAAAAGTTCGTCGACCCTCGGTATAGGGTAGCCGTCGAACTGGGAGACTTCATTGAGGCGGCTTGGGCCCGGGCTGGCAGCCGGGATTTATATTCCCACACGTGGAAGTGTTGCGCTGCACATACCGCTGACAGGCCCAGTCGGGCCAGGATTTCTCGCTTGACCTCGTCGTACTGCCCAGCAGTAACCGCGGGGAGACTGAAATACGCACGTTGAGCTTCACCAGTTAAGAGGGGAGCCAAGGCCCGTGCCCAGTCAGCGGGTAGCCAGCCTTCCATGGTCGCTGTATTTTCAAACATCTGCAAAAAAGCCTCGACGTCATCGTGGGGAGTCATTTTTGGAAGTAACCTCGCTGCCTGTGCGCGGGCGTCCGGGGGCGGCACGTGTGGGGCGGCGGTTCGGAGAGTTGCAAGCTCGTGCTCGGTCTGTCCTTGCCGGGTGGCGAGATGTTCCACAATCTGCTGCTGGCGGATGCTAACCTCCGTGAGGTGTTTTAGGAGTTCTTCCATGTCGGGGGGGGGGGGGGAGAGCGCGCACCTATGCAGAAAGAGGGAAAAAAAAAACGGGGATGGAAAAACAGGCAGGTGACTCCGTCCGTCGGTGACTCCTCACTATCATGCCCGCATTCTCCACCAAGTTGTCACGGGGTGAAGAATCACACGACAGGGACGGTTCAACTAAAGGCCCCGGAGGGTGGGTTTATTCTTAAGCACAGAGGAAAACAAAGGGGTGAAGGCCAGGATTGGCCTCAGTGCCGACAGTGCTCTCTCCTCCAGTCTCTTGGCAGCGTGTCCGTACTTGTGCTCGTGCTCGTGCTCACGTGTGGCCGCTTGGTCAGATGCTGCTCTCTGTGGAGGAAACGAGAGAAAGGCGTTAGGTGCTGTCTCATGGAGATCGAACTCTCCTTTGGCTTCCTTCGCCGTGGCTTATGAAGCCGGCTACTGATGCGCTGCAGCTGGGGCCAATTTGCCAGTGACGAGGGAGTACAGGTGTTACTGCTCCGTTTCCAGGGCGACGCTGATGAGTTACCGGGACGCTCGTCACAATATGTATACACACACACTCATTGGCCACTTTATAAAGGTGTACCTAATAAAGTGGCCGGTGAGTGTATATATACAGTATCTCACAGAAGTGAGTACGCCCTTCGCATTTTTGTAAATATTTTATTATATCTATTCATGTGACAACACTGAGCAAATGACACTTTGCTACAATGTAAAGTAGTGAGTGTACAGCTTGTATAACAGTGTAAATTTGCTGTCCCCTTAAAATAACTCAACAAACAGCCATTAATGTCTACACGCTTGCCACAAAAGTGAGTACACCCTTAAACCTGTTAACCTGCACGAGGACGCTGGCGCTCTGAATGGTCTTTGTTTGCAAATGTAATTGTTTACAAATAGATTAAATGAAATGGGTCAAAATTAATCTTGACAAACTATATATCATTCTGAAGGTCTAAGTTTCAAGCATCGACGATATATTGCTGTTTTTCAGTGGAAAGCTTATAAGGAATGTATTTGCTAAATTTGTGTAAGCAGTACACATCAAACATCCATAATAAAATAACAGTACATACCAGCTTCGTGTAATATTGAGTCAAAAACGCATCCACTGCTGTAAATCCCGGTTTAGTTAGAGAGGTAATGATTTTCTATATGTGACAAAAATGCGTTATTAGGTTTGTTGTATTTGTTGTGAATTCAGTCATTTCGAGCAGTATTCATTTCTGTCCTGTTTTATTTATTTATTTATTTACTCCAATTGAAGGCCTTATATGACATTTACATTTACATTTAGTCATTTAGCAGACGCTTTTATCCAAAGCGACTTACAATTGGGGAGTACATAAAGCGCCATCAAAACATTCAAGGGGAAATTTGTGGGCCGGATGGGCTCGATTTGGTGAACGTGATTTTGAAGGGGCCCCATAGCAAATTCAGTGCACAGGGCCCAGAATTCCTAGCGACGACCCTGCACATATGGAATCAAATAAATTTGTCTGCAGTTGGTAGATGTGCGCCATACAGGTGTGTTTATATATACAGCCGCGCACGCTAATGCTTGTGCGTGCGACAATCCGTGCGTGCGACAATCCGTGCGTGCTTGTTTGTGTACATAGCACAACTGCGTATGTGAGCGCTTGGCCATGTGTGCACACGTGTGTGAGTGTACGTGTGTGCGCCTTACGAGGTGCTGGTTCCCACAGCTCTGATCTAATTCGGCTGTAACCAAATCTCCGTGTGAGCGCCGCTCGGCCAGCGCTCTCCCTCCCACTAGCACTCCATTTGTGTGTGTTTGTATGTGTGTGTGGCAGCCACTTCCCCTGTTAGTCCTTCAGGCCCCTCGGCGCATCGGCTCGCCCGGATTGGTTTACTATGTCAATTCTGGGAGCCGGCAGCAGCAGCCGCGCTCACATGCCCCGATGCATCCTGTGCGCACACCATCCTGACACCTTATACCTGACATTCAGCAACTGCAGGAACGAGGGAACAGCAGAAGGGAGAGAGAGAAGCAAGGAGGCGCGGTGGGTGGGGGGCGTCGGGTTTTGTGACATTTTGCCTGTCGGGACCGTCGGGAGGAGAGAGGAGACAAGAGAGTGCGTGTTTGTGTGTTGGTGGAGGTTCACAGACAAAGAAGAAATAAAAACAGATGTGGAGGAGTGTGTGTGTGTGTGTGTGTGTGTGTGTGTGTGTGTGTGTGTGTGTGCGTGTGTGCGTGGAACAAAGGCCTGCTTCACTGAGTTGAATAACAGGAGTCCTTGAAAGAATGCTTGTTAATTATGGACCCCCAGGCCCATAGGGGGACGGGTGGATGCTGGTGTTTTGGTGGAGGGGTTCGATTTGGTGTGCTTGTTGTTGTTGAACAAGCATGTTAGTGGTGGAGGATTGTTTTCATAGCAGCTCTGGTAATAAGAAGTACAAAACATGTCAGTTTTACACAAGCCTATGCATTCACACGGATCTAGTTCACATGGTTGTGTCAAACGTCTTGCATTCTTCTATTGAACCCGAAAGAATAAAGTTTAAAGAGAGTCCATGCTGCGAATTTCCATACAGTGAACGTGATGGGTGCTGAAGATCATACAAACAGACTCACTTTCATTATAAAGGGACAAACTTTCCTTTAGTCCAGAGTTTTTAAACTTTTGATGCCCTAAGGAGACCTAATCCCATGCAAACGATTGAATACTTAACATATAAGTTCAATTTGATACATTTTAAAATAAATATATTTACAATATATATTTTTGTGAAATAAATATTTTTTTGATGCACGGATGTGCTTTGCATCACAGGAACAAATTACAGTTTAAAATGTACTGAATTAGAAGACATTTCCAGGATTTTATTTTTATATGTATATATATATAAATACAGCCTTGGTGAGCATAAGAGATGTCTTGGCCAGTAACTGATACAAAACATGCCCTGTGGTAAATCACTGCCATCAGCGTCTCGTCTAGACCAAAGGCTCAGTTACAATGCTCACAGATCTGTCAGTCAGACATCTGTGGATCCTGTGCTCTGTCAGGGCCTGTCTGTTTCACTTTATCTCAAGGCACACACACACATGTCTTCTGTTGCTGGTCACACGTCTTACGACTCGTCTCAACCTCTTAACATACACACACAGAGTCTGGTTCGTTCCTCACCCCTATGATAAACAAACTCTCTCGCACACAATCACACACACCCCCGTCCCCAGCCCCCTCAAAATAAACATCAGGTATTCACCATCACCACCTACCATGTCAAACAAACAACACACTCGTTATACGCTTCTCTCACGGTCCTCCACCTCCCCCATCGCTCACCCTGAGTCCCAGAAACACTTTTATATTACATCTACCACCACACAATCAGAGGACCGCTCGGTTTTTGAGTTTTGACAGCTGTAATTACATTGTATCACTTTTGTGTGTACTGCGTGTGTATTTGTGCTGTGCAAATGGAAAATGACTTACATTCTTTAGATTGTTAAAAATGTTCTTCAAAATGGTTCTTCTATAGCATCACTTTAGTGTATTGTATGACTAAAACAAAAATGTTGCTCTTTCCAGAAGCCTCTGGCTGTGAGAGCTGAGCACAGGTGACATGAAGCCCACATGAGCTTGCAGAAAAATCATCAAATTATGAAGCACTGATGTACAGTATCAAATCATGCAAAAGGGTTGCATTTTTTATATGCACATTGAAAGTAATTAAGTTAAAAAGTTGAATTAATAATACATTAATGCATTTAAAATTATTGACTTGTAAAGTTTACACATTTTAATGGAGTACATTTTAAAATAAAATACTGTTTCATTTTTCTACTTCAAAATGTAATGTTTAAATGTATTTAAATGTAAATGTGCCAGGGTGTCACTTACTGTTTCTTTTTAAATTATGTTTTTTTTTAAAGAAGGGCTTTATGACCAAAATGCATATAAATCATATTATTGGCCTGGAAAAAGTTTTTTTATACATAATTGTGATCTGGCATGTTAAGATCACACGACCAGCCTAATATGAATTATGTTATCTCAGTAAAGCCCTTGTTATTAGATACTTTTGTTAACAGAATTTATTTATTATGGGTGTTATTTACACTATTGTTTAAAAGTTTGGGGTTGGTACGATTTTAAATGTTTTAGAAGGAAGTATCTTACGGTGACGTAATACTGCCATCCACATAATATTTTATCCACTCAATTATGTCGTTATAACGAGATCTTTTCTCGTTATAACGAGATCTTTTCTCGTAATAACGAGATCTTTTCTCGTTATAACGAGATCTTTTCTCGTAATAACGAGATCTTTTCTCGTTAAAACGACATATTTTCTCGTAATAACGAGATCTTTTCTCGTTAAAACGACATATTTTCTCGTTAAAACGACATATTTTCTCGTAATAACGAGATCTTTTCTCATTAAAACGACATATTTTTCTCGTTAAAACGACATCTTTTCTCGTTATAACGACATATTTTTCTCGTAATAACGACATATGGTAGGGCTGAGGTGAGCGAGTGTCCGCGCTGCTCAGTCTGACATAAACGAGGATCTGCACGCTGCTGAATTGAAATACACTGTTTTAAATGTATTTAATGTAATGGTTTTAATTAGAGCAGCATGTTTATTAGGATTAATCTCCAATACAACATTATCCAATAACAGCACTCAGACCCATGACTTGTTTAGGCTATATATGATAATTATTATTATTATTATTATTTCGTTCTGTTTGAAAACGGGCAAACAAATTAAGCTAGATTTTTCGTAGGCCTATTTTTGTTCGTGGGTAAACAAATGAGCTGCTTCAATATTTGTGTCACATGTGTGGGCGGCCTTGATATACTTTAGTCTGATTATATATTAATTATGTATTAATGATTTAATATTATTAAATGATCTTTAGCTGAATCATCACATCACGTTCTTCTTATGGGTTAAATTGCAGGCTTTGCTTTACTGAAGGAACAGTCTTCCCTGCGCTGGGTGTGAGCACTGAACACAATAGTACAGATGAAAAGACTGTACAGTATCTCTTGCTGGATTTAGGCTATACGAATTAAATAAACACAAACTTGTTTTCGATTGTTTTATTTAAGTAGACCTTTAGACATAGGCGCGCCAGAAAGCGCACGCTGTTATTTTACAAAAGCAATTCGTAACATTTTGTTCTTATTGTGGAAGTATATAAAATTGCTTTCCTCGGTTATCACAATTCAAGGGATCGCGTCGGTGTCGCCGAATTGAGAAGAACAGTGGTGTGCTTTAAATGAGATAAAGCAACATCCAGACTGTATGAAACGTTATTGTGACTAATTTGCAGAGCGGTACATGCACTCTTATTCTGCATGATGGGATAGACAGTAGCCTAAAGACAAGCTGAGTTAAAACATAGATTTTTTTAGGGGCCGTCCTCGGTTCACAGCAAACCGGGACTATCAGAGATGGATAAAACTGTTTTTATTAACATTAAACATTTAATTTAATATTTGTGTATTATTAGTATTATTAGGTTATGTTAACTTGTTAGGGCTATAGGCCTATTTCTATTTCATATAATATTGTATTACTTTCCCATTTAAATTCGTGTATCGCTTTACCTAATTAACGTTTTGTACCAGAGAATGTGAGAGAAGCGGAGCGGTTCAATATTCCGCTCTGTGTGTGTGCGCTCCGCTCAGTCGTTCACGGCCAAATCAAACGCTCCGCTAATGTTCCGCTCACGCTCAGGTGAACCAAATCCCGCTCAGATCACGCGCTCACATTAAATGTCTCCAGTAACGTTAGGCCTATTTATTTTTTCCTGTTTATAGTGAAATTATTGAATAAATGTCTCAATTAAACAGTTGTGTTTCAGGGTGAAATTGTTTTAATTAGGGATGTTCATTAACCGTTAACCGACTGATACGAATTTTGACCGATTAATCAGTTAAACGGTTTAAAGTCACTTATTTATTTATTTTTAGTAATTTATTAAAATATGTTAAAAGGTTTGCTGCATGGTTAAAATAAGCTATACGCGTATAAAAAAACACGTTTTTTAGAGAGAGCGAGAGAGAGAGAAAAAACCAAGTCGCCTATAAGTCGCATTTTATTATTTAGTTCTGAACATTTTTTGGAAAATAAGACAAAAAATAGAATGCAGCTTTCTGCCGTCTGCTTTAATTTCGCGCAGCGCAATAATGAAAAAAACTCTGCATACTCTAAAAAACACTGGGTTAAAAACAACCCAATTTGGGCTGGTAGATATAGGACAGAACACATTTAGGGTTAATTTTACCCAGTAAATCGGGTTGTTTATTTAACCCATCATAAATGGTTGATTTAACCCAGCTAATGGGTCTATTCGTTTCTATTATAATATTAGCTTTTTTTTACTTTATGCATGAAATAATATTTACAGATTAATTTAAATCCTCTAAACTTATGTAAAATACTCCAGAACCACTGGTTTACGTAATAACTTCCTTTATTTCTAATTTGCTTGCTTTTATGTAAGCTTTACACATTGCCCTATTTAATCTCGTTTAAAAAACATTAGAAGTAAAGATTAAACATTAAACCGATGTAATTCACGAGTAAATGGACCACTCTGTAGTTCTGTTTTGACCGTAATGGCGCTGGCTCTCCGCTTCACTCATGGACGAAATGAACTGCGATTGCCTTCATAACCTGACCAAAAACAAACAGCAAACAGCTCTGAGGACATGTTTTAACATCCAAAGTATTTGTGTTCTGTATCTTTATAAATACATCGTTTATTTTATGCAAAGCATCAGATTCTTCATCAAGCAATAAAACCGAGGCAACTCGAGCAACGTTTGTTTATTGATTCACACCCCGCGCCTGTGTTGCTCTGCATACATTTGAACGATATTCTGCACAGAAACAATTTTATAAATAAAATAAAATGTACACAAACTACCCAAACACTGGAAAAATAACCCAAATAAATTACCCAAAAGGCTCATCTCAGCATTTGGGTTAAAAAAATAGAGGCTTGTTGCACAGTATTTCTTTTATTTTCTTAAATTATTATTTAAGTCAAAATATATTTTTAGTATAGGCCTATTTATTCGTTATATATACGCCTAGCTTTATTGTGTTTTTCTCCGCTTGCAGAAGTGCTGCAGGTGGGTGATAATGATCATGTAAATCCTTGTTCTGTTGTCTGCTGTTTTTTGCGCATGTAAAATTAATTCCCCAAAAACAAATGTTAGTATTTTAAACGGGTCACAGACACTTATTCTTTCTAATTTAATTCAGTTCTAATTTCAAATATTCTTGTCGGTTAAAGGTTAGGAAAAATAACCGAAATGAACATCCCTAATTTAAATGTATACAATTAAAATTCTTAATTTAAAAACGTGTCTTGTTTTTGAAGCCACTTGGAAAACTTTTGTAAAAAGTTAAATAACTGAAAAAGTATATTTTTCCATTAAAACAACCTTCATATTCAAAACACGCACAAGATGAAATGCACCGAACAAATAATTATTTCGTGGCGTACATAAAAGAAACACACTTTCTAAAATTAAAATAAACCAAAACTGAGGGGAAATGCGTTCTATAAAACGCCTGTCAATCTTCACAGGATTTTAGAATTTGGTTTTAGAAACATTAGCTTAGACAAATGAGTGCTTAGCCTATTCCACAGATTCTGGAATTTGCAAATTACCAAAGGGGCATTTTGGGCGCTCCGCTCACATGCTCTGCTTACTACCATATATTTAGCAAAAACTTTAAACTTCTGACAATTAAGCCAATACTTTATGATTGTAGGCTATTTATGCCAATGCGTGATGATGATAAATGAGCGTGTTGTGCTTTCATTTTCAAATGAAACTACGAATGATTAATTCCTCAACGAAACACTAGGCAGTAGGCAATAATATCAATAATTATTAATTCGCAGAATATTTTTTTATAAATGTTAAATTCAACCTTTAAACTGCATTTCCAATAGTCTAGAAATTCCAGTCACATCCAAGCTTTAGCGTGTCGAGCATTTACAGTAGACTTACAAAATTAGTCAGAACGTTATGTAAAGAGATCGAAATGAAGGGAAAAAACTAATATAACAATAGGCTAATAATAATGATGATGATGATGATGAATAGGCTACAGACTATCAGTTAATTGACAAACACGATGTATTTTATTTTATTTAGTTTAAATAGTGTGCACAGTTTTATTTTATGTACTTTATGTAATATTAGCCTATTCGTGATAAACTTGAATGCTGTGTACATCGCGTGCCATTGCCTACAGTCCGGTAGCCTATGGTCAATATAATAATTAATTATGAAATAATTTCTATAATAATTCACAAAGGTCAAGTAGGTTTGTTTATGCATTAAACGAGAAATGGATGTTGTTCCCTCAACATAGCGAGGCCACGACATGAGGAGGCCTTTACCGTTATTGTTCATATTTCGATTTGTTGTTCAATCAAACTTCAGTCATTCAAATAAATAAATATTCCAAGCCCAGAGTCAATTATTCAAAAATAACTGTTTTGATCTGATCATATATAGCCTAAACAAGTCATGGGTCTGAGTGCTGTTATTGGATAATGTTGTATTGGAGATTAATCCTAATAAACATGCTGCTCTAATTAAAACCATTACATTAAATACATTTAAAACAGTGTATTTCAATTCAGCAGCGTGCAGATCCTCGTTTATGTCAGACTGAGCAGCGCGGACACTCGCTCACCTCAGCCCTACCATATGTCGTTATTACGAGAAAAATATGTCGTTATAACGAGAAAAGATGTCGTTTTAACGAGAAAAATATGTCATTATAACGAGAAAAGATGTCGTTTTAACGAGAAAAGATCTCGTTATAACGAGAAAATATCTCGTTATTACGAGAAAATATGTGGTTTTAACGAGAAAAGATCTCGTTATAACGAGAAAAGATGTCGTAACGAGAAAAGATCTCGGTAACGAGAAAAGATGTCGTTTTAACGAGAAAAGATCTGGTTATAACGACATAATTGAGTGGATAAAATATTATGTGTGGGCAGCAATGCGTCACCGTAGTATCTTATGTTCACCAAAGCCGCATATTTTTTACAGTAAAGACAGTAATACTGTAAAAAAATTAGTGGTGGGCCGTTATCGGCGTTAACGCGAGACTCTTATCGGGCGATAAAAAAAATATCGCCGTTAATCTATTCTCAAAGTTGGGTTGGGAGCTGGGTCTATACTACGCAAGCTATGATGACTTTCACCCTGATATTTTAGCGCAGATGTATACCTAGCCGAATTGCACTGTAGGGGGCGAGAACGAGTCTTCGAACTAGAGGCTCGCAGTCCGTGATGGACAGATTGTTAACGGCTGGTCTATGTGGTAATACAATCGGGCAGGACATCCAAACGCTCACCTATCATTCATCAACCTCAAATATGGCTTTTCATCTGAAAGATGTATGTAGTAGCAACTTTACATGGCCGCTCAATATGATGTTAACTAGAGAAATGTGCGCTATTGAAGTGTTTGTGTGGAAGCGCGTTTGCTGCTGGACAGGCTCCGGTGCGATCACTTGCTCTTAAAATCTCCGTAATTCTTGGTCATACAGATAAAAGTAGCCTAATACATCTTTCGAATCTGTAAAGACTCTACGTTTATTTGTGTGCACTCAGAATAACAACGAAACGTTGCGCTTTTAAGCAAACAGGATGCGCTTTAGGTCTCATGTGAACTTGAGCGAGAAACTCCGTCTTTGAAAAATATATCTATAGAAAGTGAAATGACTAAAAAATAAAAATAGAAGACGTGTGTGTTAGCATGGATGATTTACATGAAATTTAATCTGTGCAACACTGTGCATAAAATGGCTTTCAGTTCAATATAATGACAAAAAACGACATTTTGGGTTTTTATTCAACTAATAAGGTGGGCACGCTGTGATCTGTACTATATTTTTACTGTAATTGACAGTTATCGGCAAAAAAACAACAACAACAACACGGGAGTGGGAGGGAATGGGAGTCATTCTTCCGGGAGTGGAACGGGATTTTCCTCCAGTTTTTTTTGGGATTGGGACGGGAAGAGATTAAAGTTTGTGATGCATTTTGGAAACAGGAGATGAGCCCCTGGTCTAATGCGCCACCTGGCTTGAGAAACCCGTTCTCAAAGACTTACTTTTAGTCATTATTTGGGTAGCACACATATTCTGAATGCCTTCGGCAGAATTCAAATGAGCCATTTTAATCTAGATTAATCTAGATTAATTCCAAAATTAATCTAGATTAATCTAGATTAAAAAAATTAATCTATGCCCACCTCTAAAAAAAATATTACAATTAAAAATTAACTTTAAAAAAAAATATTTTGAATGGGCTATATTTTACAGTGTAATTTATTCCTGTGATGCAAAACTGAATTTTCAGCAACACTTCAGTCTTCAGTGTCACATGATCCTTCAGAAATCATTCTGATATGCTGATTTTCTGAGCAATAAATATTTCTTATTATTATCAATGTTGAAAACTATGGAAGCTTGTTTCCACCACTGAATAATATATATATATATATATATCAATATATATAGTGCTTTTTGTCTTACAGGTTTACTTTTTAATCAGAATTACATGAAATAAACTTGCAATTGCGTGTTGTAAAGTCCATTTCTGAAATAAGTTTTATATCTAATGGTTCTGACTTAATAACTCTCAGTTGTGCGTTATAGTCAGAAATGCGAACTCGCAATTCTGTGAAAAAAGTCACAATTGTGAGTATATATATCTCGCAGTTCTGACTATTTCTCAGAAATGCAAATTTATTTCTCAGAATTACAAATTATATAGCAAAATAAATAAAAACATCTTAGAATTGCAAGTTTAAACCTTAAAATTCTGAGTTTTTTTCTTGCAATTTCAAGTTTATAGCATACAATACAAGTTTATATTATGCAATACTGACTCTCGCAATTCTGATAAAAAAGTCTGAATTGTGACAAACAGATGCAATTACTTTTTTTTCAAACAGACTTGCATTGGAAAATAATTGTTGATAATATATATTTTCCGGAGGCCTTGATGCATTTTGTTTCAGGATTCTTTGATGAATAGAAAATTCAAAAGAACTGCATTTATTTTGAAATAATAATTTTGTAACTCTATATATGTCTCCACTGTCACTTTGTTCAGTTTAACACATCCTTTCTCAATAAAGGTATTAATTAAATAATAACTGTAAAAAAAAATTACTGAACCCCAAATGTTTGAACAGAAGTGTACATAAGTCACTAATGTCTGTATATATGTGTCTGTGTGTTAACATGAAATGTGTGTGTTTATATATGTGATGATGGTTGGGTGACTGGCATCACTGTCACATGTCTTGAGGGAGTCTCAGATTAATTGAAACCAAGTGGTGAAACCAAACCCTGCAGTTCCTCTTCTGCCCTCCACACACTGACACATGAACACACATCTTTCTCCCTGTCTGTCTGTCCACCATTGTCCCCTTTTCTTTCAATCTGTCTAGTTCACCCATTAGACTGGGGTTGTGTCACTGGCCTGTTGCTATTGAAAGCCCCCCTAAGGTCCAGTTCAGCTGCACAATGGCCCCAGCACTCGCCACGTCCCCTCTCCTCATGCGCAGAGTGACACATGACATCACTCAGAGGGCCCTGATCCCTCACAGGGCCATTCAGAGCCCTTGGTGTGATGCTGAGACTCACATGAACTCCAGACTAGTGTCTGAATGGGCGGAAAAGTCTAAAAGACATCAAGACTTCTCACCTTTCAACTGCTCGAAGGCTGATGGGTCTCGAAAACTTGACATTGACACTGATATTATTACATGGCTCTCTGGAATGCTTAGTTCTGATAGGTCAGTGTGTGTGTGTGTGTGTGTGTGTGTGTGTGTGTGTGTGTGTGTGTGTGTGTGTGTGCGCGCGCGCATTCTATATGTATCAATGAAATTCAGCTTCCGGTGGCTTCCGGTGGCTTCAGCTTCCGGTGGCGCTGCTGAGTTCAGTTGCCTGTGAATTAGCTCCGCTCAAAATTGTGTTTTTATGTGGGTTTTTTTCTATTTTTACCTCTCTTTTTATACGTGTAACTTCTGCAATGATTATGTACGACAAGAGAACACTTTTGGAAATTGGACAGCGTTACACTAACCTGATCCAGGACACTTTATACACTGATCCAGCGTGGCCATTGGAGATTCTTCGGAGCACCGAAGCTGACAAAGGCTGCCTCAATAATACCAGGAGGCAAAGGAAACACCGCGGGAAACGTGCTGGAATCCGCAACAGACTGAGAAAAAGGGCTCACAGTCCCCCTTTACCGAGTATTTTGCTCGCCAATGTCCAATCCTTGGATAATAAGATGGACGATCTCAGAGCCAGGATTAGTTTCCAACGTGACATCAGGGACTGTAACATAATTTGTTTGACCGAGACATGGCTCACGCCGATGGTCCCGGACAACGCTGTAACGCCGTCTGACAACTTCTCTGTTTTACGGATGGACAGAACAGCCGAGGCCGGGAAAACTAAAGGTGGTGGAGTGTGTTTCTTCATTAACAAGAAATGGTGTGACCCCAGGAACATCTCCATTCTGTCGCGCTCCTGCTCGCCCCATCTAGAACATCTCTCCATTATCTGCCGCCCATTTTATCTGCCCCGGGAATTTACATCGATTCTCGTGTCTGCCGTTTATATTCCTCCACAAGCAGACACTAGCGTGGCTTTGTCCAATCTCCACGATGAAATCAGCGGCTATATCAACAAACATCCCGACGCTGCATGCATCATCGCTGGTGACTTTAACAAAGCTAACCTCAAAAAGGTCATCCCTAACTTTCATCAGCACATATCCTGTCCAACCAGAGGACTAAATACACTCGATCACTGCTACACCCAATTCAAAAATGCCTACAAAGCCCACTCACTGCCGGCGTTTGGGAAATCAGACCACGCGGCCATCTTTCTCACACCGGATTATAAACAACGGATCCTTCAAGAACCCCCGGTGGAGAGGGAAGTGACGCGCTGGTCCCCCCACTCCGAAGCTACGCTACAGGCGTCTCTTGATGACGTCGACTGGGACATGTTCCGGGCGAGTTCATCTGACGTCAGCGAATTCACGGAGGTAGCATTAAGCTTCGTAAACACACTAACCGAACAGGCAACCGAAACAATAACAATAAAGACTTTCTCAAATCAGAAGCCGTGGGTGGACAGAACAATTCGTGACGCAGTTAACCATCGAACTGCCGCATACAATGCCGGTATTCTGTCAGGAAACATGAGTGAGTACAAGTCATCTTGTTATGCTCTCCGTCGTGCAGTAAGAGCCGCTAAACGCCGATACAGTGAGAGAATTGAGTCACATTTCCAGCTCAATGACTCTCGACGCATGTGGCAGGGACTAAAGACCATCTGTTCCTCTGGAAACAACAACTCTGTGGAGGTGAGAGCAGACCCGTTGCTAGCCGTAGAGCTAAACAACTTCTACGGCCGCTTTGAATGCAACGGCGGCGCGACTCTGCCGTACAGCGCGTCAGCAAGCAGCAGACAGAGCAGCAATCATGTATTCACCGTGTCAGAGGATGACATTCGGAGGGAACTAAAGAGAGTGAACGTCAGAAAAGCAGCAGGACCCGATGGGATTACTGGCCGCGTTCTGAGGTCCTGTGCTGATCAGCTTGCTGGGTTGTTTACATCCATATTTAATGAGTCCCTCGCTACCTCTGTGGTCCCCACCCCCTTTAAAAAATCTGTCATTATCCCTGTGCCCAAGAACAGTAAACCCTCTTGCCTGAATGACTATCGCCCAGTTGCCCTTACATCGACAGTCATGAAGGTTTTTGAGAGACTTTTAAAGAAACACATTTGCTCCTCCATCCCTGCTACCTTGGACCCTCTTCAGTTTGCCTACCGGCCAAATAGGTCTACTGATGATGCCATCTCTCAGGTACTGCACTCCTCCCTCACTCACATCGACAGCAAAAATGGCAACTATGTCAGGCTGCTATTCATAGACTACAGCTCAGCTTTCAACACTATAGTCCCCACCAAGCTGGCTGTTAAACTCTCAGACCTTGGCCTAAACACTTCACTTTGTGACTGGATTCAAGATTTCCTCACCGCCAGACCACAAGTGGTGAAAGTCGGCCAGTTCACCTCCAACTCCATCACCCTGAACATAGGAGCCCCACAGGGCTGTGTCCTGAGCCCCCTGCTATACTCTCTATACACCCACGACTGCGTGTCCTCTCACAGCTCCACCTCTATCATTAAATTTGCTGATGATACTGTGGTCCTGGGCCTCATTAACAACGATGACGAGACCGCATACTTGGATGAGGTGGAGAGACTTACATCATGGTGCCAGGACAACTGTCTCTCTCTGAACGTGAGCAAAACCAAAGAGCTGATCGTGGACTTCAGGAAGAGACAGCAGCGGCCCTACACCCCTCTTATGATCAGTGGGACCCCTGTGGAGAGGGTGAGCAGCTTCAAGTACCTCGGTGTACACATCTCCGAGGACCTGACATGGACTGCACACATCCAAACACAGGTGAAGAAAGCCAGGCAAAGGCTGTACCATCTGCGACAGCTGAGGAAATTCAGGGTCTCTCCAGCTATCCTGAAAACTTTCTACTCAGGGGCCATAGAAAGTGTACTGACTCAGTGCATCTCAGTGTGGTATAATAATGCCACAAACCAGGACTACAAAGCTCTGCAGAGAGTCGTGCGCTTAGCTGAGCGCATCTCAGGATCTACTCTCCCCTCTCTGCAGGACATCTACCTCAAACGCTGCAGAAGCAGAGCTGCTAAAATCATCAAAGACTCAACTCACCCCGGTAACCATCATTTCCGTTTACTGCCATCTGGCAAGCGCTTCAGGAGCTTGATGGCAAAGACAGAGAGACTAAGGAGGAGCTTCTTCCCTCAGGCCATCAGGCTCCTTAACACAAACTCTGTTCCATAAACTTTTACAAGACTCATTATTATCTAAAAAAAAAAATAAAATATAACAAAAACATTCATATTCTCATCATCTGTATTGCCGCTATGTGTGCATACCCAGTACAACCCGTTGCACATCCCTCTCATCCCTCCTGTTTATACTAATATTTATTAAGTCCCATATACTGTTTTTGCACATCCTATTTGTTTTGCACATCTTACTGTTTTACTGTTTTGCACTTTAATACTTTAATTCTTTATTCTATTGCACATTTTACTTTTTAACTATATATATGCTCTTGTGTGGTGTTACTTTTATATAATATTTTTTTTTTCCCTTGCACTGTCCACTGAGCGGACCTGATTCGACATACATTTCACTTTTGATTATACCCTGTATAATTTATCATGTGACAAATAAAGAAACCTTGAACCTTGAAAAATAAGTACTCGATAAAGAAAAAGGAACAATCCATTTCTTTTTTTAGGTGTACCTAACAACCCGAATTCCAGAAATGTTGGGAAGTTTTTTTGAATTTGAATAAAATGAAAACTAAAACAAATTAGAACTAAAATGGGAGCATATATTGCTCTCCAACCTTTATATACCTTTCACTGTTCATAGTGCCTTCCAAAACATGCAAGCTGCCCATACCTTATGCACTTATACACCTGCATACCATCAGAAATACTGGCTTTTGAACTGAATGCTGATAACACGCTGGAAGGTCTCCCTCCTCTCAAGCCACGGTGTCTGTGATTTTCAACAAGATTGTCAAATTTGGACTCGTCTGAACACTTTTCCACTTTGAAACAGTCCATTTTAAATGAGCCTTGTCCCACGGGACACGAAGTCACTTCTGGAACATGTTCACATATGGCTTCTTTTATACATGATAGAGCTTTAGTTTCGCTCAAAACATACTGGATAAAACATGGACAAACCCAGCGATTGGGTTGTTTTCAATCAACAGTTGGGTTAAATGTTCAACCCAACCTTCTGGGCAGTAACAAACAGCTGGGTCAAAACAACCCAATCGCTGGGTTTGTCCATGGTTGTATTTAACCCAGCATTTTAGGCATCTGTAGATGGCACAGCAGATTGTGTTTACCGACAGTGGTTTCTGGAAGTATTCCTGGGCCTATTTATTGTCAATGTTATGTTATGTTATTTTATCTGTCAATGACAGAATCATGCCAATGAGTGATGCAGTGTTGTCTGATCTTCTGAAGACCACGGGCATCCAACAAAGGTCTTCAGCCTTGTCTCTTACACACAGAGATTCCTTCAGTTTCTCTGAATCTTTTATCCCTTTAATAGCTAATCATGTTACAGACCTGATGTCAATTAACTTAATTAGTTGCTAGATGTTCTCCCAGCTGAATATTTTCAAAATGTCTTGCTTTTTTAACCCTTTGTTGCCCCCGTGCCTACTTTTTTAAGGCCTGTAGCAGGCATCAAATTTCAAATGAGCTCACTTAGTGGATAAAAGTGTAATATTTATCAGTTTAAACATTTGTTATGCTATCTATGTTCTGTTGTGAATCAAATATTGACTCGTGTGATTTAAACGTCTTTTAGTTTTCATTTTATTCAAATTTAAAAAACGTCCCAACATTTCTGGAATCCGGGTTGTATTTTGGTTTCATATATTTCGGACAAAACTTTATACCATTTTCAAGAAAAGCTGAAATTGAATGACTTGAATGAATTGAAGGGCATGTCATGTGGTGCAACCGTTAAGTAAAAATTATTTAATATTCTTTGTTTTTCTAACACCTTGAAAGTGCGTGAGTGTGTACACATATGTTAATGTAACCTTGTTTAGAAACATCATCAAATATTAATTATATATCAGATTTTGTCCACATGGCATTTTACAACCTGAACTAACCTTGCCTTGTCATTAAAAGGTCAAATTATCTATTTTATATGTAATATATTTTAACAGACATAATTCCTGTTTATGTATTTATTTATTTATTTAAAAAAAATGTCCTACATGATCGTGAATGGGAGGATAGAGGTTTTCTAAAATATTAATAAGCAGTGAAGCATATATATATATATATATATATGGGCTTACATTTTTTATAGAACTTTCACAATAATAACAGGATAAATATACAGAGAAAAGTGAAAAAATATTGCCCTCCCCACCCACCCCATAAATGTATCAGAGAGAAAGGTCCTTGTTTCAGGGGCACCGGCTCTTTTCCCAGTGGCAGCTCTGTGCCAGCTGTCTTGGCCAAGGAGCTCTCTGGCTTTCCCAAGCTCTAGCCTGTGGGAAAATCCACATTGGCCAATAATTGATTCCGCCCTGCCAGCTCCATTAGCGCTCAACACGGTCAAGTGGCCAGTAATCTACAGACAGCCTGTGAGCGAACACACACTCCCCCATCCGTCCCTCCCTTGCCCCCTTCTCTCTCTCGTGCTGTGGTGTAGTGTGAGTGCACGTCTTGTAAATGTGACCTTCAAAACAATTAGTGCCTGTGTGTGACCACCTGTCTGCAGGTCTGGCCACCTGACCGTCAGTGTTCAGGCCCATTCATATGCAGCAGGGCAGTGAACATGCACACAAACACACACACACACACACACACACACACACACACGCCGTTAACACTTGACACTCAAATCCAAGGCACGCACATGAAGGATCAAATGTACATTTAATATACACAAGCATCAATTCAACACCATTCTGTACAGTTGAGTGTACACTATCAGCACCCTAGCACTGCCTACATGTTAAATATTAATAAAATAAATATTAATATTTGAATATTTTATCATATTTTATGAAATTTCATGTTTAATTTGAATTAATAAAATAGAAATTCATTAATATTCTATAATATGTTATGCATTCATATTATTCTGAGTTTAAAAATGTTTTTGAAAGAAGTCTGTTATGATCACCAGGACTATATTTACTACAACCCGAATTCCAGAAATGTTGGGACGTTTTCTTTTATTTGAATAAAATGAAAACTAAAAAGTTTTCAAATCACATGAGACAATATTTTATTCACGATAAAACATTGATAACATTAATGTTTAAAATTAGATATTTTACGCCTTTATCCACTAAATGAGTCTGGTCCTGAAGCTTTCCTAGATTTCTGTTTTCTGAAGACCCGGTTCACATCCTCTACACAGACCTTAAGCACAGGTTGAGTGGTGGGGGAGGGAGGGAGGGAGGGGGGTTGCAGGGGGAGTAGGTGAATGTGTGAAGTGCAGATCAGAGCGGGTGTTGGGTGTTAGTCTGGCCTTTTCAAATCGGCAGTAAGACACATTGAGATCATCAGCTAGTTGTTGATTCTCCACAGACTGTGGGGGAGGAGTCTTGTACTTGGTGATGTTCCTCAGACCAGTCCATACTGATGCTGGATCGTTTGCTGAAAGTTCTTATTGCAACTTCTCAGAGTAGTTTTTTTAGCCACTCTGATCTTCTTTGTTACACTCTGAAAAATTGTTTTAACCCAAATGTTGGGTTGAGCCTTTTGGGTAATTTTTTGGGTTATTTTTTCAGTGTTTGTGTAGTTTTTGTGTTACCCAGTCCCTGGGTCAAATGTAACAACCCAATGTTTGGGTAGTTTTTTAGTGTTACTCAGATCCTGAGTTAGAGTAACCCAGCGGTTGTGCTGCCTATCTTTTTAATGGGAGGTAGCACAATCTGAGCGGGTAGCACAAATCGTCAGACCACCAGCGCGCCTCTCTCTTTTCCGTCTGAGCACGCGTTTTTAAATAAAGCTCATTATAAAAGCTATGCGCTGACCCAAATTTAGTCTCAAATAGCCAGGCTTTTTATTATCTGTGTAAATTATGTCCCACCAACCTTAAAAAAAAACTTTTAAACAAGAAGGTCTTGTCTGCACATTCTTGATTACACAGAAATTAATCAGATTGCAAATGACAATTTTAGCTGAATCGTGCAATTTTTTGCCTGCTATATGCATCAGATAATGCATGAAAAGTTAATGGGTGTGTGTGAGTTAAGACTAACCCTAATTTGAACTCTAACCCTTCTAACGAAACATTTAATGTTAGGAGCAAAATTATGAATCACTATTCCCTATTAGAATGTCGCCAAAGTATTATTAGGTTACATAGGCACAAACCCAAACATGCATCGTCACACACATCCAGCTACACTTATCAGTCTTCTTACCACAACCTTTTATCTGACGGATCCTGTTCTAGTATTCGGTCTGGCTCCCATTCAGTCGGCATGTACCCATGGTGTTCCCCACAGAGCACCAATTTCATCCCATCACAATCATTCAGGCCTTTCATTTACATCAAAGAGAGACGTTCCTGCTCCTTCACTCTCATCTGCCTTTCCGCTTGCTATTTTCATTCCGCATGGCACTCTTTTGCTTGAGTTCGGTTCAGGGCATCCTCACACTATTCCAGTTATCACTTCTAACTGTGATAACTACTTTTACATAATAGATTGATTCATCATAATAAATCATAATGGAATAATTCACCCAAAAATGGTAAATGTCATCATTTATTTACCCTCATGTTATTGCAAAGCTGGTGAGATTCTTTCTTCTGTGCAACCCAACAAAAGAAGATATTTTGAATAATGTACTAGCTGCTCTTTTCCATCAAATTGAAATGTAGATTTGTTGCAATGGGGAGAATGTAGCTTTCGAGCAAAACAAAAAACAAAACAAAAAACAAAGATGCTAAAGCTTCATAAAAGTTTACATTAAAGTAATTCATAAAATATCATAATATGAACAGATAGGCGAGTGAATGTAATACATTCAAAAACGATTAGTCTGATTTGTGATTGAATCAAATGATTCACCTTGAAAGATATGATTCAAAAGATTCTTTACAAAAGACAATTGATTCACAAACCAGATATTGATCATTTTCTCATGAACTTGCATGAACAAAGAGATCTAATGTATACACCACCATTTTGAGTTAAATAATGATTACAATTTTGTTTTGTTTCACACAAAAATCTATTTTATGGCTTCACGAGAATACTTTATAATACAGAGGAATATAGTACAGAGTCATTTATAGGGCTTGACAGGTCCAGTCCCCATTCACTTTTATGTTATAAAAAAAAATATTAATTAATTAATAATACAAATTCTTCTCAAAAATGTATCTGGGAGAATATGGGAACTTCATATTTTGAGTTTAACTGCTCTTTAATAGAGTGTGATATACAAGTGAATGCAGATTGAATATCTCTACTTAGCAATTCTCTCATTAAAGTCTGAGATTAAGACAAATCAGGATTAGGGTGTAAGGATAGGTGCGGAGGCAAGCACTCTCATCGCTGACAGGCCTGTCCATTTGACCCAGCATCGACAGCAGTGTAATTGGGGTAATTACACCCCTTTAAACCATGCACCCCATTTCTCCCATCAGGCTTGAATGTGTCCCCATTTGTTTGCTATGAAATATTAACTGGAGTCAGCTGTGCGTATGAGAGAGTGGAGGGCCCTCCCGGCCCCGGTACTCCCCATGCCACATGTCTGATGAAAGGTACGCCTCTGCCTTTACCAATTAGGACACAATGGCAGGTCTGCATGTCTCTCTCACTGCCTGTGCATCTGTGTGTCTCATCTGATCAATGAAGGATAGAAAACAAGCAGTGTGAGGAAGGAGGGAGATGGAAAGGAAGAGGTCAGAGGACGAGGGGGGGAGGATCAGCTAATTCCTGTCCCGAACACTTGCCGTGCTCACTCAATTTGGCTAATCCCTGTAAAACAGTCTTAAATGATTTTAAAAGTTTTATAGCTTGTGTAGTATTATATTTTAGTTTATTTGTTCATTCATGCACATCTACCAAGTGTTATTTTATTAATGTTATTTAACTTTGTGTGTATATATATATATATATATATTGTATATAAAAAAGACGTTTAAATAAATGAATCTAAAAATACAAAAGAAAAAAGACAAAAATAAATCTACTCTAGTGTTCTAGTGTTCCTGTGGCTCATTGGTAGAGCATTGCGTTAGCAGCGCAAAAGGTTGTGGGTTCAATTCCCAGGGAACACACATAATGATAAAGACTGAATAAGCTGAGTAAGTCGCTTTGGATAAAAGCATCTGCTAAATGTAAATGTAAATCTACTCAGAGAAATATTCAATGGAGTAAAATGCACAAAACTAACCTATATGAATAAATTCATATACATATATTTATATAAATGTAGAATATGTTTAAAATAAATAAATACACAAATAAATGAATATGTAGATAAAATGTAATATAATATAATATGACTCTTTACTAAGATATACTACAATATGTCCAAGCTAAGATTCCAGTTTCCTTGTTTGTTTGTTTGTGTGTGTGTGTGTGTGTGGGGGGGGGGGGTACAGTATATTTTTTATATATAAAATAATACAAAAAATTAAGAATTATTTTTTATAATTTATTATTTTTAATACTAACATAACAATTAATTAAGAAAACTTTCTAATTAATAATTGTTCAAGGCTGCTTCAACCAAATTTAAGCCGACTTAACATAATCATTTCTGACACTATTAACAGAAACAAGATGTTAAAAATAAAGTATTAAGTATTTTTTATGCCGATGGTTTATTTGCCAGTGCTATGTGATTTACAGTGGTAATGGTTTTTGTTACTGTTTGAATGTGTGTGTGTTTGTCTCTGTTTGCAGCTGAGAGTGCAGTGCCACAGAGAGGCTCAGGCAGTCAGAGGGCAGACAGCCGGTGACAAACTCCCCACACTGCTGTCTGCCCTGAGACATGGGAACCACCAGGCCTGTGCTCAATCACAGTCTCAAATCGCTCTTCGCTTGCGGAGGTCCCAGATACCACAAATTCCTCCAACCCCAGCCGCTGTGAGAACCACACGAAAAAAAAACACGAGACCAGAATATCCAGTATGGCAGGAAGCAGAGCTACAGGCCGGCTGAATGCAGCACAACCGGTCCTTCACGGGGGACAGTGGGCCCAGTTATCACAAATGAGTCCTCTGACATTTCAGCTCTGCAGAAGGTGGCAGAGATAATGTGCTACAGTGAAGCTGCCATGTTGTTGATGTGAAGTGCGTGTTTCTCAGGAGAGCCTCACGGCCAGCAGCTGAGAGGAACACTTTCACATGTCGTCAGGGGTCATGGGATCAGCCCGCAGGCCGTGCGGCAGTTGCTTTGTCCACACAAGGATGGCCTGTTTGTGACTGCCAAACTACGCAGAGGGAGTGAGAAACACAGAGCAAAAGAGAGAGAGAATGAAAGAGAAAGACAGAGGCCACATATGCATTGACTTTTCTCCATACTATAACAGTGTCTCTTCAACTATAGGCACAATAGCCTGGAAAATCTTCCCATCGTTTACTTTTGCTGCTTTTACCTCGAGCTATAGGTTTTATTGTTTTGCCCTTGTAAAAAGTATTGAAAATATGGAAATATTTACACACACACACGCACACGCACACGCACACGCACACGCACACGCACACACACACACACACACACACACACACACACACACACACACACAGTCAAAAATCTGCATAATGATTTCTGAAAGATCATGAAGGTTAATGGCTACTGAAAATTCTACTTTACCATCACTATAAAAATATATTTTAATATAAAAATATATTAAAATAGAAAACAGTTATTTTAAATTGAAATAATAATTTACAATATTACAGTTTTAACTGTAAATAAATACAAATTTATATAAATAAATATAATGTAAATATGTTCATAAATTGATGAACATAAGAAACATATTCTGAACTTTGGCTGGCAATGTGAAAAATATTATATATACAATATTACGCTGTACTTTAAAATACTGTAAATATACATTAGAATTTTTTTTAATTAAGATACATATTTGAAAAAATTAAATGAAAATGTAATATTGATATATATATATATATATATATATATATATATATATATATAAAAAATAGATAACCTTAACAAATAGCGTCAAATAGTGTTTTTAAACAAAATACATTATGACTAACACTTTCAATTTATTCCCAGTATTTATTTTTTATTTTTGTTATTGCACTTGTTTATAAAGGAGACAGCAATGTCAACATAAAAAGGTTAAAACCAAGGTTAAAACAAATGACTGTGCAGAATATTTTTTTATTGTGCATTCATTTGAATCAATCTTTTTCCCCTAATTTTTTTATTTCCCTAAAAAGTGTGAAAATCATATTTAATTGTGTATATTCAGGAGATATAAAACACTTGCTTATTGCAATGCTTATTCCAATATATATATATATATATATATATATATATATATATATATATTACTAATTTCCACCACTCTCATTTCCATGGTGGAAACCCCTCCAACCAATTCTTGGCGGTTAAAACCATATTGTTGTTGAATATCAAGTTTCACTCATAAATATGTCAGATTACAAAAATAAAATGGGTTGCGACAGCCGTTTCATCTTGACTTTAAATCTTTGTGAATCTGAACTTCTTCAGCTCCAGTGCTATGATACCTGAGCTGACATCACTTCTGGGAAGCCGATGCAAAGATTATTTACACTAAACTAAACTTCAGGAGAATGGTACTGTTCAATGTTTCAGAAGGCAACATTAGCCCACTCTATTATTTCTCTCCCTTCCTTTTATTGAAAGGCTAGAGCCTGTCTTTAATTGTCATCTTCTCCCTTCAGGGCTTTAACAGCTCTGGATCTGATCTACCTCTCACCTTCAGAACCTCACCTACACAGTACATTCTTCGTGCAGCAGGCCTGGTCATGCAGGGAGGGTTATTTTACCAGGTGCAGGAGAACAAATCTCATCCATGCCTGGGTTCACGTGGCCACTCGCACGGCTCCACTGTGGGGCCCTTAGTCATAAATGCATCACTGTTGTGCTCTAGTAATTATATAAGAGGAATAAGAGAATGAGATTTGAAATGTTGGACAAATCTTCCTAGGCATCATCTGAACTAATATGATTGTAATAATTTAATGTGAATATAATAATCAGAGAACATAATAGCATGTTGCTACAGGGGGGAAATAATCCACATTATCAACACATTTTGTAATGTTATATTGATTTATTAATTTAACCTCTTAAGCATGTCACAATCTATTCTGGTTTTATATTTTAATTTGGTCATTTTGTCTTGCTTAGGCCCAATTTAACCAAGTTAAAGCTTGATTGGAAAGGGCAACACAAAAAAGTGATATTTATCTTGTTTTTTTCTTTTCTTTTACATGATGTCAAGAACTGCTGTCTCCTTGATAAACAAACTCTTTTATATAAAAAAAAAATATTGTTGGAAATGATTTCACAACTGAGGGACGATGTAAGTTTTGAAAAACTTTTCATTTGTACTTTTACACGTTCATTTATGATTTCATGTCTTCTTGGCCTCCAATTTCTGAATGAAATCAGCAAATTGTACAAACGGCAGACAGATACTTCTGAAATGAACTCTTGAAATGACTCTTTCGATATCAATGTGGAATATTCAAGGCTTGAATTCATCAGCATTTGGGCTGAAGAGTTTAAACACAGAATTCCAGAAGAGCATCAAGGAGATGGACATTATAATTCTACAGGAGACATGGAGCAGGGCAGACGCAATCACCCACTGCCCACCCAACTACAGAGAAATCATCCTACCGTCACAAAAACTCAGCACAGTCCGACAGGGAAGAGACTCAGGAGAACAAATAATCTGGTACAAATCAAAATTCCACAACCACATCAACACAGTAAAGCAAGGCAAATGCTACACCTGGCTTAAAATCCACAAGGAACTGCTCTCATCCAGAAAAGATATATTCCTGTGTGCCATATACATCCCGCCATCAAAATCCCCCTACTACAGCGAAGACACGCTCTCCACATTAGAGGAAGAGACGAGCCACTTCCAGGCCCAGGGAAATGTGCTCATCTGCGGGGACCTGAACGCAAGAACAGGACTACAGCCGGACTTCACTGACACACAAGGTAGCAAATACATCAACAACAAACTGACTGTTATTAACAACACTTTCTCCCATATCCACAGAAATAACCATGACCATACAGTAAACAAGAATGGAAAAGACCTCCTGCAGCTCTGTCGAAGCCTGGGTCTGTATATCATCAACGGTAGGTTACGAGGGGACACTTTAGGAAGATTCACATTTTGCTCACCTCTTGGGAATAGCACAGTTGATTATATGATAACAGACATAGATCCTTCATCTCTCAGATAATTCACTGTTAGAGAACTGACCCCTCTGTCTGATCACAGTCAAATCACTGCGTATCTCAAAAAGACTGAAAATAACATTAGCACAAAGCCCAGTAAGCTGTACAACATCAGAAAACCATACAGATGGGCTGAAAACAGCGCTGAAGAATATCAGAAAGCACTTAGCAGCCAAAAAATACAAGCGCTGATAGATAACTTCCTAAATAACACTTATGCTCACACTAATGAAGGGGTCAATCTTGCTGTAAAAGATATCAATTACATATTTGAAAAATCAGCAAAACTATCCAAATTGAAAACAAAAAATGGACAAAATCAAATACTCAAAAATGACAAAAATTGGTTTGATCAGACCTGCCAAACTATTCGCAAAAACCTGAGAACATTGCCAAATCAGAAACATAACGATCCAAATAATGCAGAGATCCGTCATCTTTACTGCGCAACACTAAAACAATACAAACATACACTCAGAACCAAAAAAGCACAATACACCCAAAAACAACTAACTAACTAATAATCGAGAAGTCAGTGAACACAAACCAATTTTGGGATAATTGGAACAATCTGAAAAAAACTGATCATGAAGAATTACCCATTCAAAATGGAGAAATATGGGAAAGTCATTTCCAAACATTGTTTAATAAAGTACAAACAGACACGAACTGTAAGCAAAATCAAACAATCAACCAATTAGAAAAACTAGAATTAACAATCAAAGATAACCAAAACCCATTAGATTTCCCAATAACTGACAAAGAACAAAGAAAAAGTCAAAAACCTCCAACTCCAAAAATCATCAGGACCTGATGGGATATTAAATGAAATGATAAAACACACAAGCAGCAAGCTCCAATTAGCCGTTCTAAAACTATTCAATGTGATCCTGCGTGTAGGTTACTTCCCCGACATCTGGAATCAAGGCTTGATAACACCAATCTTTAAAAACGGAGATAAATTTGATCCTTACAACTACAGAGGCATCTGTGTGAGCAGCAACCTGGGAAAGTTATTCTGTAGCATAATAAATGCTCAACTACTAGACTTCATCACCACACACAATGTACTAAGCAGAAGTCAAATCAGATTTTTACCAAATTACCGTACAACTGATCACATCTATACATTATACATACTATACATACTCTGATTGAAAAGCACGTTCATCAAGATAAAGGGAAAATATATGCATGCTTTATTGACTTTAAAAAAGCGTCTGACTCAATCTGGCACCAAGGACTATTCTACAAACTTATTGAAAGTGGAATAGGAGGTAAAACCTATGACCTCATCAAATCAATGTACACTGAAAGTAAATGTGGCGTAAAAATCAACACCAAACGTACAAGGTATCTTTCCCAGGAGCGTGGAGTGAGACAGGGCTGCTGCTTAAGCCCAACATTATTTAACATCTATATCAATGAACTGGCGCTCAGTCTGGAGCGATCTGCAGCCCCTGGCCTCACTCTACACGACTCACAGATCAGATGCCTGCTGTATGCAGATGATCTGGTCCTGCTGTCTCCCACCAAACATGGTCTACAGCAGAACCTGGAACTGCTGGAGCAATACTGCCAGACCTGGGCCCTGACAGTCAACCTGAAGAAAACCAACATTATGATCTTTCAGAAAAGATCCAGATCCCAGGGAACACAACACATATTTACATTAGGCACTAACCAGATAACACACACATCACACTACAACTACCTGGGTTTGAAAATCACATCCACTGGAAACTTTAATCATGCTGTGAATGAACTGAGAGATAAAGCACGCAGGGCCTTCTACGCCATAAAACGGCAATGTCCTATAGAAATCCCAATTAGAATTTGGCTGAAAATAGTAGAATCAGTAATTGAGCCCATTGCACTCTATGGCAGTGAGGTGTGGGGTCCACTGACAAACCCAAGTCAAGATCTCACCAAATGGGAAAAACACCCGATTGAGACCCTGCATGCAGAACTCTGTAAAAATATATTACACGTGTACCGGCACACAACAAATAACGCATGCAGGGCAGAATTAGGCAAATATCCTCTAATCACTAAGATACAAAAAAGGGCAATTAAATTCTGGAAACATCTGAAGCTCAGTGATCCCCAATCATACCATTATAAAGCCCTCCAATACCAAGAGATGAGCAAAGAAAGCAAGCCCTTCCTCCAGCTGATCCAGAGCTTCAGTCCTGATGCTTCACTAACATCTACTGATGCTCTGAATCACAACATCAGAACCAATCAGATCACTGCACAAATCAAACAGAGCTACATCACTCATTGGCAAACCCAAACTCAACAACAGAGTAAAATGCAATGCTATCTGTCCCTAAAGAGAGAGTACAGTATGGCAGAGTATCTGTTCACAGTGTCAGATAAGAAACTGAGAAGCACGTTGACCAGATACAGACTCAGTGGACACAAGCTGATGATAGAGACGGGCAGACACAGACAAACATGGCTGCCCCCGGAGCAGAGATTGTGTTCACACTGTGACCTGAATCAGATGGAAACAGAACTGCACTTCCTAACAGAGTGCTCCAAATACACAGATATACGGACAGTGTTCTACGACAAAATACAGCAGATCTATCCCACATTTACAACTCTTCCAGACCAGGAGAAACTAGCGTATCTGCTCGGAGAACACAAGACCTGCTGTGTGTTTGCTGCTCAATATGTGTCTCTCTGTCACCACAGAAGAGAAGACACTCCATCTGCCCTGAGCTGATGTTCCCAGCACATGTAGATTATATTATGACATATTACTCCATTATATTACTTAAATGTGTATTTTGCCTCTGTAATTCTTATACTGTACTTTATTTAATTTTATTTCTATCACATACTTACAATAGTCATTCATTTTGCACTACATATTTAATACGGTTTAAATATTTGTTTTATTACTATTATTATTTTAATTTTTCTTTCTGTTAATTCAAATGTGCACTACTTGTGAGCAGCCCAGCTGCAATTGCTTTGGCAATACAAATGTATAGTTTTAGTCATGCCAATAAAGCGCACTTAAATTAAATTAAATTAAATTACTCCCCTGATATGACAAGCATATCAAAGTCCATACAAAAGCTGTTTCAAATGACATGTCAACCATGCATAAAAACAAACAATTAACGTTCAACTATATTGGAGCTTCAGAGCTGCATAACTTTTCCTCACATCAACAAATAAAACAATCACTAAATGTTGGTCTAAATATCAGTTCATGAAGAAATGTGCAAGTTTGCAAATGTAGACAAAAATTCTTAGCCATCCATCACAATGCAAGTGTGTGTTCATTATTCAAACAGGGAATATAATTACCTTAAATGTATGAGCCATTAAATCAGATGTGTTATTATTCAAACTGTTGACAGTAGTTACCTGGCAGATTAAAAAACAAACATAGAAGAAGAAGCTATGTTCATGCTAGTGTTTACTATAGTGCCTCTAGTGGCAGTGCTGAGAATGCAATGCACATTACATTCAAAGCCACCTCACGACCAATTTGTACGTATTTTAGGAGGTGGCTAAATCGCTTGAATTCATATAACCTCATTTGTACGATTTTGTACAATTTCTGTCGGGTGGGGTTAGTTGGGGTCCGAATTCCTGCGAATTTGCCATTTTGTAAAATATGTAAGATTTTTCACAAATCAAATAATTTGTATGAATTAGCCACCTCATAAAATATGCACACATTGCCATGAGGTCAGGTTTTTACTTCTGGCACATTTTTAAATGCAAGAACAATGGAGCTTTCATAATGAAAGAAATGGTAGAATTCATGTAGACTGTAAAAAAAATCGATTTTTCAAAGTTGTAAATAAAACAGATTATTGGAGTACATGAAAAAGTATTTCTGCTTACAGATTTAATTAAATGCATTACTTGCCGATTCTTTGTAATCATTTGTGAAATTTACTAGAAATTGAATTTTGTTTCTACACCAATTTTTTTCAGTGTACATAAGCTATGCTTTGGGCCTTTCTATGTTTTTGCGTAATACAAGGTACATATTATCATAATAATAAGCACATTGGCTTGTTGCACAAATAGTGTTACTTTCGCATTGCAAAATAAGGTGGATTGAAATAACTGGATTTTGGTCATGAAAATTAGCCAAACAACGGTGAATGCGGCCCCAACTTTAGACTGAACTGTCATCTATACCCCGAGAGAGCTGTGTGGTAAGAAGAGAACCGTTAACTCCAGCAGTTAACATGAGCTCTTTGAAGGAGATCAATGCTGAGACCGCTGTGTTCAGATGGGGCCCTGTCCTTTACTGTGGCCCCTCACTGTGTGTGGTGTGGTTAAGGACTGAGAATGATGGAAAACAACAAGAATCTCCATGCTCTTTCCAATCAACTTTCTGCCTTACTTACTTTCTGTCTGTATGTCTGTTTCTTTTTACCCACATTCTTTCTCTCTGGTGGTTAGGGTGTGGTCAGGGGGATTCTCAGAGCCCCTCTTTTCTGTCGCCTGCCAGCCCGTCTGGCCCAGTGAGGAACAGCTTGGTTATTCTTGGCTTTTGCCGCTTTGTCGTTGGGCCACAATTTAAAACCACTTCTTTTTCTTCTTTATTTTTCATCCAAGCTTTCACAAGGATGTTTTCTGAAACCTCACCCACATCAAACAGCACTGTCCGAATTTCCACTTTGTGCTCAGCATGCCATTATTGCGGCTTTGACAGTGAACGTTCTCGCAGTCAAAGTTTACATTCCTGTCTATAAGTAGAATGTTCCGTTTAAAATAGCGAGCTATTGAGAAAATATCAGTTGCTGGGGTGACGAGAAGTTCTAGATAAACACAGGTCGCCTTGACATAGATTTAGCACTCTTGGAGGAATTGTTGGTCATGTATTCTTCTCATTCAGAGCTGCTTTACTGCAAACAATGGCTCAAAGGTTTATGTGTCAGGCATTACGGACCATTGTGTGGAGTGAATGAGTCTGTTCCTAGTCTGGCAATCACGCGGTCTGATGCAATGAGAGAGGCAGGTTCTGTCAGGCAGGACCGGACCTCCCGGCGCCTGGCCCGTCACACTGCCATAGGGAAAACAGACAACTTGGCTTTGACCAACAGACTAAGCTCTAAAGGAGAAGAGAATCACAGATGTGGACGCCTGTGTTTCTCTCACCATCAATAACAGTTTATGAACCCTTTGGTAGTGAAGCTTGCAAATAACTTACTAATATTTTTTTCAAAACCCCTAAGTATTAAATTTGGCTCACAACTGGACATGAATGATACCTGATATGCTGTTTCATTTCTGCTATAAACAATCAGGCTTTTGCCTGTTGGACAACAATATAGGCAAATAACCCCAACAACTTACACTGAAAGAAAGGGAGCAAAGTAATTTTTAGACTACTATATAGAATGACAAGCATCCATACACCAAATGTGTTTTGATGTATAAAACACAAATCTGTTTAATGATTTTAATCTGAACAGCAGAAGTCCACACAAAAACCAACACACTCTTATGGCAGATCATAACTGTCTATCAAATCGGTGGCTAACTCATATGAATTTGTATAATTTCATTTGCATGTTCTCGAATGATCTGCTTACTCCCACACTGACAATTAGGTTTAGGTGTGGACCTTTATGCTTATTTGTTTTCTAAAAATCATTAATTTGCATGTAAAATCACAACATACGAATTCCTACAAAGTGTCAAATAGTTACATTTTCTCATGATTTCATCTACAATTTATGGTTTCAAATTTGAATAGGAAGTATAATTATTTGTTTTTTTAAATTATTTAAAGTGATAGTTCTTCCAAAAATGAAAATCGCCCCATGATTTTCTCAGCCTCAAGCCATCCTAGGTGTATGTGACTTTTTTACTTTCAGACAAATGCAATCAGAGTTTCATAAAAACGTCCTGGCTCTTCCAAGCTTTATAATGACAAGTGAATGGCGATCAAGATTTTGAAGCCCACAAATTAATCATAAAAAGTTATCCGGGGTGAATAAAGGCCTTTCGATGCATTTGTGTAAGAAAAAATGTCCCTATTTAAAACTTTATAATCCGTAATCTCTAGCTCACGCTTACTGTCATTCACACGTTCACGAGAGAGTGGTGTTCCAGCGGATGACGTAAGATGTAGGCATAGCGTAAGCTCCGGTGAGAAGTGGCGAACACGGAAGCAGAGGAGACCGCAAAACAAAACATTTACATTTAGTAATTTTGCGGACACTTTTATCCAAAGCGACTTACAATTGGGGAATACATAAAGCGATTCATCTTAAAGAAGCAAACAGACAGAGGAAGTGCTCGTAACACCAAGTCTCAGGCATTGTTCAAAGAAGTACAAGCTTGCAAAGAAAGGAGAGAAAGATAAAGAGAAAGATGAAGATGGTTTTTTTTCTTTCTTAAGTTTAGGATGAAGTCAAGTAGAGTTGAAAGAGATGAGTTTTCAGTTGTTGTTTGAAGATTGACAGTGATCCAGCAGTCCGGATGGGGGTGGGAAGATCATTCCACCAGCCAGGAACGGTGAACGAGAATGTTCTGGAGAGTGATTTTGAGCCTCTCTGTGATGGTACCACGAGGCGTCGCTCACTAGCAGATCTCAGACTTCTGGAGGGGATGTAGATTCGTAATAGTGAGTGGAAGTAGGTGGGTGCTGACCCTGTGATTGTTTTATATGCAAGCATCAGTGTCTTGAACTGGATGCGAGCTGCAACTGGTAGCCAGTGCAAGGAGATAAAGAGAGGTGTAACATGGGCTCTTTTGGGCTCATTGAAGACCAGTCGTGCCGCTGCATTCTGAATCATTTGTAGAGGTTTGATTATGCTTGATGGAACTCCAGCGAGAAGAGCATTGCAGTAGTCCAGCCTAGAAATGACAAGGGCCTGGACAAGAAGTTGTGCAGTACAAAATGAGGGTTTGCAAAGGAAAATTTCAGAGGATTTTATGCTTTATCTACGTCTTACGTCATCCACTGCATGCCCTTCTCTCGTGAATGTGTATGACAGTTAGTGGAAACTAGATTACGGTTTATAAAGTTTTAAATATGGATATTTTTCTTACACAAGGGCATCGTTTAACTACAGAAGGCCTTTATCAACCCCCGGAGCGGTGTGGAGAACTTTTTATGGTGGATCAATATTTTTTTATAGTTTTTTTTATCTCGACCCCTTGGATGGCTCGAGGCTGAGTAAATCATGGGGCACTTTTCATTTTTAGGTGAACTATACCTTTAATTAAAATGTAAAGAACTGAATTTATAAAGTTTTAATTAAAAAAGCAAACTTTGTCAAACTTTGAATGTTGGCTTGACAAAGCCTTGTTAAAAAAAAAAGTTTAATTGTGCAAACATATGTAGGTCTAAGATAAAATTAAAATCTTCAATTCTTTATTTTTCGTCCTTGTATTTTTGTCATGTTATTTTAGGTGTGTTTCTTGTTAATTCGTGTTAAGTCTTATTAACCTTTTTGTCTTGTGTGCAGTCAGTCCTATAGAACTGATTTTAAAAGCAAATTAAATTTGTGTGCACTATAAGCAAAACCATAACTTTTAGACCTTGATCACCAACACCAGATATCAACTACATAGCAACACCCTAGAAACCTTCTAAAATGACCTCCTCTTAGGAACCACAGCAGTGGCTTTGCATTCACCCATGATAGCATTCTGGCTAATGCTTAAATTTTCTTACAGTTTTTACAATATTTTTTGCACTAATAACAGAACCTTCATGTCATTTTTCAAAACTCTAGACACATAATTCACAACCAATGATCAAAATGCATTTTTCTGAATACAACACTTTTTTTCCAAATGCAATACACATATACCATACAATACACATGAGCCAAAGATCTTTTGATCATTGAACTAAAATCACAGGTTCAAAATAATACAACAAAGTATTACTATTTCAAAATGCAACTCATGCATCAAATCTGAATTGAGTGTCTATTCATTTCATTATAATGATCTAACTATCAATTGCTACAACTGCTCAAAATGCTACTTAACTGTTGCATTACTCTTTAAGCATAGTTTTATGGAAAATGTTTAACAACATTACGAAAGTGAAGCAACTGAGGACTGAGTTTTTTCCTACAGTAAATGTCTTTTTAGAGGGTGATAGAGCTGGAAGCTGATGAAAACCATTCATATTTTTGGATGAGGCCGGCCAAGAAATGGAGGAGAGTTTGAGAGCCCAGCGATTGAGAGGGATCCAGAAAGATGTTCTCTTGGGGGTCCGACCTCCCCTAACTGAATGTGATTTTGAGGGGACCCCATAGCAAAATCAGTGCAAAGGGCCAAGAATCCCTAGCAAGGCAAGGCAAGGCAAGGCAAGTTTATTTGTATAGCACATTTCATACACAGTGGTAATTCAAAGTGCTTTACATAAAAGAAAGTGAAATAACAAGGAGTTAAAAATAATAAAATAAGGAAATTTAAAATTATATAGAAATTGATTTAAAATGAAATTTAAAACAGTTAAATAGAAAAGGATTATACATAAAATAATGCAGTCAGTTCGGACGTAGCACAGCGCTCATTCAACAAATGCACAGCTAAATAGATGAGTTTTGAGACTGGATTTAAATGTGGCTAATGTTTTAGCACATCTGATCTCTTCTGGAAGCTGGTTCCAGCTGCGGGCGGCATAATAGCTAAAAGCGGACTCCCCTTGTTTTGTGTGAACCCTTGGTATTTCTAACTGACTCGATCCTAATGATCTGAGTGGTCTGTTAGGTTTATATTCAGTGAGCATATCTGACATATATTTAGGTCCTATACCATTGAGTGACTTATAAACGAGTAAAAGTACTTTAAAATCAATCCTAAATGTAACTGGAAGCCAGTGTAAGGACCTGAGGACTGGTGTGATGTGCTCAGATTTTCTGGTTCTAGTCAGAATCCTGGCAGCAGCGTTCTGGATGAGCTGCAGCTGTCTAATGGTCTTCTTTGGAAGGCCGGTGAGGAGACCATTACAATAATCCACCCTGCTGGTGATAAAGGCATGAACAAGTTTCTCCAAGTCTTGACTGGAAACAAAACATCTAATTCTTGCAATGTTTTTGAGATGATAGTATGCTGATTTAGTTACTGCTTTGACATGACTACTAAAACTAAGGTCTGTCTCCAGAATCACCCCAAGATTTCTGACTTGATTTTTAGTTGTTTGACCCCTAGAGTCAAGGTATGCATTCGCCTTGAGAACTTCATCTTTGTTTCCAAATGCAATGACTTCAGTTTTCTCCTTGTTTAACTGAAGAAAGTTTTGGCACATCCAACTGTTAATTTCATCAATGCATTGGCAGAGAGAGTCAATGGGGCTATAGTCATTTGGAGATAATGCTAGGTAGATCTGGGTATCATCAGCATAGCTGTGATAGGCAATTTGGTTCTAGCGACAGTACTGAGAGCAAACATGGTTTCAGGCCCATCAGTTTATCACCTTGTATTTACCCCATACTCCTATTTCCTTACTCTCTAACCTGACTGAAGAGTTTTTTCTCCACAGCGAGGTGGAAGGTTCACAATAGGCTCTTCACAAACAAGTCCCTCTTCTCCAGGCTATAGATGATGCCAGCAATGACATCACAGGAGGAGACCAATATCAGGCCTAGATTTGCCATACCAGAAGATTTTTTCCAAGATTTTAGCTAAATAAAACATCCATTATGATGTGGATGAGAACCTGTGGCCAAATCCACAAGACAGGGTTGATAAAAACATAGAAGTGCAGTGAGGAACACTCCAGTTGACATTTTATTGTAGACCTACTGTAGTTTTGTCTTATTTTTTTCTTATCTAATTTATGTTTAAAGGCTTCAATTTAAAGTTTTTTGAAAAACCTGCTGTGATTATTTCATCAATCATTTTCACATTTTGATTCCAGTGTCTATACTTTTTTCTCTGTAGTCTATTACAATAATGTATGAATGTGGAGAACCATAATGAAAGCTGCATCATATGTTTTGAACAACTATATTTAATTATTGTACTAACAACTAAACAGTGAAACTGTGGCTATATTGTGTGTGGGTGATTTGTTCCTATGATATTTCATAATAAATTCGTATTTTGAACCAATGCTTCTGTAAATGCAAGGCTTCTTTAAAGATATGATCGCAATACGCAAAGTTTTAAACATTGGACAGCCTGTGTTACAAATAATGACTGTTTTGAGTCTTGTGTCTAGCGTTTCAAAAAATGACATGAAGGTTGTGTTATTAGTGCAAACGTGATTGTAAAAAACTGTAAGAAAATGTTAATCAACTTGTTTCACAAATTGTTTCATTCTCCCTTCAACTTCTTTTCTCAACTCTCTCACTGCTATGGGCCACAGAGAAAGTTCTCACCAGCGTTTTGAGGCTCACCCGGCCAGTCTTAGGTGCCAAGAAGAACATCTGTGTGGATGTGCTGACTACCAAAAGCTGGATGGATTCATCTTCTCTCTACATGTAAGAGGGTGGGACAGCTCTGCATCTGGCTTTCCCATACACACATAATAACTACTGAAATCCATCGTTTAATAATTTGATTGTGCTGTTGACTAGTTCATTACCATCAAATCAGCATCACTATAACTCTCAAGTCTCATTTACATTTGTGTATGTTCAAATATAGCGCGCATTGGGTTTGATATCACTGGTTCTCTAGTGTTTTAGCCTGGCAAGCATCAACAGAAATCACACATTTTGACATATGGATTGATGGTTTTTATGTCAACTGTCTCTCAAGTATTTGATCTGAGCCCCAGCTGAGCAGATATTTATATTCTTGACATTTATAGAAAGATTGCTATGATGAACAGCCCCCTTAACTATTGACACACAGAGTGCATGTGCTGAACTCCAATGATCTCTTCCTTGTTTTTTCTGTGTCTGCTGGGTATTACCGCACAGCTCAACCATGTGCTAGAACAGCTGGATCCTGCTGTGGTCAACAGCTGCTCT
The DNA here is from genome assembly GCA_003573665.1 of Oxygymnocypris stewartii. Lineage (NCBI taxonomy): Eukaryota > Metazoa > Chordata > Actinopteri > Cypriniformes > Cyprinidae > Oxygymnocypris > Oxygymnocypris stewartii. The sequence goes on along the minus strand of QVTF01023765.1, from coordinate 56,761 downwards.
GCTTTATTATGGCAGGGGAAGTGACATCAGTAGCCCAAGACAACAATAAAGGAGACAAAATCACAACAGCCGACTTGTGGGACACATCAGTGCTGTGATATTTTTCAGCTGAGCTCCAAACACACCCAGCAGTTGCAGCTTCAGAGGATGTCATTAATCCAAGAACATATGCATTTGGAAAATATGATGTGTTACATGTCTCGAAATGACGTTAGCAGACGTACTCAAGAGAGTTAATAAAAGCGAAAAATGTGTCAACAATAAATGCTACAAGAAGCCAGGCTTTCCCCACCAGTGACTGAGAAATAGCTTTATAATATTTTATATACAGGTGCTGGTCATATAATTAGAATATTATCAAAAAGTTGATTTATTTCACTAATTCCATTCAAAAAGTGAAACTTGCATAATGTATACATTCATTCCACACAGACTGATATATTTCAAGTGTTTATTTCTTTTAATTTTGATGATTATAACTGACAACTAATGAAAACCCCAAATTCAGTATCTCAGAAAATTAGAATATTGTGAAAAGGTTCAATATTGAAGACACCTGGTGCCACACTCTAATCAGCTAATTAACTCAAAACACCTGCAAAGGCCTTTAAATTGTCTCTCAGTCTAGTTCTGTAGGCTACACAATCATGGGGAAGACTGCTGACTTGACAGTTGTCCAAAAGACGACCATTGACACCTTGCACAAGGAGAGCAAGAAACAAAAGGTCATTGCAAAAGAGGCTGGCTGTTCACAGAGCTCTGTGTCCAAGCACATTAATAGAGAGGCGAAGGGAAGGAAAAGATGTGGTAGAAAAAAGTGTACAAGCAATAGGGATAACCGCACCCTGGAGAGGATTGTGAAACAAAACCCATTCAAAAATGTGGGGGAGATTCACAAAGAGTGGACTGCAGCTGGAGTCAGTGCTTCAAAAACCACTACGCACAGACGTATGCAAGACATGGGTTTTAGCTGTCGCATTCCTTGTGTCAAGCCACTCTTGAACAACAGACAGCGTCAGAAACGTCTCACCTGGGCTAAAGACAAAAAGGACTGGACTGCTGCTGAGTGGTCCAAAGTTATGTTCTCTGATGAAAGTAAATTTTGCATTTCCTTTGGAAATCAGGGTCCCAGAGTCTGGAGGAAGAGAGAAGAGGCACAGAACCCACGTTGCTTGAGGTCCAGTGTAAAGTTTCCAGAGTCAGTGATGGTTTGGGATGCCATGTCATCTGCTGGTGTTGGTCCACTGTGTTTTCTGATGTCCAAGGTCAACACAGACGTATACCATGAAGTTTTAGAGCACTTCATGCTTCCTGCTGCTGACCAACTTTATGGAGATGCAAATTTCATTTTCCAACAGGACTTGGCACCTGCACACAGTGCCAAAGCTACCAGTACCTGGTTTAAGGACCATGGTATCCCTGTTCTTAATTGGCCAGCAAACTCGCCTGACCTTAACCCCATAGAAAATCTATGGGGTATTGTGAAGAGGAAGATGCGATATGCCAGACCCAACAATGCAGAAGAGCTGAAGGCCACTATCAGAGCAACCTGGGCTCTCATAACACCTGAGCAGTGCCACAGACTGATCGACTCCATGCCACGCCGCATTGCTGCAGTAATTCAGGCAAAAGGAGCCCCAACTAAGTATTGAGTGCTGTACATGCTCATACTTTTCATGTTCATACTTTTCAGTTGGCCAAGATTTCTAAAAATCCTTTCTTTGTATTGGTCTTAAGTAATATTGTAATTTTCTGAGATACTGAATTTGGGGTTTTCATTAGTTGTCAGTTATAATCATCAAAATTAAAAGAAATAAACACTTGAAATATATCAGTCTGTGTGGAATGAATGTATACATTCTACAAGTTTCACTTTTTGAATGGAATTAGTGAAATAAATCAACTTTTTGATGATATTCTAATTATATGACCAGCACCTGTAGTATATTTAACTGTATATTATTATAAACGGACTAAACCGATCGAAAAAAATCAACTTAATCAATAACAATCAATATTTTTCAATAGGGTAAAATTAGTTCAGCTATTTTCATAATACAGTAGCTTTTTGGAGAAGGAGCTTATTTATCCAGTTACGGTTTGTGCAAGCCTATTGCTTTTTGAAAGTCTGAATTGAGGGAATTATTAAATGCACTCACCTACATGTCCTGTGTAGCGCAGGAAATACCTATTCATTCAACTGAATCGGTTCACTCCAAACAGTCCTCTCTTTCATATGTAGCATAGGAGTTTTCCGTTCATTTAGTCAATCGGTTCATCCCAAACGGCTCTCTCAGTCATATAACGAATGTAGCATTTAAAGTATTTTCAATTTTCAAAGTAATTTCCTTCACACTACTTGGGACCAGTTCGTTTTCAGAGTAATTGCAAAAATGCACCTTGTTTACAGGAGTGTGCAACTTTGATTTTTTTATTTCAACTAAAACAATGATGTACATTTTATGTGTGGTTCAATTATTAATAGTTCTAAACCGATTCGCTATATTACATTATACCAGATCTAAAATTGTAGCAGACTTTGTATGCGTCTGAGCACATGTGTGAGAGGAAGGCAGGACCTGGCTGACTATCTCACTCGGGAATAGTGCCTCTTTTATGCGGCAGTCTGTGATTGTCCCTAGTTCCTGTTGTTCTATCTGTGACTCTGTGGTTGTCTCAAAGGTTTCCCACCAGATCGGATTGCTGCAGCGTACAGCCTAGACAAAACTCCATTCAGGTCCTTACCAGGCAAGCTTCTCCCTCTCTCACCACCCTCTTTCCTGTAACCCTTCCCCAGTCGGGACCCAGCTGGAAAACAATGCGCCGTTACCTACAGTGCAGTGTGGCTGGGTGAGACAGAAACCAATCCGCCCCAAAACTGCCTGGGAATTGGCTCCTCATGGGACAAAGGAAGCGTGTGTGTGTGTCTCTATATGTGTTTGTGTGTGTGTGTGTGTGTGTGTGTGTGTGTGTGTGTGAGAGAGAGAGTTTGTATTGAAAGAGTGTATGCGTATTTGTAATGTAAACACACTGCTTTACAATAACACTGTTGTTGTAAAAGACAGAGCTATAGTTCGTTTTTGCTTCAAAACCCTTTTTTTAGTCTTTGTCTTGCTCCCAATTTCAAAAACTAGATACATTTACTTCAGAAGAAATAGCAAAATATTTGCATTTTTATCTCTTTTTAAGCTTATGTTTAAAATAAGAAACTTGATAATCAGGTAAGCGAAATGAACATGGTTAAAAAAAAATGAAGAGCAGCAGTATTTACTTTAGCATGTCAGTACCATTATTATTTATTACAGATATTCTTCCCCTCAAAACTTGACATAGAAAAATGCATTTTTTTAAATAATTATTATAATTTAAAATAACTGTTTTCTAAGTTAAATATTGGTGAACTTTAATTATTTCCTGTGATGCAAAACTGAATTTTGAGCATAATTACTCCAGTCACATCATAATCTTATATGAACTTAATATTTTTTGTGCAAATGCTGAAAAAACTATTTTAGTGAAGGAATTGTATTGACTGTTGTGCCTTTGTTTTCCTTAAAGCACCATTTATAGCATGTTAATACAATCATATATGAATATGGTCATTATTTAGTACCTTGCTATATTATATATCATCTGATACCATCACTGTACTATACTTCCATAGCAAGTTTGTAAAGTTTGACATATTGAGAGGGCTCCAGTGTGTTGGTAAATTGGTGCAGATGATAACACACAGCTTCACTCCAGGTTTCTCTCTGCCATGGAAACCGTGCTTCCTTGTCCTTTCCTCAGCTCATGAAAATAAACAGCACACTGTGCAGGTTAAACAAAGTTAGGGATTGTGCTGGAACTGTGTAAGCTGTTTTCGCATGGCATTACGAGCAGCCAGCGTCCATAAATAAGCACACAATGGCATGAAAACATCGTCTCTGAAAGAATTTTTTTTTTTTTTCTTTTTATGTGAGCTTACATTTCTTGGAGAGAAAAAAAGTGAAGTATAATTACTTAAGCCCAGTCAGCTTATGCTTGGTTCTTTTTCCCAGCCTTGCTGAAGGGTCACCACAGAGCCAGCTGCCCTCTTCCTGTTAGGGCAGCAGAGCACTTTAGCCCATATTGTAGCTATGAAGCTGCAAAGGTGTTTTGAGTAGTTGCTAATGTTTTGCTAGCTGTTGCAAGGGTGTCTAATTTTTTTTATTATCAACTAGGTCGTAATTATAAACCTGCACACTATGGCAATAGAATAGAACAGCGCTCTTAAACAAGATGCTTGATTTGAAAAATAATTCATGTACATAGTCAAACAATATGGAAGTTATGCACCAGTACTTTTAATATATTCCAGTATGTTGAATATTTTGGTTTAGGGTTCTGTTTAAATTGCTAACCATACCATTTTAATAGCAATAATAGCCTTAGCAAACACTTTAGGAGGAGAGCATTGTAGTATTATATATATATATTCACACAGTATTCAGTGCTCACATTCAAGCACATACTGTATATGCACAGTTGCACAGACACACACACACACACACACACACACACACTTACAATGATGATATACAGACACCCATCCCAGCCTCCTCTGATCAGAGCTGCCCCAGGGCAGGGGATGGGAGTGGGCCGTTTGTGTTCTGTAGGATGGGAGGGTGGTGGCTACACGTCCTCGGTTGTAATCCATGACCCCCTCCTGCTGTCCTTGTCCCGGCCTGGGAAGCACCAGGGGGGGGCTCACACATGGCTTGTCGTGCGCAGACAGCTGCGGGCTGGTGGTAAGCAGCCGTCACTGCAGCTCTGTCTACAACCAATCTCAGCCCGAGCCACACAAGCTGTCTGACAGATACCAGGCTAGAGAGGGGTCACGGGGGAGGGCCAGACACTGCATGGGCGTTTGATGTGCACTGTAGAGCTCTGACTTCACATCGTTCTATCTATCTATCTATCTATCTATCTATCTATCTATCTATCTATCTATCTATCTATCTATCTATCTATCTGTCTGTCTGTCTGTCTGTCTGTCTGTCTGTCTGTCTGTCTGTCTGTCCGTCCGTCCGTCCGTCCGTCCGTCCGTCCGTCCGTCCATCCATCTATCTCTCTGTCAATGTACTTTAGATTTTCAGTGCGAATTTGAAATATTTTTGGTGTTAATTGGTGTTAATTTTATTCCTTTTAATTACTTCTTTAAAATATGTTTGAAAGACATTCTCAGTTCTGAATAGTGCAGAACCCTGATTCACACGTCCACAAACTAGGTGTGTCACAATTGATTATGAGACACCCAATAACCAAAGGCATCTGCCATCACAGACTTCAAACATTGCGCTTCACGCACAATTTACAATGAATTTTGTTCTGTTTCTTAAACAACTTTATTAAATGGCTTCACAACACTTGAGTCATAAGGACTTTCTTCGTTATATTTTTATAGTGCTTTTTTGTAATGTTCGAAGCTTAATGATCCTTGTATCTATGAAAGACAGTAGAACGAACATACAGAAATTCTAAACTTATTCTTCTATTTTTTTCCAAGGAATAAAAGATAATAAAAGCAGTTTGGAGCACCATGAGGATGTATACATAATGACAAAATGCACAAAAAAAATGTGGGGGTGGGGGGTCGAGTGGCTACGAACGAATGAATGAAACGCATTTGTCTGTACTTGGCCGTTTCTTAATACCAAGTACGCAAAGTTCGGACTTGCATCCTATGTAGTTTGGATTTTGCAAGTTCGACTCAGGAGTTTGGCGGGAGGACACAAGACCGGTAATTCTGCAAATAGAACAGCAGCGTACTTGATAACGTCAGTCAGCTCGCCTAAGTCATCCACACTGTATTACTTTACTTTACTCAACTTTTAGTCATTTAGCAGACGCTTTTATCCAAAGCGACTTACAAATTAAAAAAAGTTAAACTAAAACTAAAATTAAAAGTTAAAAATATAAATATTATATATACACATTTAAGAAGATAAAGAAATTAAATAAAAATGACAAATGCATATAACAACATTTCAAAACTAAACATTTAAATGAAAATGAAAAATAAAGCTTAAAACAACAAAAGGTATGAGTATAATAATGATTCTAACATAACACTAAAGGCCTAAGTATATTTCTTTTTTGCATTATATTGGTTATAAAAACTAAAATAGAAGTGAAACAAGTAGTAGGAAAGAGGAGAAATTAAAAGCGATACTTATATCCCTTGCCGGTGTCCCTATCCGGTGGAGTAGCACGGTGGAGTCGATGGTCTTTACACTCTTCGGTCTTCTCACGAGGAGGTCTTCACACGACGGCTGCCATGACCGCTGCCGCGGTATATTAACCTTTTTTATATCCATCTAACAAATCACTAATTTAATTAAGCTGAACACACTTTCCTGTTTATCACAATAAATGGTCAAGCAAGCGCAGACACTGACAAGAGACGCGATACAGTACGAAACCAAACGTTTTACCAAAATGTTTTCATAACCGGTGGCCAAATTAAAAAACAAAACAAAAATAAAATAATCTATGAGAGCCAGGGGTGTTTCGGGGGCCCTGCGCAGCTTGCGTATTCTGCGTATAGGGAGGATCGGCTCTGGTTCTATAAAACGTACATTTACTTACGTTTTTACAGGCACTAAAACTTACAATACTGACGTATCTTCAGCATTTATACGTACAAAACTGAAGCCCTGACAAATTCCAAAACAAATCCTTATGAATATTGAAATCGCAGCATTCATTTCATTATTAGTTGTTTTTAGTTGTCATATCACGGTTTTTATGGCAGGACAATCGAAGGCTCATTGGCTGTATCCGAAATCGCCCCCTATACCCTCATTCACTATTCCCTTCATTAGTCCACTCATACAGTTCACTTGAAGGAGTGAATTAAAACGAGTGAGTTCATTCTGACACTAAGTGCACCAGAAGGACTGCCGCTTTTGCATAGTTTACTTGCTGTTTAATAATCATTTGTAACAGGTAGTAAGATTGAAGGATTTATCTTGAACTCTGTCACGGAAATTATGTATAAACCCTAATAGTCAATTTACAATACATTTTCACCTTTGTTGTGTTACACTGTATTACGCCACGGACGAGCGCTTCTAAAATAAATGAATGAAAGATTCAGCTGCAGGCGCTCTCTTCTGGCGAGACGCGGGAATTCACTCGTCACGCGACTCTCACGGTGCATTATGGGGATTCTCTAGCCGTTGAGTGTACATCGGTTGTACCAGGAGCGTAGCCAGAAAGGAGACTCTGGGTGTGCATCAGAAAAACTGGGTGTGCCACATTTATTGTCAGATGAATGCAAAAAAAAAAAAGCATGCTTATTGGGTATTAATATCTTAGTTTAACCATTTAATTTTTGTGTAGGCTACATGTGTCTGTTAACCTATTCTCTGTGTGTATCTGTGTAAGCAAGCTTAATGATTATTAATATGATAGTTTAACCATTTCATTTCTATTTGTGTGTGTGTGTGTGTGTGTGTGTGTGTGTGTGTGTGTGTGTGTGTGTGTGTGTTTCTTTCTGTGAGCCTATTGTCCATTTTCAATGAGTTTCACTGTCAGCTATGCATCCAGATATGTTGGCCTAGACCCTAAAAGCATATAGGGCTTAAAATTCTTGAACCCTGGTTATCGCTGCTTGCAGCTATATTTTTGTTGTTGTTGTGTTTTTCCATTTTCCGAAGCTTTCTCGCTCAAGAGGGTCACCGACAATCACATACAGTATAACCTACAACAGCTCTTTAACTGCGCTCTAGTCAAACGCGCTCACTGTAGCCTAATCATTAACTACACACATCATAAACCCCTTTTAGGCAAGTACAATTTATCACATATTTTAATAAGACTAAACTCCTATTTAACCTGATGATCACAGGTTTAATAAAAATACATTTTAAGTTTCTAATTATAACACCGCATTTCCAGGGTGAAAAGGTACATTTCTATATTAAAGTCAGCGTCGCATTCTGCAACTTTATCTTTTCAGCCGACACTGACTGAGAAGAAATCACTAGTTTATTAACGAATAATTAAAATGTTTTATTTTGTCTTTCCCCCAACATTCATAATCATTAGCCTACTTTTGCCGTTGCAAGCTTTAGACGTGCGCTTGGGCGCGGAATAGGCTATACGCCTATATATTAAAGGATGGTTAGTAGCCTAAGTTATTATATTAATCAGTTTATGTGTGACTAGTGAAATCTTTAGTCGGGGACAGGCCTTCTTGGCACAAGAAACCGATCAATTTTTTAAATAAAATGCTGTCAATTCGAAAAGTGCGCCTGCTAATCACGTCACGTTATATTGCAATGCAGAGTTATGAATGCGTAATAATAAGTAAAATGTTTTTAATTTATTTCATTTCTTATGGGTGCAATGGCGGTGCTTTGGTCTTTCTTGGGGTGCTGAAGCATCTGCTAGCCCCTCCTTTGCGCTGCCGATGTTTATTACGATTAAAAAAATAATTATTCTGCATCTATTTTTAGGTGTGCCAGCTGCCACTTTGGGTGGCACCGGCACACCCTGGCACACCCGTGGCTACGCCCCTGGGTTGTACACTCGTTTTTGCGGTGCATTGTGGGATTTAATGAGTGCACTCGAGAACGTCCACTTAAAATGGCTGTCCCCTCAAATAGTGCACTATTTGAGGATATGGGGGTGATACAGCCAAAGGCTCTAGCCTGCATTCGTCACAGATTGCGACATGCCGTGTTTCTGATGAGGTGTATGTTTGAATGATGCGAGCACACGCGCGCCTTCACGAATTCACTGAGCGAGAGGATCAGGAAAATAATCTGGATAATATTTTCTGCGATTAACAACATCAATTCTGCTCTGCACCTTACACAAACCTGCTGTATTCCGCCAGAGAGGACTGCGGCTGCGACGCATCGTCATTTGGATTACTTTTGGTAAAGTTAGTGCTTTTTACATTTTTGCAATAAATAAATTGCATTTATCTGTCTGTCATGTTTTTCTTATACTGTACAGAAATAGCTATGTTTAGATTTAGATGTAGAAGTGGGATTAGCGAATATAAAAACATTTTTTAATGCTATATTGTTACAAAAGTAGTTATTTTCCTGCATATTTTGGTCAATTGCGTTTTATATCCTTTTATATTTGCTATGAAATGGGTAGGTTTAGGTTTGGGTGTAGGTTAAGGGGTCTAAAAATCTAAATTGCTTATTGATAAAATGATAAATGCATTGATACGAATATCTTAATAATATAAACGATACATAAATATTTGTATGTTTTTTTAGCTAAAAATACGTATTGATTTGTAAGTTTTAAATATTGAAATATGTCTAAAATGTATGTTTTAACATCAATAAAAACGCACAAAATATACGCTTTGTGCTTGTAAATGTAACGTATTAATACCTACGTATAAACATAAGACCAGGCTGGCTGGTGGTAGCGGTGAGATTGAAACCCCAGTGTTTGTGTAACTGAAGCAGTGGGACCTTCAGACTGTCAGAGCTGAGCAGTGGCAGTGGAGCGGCCTGTCACGTTAATGACTGCATAAACACTAATCAGACTATCTAAATCTTACCTTCACGACCTCTATAGGCTCACACGTCACTCAAAACTCCTCAAACACTCCTAACAAACGAGTGTGAGCTTTCAGCAAAAGGTAAAGTTAGGTCAAGGTTCCTCATCTTCACAAACTACATCTTACACTGAACAAATATCTGTAGTGTTAGTTAAGAAAGTTGCCTGGATTGAAAGTGAAATGTATAGTATTGCATAATGACAGATTAAACTTGTCTATACCTGTCAAATGCAATAAAACCACAATCAGGAGAGTGGGATCCTATTACTTGTGATCTCTGCATGGAAACTGAAGTACAGAGTAAATCTCAGAGCTTTAAGATGCCAAGTATTAAGTCTGTGACCATTGACAGTCCCGTGATGTTTATGAGGCAAGTGTGTGACCCCGCAGCTGCTGTCAGTGATCAAACTCACAGCTCTGCCAGACTGAAACACATCAGGTTAAACACTTGCACTGTTAAATAAGCAGACATGTGTGTGTGTGAGTGTACGCATGCGCGTTTTTGTGACAAATGAGGACATACATTTGTATAATGACACAGGTTTTACAAGGTGAAGGTGACTTATGAGGATATTGCCCCATGTCCCCACTTTTCAAGACGCTTATAAATCATACAGAGTGAGTTTTTTTTGAGAAAGTAAAACTGCACAGTTTCCTGTGAGGGCTAAGTTTAGGTGTAGGGCAATAGCATATACAGTTTTTACAGTACAAAAACCATTACGCCATTAAATATATATATATGTGCCCCTCTGGAAAAACCAGGCTAAAGTCTAAAAATGTAATTCTGAGATAACGAGCATCAAAGTTTGATTACAAGCATTAATTTCACTATGATTTCAATCTTTGACATGGCCTTGCTTGGTCAATATTACATATACCAAGAATATATTTTCACAGAATGTTCTTTATAATATGTAGGATGATTTTATGCAGAAAAATCTTTTTTGTGCAGAAAAAAATAAATAAAAGATAGACTTTAGCTGGGTTTTCACAGAGAGGGTCACACATATACACATTATATATATATTGTTTTATATAATATATTGTGTGTATATTTTGTATTATATATTATGTTATATATTATACCTTTAATCATTATTTCATGATTTTTCTCATCCACCTATTCTCTTAGCTTCACTGTCCTGTCTGCTATTACTCCTCCCATCTTCCTTTCCCCTGTCAGGTTTCACTCCCTCTGTAGTTCCAGACAGACAGAGACGGGTGGCGGGCTTGCCCACTGCATGGGGCTCTTTCCGGTTGCGTCTGCTGCCCTGCTGCTGGCCCTGAGAGACTGATTTCACGGCTCAGGCAGGCCCTAGAGATCCCAGCTCATACTGCTGTCAACCAGCCTGCCCTCTGACCCCCTGCATTATGCAGGTCACGGGGCAGCGCTCTCCCAGGCTGCCTGCACAAAGGCAAATGTGCTGCCATTTTGTCAGGCCAAAGGTCAACTACTCACATGTTTTGATCACTGCTAACTTTATCAAATTAGAAACTACGTAAGTAAGAAGTACTGTGGCTGTGTGTGTGCGGGTCTGTTTGTGTCTGTGTCTGCCAGCCCGGATACATGTGTTTGAATATGTCTGGTGGAACCTGCCATCGAAACTTTTCTGTCTCATGTACCCACATAAAAATCCACAGCAGGAGTGATGAGTTATAAAATCAATACGAACAATACGGCACACATAATTTGGTGTTGGAAAATGAGGAGACATTTTGGAGTTCATACAGAAATCTTGAAATGATGTTGACTTTTGTATCTTGAACACAGTTTGAGATATTGTTGAGATCACTTCAGAATCTCAAAGAGAATCTTAACTAATTATGAGTATCTTTTTATCAACATAAAAACCAGAGATGCAGGAGACTCAGAAAGGCTTTATTTTTTTGTATGAAGTAAAATAAATTATTGTCATTTTTATTTAAATGATTTAATTATTTGTAAAAAAAAAAAAAAAAACTTAACGTAAATAGTACACATAGTACATTTGTATTTTTGTTGACAATGTGTTATGTACATTTCTATCCAAAAATAATGTTTAAGTAATGTATAAAATAATAGTATGCTCATGAAGGCTGCAGTTATTTGATTAAAAATGCAGTAATAGCAGTGAAATTGTAAAATATTATTACAATAAAAAATTGTTTTCTATTTGAATATATTTTGAAATGAAATTTATTTCTATGATGTAAAGCTGAATTTTCTGCATAATTACTCCAGTCTTCAGTGTCACATGATCCTTCAGAAATCATTCTAATATGCTGATTTGCTGCTTAATAAACATTTCCTATTATTATCAATGTTGAAAACAGCTTAATATTTTTTGTGAAAACCTTTTTATTATTTTTCAGGATTCTTTGATGAATAGAAAAGTTCCAAAGAACAGCATTTGAAACAGAAACCTTATATACAAGTCTTTACTGTGACTTTTGATCAATTGAATGATCCTTGCTAAATAAACGTATTAAAAAAAAGTTACAGACCCCAAATCTTTGAACGGTATTTTAAACTCATTTTACAATCTGTCTGTCTGTCGAAGCTTTGCTATTTCTTACTTACACACACATACACACTCACTCGCCCCACACACACCACTAACTATACAGACAGGAGGAGATGAAAGCAGCAGAGTTCAGAGACCCTTTTCGTCCCTGACCACAGTCCCGTGGCTGATGTGTTCATGTGGATGACCACCCACCTCGAGTCACTCCACAACTTAAAACCTAATTACAAGCAACTGCATCTTATATGCGTGCACCAATATCAACCTCAAATTAACGACCAAAGAATCCATCAAAAATCTTTCACTGTACACCTAAAATGACGTTTAATAAAAAAAACACAACATTAGAATTTAACAGCTGTTAATAACTCAAAATCTCTGCCTAGGAAAATAGCTAAAGGCAGAAATACACTACAAGACTGACTTTTAAGTTATTTCAAATACAACAAACTCACGCAGAAACATGCGCCTTGTTGCAACGAGGTGCACGACAAATAAAATCAACAAGTGTTCTAAAATTGTCCAAAATACCAAACATGTTTGATATCCTCCAACTGAATGGATTCGGTCTGAAGCTAGAAAAAACATTATACACTACCAGATTTGATGTCAAATCTGTCGATTTCGACCGACTGACATTCGTCGACTTCTATTGACTCCTCAAGACTGTAAATCTGAGCAAAAGTCATGTATTCCAGCCTTAAGCTGACAATAGCTATCAAAGCATCCTTGTTCCAATTCTTAAGGAAAACAACAAGGGAGAAACCACTTAATGCTTTGAATACACAGACATCAGCAGGGTGTAGCTGGGATAATGCAAGGCCATTGGAGAAAAGGACACAAATATGGGAGGCGAAATCCGAAAGATCATTATTACAACACTTCCTCCTCCCACAGTTGTGTCACTTTACTGGAGATGGAAGAGGAAAGCTCTTGTAGCACTCGTGGGTCAAAGTTGGGCGACTTCAAAAGAATCCGTGCCACTCGGATGAGATAATAATCCTCCTCTATGTGTGTACAGACACACTCCCACAAATGTGCCAGAATGGCACAATGCAAGGTGTCACATGTATCTCAGAGAATTAAGCCCCACTTCCTCTCTCAGTGAGAGAAACAAAGCCGCTCTTCCTCTTCTGTGAGGATTCAATGCATAGCTATTTATAAACAACAACATGTCCCCCTGCTGCTCCTCCTGAGGAGGACAGGATTGTTTAATACATTGTTTCAGGGACCTGAACATCTGTCTGCACAAAACGCACGACGCCAGAGACAGTCTTCAGAGATGCAATCAGAATCCTGTTACCCTCTTTGTGCATGTTAAAATAAACTGTTTTGATCCTCGTGATGCAACAGAAAAACTGCTGCTGATATATGAGATCCAAATAGGCCGAGACATAACTACTAAAAAGCAGCGTGTCCATTTTAAACCATCGTCTGCCCTCGTGGGTAGACTAGGCTTCTTGGCATACACATAAAGAGTCTGAAACGAAAACATGGCGACATGGAGACTCACTCGGAGGAGCAAAACCTCAAGCTTGGAATGAGAAGAGGCTCTGGCATGCTTTGTGGGGGAAATACTGTTGTGTTGTGGGCCCACACCTTCAAAAGGGAGCACTAATCACAACATGTGATGAGACGCAAGAACAAAGAGGAACATCAGTAGAAAATAACATCGTGGGAAACCTCTGCGAACTTGAGTTACAGCGACAAAAAGAGCCACCCCCATACCGAGCACATATAAAAACACACATACACGTACAAACACAACGGCCCGCTGCCACCCCTGTCGGAGGCAAACACGAGGACGTGCATCCATGCCGTCGAGCCGAAGCTGGTAGCAATAACAACGTGAAATCAGCCAAAGAGCTTCCTCTCATTCATGTATGCAGAACTGATGACAATTAAGCGTGATGTGCATGGGCTGATAAGGATCCAGCTGCGGCGTATCGGCCAGCAGCACACATCAACGTCTACGAGCTCTGTTCTGTTGATAAGAAGCTCTTCCTGATACACTTGCAGCCTCTGACGATAGGAATCAATATATGATGGTTTTTATGTTTGTTTCAATGTGTGAAATATGTTATTTAGTAACTTGTAATTTAGTTTACAGGTGTGCTAGTTCTTGACTGACAGAATAATAATATTAATGCTACAGATATTTGTTATTTGCAAAAATACAGAAGACTTGAACTGATATTGAAATTAATTTGAACATAGAACACATATATGTGTTATGAGGTTATATGTTTTTATATTTTTATATTTCTAAATTTGTATTAATATTTTAGGTTAAAATACATATAAATGGAAATAGAAAATTAGGTCGTAAAAGCTCAATGTACATCATTATACAAGAACTAGAAAATAATATTTTAGATGGAATATTGCATATTCATATACATTTTGAATTCTGTTTTATTAACGTTTGTATTTTATGAATTTATACTGTTTATTTATATTCATTTATATAATATTTATGTTAATATGTGTACTATATACTGGAGTATGTATGGCCTGCAAATGATACAAGGACAATAAAATCTGTTTTACATTTTTAGATAGAATATAGCATATTATCTTTTTGAATTATTGTATTTTTATGAATTTATATTGTACATGTATTTTTATATTCATTTTAATTTACTTTTATTTACTTTTTTATGCTAATATGTTTTAATTCAAAATGTTATTATATATGTATAAGTAAGCTAACTATACATTTAACTATATTATGAGTAAATATAATACAATTACGTGCTTATTGCAAGTGAAAGCCCTGCTGTGTATGCTGCTGTGAAGGATTGGTGCATTTAAAGTGACTGGTCGGTTTTAACTGCAATGTACCTCAGAGAATGCCGTCAAAGAAGGTACACGTTTGAGCTTCGTGGACTACATTTAGACTTGGTGGCTTCCTCGTACACACTGCACTACTTCGGATGAGTTAGTATTAGATTACAGGTTCACACGCTCACTCGCAGACCGCCCGTCGCCCCAACCAATTGCCCCATTCATTCCAGCGCCGGAGACGGCCGTCGCCCCTGATTGGTTATCAGCGCTCTGCTAAGAAACTTTCCCACGGCCAGCGCGTGCTGACAGCCGGCCAGCCACTCCTTTAGCTGGGCTAGACAACACAAGCGCCGGCGGAACCCGGGGCGGAGCTCCGCACTCACGGACGAACTTTCTATTGGCCCTTTTTAAGCATATACAAAAAACAGGGCGGGGCTAAACTGGGATGTCGACAACTGACATGCCAATCAATCTCAGAATGTTCGTTGATTGGCTCTCCACGCGCTTAGCCACGCCTCTTCTGGGGAACTGCGGCGTTGAAATGAGACCGTGGGAAAGCTTGTCTGTTCATACCACAGTCTATGGTTCATACGGATGAACTTCTGTCTCACCTGACACACGCTGCGGATACGCTCTGTAAGTTTATCGAAAAATGAAGAGAAATCACTGATTTTAGCTCCTCAGACAGCGAGCTCGATGAGAACATCGAAGTGGAGAAGGAGAGTGCTGACGAAAATGCGTAAGTCCGCTGTCATTGATTTACTTTGGGTTGTTTTGCTTTTTTTTGGAACGTTGAACTTGTAACAACTGGAGAAGAAAATAACCATACAATTAAATGTGCGCACATTTAAATCGTATTACTCACAAAATTAAGATTATAATTTCAAATCCCATGTTTGACAATGGAATAATTACGTAGGAAATCGTTTCGATTATATGTTTGTCAATATCCTGTTTCATAATGAATATTATATTTACTGTGTTCATATTTATCTTATGCATATTTTGGTCTTAAAGTGGTGTGAATTCTCCACTTGGTTCAATGTCTCCAGCCACAACTTCTCAAGTGCAAGCGAGGAAACGTCGCAGAGGGGTAAGAGCATTTTTCATCATTGCAAAACCCTGAAGACTGCACCTGTAATGCTGAACAAATGACTGTACTGTTCTTAAACGACTGTTATGAATGATTGCACGATGTGTTTGAACAGATCATCGAGAAGCGCCGCAGGGACCGGATTAATAACAGTCTGTCGGAGCTGCGCAGGCTGGTGCCCAGCGCGTTTGAGAAACAGGTGAGAGTCAATCACTGCACCTGACTCACATCTCACTGTCAGATGTCTTGCTAACGTAAATATCTAGAATTATTATTATTTTAAGTATCATTATAGCTGAACGTCTTGGAAAAGGAAATGCTGGCATAAGTTTGGCTCAATCCTGCGTATTAGTATTTCATAAAAACAGTAAAGCAATTTGTTTAGAAATATTATTATTAATATATATAAAAAAAAAATGTTTAAATAAAAACTTAGCCCACGTACAACCAATATGCAGAAAGCCAATTTGTTGTCATGTGACAAGAAAACCATATAGCAAAGAGGACTCCTTAACACTCAGATATCAGAATATTGAGTCTTGCAAGACTACTTTTCAGAATTTAATGATAAATCTTTTTTGTAAATGTATATTCCAGGTGCAAGGACAACTTTGAGTACTTTATACTTGATTGGGACCACTTTATCGCATTTTTGGCATGGACGTTTTCCAAAAATATACTGTATGAAAGCAAAATAAGAACACGGCACATATTTTTTATTATTATTGATTAATAATAATAAAAAAAACTTTATCATCACAAACATTCTTATTTGACATTGAGCCCTGTGTATGATTTATATTCTTACCTCTTAACTCATCAACACATTTGTTCTTGTTCTCAGGGCTCTGCCAAACTAGAAAAAGCTGAAATTTTACAGATGACCGTTGATCATTTAAAGATGCTTCATGCAGCTGGGGGAAAAGGTAAGGTTTTTATAACTAGCACTTATTTTAAATAAAATACAATTTGAGTCTAAATTTGGTTACTAAGCATTAATATATATGCAGCTTTATATTAGTATTACAACTTTTATATTACATATTGCAACTGTATTACGGCTTTTTGAAATGTTTCACTACTTTAACGTACATTAACTGATGCTTTTTATGCATTATAGTATTTTCTAATGATTTATGATTAATATAAGTTATTATAAAGAGTACAATTTAATGCAAATTTAAGATCAGCCAATGTTTGGGAATCTGTTCAAGGTAATTCCCACAGTGAAAATAATTACCAACCCCTGCACGGCACGAAACAGGACAAACTAGATGTGTAAAGTGTCTTTTAATCTCAGTTGTTTATCTAGAATCATTTCAGTTTCACTCTCAGCCACTCCCAGTGTGAACGGCAGTGTTTCCTGTAATCATTATCAGATCAGAACGCTCAACAGCTCTTGTTCTCTCTCACACAGGTTACTTTAATGCTCACGCGCTGGCCATGGATTACCGTGGCCTGGGTTTCCGCGAATGTCTGGCAGAGACGGCGCGTTACCTCAGTATCATCGAGGGCCTGGACAACACCGACCCCCTCCGCATCCGCCTGGTTTCGCACCTGAACAGTTACGCCTCCCAGAGAGAAGCTCATTCAGGTTTGGGACACTTGGCATGGGGCTCTGCGTTCGGGACGCCGCCCGGACACCTGGCTCACCACCTCCTCCTGCAGCAGCCGCGCAGCACCAGCAGCCCTCCATCCTCCAGTTCTTCATCTCCCTCCTCCTCATCTCCATCCGCCCCCTCCACAGAGCCGCACGCCCCCAGCAGGCTGACTGGCATGGTGATTACTGAGGCAGGGCAGACAGGACCGCTGCGGGTGCTGCCCAGTTCCTCCCTGCCCCCTGGGCTCACACCCCCTACTACATCCAAACTTTCTCCACCCCTCCTGACATCACTTTCGAGCCTGTCGGCATTTCCCTTCCCACTGAGCGCATTTCCTCTGCTGTCTCCGAGCTCGCTGGGCCCCGTGACTCCCTCCAGCAGCCTGGGGAAGCCCTACAGGCCTTGGAGCATGGAAATAGGGGCCTTCTGAACTTAAAGCATGAACGCTGTGGACAGACAGTCAGTTAGAAATGACTTTTTCTGTAACATCTGACTATTTTGAAGAGATGGACAGAACCGCAGACTTGTACAAAGGGAAAAAGCGAATACAGATCCAATGAGGTTATTCCAGTTAGCCTGTCTTCTAAAGTTGTTTTGTCTCAGGTTGAGCAGAGATGAGTTCTGGAGATGGTCGGGTTCTCACACATCAGTTCTGAGCAAATCTAGTTATTTTGTTCCTCAGTGGAGAAAGGTATATTAATAGAGAGAGAGATTGGGGCAAAAGCAGATGAGCTGCATCACTGAATGGGTGAACTATCCCTTTAATTATGCTAAAGATAGAAAAGAAGTGCTCTGATCACATGAAACATATATTTGCATCCTAAATCATCTCCTTCAGAATGACACGCAGGCTTTGACTTATTTTTTTAGGAAATCTGATCAGCATTTCCATGCAATTTAAATACTATGCAATGAAGTTGACCGTGATGTTTTTCAATTGTTCCTCTGCAAATGTATATGAAACATATGCAACTGAATCTGTATTCCTCAGCTGAACTCGATGAGTACTTTATTTTTATAAAGATTTTAAGTGGTCAGTGACCTGCGGTGTGTGTTTATTTGTTTAAAATGTTATTAATTTGTTGTTTGCAGGGACAGACCACAGTTAAACCTTTACAGAGACAATCTAGACAGACAATCTCTCAGAACTGCACTAATGTCATTGTAGCAAAGGCACTCTTGAGTTTGTTTGTAGCAGAGTTGTTTGCTCACGTGCATATGTTCCCTCTTCATGCACTAAATCATCTCTCTCTCTCTCTCTCTCTCTTAGTTAACTGTACTTGAGGAGTGTTTTGGAAAACCAGATTGTTTTGTGGTAATAGGGAATTTGCATTGGCAAATCAGAAAAGATAGGGGAATAGACAGTACTGGAAGAGATGGTGTGGTACTGTGCCTGTCCCTCACTAACCTGTGTGACTTTCTTGTAATAAAATGACACGTGTAGCTAATAACCCTGGACTTGTGTATTCATGTCCTGTTTTCATTTATGATATTGTCATTGATTCAAAATGAAAAATGTAAATATTCTGGTACGAGAACACTTATCAATCGATATTAGAGATTTAACAATTATTTAAAATGGTAATTGTAATTTTTAACCAATCTCATGGCCAAAAAAATGATAACTTACTGTACATTGCAATGTTTTGCATGAATATTCAGCATTTTATATACATTTAAAATTCATAAGTTAAGCATTACAGTGATTGGTTTTAGTTTAGTGTTTTATTAAAAACAGGTTTTTTTACATTTATTTAGATTTAAAACAATATTTTAATTATATAATTCATAGTTATAATATAATTTTAACATTGGTCATTTTTTTATTATTGGCCATTACATAAAAAATTATTATCAGCTTACTGGTATCAGACAGAAATTTTAAATTGGTGCATTTCTGATTCTGTACATTATAATATTGTGATGCATAAATTCAGCTGTAGCATTTGAAATGATTAGTTGTAGTTTTTAGTGTTTTTTGTTTTTTTTTGACATTCATTTAATTTAATATTTAATTAATAATAATATATTACATTTTAGCAGACGCTTTTATCCAAAGCGTCAGGCTATACATTTTCTTTATCTGCGATATGTGTGTTCCCTGGGAATTGAACCCACAACCTTTTGCGTTGCTAATGCAGTGCTCTACCACTGAGCCACAGGAACCCTATTATATATTAGTTAATTAATTGTAATTTTAAAATGTTTAATTATTGGTCATTACATGAAAATCTCAATCAAAGTCTCAATCAAGTCTCTGCAGTCTCAATCAAAATGAACACATATTATTTGTTACAACATGACCATATTTACAGACATCTAAGTTAAAATATTGTCAGGGCAAATTCACAGGCTGAGAACTTCATACGTAAAAAGTTTAATACTACATTCATGATTTCTTTCGTCCAGAATTGTCAGCCAGACTTGCTCTTCACAGGTGGATATGCATAAATAAGCTTTATATGTGATTTAATGCTTTGGGGATGAATAGTTCCTTTCATGCCAGCGAGATGAGGCGCTGCACACTTATATTGGGCTTTAACCAGTGCCTATATGCGTGCATTTTGAACTGATATCAAACACGGCCCAGGGGCCTCTCTGTGGCCTCTCTATGTATCCAGGAAGCCATTAACAGCCAAGGGATATCCTGGACAATGGCAGCCTGGCAGGCCTGGACTGTACAGGGAGGAAAGAGAGAGGTACAGAGAGAGAAGAGAGGGAAAAGTGGGGGGAGAGGGCTGCACACTGCAGCTTTGTCCCAAAGCAATCACAGCATCTCCCTGAGCTCCTGGTGTGGTGCACTCCCACGCCACCATGGGTACTGTGACTGCCAGATTCCCACTACACACAGCACTCTGCCAACACACTTTATTTCTCTAGCTGCTGTTAACTCTATTTTAGAGGCTTTTTTTTTGCATGTTTTTCCCCTCACTCCCCTCAGGTGATGGTTGGATTTCCTAAAGCTGTAAAATTAAGCAGATAATGTAGCAATAATGGCTAGGTTTGGAATAGCGTACTCATACTATTTATGCAGTATACAAATTTAACTGCATGCATAAAATAGTGCATGACCTACTACATTAGTCAAAACGTACAGTAGGCTATGTAATGGAACATACTGCGCTAGGTATCCCAAAATCCAACACACTTAATGATCTACAATTAATTCACACATTTTCTCATGACTCATTATCTGATTTACATTTTTAAAACCGGTTGCAAAATTAAGTATGTCCAAGATGATGATGGCTGGATGCCACTTGATGAATTAAACATGTATTGTCACATAATTAGGTCAAGCAATGACAATGCTTTTATTGCATACGTTTGCATATTGTAGCCAGTACTGTTTCATACTGCGTTTAAAAATAAATAAAAGGCATTATCGTGTGCATATGCAGTAATTCTGAACAAACTACCAGTCTTATCAATAAGGCATTGTTTAAAATTGAATAATAGTTTAGTACTAACTTTATACTGCCTTATATTTAATACATAAATAAGTGGGCTAATTGTACATTAAGTGTTTAACATAACCTAGTAGGCTACATCATTATCACATGACCTCGTTGCATGTTTATGTTGCTTTTTATTCTCATTTTGGGTAAAATGTCAGCTTTTGAAAGTCAATAAGGAGTCATCAAAAATGTAAAATAGGCTATATTAGGTTGCTGTGCTTTTTTAATTTACTACACCATCTATCAAGTGGAAGGTCAAGTCGAACACATTGCTTTACGAGATAAATAATACAGTAAACAATGCTGCATACTGGATGTAATAAAGCAAATTAGGTTATAGTAATAGTGGGTCTTATAAGTATTCTATGCATAAATTCCCATACAATAGGGAAATAGTTTTGTAAAGTGCTTCATGTTTACATTTACATTTAGCAGACGCTTTTATCCAAAGCGACTTACAATTGGGGTTGAAGCATGTTATGCTTCAAAGTCATGTATTGCCATCTGTTGGTAAACTATAGGGCATTACACATCAGGTTCTTTCTCAAATGCTTCTGTGGCCTACAGTAGCTGTTAAATTTGTGGAATTACGTGTTTATGTAAATGTATGTTGTATGAAATAAAAACAGAGCCAAAGACAGATACTTTAATTCCAAGAACCCCAAGTCTTTATTCACCACAGCTTACGCTCCCAAAGTTACATGTGTGAAGGGAATAAAACGCACAGCTGGAAGCGAAAGATGAGGGTGGGCAGGTTTGTGACATTAAAGCTACTCACACAAGAGCAATGGCACAGGGTAACACCATTCCACCCACACTGCTCTTAACACACACACACGGCATCCATTTTTATCACCTGAAATCCCCTGTGAAATCCCCTAAAGAATTGAGAACTTCAAGCGATTCTCAAGAATTTAAGGCTAACTTGATGTTACCGTCAGCAAAAATGCAACCCAGACATGGTCAAACACAGGTCGAGAGACGTCACATGACTTCGGCGTGGCTCAAACCACAGCTCCTCTTAAGCAACATGTCATGTTTTACTAAATCAAGCTGACTGGATGTGTGCGTGTGTGTGTGTGCGGTGATGAATGTATGAAGAAAGAACAAGAGATTGTTGTAAATGCTATGATAGTGACCGGTTAGAGCTGTGTTTACTGTACTGTGGCGGCTTTTACTCTCTCCACATGGATATAGAGACACTAAAATGATTGTTGGGTTTAGAGAAGACATTGCTAGCCAGAAAACTCACAAACACCAAGGACTGGTACAAGAGAAACTGTAGCAGATCTGATTGAGAAAGAGCGAGAGAGGAAACGAGTACATCCACTAAAAGAGAAAGATACAGAGAGAAACTTATAAAACGGCACACCGCAATACTTTCTCGCCTCAAGTACGTCTCATATAAAACAAAAAAGGAAGTATTTACAAAAAACCACACCCACTTTGACTGGTTTCGAATGAATCAAAAACATTTCTTTTTTTCTGGAGTAATTGTGTTCCTTTTGTCTTCTGGACTATATCGGGGAGGATGCTGTTGGTGAGGGGGGCAGGGTCGATGAGCGGGGTGGGGCGGGGCAGGGCAGGTTAGGGGGTGGGGTGCCAGAGGCTATTTCTACATGGGGCAGGGTGAAATGGGGTCTCTCTGGGGACGGGAGATCGCAGGTATGGGGAGGGGGTGGTGTGGGGTGATGGGACAGTGGGTGTAGAGAGATGTGCTCATGCTGTCAACTCTTCCATCAGCTCTTTGTTTCTGCGCACCTCCTGAGCGTGCTTCTCCTGAAAGCACAGAGAAGTAATACAGTACATTTATTAACATAAACATTACAGTTTATAGCTGATTAAAATGAACAACATTCATATTTTGAAATGCCCTTTGCAGCACTCTTGTCACGTCACAATGACATTTTTTTATTGTGCTGTAGCGCCCTCTTGCGACATAAAATCAGATTGGATTTTTATTGATTAAATAAAAATAATTTTTGCTTCTTTTATCTTCTATCCTGTAAAAATCACAATGTCAGATAAATGTTCACAGATACAGCACGCCAGTATCTCAAGAAGTTTTTAAAAGCGGTGGTATTGTACATGTCGGTAGCATAAAAATAGTGTGGGATAAATTATGCATTTAATTTTATTACTTGTGTTTTTTATTATCATTCATATTATTAAGCCTATATGCTAAATCCAAATAAATGCTGTTCTTTTGAACGTTCTATTCATCAAATAATCCTTTAAAAGTGTTTCCACATAAAATAATAAACATCACAACTTTTTTCAACATTGATAATAAGAAGAAATGTTTCTTAAACAAAAAAATCAGCATATTGAAATCGTCATGATCATGTGATGCTGAAGACTGGAGTAATGATGCTGAAAATTCAGCCTTGCAGCACAGGAATACAATTATATTTTAAAATAAATTACATAAAGAAAAAGTTATTTAAATCGTAATAATATATTACAATTATTACTCAGTTTCATACCGTTTTGTCAGTTTTTTATTAAATAAACGCAGGATAAGAGACTTCTTTCAAAAATATTAAAAAAACATCTTTATGACCCCAAACTGTTGAAGTTTTTAGCGCAAGTACCTTCTCATGCAGTCGCTCCAGCATGGCTGCAATGTAGGCATCACGGTTCTCTTTGATCTGCTCCATCTTCGTGATGAGTTTCTCCTCCGCCATCCTGCTGAAGTTGCTGTTCTCCTCCATGGCTTTCAGCAGGACGTCCCGTTCATGCTCACGTTTCTCAGCTAGGGCCCTCAGGACTTCAGCCTCCTGGGACTGAAGAGGAAGAGTGGGGCAGAGTCATAGAAATCATCTATTTATCAGTGCAAATTAAATAAAAGTGTAAGGGCATTAAATAAATAAAAAAATAGCAAACATCAAACATGAGTTACATTGATATATAATACAAATGAATGGGTAACTCACTCTCCTCCTGTCTTCTGCTGCCTCCAGCTTCTTCTGGATATCTTCCAGGGACATGTCCCTCTTTTTGGGAGGTGTAGTGATGCTGTAGGAGCCGTCAGCCATGGGAGAGGGTGGCTTGAGGATGACCTCAAAGGCCTGGCCAGAAGCCCGCTTGTTAATGGGCTTAACCTCCATGTCTAAACACACAAGACATAAAGTGAAATAAATGCAGTGTAGAAACTGCAGTATGTCAAGCAGTCATCTACACTGCAAAAAGGGCTTATGTTATATAGTATTTTTGTCTTGTTTCTAGTTAAAATATCAAAAAATTCTTAAATTAAGATACTTTTACTAGATAAGCTAAATTACTTTGAGATTTTTAGTCTTGTTTCCAGTGGGAGAAAACCAAAACTAAGTTCATTTTGATTAAAACAAGTAAAATTATCTGCCAGTGGGGTTATTAAAAGTATCTTGCTTTAAGAATTTTTAGCTAGAAACGAGACAAAAATACTATGTAAGATAAGCCATTTTTTGCAGTGTACACATTGGTGAGGTATGAGCATCCGGATCCATGCAATAAAATGCACCAACTGCCTTCTGCTCATGAAATGAACTCGTATAACTTTGTAATCCTGAACATTTATTGATTGATATTAGCAGTTACAATAATAAATGTGTAGTATTGCTGGGACAGACACAGGCCAATAAAAAGTTATATTATGAAAATCAGACCGAATGAGCACTATAAAGCACTGCACATTATTGTAAATTCCTTTTGCGCTGCTTCTCATTACTGGTTTTATATTTTCATTTCCTACCTTCAAACTCGCCCATGATGTTCTTGCGTGCCTCTGGGTAGAGACAGGAACAGATGAGGGAGACGAGGGAGAACTCCTTCATCTTCTCTTTGTATGCTGCAGGGAGACGCATCAAACAAAATATTGACCCAGATTCTTTCTCGCTGTTTTTTGAATGATTCTTCGAAACTGCATCTTTAATGTTGCAGAAAAGAACCCAAATCATCTAGAATTTCAACCAGAGGTACACTGACTAATATCAAATATAAAATCGTATTAGAATAAGTTGTGAGATAATATAAAATAAAAAAATTATAGAATAAGTACTAGAATATGTAGCCAAAGAATAATTTAGCAATATATATATATATATATTAATACAAATATTACATAATAAAATGTGTGTTTGTGTATATGTATATATCCATACACATGTGTGTGTGTGTGTGTGTGTGTGTGTGTGTGTGTGTGTGTGTGTGTGTGTGTACAAATGTTTATATTGTTTATAATATTTTTAAATATTAAAAAATATTACATTATTTATTAAAATACAATTGTTTGTATACATATTACAATTATTTAAATGTATATATATATATATATATATTATTACTATTATACATATAAATTAATCTACATATAGACAGATTTATACATTGATGGATAAATATAATATTAATATTGAAAGCTATTGCACTGTATTGCTGAGAAAAAAAGTCAAATTTTAATAGTCATTGTATAAATTATTTAAAATTGCAATGCAGAAAATACCAAATAATCTACAAGGTTTTCAACCAAGTGGTTCATGGACTTTATAAAACTAATATATTATTACATACAGAAACAAATACACATATATACATACATACGTGTGCGTGTGTCTGTGTGTGTACTGTGTGTAAATTACTAATATATATATATATATATATATATTAGAGGTGGGCATAGATTAATTTTTTTAATCTAGATTAATCTAGATTAATTTTGGAATTAATCTAGATTAATCTAGATTAAAATGGCTCATTTGAATTCTGCCGAAGGCATTCAGAATATGTGTGCTACCCAAATAATGACTAAAAGTAAGTCTTTGAGAACGGGTTTCTCAAGCCAGGTGGCGCATTAGACCAGGGGCTCATCTCCTGTTTCCAAAATGCATCACGAACTGCTTGAGAAAGCTGTTCTACTATGATAATTGGTGATGAAAATAAACTATGTTCAATAAGATGTACTTGTGTTTACTAACTGTTTATTCAGTTAAACATGAATTTTGAACTGTAGGCCTACATAAGAGGTCGTGATGAACTGTTTACAGTTTCCATTGGGAAGCTTCTTAAAAATAAATTTTCCCTGAAGCAAACCCGGCGGCTTCATAGCTGCATCCATGTTAGCACGTCACGTCTGATGTGGTAATTTCACAGTAACGTTAGGCATACACACAGGTTCGAAGCAGAGGGTGACACGGGAGTGAATTCTCAAGTTCACATGAGACCTAAAGCGCATCCTGTTTGCTTAAAAGCGCAACGTTTCGTTGTTATTCTGAGTGCACACAAATAAACGTAGAGTCTTTACAGATTCGAAAGATGTATTAGGCTACTTTTATCTGGATTTATCTGGCTTCCACACAAACACTTCAATAGCGCACGTTTCTCTAGGTTAATATCATATTGAGCGGCCATGTAAAGTTGCTACTACATACATCTTTCAGATGAAAAGCCATATTTGAGGTTGATGAATGATAGGTGAGCGTTTGGATGTCCTGCCCGATTGTATTACCACATAGACCAGCCGTTAACAATCTGTCCATCACGGACTGCGAGCCTCTAGTTCGAAGACTCGTTCTCGCCCCCTACAGTGCAATTCGGCTAGGTATACATCCGCGCTAAAATATCAGGGTGAAAGTCATCATAGCTTGCGTAGTATAGACCCAGCTCCCAACCCAACTTTGAGAATAGATTAACGGCGATATTTTTTTTATCGCCGATAAGAGTCTCACGTTAACGCAGCACGTTAACGCCGATAACGGCCCACCACTAATATATATATATATATATATATATATCACGTTTTATTTTGCTGCCTTATGTTAAACTGCTTTAAATTACTTTTTTTCCACATCATGTGGAACACTCAATACACTATAACTGTAAAGCAAAAAAATGGGGGGGGGGGGGGGGGGTTAAAATCTTTACAAATTGATTACAAATAAAAAACTTAAATGATTCCATTGTGATAGTACTCGTACCCGTATCTGGGACAGTTGGAATTTAGATCTGGAGCATTCATATTGCTTGTAGATGTTACTAGACTTTAAGTGAAGGTAACCTGTGGCAAATTTAATTGACTGGGTATGATTCGGAAAGGCACATGTGTCTTTATATAAGATCCAACAGCTGATAATGCAAATCAGAGCAAAAACCAAGCTCTGGGGTCAAAAGAACAGTCTGTAGAGCTCGGAGACTGGTTTGCGTCAAGCCATTCATCTGGGGAAGAGTTCAGAAAAATTCTGCTTCATTGAAGGGTCACAGAAGCATGTAGTCTCTGTTACCCTTAATAGAAGAAGTTAGAAACAAACAGGATTCTTCTTAGAGCTGGCCTCCTGTCCAAACTGAGCAATTGATGGAGAAAGGCTTTGGTTCGAGTGGTGACGAAGAACCTGATGGTCGCTCTAGTTGAGCTTGATGATCATATGTGGAGACAGGAGAAATCTACAGAAGGACAAACATCACTGCAACACTGGCCAAACTCAATCCTCTCCTCAGTGAAGACAAAAGAAAACGCACCCAAAGGACCCTCAAACTCTGAGAAATGAGATTCTCTGGTCTGATGAACCTCAATTCTAAGCATCATGTTTGAAGGGAACCAGCTCTGCTCATCACCTGCAGAGTACCATCCCAAAAGTCAAGCATGCTGTTAGCAGCCTCATGTTATGGGCTGTTTTTCAGCAGTAGCGACTGAGGGACTCATCAGAATAGAAGAAAAGCTCAATGCACCAAAATATTGAGATAGCTTTAATGAAAACCAAGTCCAGACTCCAGAGCATTCAGAACCTCAGACTGGGCAGAAGGTTTACCCTCCAACAGGACAATGACCCTAATCACACAGCAAGAGTGGGTTATACACAACGCTGTGAATGTCTTTGAGTGGCCCAACCACAGCCTGGACTTGAACCCAATCAAACATTTCTGGAGAAACCTGAAAATGTGCGTCTGCCTCCATCTATCCTGAAAGAGCTTGAGAGGTGAAGAGAAGAGGTGAGGAGACAAATGGCAGATAATTGCCAAATGTTGATAAGCAAAGCTTGTCGCATCAAACAAAAAAGTCTTGATGCTGTAAAGGTGCTTCAGCCAAATATTTAGTTAAGGATAGAATACTTATGCAATGTACTGTTATAAATTTTTTTTTTTTGTAATTCATTTACAAACTTGTGACAATTCTGTTTTTGCTTTGTCAATAAGGTGTATGGATTGTAGACTGATGTAGAAAAAAAACTAATTTAAAGCAGTTAACATATTGCAGCAACATAAAACGTGAAAAAAAATTAAGGGGTATGAATACATTCACAAGGCACTGTATATATATATATATATATATATATATATATATATATTGGTGTTTGATTTTATTTTAAATTAAAGCTTTAATATTTTATAACTGAGAACATAATAGACGGTCCCTGGTTGGGTGGGGATAACAGAGTCCAAAAAAATCAATCAATCAATCAATAAATAAAGCAAGCAAGCCTTAACAGCACTATGTTATCATTTGAGCTTTCTAAGGAAAAAACTGCAGCCGTATCCTCACATGCTCAAAGACCATGTTCACCACAAGCTTAACCATCCCCCACCGCTCAGCTTTCAGTGTTACATTATTTATTGGAATCCATTTTTACTCCGACTACTGAGGGTGCGTGTGGGGAGTGAGTCGGCAAGACCAGAGAAAACACAAGGCCAGATAGATTTCCAGAAGGCGGTTTATGATGGCTACATTGATCCCACCCGAATCATTCCTCATCCCCAACTTCACAATCATTTTTCTTTTTCAGCATTAGGTGCAAACAAGCCTAAATCATACAAACATCAGTGATTGTAGATGCTACATGAAGCATATTAATGCATTTGATTTTCCTTGAACACACAAGGCAACATTTATCAAGGCTAGTGCATTTAAGGTTATAAATCAATGTCTTGACAGCAGCGCTTTATTGATGTTATCAAACCGTGAACGCTTGGGGGTTTTTCAGCTAGATTTCAGACTGTTATTATGCTTTCCAGCATCAACCTACTTTCTTCACTCTCTCTGCCTAGAGGAGCCTGGAAAAATCTGATCAACTCCCTCTCGCTCCCTGACGAGCTTATTAATCCCTCACAAATAGAGGAAGGAGAAACCCGGGAAGGAAGTGTTCACTCCCACCAGGATTAAAAGCCCTATGGCTGGCTGATTTTGGTGTAGGGGGCTTTAATTAGTAATTACTGGAGCAAACCATTTCTTCCGGTAAATTGAGGGGGTGGCGGTGGAGGTTTAGTGCTGTGATATTGAGTGTTCCCAGACCTCGGTAAGCATTTCTCTCCTGCTGTCTAGTCAGAGTGAGATAAGGATGATAGACAGCTCACTGAAGCAAGTAATTCATGTCAGCCGGCTGGTGAGCAGGTGAAAAGGATCTCACACAGATGACTGCATCTGTATGTGTGCAAAAGTGTGCTCTAATCGAGAGCTTCTGCTGGAAAATATCAGGTTTGTAATTCGAAAAGAATATTCACTGTCTGGAGACCACACCCTTGGCTTGAGATGTAGATATTGTGGCAACTGGTCAAACAAATGCATTGATTGTTGATGTAATGGGACAATAAACTATTGCATTGTAATACAGTAATTGTAATTCTTTGTATTTTGGCATAACTGTTTCTTATAAATCCTAATTTTATGCACTCATTTTTAAATGCAAGCACAACTGTATAAATGACTTAATCTAATTTTATATACATTTGTTTTTCTTTTCTTTTTTGTGTTCATCATCCTTTCCTCAAAATGCTTGTTACACATGAGAAAACACAGAAAATCGAACCTGATCCGAATCTTTTTAAGACGGACAAAATTTCGAAGGCGTAATTGACACAATGTGGTGGTATTTATTTTTTTACATGCAAAACATTCGGATGCAAATTTCGAACTGTGTGTGCAATGACCTTAACTTTACATATATAAAATTAATAAAAAAAATGTTTTACATTAAGTAAATGTTCTTGTCGTGACTGATTCTTATATATAATACTTGCATGCTTTAGTTTACATACTGTACATATTAAACATAGTATATCACACACATAATACAACTATATATTTATATACGGACAGGGTTGTAAAAATTCCGTCATAATCTATTATTACCTGTCATTTTATTTGTCATATTTATCTATAATAACACATATAGATGCTTATATTTTTGTTCTCATTTTCATTTTTAATAATGAACCTACAGCTACAGGACGAGCATATAGGTATATGGATTTATTTATTAATGATGAGAACAGATAAACTGACTGTGCGCCACTTTTCATGTTCAACACCGGTGTGTCTCACTCATCCTGGAAAGTGAAGCTGCGGGCTCTTTGATCGCCCCCTTGTGGCTGGCTGGAGTACAGGTCATATACCACGCCCTCTCCATGTAAACGAATGGGACTTCAGTCAAAATAAAAAAAAATATTACACTTCCAATACAATTTTCCGAAATATGGTTTTGGTCATTTAAGGTAGTTGTTATCATGCTGATATATGTTTATTTGTTCGTTTTTGTGATAAGGTTGATTTTAGCTAGTAATTTGAGGCTATAAAAATGGGGCGTGTCGTTATGGTTGATTGGGTCTGTGGGGTTTGGGCGGGAGTTTGATTCTGCGGCTCCACTTTTACTCATTTACTCAAAATGGCAGCTGAGTTGCATTCGCTTCAATTTTCTATAGTGGAAGGAAGCGGAGCACATCGTCCATCTTTTTTTACAGTCTATGGCTGTATCCAAAAACTTAGGCAGCTGACTTGCTGCCTCGCTGCCTTATGAGGCAATGACTTTGCAGGCAGCGTTTTTTCTTGAAGGCACCTCACAAAACTGATTTCGGACAGGCTTCTGAGGCAGCGTAACGGTTTAATGATCTACAACAAAATAGAACGAGTTTTGGTGAAAACTAAACAAATATTGAATTACTATAATACCAATTTCTCGCCAGAAATAACATAAAAAGTGCAAAGAGTTAATCAGAAATATATATTTACACACAAACTAACCACCAAATGCAACTTTCAGATGCCATCTTTATTTTTTAGCTCAACCGTCACGGAATGGAACGCACAGGATTGTGGGATATCAAAGGCAGCGAAGGATACATCTACACTGCCTTCAAAAATCGATCAGATGAATTTTTCCCTTGAGACAGGAAGTGAAGCTAACTTTGGATTTGCACGTACCTTGATGCCTCCCTGCCTTAGAATGCTGCCTCCGAAGGCAGCATTTTTCAGTTTTCGGATGGGTTTAACACTGCAGTGACAGCGGAGGCCACTATAAACAACAAAACATGGTAGCATTGGGTAAAAAAAAAAAAAAAGTCTACATTTTAATATTCTAATTTTTATGAACCAATATCAATTATTAAATCCCAATAGATGCTGTTTTCAGTTGATGAATGAACAGTACATATGTATTGTTACATTCGATATGAAACAAAAGTCTCAAATTCTGTCAATTTTATTAGGGAATTCAAGCAATAAATACCGTTTTGGCACTCTTTAATGTGGTCTGATCGCTGTAGCTTAAACTCTGCACTTTTATTTTTGTTCTGGAGCTGATGATCCCACGCTCTGCTGCCTCACTGGAGCGCACTCGCCACCAGCTGGAAAGGGGGTAATTACATTTATAAAATTACAATAGATCCCTCTCAGTGCAATCTGTCAAAATGACAGACGGCCTTCAAATTTTGAAGTCACTGCTAAAAGAATTCTGTCAATGACGGAAAATGTTCAGTTAACGCAACCTCTGATATATATATAATGTAATTTTTACATTAAGGAATTCTTAATATATGTGCTTGACTGATTATGACTTAAAACATCATACTATCATGCACTACAGTGATGCAGACCATGTATTGCACCACTACCAAATATGAGGTAGAATAAAAATGTGCATTTCTCAAAATTTGCCATTAGGCTCTACGGGCCAGTGAACGAGTGAAAAGTCCTTTGTGTGGTTTGTTAGATAATGCATCAGCATGCCCACCCTGGAAATCAATAATGGCCACTCCCACCTACCGCTTTCTCTCTCACACATATGCTCTGTCCACTGCAGCTGCACGGACAAATGCCCCTCCAGATGAGCTCTCAATGTTAAGTAAATATCATCCGTTCACACTAAAACAACTTCATTTAAAACTGGTTTGGTCTTTATGAAACCAAAAATGTGTTTTTATAACTTTATATATATATATATATATATATATAAAAGTATGTATATGTATATATATACATTATCATATAGTTGACATTAAAGCCTTAAAGCCTAAAAAAAATAATTAATCTTAAAAAGCATTAGCCACACCCCACTGTTGTGCAGCATTGCTGGATATGTATATTTGAACTTCCTGTTAGGTTAATGATTAATGGAGTTTGATTGGATTAGTCATCCTGTCTTCAGTAATCCAGTAACCATAGATGATAAACTGGCGTTATGTTTCAGAGATCTGTAAAGTATATATGACAAGGACAGGCACCTGTCAGATATTTTTTGATAAATGATGTGTATTTTTGACAACAATATTGTGGCCAATTATCATATCACTAAATTAAGAGTCTAATTAAATAAGCAATGCTTTTAGATAATTCATAATAAGAGAGTTTATAATGAATAAATCAAGACTTAATTTTCGTATTTTGATCTGGTTGACTTTAGAGGTATAAATGGTGCTGACAAACACACCAAGGTCTTCCTGCCAGCTCTTTTAAGCCCTATTAATATTCCAAGTGTATTGATTATATTGACTGACATGTTCTTTCTCATTAGCAGGAGGATTCCCGCAGGCATTTGTCAGTGCATTTCTTGTGTGTTCTGTGAAATGAAATAAAATATATAAAGACACAGTTCCGTGTAATTGCATTGTATGGCAGGATCAAGTGCACTTAAGTGGTTTTTCCACAAAATAAATGTCTCTTCAAGTTGTCATTTAACATTCTAAGTGAGATGACAGCTAGAACAGAGACGTTCAGCTACAGTCCACCAGTGCCCTGCCCTGCAGGCATCTCACAAAGATGCAATGAAGCCGACGCACACCTTGTCTGTGGTATGCTCCAGTTTGGCCGCCTACAACATAATCCAGAATAACAACAGCACTGTGGCATGCTTACCGGCGAGATGACTTGAGCCCTGACACACTTCCATTTAAAACATCTATCATCTGATACTGCAGTCTGCCTCTCATACGGCGCTAGAAATGGTGTGAATGAAAGGATGCACATGCAAATCCACAATTACACCTTAAGAACTTGTGTTTAATCAGCAAGTAGGTTTTTTTAAATTATGAATTAGGTTATATAAACATGTGATGTGTTTTGGTAGACTGTATATGTCATTAAAGGTGTGAGAATAGATTTTTATATACCCATTATAAATGAGATAAAATAAAAATGCAGCCATTCTTTAATAAACCCACAGGCTAAAAACCACTGACAGTTACCAACATATAATTTGTGATAATGATTATTATTATGGCAATAATTAAGGAATATAGTATTTATAACAAACATACCCAGATTGATCAAAACAATAAGCTATTTCAAACACCCCAATTCATTACCATGCTGTTTTTCCCTATTTCAGCTTTGTTTGGCAATAATTATACCAGCCACAACTATAGCTCATTTTATGAAAAAATCTGAAATATAATGTATAGATGATATCAGAAGGTTTAAACTGTTCTGAGCCAGGCTTTCCTGGATTTTCTGAAGGCTGAAACAGAGCTGGATCTTGGGTGGGGTCCTTCTGCATTATGCTGGAGATGCATGAGCCGGCAGGTGCACTGACACCATAAGAAAATCATTTTAAGGCTTTTTAAAGCATGACTCGTTTTATGTTAAGAGATATGAACTATAATTACAGCATTTAATGATTTTTCTCATTTATAAAGTCACCATTTTCTAAAGCAAAAGTGAGTAGGCAGCCAGGGTGCACCCAAAACGCACAGCCATATTTGAAAATAAAACAGCATGCGTGGAAGGAGAAAGCAGATTTATATATATCTAGCCTATCTAAAATATTTTTTCTGACAGACCTCTGATTCTCGTGCATCAGGGTCTATTGTGCATCTCTCAGCATCAAAGAGATACGGACAGGCGAACAAAAAAACGGAAGGTTTGTCTTACCGATCGCAGTTTTGGCCATGGCTGGAGTTGTTGCGGTGACTGGTGCGTCTCAGGTCTGTTCGGTGGCGAGGAACTGATTCGCTCTGGTAAGGCGCTGAGTCAGCAGAACGGCGCTCTGAGGAAAAGAGAGCGTGTGTTCAATCAGATTGGCTGCTGTTGTCCCTTCACGCGCACTTCCAAGTGAAAGGCTGTCGCGCGACCGGTTTGATGTACAGGAGGTTGTCAGAGGTGAGGAGCGCACAAGGTGACTAATTGCGTCTCCTCCCCTTTTTCAGCAGTGGTGCAGCCCATTCATGCACAGCTCTCTTTGATTTATATTCATTTTATATGGTAAACTGCATCAGAAGACGATGGTTACTGGAATCGCTGGTGTATCATTGGATACAGTAACCTACACGAAGCACGAATACTCTCTTATGGATTATTTTATCTCAATAGCTAGCTGTGTCTGTCATCTCTGCATCAACTGCACAAAGCTCCATCTTCTTTAAGGGTAGTCACAACGATGATATAAATGATTCCTACATATAATATGCTGCGCATATTGCACAGTATTTTATAATTACACTTTACATACATTTGGGGAGAAATGGTGGCAGAAGCACCTTCACAGCAGCACTTGGACACGGAGTGCCCCTCCCAGCATTATCAAGGGTCCCTTTAAATGGCTGTTTTATGATTGATGCCTTTATGTGCGTCACATGTATCTGAATATATGTCAATGTTATTTTAGTTATTTTAAAATTAAAATTATTACAATTACTTTAGAACCTATTAAAATATGTTTAGCAATATTTAATGATTTGATGAATACAAATAAAACAGTAAATAATATATAAAATAAAAATAAATCATTGTTTTAGCACCAGACAGGTTCTCTGAAATGAAGCAATGTAGCTGATAATAACATAAACGTGTCAGCGTAATTATTGATGTAATACAGCTAAAAGTGCATAAAGAAATTAAAACATTTTAAATACTTCTTTATCCATATTAAATATGCCCATGTAGTCCCATTCAGCCATGATTTATCATTACATGTACATGTACATCCAGCTCCAGCACCCATTAGAAATGATCATTGCAGGCTATGCAAGTATCAATTATGAAAGAAGCGAAGACTGCACAATAAATAATAAAAGTTCTGGTGTCTGAACAAAGTGGGTTAGAAATTGCTCAGCAGTACATGAAGGAAAATATGAGATGCATAGACATATGAGACCTTTGCATTATTTTGCATTGTAGATTAAATAATCCATAGGCCCTGTGGCAATTTCAGAAACAAGCAATCCTGAAATCTCTTGATTTAAATAATATCACATTATTATCTTCATGTTTTAATATTAATATCTTTTCACGCGCAAAAACAAAAGCCTAAATCTTGTACTGATAGCCCAAACATGTTAGCTCAGGGTCACGCCTAAAAGACTCATGATCAAAAGACAGCACTGACTGCATTATTAATTTCAACCACATGGTGGCATTGGATTCTTAATTAAGGAAACATTAGAGCTGGTTATAGCCAAGTGCATGGCTTCATTTACAACATTTCATCAGGAAAAATGTTCTAAGATAACACAAAACGGTACATATGTTCAGAGGACAAATTAGTTTATCGGTGCAGCACTAATCTTACAGTTACCGCTGACTATGCTGAAATACCTAAACATTTATACGACCCAGGGACCTGTGAGGAAAAAGCAGCGGGGCAGAGGATTTGAGCAGCTGGTGACAAGCGAGCTCACGCCGGCTCAATGCCCGCGTGCCTCGCCAACACCGCAGAGAGGCATTCACCTGTCCACTTCACCCAGCATGATCAGCGTCCCTCTGCGGCTGACAAAATCATGTCAAAATCGTGCCACCTCTGGCTCACGATGACGGAGATGAAAGAGGCGGACAAAGTTCCTTTCCTCGATGCTCCGATCTCGTCAGGCAGCCTGTTTGGACCAGCTATGGAGGGCTTTGCTGAACGCTTCACAGAGGCTCAGAAGTCATCTCAGGCGATGCGACACTTCCTTACAGGCCTGGCAGGCCATCCCCGGTGTGTCAACGTGGGTAATGACTATGGTAAGACAAGGTTATACACTCCAATTCGCTCGAAGACCACCGCGCTTCCACGGTGTGCTCGCCACCACAGTGCGCAGCGAGAATGTTCAGGTCCTCCGTGTAGAGGTGATGAATCTGCTGGAAAAAGGAGCCATAGAAATCATTTCTCTAGCCCAGAGCGAGTCAGGCTTTTACAGCCGCTACTTCCTCGTCCCCAAAAAAGATGGCGGCCTGCGACCTATTCTAGATCTCAGACTCCTCAGACTATCTCAGACTCAGACTGAATTACGCCCCGATGAAAAGGTCGTTCAGGATGATCACTTTGAAACAGATCCTCACGCAAATATGCCCAGGGGACTGGTTCATGTCGCTGGATCTGAAAGACACGTACTGTCAGATCTAGGTAGCCCCCCATCACAGACGATTCTTAAGATTTGCATTCGAAGGGGTGGCATATCAATACAAGGCCCTGCCATTTGGTCTGTCCCTGGATCCCCGCACTTTTACATGATGCATGGATGCGGCTCTCTCCCCTCTGCGACAGATGGTAATCCTGCATACTCAACTACCTCGACAACTGGCTCATTCTGGCCCAGTCGCAGGCGGTTTTAACATCGCAAAAGACCCTCCTCCTCAGCCACTTAGATTGCCTGGGGCTCAGGATCAACTTTGCCAAGAGCAAACTGTCACCTAGCCAACGGGTTTCGTTCCTGGGTACAGTTATCGACTCAGTGCAGATGACAGCAACTGTCTCAGCGGGGCGAGCCATTCCTTCAAGGAAGGAGGCCGCGTTGTCCGCTCAAAGCTTTCCAGAGAATGCTGGGCCTTATGGCAGCGGCATCGCCGGTACTTCAGTAGGGTCTGCTTCACATGCGACCCATCCAGTTCTGGCTGAAGCAGAGGGTTCCATCCACGGCCTGGCGTCACGGACGCCACCGCGTGACGGTGACTCGGGCCTGTGTATCAGCCCTGGCCCCGTTGGAGGGACCCCTTCTGGCTAAGGCAAGGCGTGATCCTGTCGTTGTCACGACAGACGCTTCCAAAAAGTGTTGGGGAGCGCTGTGCGAGGGCAAACCAACCTTCAGCCTATGGTCCGAAGAGGAGTCGGGCCAGCACATCAACTGCCTAGAAATGCAAGCAGTGTGTCAGGCCTGTCAATTCTTCCTGCCGGACATTTGGGGACACCACGTGCTAATACGCTCAGACAGCAGATCCGTGGTGTCATACATAAATCACCAGGGCGGCCTCGTCTTGAAGCGACTTTGCAAGCTGGCGAACGACCTTTCTTGTGTGGGCTCAGAACAATCTGCGCTCACTGAAGGCGACGCATGTGCCGGGCAATATAAATCAAGGAGCAGACATGTTGTCAAGGAACAATGTCTCTTCAGAGGAATGGACGCTCCACCCGCTCGCGGTTCAGAGAATTTGGGAAATCTTTGCAAGGCTCGAGTAGACCTCTTTGTCTCCAAAGACAACTCTCACTGCCCAATCTTTTTTACCAGTAGCCTCGTCTTGGGCATGGTCCAGCGGGGTGTCCATTTCAGACATTTGTGAGGCGGCTGGCTGGTCCTCGCCATCCACATTTGCAAGTTTTTTCAACCCCGCCTTGCAGGCCAGAGTCCTTTCTGCTTAAATAGCAATATTTTCGGGTTCACTTGACCTACATTGTTCAAGGCCCTCTTTGCTTGGTCTGTCCATAACTGTATGGACGCCAGGTATCACTTTCGGGATGACACTCAGGCCACGGGTGACCCTCAAGGCTCACCCTGTGCTTGATGTACTCTATTGACTCCCCTGGGCCTAATCCCATGTGAGTCTTGGTTTCGAGTCGTTCCACATCATAGATGTTCCCATACTTACAGTACGAGTGAAATATCGAAAGGGAACGTACTCGGTTACTTTCGTAACCTTCGAAGAAATCGAAGAAATCTGAGATGCGGTGGCAGGCTGTGAGTTATATAGCCAGACGCCACTCCCATTTTGGCGGGCTATGGCGGGCTGCATAGCCATGGGCTCGCTCGCCACCGTCATGGATTTGTTCATTTCTTTCACCTGACACGAACCAATCACGTGCAGTTATAACTTCATTATTGAAAAAGGCTTCAATGAAGGGGGAAAAAGGATTTTCCCATACTTACAGTACTCGTTCCCATATCTCAGGGAACCGAGGTTACGAAAGTAACCAAGTACGTTTTCTTGTTTATATAATGGCTGCTTAACATTAATGTAAAACTGTTAGAAAAAGGCCATTGCCACAGATTTAGAATTCCCCACATCCTACTATTTGTATTTTCTTGTTTTGAATAGCAGTTTAACAAATGGAAGACATTTTTCAAAAATGCAATATTCACATTAAAATATGTTGTGGTAAATTACAGCACTCTTCTTTTTGTTTTAGTTTACAAAGAATGTGTTGTTTGTAATGCACACGTGGTTAAAACGTTATATAGAGACGTTCAGGTCTGACTGGACAGATTTTGGACCTTTTTAGAACCATTGAGCCTGTTTAAATGGATATGTAAGATGTGTAAAACTAAAGACATAAGTGTTCACGACGTTACAGAATGGGTGTGTGATTATTTTATATGCAGGCTTATATACTTAAATGAATACATTATATTAACACAAAATAGACATCCAGAAGATGACACATTTAGACGTCCAGGGACGTGCAGAAAAGACGTGTAATTCACGGCCAGAAGATGTCAAAGACGTCGGTTCAATTTTCATTTTGGATATATTTTTCAACCGTGTCGGAGGGATGTATTTTCAATGGTCATTAAACGTCCAAATGTTTGCTGGGGTGCTATTGCCATGTGTGTGACTAATATATTTTATTTTGATTAGATAATCATCAAGTGTTCTAAAACAGAAGCAAATAAAGTGTGCGATTATGATCCGTGTACTTTTGCGTCCATACATTTTTCGTGTTTTAATCCAGAAATGAAATACGGAAAATGTGATTTCTTCTTTATTGTTTCAAACTGATGAATAGAATAAGCAGACACAAACTAATTTACATTTTTCGTATTTAATATATATATATATTTTTTTACAAATGATATAAAGCTTGTAGCCTACTCATATTTGGCGCGGTTATCTTGAACTGTCTTGAGCCCGAGCGTGACAGTCCCTCCTCCCCACTACCCTCACATTGCACTTAACGCTCCAGGCCAGAGCACGCTTCAAATGCTATCGGAATTATAGTTTTCTAAATAAGAAATTGGACATAAACAGCCTCTCAAGTCGTATTTACTACTGGGAAATATAGAGATTATTTTGATACTCGAGTTTCCGAGTTAGGCGGGCCTTAAACTTTAAAAATGGTGGAGGGGACAACTATTTCTGCTGTCAATGCTATTCTTTATTAGTTTTTCCCCAACAAGTACATCACCCTGTCTTGTCGTTAAATTAGTATCTATATAAGAACAATCATTTTAAGCATAGTGCTGGCATTATACACAGGGAAATTAGCCTTTTTTTTTTTTATGATGTTAAGGCACCCTCACTATTTTCAAAAGCACCCTCAGTGATTTGATTCTGGAACCGGACCGCTATATATATAACACACACACACACACACACACACAATAATATATGAGTAGGCTAATATGAGTTTACCATAACTCTAAACCAATACTGGGCCCTAAACTGGCCATTCCCTACTGACTAACACTACACTAGCAACTAAGTTATTCCAAAAGTTTTTGTTGAAAGACTATACATTCTCCTTACGTACTTACTGAAATAACACCCAACCAACCAAAAGAAACAACAAAAAGTCCAGTCAACAGCGGTTGGGTTGGTGGAGATGAAGGTGGAGGAGCTATGAGGGGAAGGCTAGGGGTGTCATCATGAGCCTCCTCTTCTCACTCACAGCTCCACGTCCGCTCATCCACGCACATGGTCCACATATCTTCACTAAGAACAAGTGAGATCTGATGAGTAGATCACTTAAACTTGATATTCCACACTCCAACCTCAACCGCATAAGTTGGTAGTAGTGTTGGCAGGGTGAGAGTTGTAGCAGAGGCGTGTGTTACCGCTAATACCACATTAGCTTACAGCAGTGGACGTGAATGGAGACAAAATGTTTTCTCATCAGTTTATCACCCTATCGAGGAGAACTTATTCTTAGCTTTGAAGTCATGGAATATGGAAATTGTAAAATTTGACAGGAAATCGTGAGATTGGTAATCATATGTATTGTGAGATAACTTAACTTGAACAACAATGTGTTGTTAACTTCCTTTAACGTGTAATTTAGCTCGCGCTGGAACGATGTTGAATGATGATGGTTGATGAAGAGACATGTTTCAACATCCATACAGAGATTAATTACTTATAAAACAATAGTCAATTAATATTTGTCTGTAATATCGTCCGTTCTGTTTGTTCATATAAAGTGCAAGATGCCGTTTTGTGTTGAGTGTGCTGGCGATTTCTGAATTCAAAGAATTCAAAATTCGGATTAATTTCATGCCATGCAAACAAAACCTGTTTTGCGGTTAAAATATAAGATGCAGACCAGTTTAAATGAAAAACAATGCAAGGTCTAGATGTGGGTTTTTAAAAGTTGAACAGCTTTTAACATGGGCACAGCATTTTTTATGTAAGAAGAGAACACAGCAGCCAGGCATATGTCAATGCATGTTTACATAAAAGAAAACAATGAAAAAGTGTTCTTTGTGAACACTAACAGCCCCTTATGCCTGTCAACTCAGTCATTGTTTAAAAGTATGTAACCTAACGTGAAAATAATTAAGGAATGCTTTTTCTCTTTTTTATTAAACATTGATATGTTCATTGTCATACTGTTAAATTGAGCATGTACCCACATAGTGTTCAGTGAAAGTCTTTACCGCCAGTAGATTTATCTCTAAAAGCAGTTAGCTCTGCTGGCTGTAGTTGATGGCCATTGACCACACTAAACTAAGCGTTGCCTGTTTCTCTTCCCACATTGTGCTGGTTTCCTCCTGATGTCACTGCTCTTGCTCTGTTGCATCCTGGGCAAAACGACTGAGACTCAGTCAGAGAACTTGTTAGCATCGATGTTGGAGAGATAAAGCTGCTGTTGAATGAGTCTAAACTGTTTTGTGTTGTCAACAACGTGCCACAGATGCTGGCACAATTGTATTAAACCTACAACAGTCCAGTATTTGTGTTTTATCTCTCTTATCACCTTTCTAGATTTGATTCAGAAAGAAAACAATGACGAAACTCCAGGCTTAAGGTGAACAGACTCTTGTGTGGTTGATGGTCCGACGACACATTCCTGATTCTTGATATTTGTAGTACCCCTGCCTCTTGAATTGAGTTCATCATGGGGGACGCAGACTCCACCAGCTCCATGCGTCTAAAGCAGGAGATCTCATTACTGCACGGCGTCTGTCTCATCGTGGGGAACATGATTGGCTCGGGCATCTTTTTTTCCCCCATTGGTGTTCTTGAGAAAACAGGATCTTATGGTCTGTCTCTGGTGGTTTGGATTGTTGGAGGAATCTTTTCTGTTTTTGGTGCCATGTGCTACTGGGCACAACCATTCGCAAGTCAGGAGCTAGTTATTCCTACATCCTGGAGACCTTTGAGGGCTTCCTTGCATTCATCCATCTGTGGACCTCACTGATGATCGTGGAACCGGCCTGCCAGGCGGTCATTGCTCTTACTTTTGCCAATTACCTAGTGAAACCGTTCTTCCCCACCTGGCCGGCACCAAATAATGCAGTACGTCTCATCGCGGCTCTCATTATAGGTTCGTGCTCTTGCACTCACGCATGCATGCTTTGATAAACACACATGTAGCAGCACTTGAACCTAGTGTAAATAGTGGCGCAATAAAGGCCGGCTTTCCCGGAGATTCACTGCTGTTTACTGTTCACACAACGCAGTGTGTATGAGATTACTCTGAAAAGAGTGCTTCATGTTAACCATTGATCTGCATACCTTTATTTAGATAATTATTTTAGTTTGTATGGTTGCCTTACAGTTCATACAAAATAGAAAATGCATACATTGCAATATAGTAGCTTTGTGTACACAATATTTGTGAATCAATGTTGTTACTGTTAAAACAGAAACTATTCAGTTTGTTTCATTCATAAAATGTAAATATATGTGTTAGATGATAAACTTGAACTTAAAAAAGTGCTTTGCTTACTAACTGAGTTTAATTATTAAAATAACTAAACTGGGAGTACTTTTCAAGTGTCTGTACTTTATCAAATTAAACTGTTTTTCTTTAGAAAACTTTACTTCACAACATTCCAAAGCATAATATTGTACGTTTTACTTTGTTCTGTAAAAAACAAACACGCAGCCTCATTTTATAGCCCTGGACAACCTGTCAGTGAACCGAAATACTTGAAGGGGAACTTAGGACACATTGGAAATGTACATTCATCTACAAGGAAATAGTAGTAGCAGTTATAACGGAACACAATGCAGCTATGGAGCTATTAAACAAATGATCAAAAGGGATATTAAGAAATATCAGTTGCAAACAGCAGGTGAAGTATATTCGGTATATATTGTCTGGCTTTTATGTTGGCAAGTCTGTCTCTGTTTCCTTTGCAGGTCTTCTCACCTTTGTGAACAGTATGAAGGTGAAATGGGGGCCATTCTTCAGGTCATCTCTACTGTGGCTAAAGTCTTGGCTCTCATAGTCATTATCATTGCTGGAATGATTTTGCTGGCCCAAGGTTTGAATATACTGACACATGTGTTGTTTAATATATATACCTTAAACCATATTACGTATAAACATTTGGGGCTAGTATATATATATATATATATATATATATATACTAGCCAATTACCTGTGTGTATATATATATATATATATATATATATATATATTAAGAATGAAACATTTCTATGGAGCAGAGACACATTTTATTGATCAACGTGATAGTTAAGCATCCATAATGTTACAAAAATATATATTTCAGATAAATGCTGTTGTTTTCTATTCATCAAAGAATCATGAAAAAATACACCATGTGTAACCCATGTTAAAATATGACATAAATAAGAATAGTTTAAAAGCTGTATAAATACGTTTGAAAGTTAAGTAATTCATTTAATGTAAGTTAATTCATCAGAGTTAATAAAAAATGTTAAATACAACAATTTAATGTTTAAGATTA
This sequence comes from Oxygymnocypris stewartii, assembly GCA_003573665.1. Taxonomy (NCBI): domain Eukaryota; kingdom Metazoa; phylum Chordata; class Actinopteri; order Cypriniformes; family Cyprinidae; genus Oxygymnocypris; species Oxygymnocypris stewartii. The sequence goes on along the minus strand of QVTF01023765.1, from coordinate 13,460 downwards.
AAAGTATGCCGACAGAAAATTAATGTCACTGCCCCTTTAAGGGACTAGTGACGCTAGACGCAGCACTTCAGTTACGTTGCAGCAGAGGAGAAATCGGAGAGAACGAGCTGTGTTTAATAAGCAGAGAAAAGAGTGAAAAAGCTGCTTTTGCAGTTGAAAAACGTAACTTACCTGTTCGAGAACTGACGGGGATTTTATGAGAACTAAGCCACACCGGTTTTGGTCAGGTTTTTTGCTTGGTTTGAAGCTCGGTCGGAGCGAGGATTGGTCTGCAGTGTGCGGGCGCGCACATGCACAGACAGGATTCAAGATGGCGAGCCAGACCCAGACTTTCAACTCATCTTCTCTATCGCATCAGTGAGGAAATCTCTTGCGTATGGTGACTCGCTGCCAGAGTGGTAGGAGTATCAGAAATTGGTTTGAACTGAACTGGAAACTGATTGAATTATTATTTTTGGACTGAATCGAACTGAAACTCTTCATTGAACTGAATAATTGAACTCACATTTGGACTTGAACTTGAGTTAAGGTGTTATACTTTTATTTTCATATTGAGTTCATATGTTTGAATGTGATTTGAAATATTTGTGGTCCACTTTGATTGATGTGTAAATTGAAGGTATTTTCTTACCTGTAAAAGAAAGGGAAAAGAGTTAACTCAGGAAGAAAAATAGGAATTCTAAAATAGGTGCAACCTAGGAAAAAGCTGGTTTAACTTAGATTAGCCTGATTAAAATAACTTAGGTGAACTAAAGAACAAAAAGAAAGTGAAATACCTTTTCATTTATTATATTTACCTCAATACTAAGAATCTGCAGGTTTAATTTTGTTTTTGTTTTGCGTATTGTATATTCTACGTGTGTTTTGCATTCAGTAAATTGCCGGCCTTTTGTATTTAAAGTAATGGTCTCTGGTGTAATTATTTTTTGCTCCCCACTCCTTAGAACCTAGAACTGGTCCAGTGGCGCAGTAAGTGGTGTGATACCGGTGCTACAAATTTGGCGAGCCAGCCAGGAGTGGCTTAAAGCATTTAAAACTAGAAACCAGAGACCATACAGTATTGTTATCAGCGATTCATTATGGATGTTATTCAAACGAGTAGTGTGAAAATCCCTAACTCAGTCATAGTTAGTGGTATAGCCGGTACAGAAACTGATGAAGAACTATATGATTTCCTGAAAGAATATGGTCCCATTCAAAGGGGAATCCCAGTAGACTCCGCTGAGCCAGCGTCAGACAAACAGGTTATAGTAGAGTATGTGTATGGTACAGCTATGCAGTCTCTCTTACCTTCATTGCCACACAGACTCAACAGTAAGACTCAGACTGACGTTACTTATCACATTAGAGCCTTAGCCAGTGTCTACACACCTGAAGCTAGCAAAACAGCTACACAGACTTACCTTTCAGAGTTAAAGGACATTGCAAAACTGACTGGCAAAGACTTTGCAGCTGTCCTCAGAGAAGAGCTCTCCGTCATCAGTGAGAGTGTCGATCTAGATCAATCAGAAACCCAAGATGAAGATAAGGAACAGAACTCACCTGATACCCCAGGGCAATATGGCCCTGAAAATGCTGCACAGGAAAGCCCCCTGCCCAGTACGGTTCCAGAGCAGCATGTTCAATATCATTGGTCTCCACCACCATCTAAAGAAAAGACACAGCCTACTCTGAAACTTTCTGACGTCAACCCACCTGACATTATTGTGTTATTTTGCTTTATAGTATGTTATTTACTCAATATGTTGTTATTTTACTTAAAATATGATGTATGTTCACAGAATGTAACCTACAATCTGATCAATATGTTGAAAGTATTCCAGTCTATTGGGCAGTACTGAAGTGTATCAGTGAACTTGAATAACCCTATGAACTTTGGCTGGCGTCCCAGAATATGACAAACATCTGTGAGCAGTTTTGATGTATGTCTTCTTTTGATGTATGTCTTCTTGACACTGTCAAGGTCCTTGGTTGAAGGGAGAGAACTAACTTGGTGTTTAGAAGGGAGCTGGTTATCTTTTTAAAAAAAAGGACTGATAAAAATGCTCGCCACAATTAAAGATGACCAGGTGTGGTAATAAATCATTGGTGGCAAGTCAGACAAACATAGCCAATTAAAAACAGGAACTCCCATGTTTGGGCAGTGCCACAGGTATAAAGGGTGAGCGGACAGACAAAGATTCAGATGTTGCGGGCCTGCCATCTCGGCTTTGTTATTCTGATAATAAAGTCTAATTTTGACATCTGGAACTCCTGTTTTCTTGAGCCTCATTGACTACATTGAAGAAATCCATCCTTTGCTCGTTTTGCTACGACATAATTTGGCGACCACGAAGGGACTGGATTGAGGTCCGGGGTCCTGAGAGCCGTCACGGGCGGAGGGCCTGGCTGACACGCAAACAACTCACAAAACCAAGGCGCGCCTAAAAAAAGGTAAGCAATATTTTGCTTAAATTGGAAATAAAGAGCTTGTTTGCGTGGTTGACTAAGGTCATGCCTGGGATGGTGATCTGAGACAGGGCTTCACCAGTACCAGAATCTAAGAAATTGGATTGGAATTAAAATTAAGGAAAAGTAAATAAAGAGGCAAGTATGATTTAAGGGGTTCCAGATTTCAAAAGACACTCATATGGAAGAGTGGTAAAGAGATTTATATACACAAGAGGTGTATTGCGCATTGCCTTAGGGACAGGCAAAAGTGGTGCCCAAGGGAGAGGCACAAAATCCTGTGCCGCAGCCTTTAGAGGTGGGGGACGCCCAGGAAGTCAGAGAGCGACTCGTAGGTTGGCTGAGTGTGGCTCTGATGGGCTCCCATTTCGGAGGTTTGCCAGCGCAGGTGTCTGCAGACCGGAAAAAGTGAATCGTTAGTCTTTTGTCTGTCTGTCTGTCCACTATGTGTGTGTGTTAAGGCATTGAAGCTTTGCATGTTTGGCTTGCTCATTAACCATGCTGGCTGTTTTGCTCTGTGTTAAATGTGCGTGATATATGTTCTATGTTAAATGTTTTTTGGCTTAACTGGAATGAAAAAACAATATCTATAAAGGTAAATACATTGAATGGAGAATAAAGAGTTTATTAAAAACTATATAAGAGTTGAAAAAACTAAAAATATACCAAAAATTGGCTGTGTCGGCTATTTGGCCATCATCCAAGTTGCCGACATTGTGAAACTGAATTATTGATAAAGAAAAAGATAAAAACTGATTGATTTTTCATTCCTGGAAAGAGAATGAGACCTGTTGGTGTTTTTCTCTTTTGACCTGTGTGTGTGTGAGAGACAGAGAGAGAGAAAGGAGGGGCCCACTGTGTGTGTGTGTGTGTGTGTGTGTGTGTGTGCGCGCGCGCGCGCGCGCGTGTGTGTGAGCAAGTGTGTGTGCGACCCACTGTGCGTGTATGAAAGGAAGAGAGAGAGAGTAAGTGAGCTCACTGCGATTGTGTGTGTGTGCGTGTGTGTGTGCGAGCGAGCGAGTGTGTGAGTGACTGTGTGTGTGTGAGCGAATGTGTGTAGGAGTAAGCACTGCTGGCAGAAGGTCAGATACAGGAGAGGGAGAGAAAAGGAAGAAAAATCTCATCCAAAGCAGAGTAAAATATACAAAGTTTATGAATATTATGGTAATCCAAATGAATGGAGCAATGAGAAAGATTAATTATTAACTAGAAAACACATTGGTATTATTTTAAAATATTTGAGAAAGTCTAACCAAATTCTATAAGAAGTGATAAGTCCTCTGCTCAGCAAAAAATCCAGGTGGAAATCAGGGGGTGCATATTTTTAGTGATCCTTATCTGATAAACCTGATAAACAAATAATTAAAAGGCTGGGATTAAGAAAGGTAAATCACTGCAAAAACATTTTTGTAATAATAGCAATAGTGAAAATAATTCAGTATATTGAACAAGTTAATAAATCTGATTTTCAATAATGTCAATCCCAGTGGAGGTTTTGGCGGCTGTAAATCCAGCCTGCAACGAAATAATAGGGGAACTCTCGGGAAAGTGGGCAGAGAGAACAAAGAAATTGGTGACAAAGTGGCCGGCAGGAGGAACATTTAATGTGACTATGTGTAAAGAAATGGAAGTCTTGATTAAAAATTACAAGACCACTGACACCTCCAAAAAGAGAAAGGAGAAAAGAGAACGAGAATTAGGGGTATTAACCCTGTTCAAACAATATGGAATTAAATTAATACAATTGGAAAAACAAGAAAGAGAGAATAAAAACAATAAAACAAAAGAAGACAGGCCACCTCCATATGCTCTTTCCTGTGATCAAACTGTTAACCAAATGCCTATAGTACAGGGAAAAATAGATTTAAAGGGGCCAATAGAATTTGAGGGATATCTGCATGATGAAAATACAGAAGCTGAAAAAGAGCGGAGCTGCATGAGAGAAGTAAGAGGGACATTAGGCAGTAGGGAAAACACACACACTCACACAGCCATGAGGGAGGGGCTGGAGCAACCGAGAGCGAGGCTGAGAGCATCCACACCGCTGTCACAGCCAAGACAGAAAGAGAGAGAGAGAGAGAGAACAGCCTACAAGGAGGAGCCAAGGATGGAAAGAGAGAGAGCTGAAAACTGCAGAGAAGAGGGGAAAACAGGTGAGCCACCCACATATCATTATCTTTCAGAAATGCTCGAAGACTTGGCAGGCCGCCACAGACATATGACATCAGGTTGTGAAAGTGTGGAAAACTATCAAGCTGAAGAGCCTGAGGAAATACCTGAAGGAAGATTGACACCTGCTGACTCCATCCAGGAAGTGCAGGATGAAATGAAGGAAAGATGCAACAGAACGAGAGAGGATCTCAAACAAGCTGTCCACATGACACAAGAAGAGTTTGAAAAGACTGTGAACTCACTGCATCAAGAGTTGAATGAATTAATTGACAAACGTAAACCAATGCAGTCACACTCAAGCCCACATGATTATGTCCTGCGACAACAATACAAACAAGTAGCTGGGACATTGGTCATGCAAGATATAGAACCTCCAGAAGACCAGTTACAGGTTAATTTAACACGAAGACAAAGAGGGAGGGAGGAACACAGATCAACCAGGGCAACAAGAGAAGCTGAAGCCCCAAGATTTGAATGTCCAATCCTCATCAAGCAAGGATACGCCCAATATATACCTTGGGCCGGCCAAGATCTGGACACTTTGGTTTCCCGCCTTCCAGACATACATGAAGGTGCCGGGAAATGGATCAGAACATTCGAAGAAGAAACAGTTGGAAAACTTCTGGCCCTGGGTGATATCAAAGCCCTGCTAGCAAAGTGCCTGGGAGCCTCCAAGATGAATGACATCCTCAAGCAATCTAGCCTCCTTCAAGCAGTGGATAGGCCTCAGGAAGATGGAATCTCCTTTGACAAGCATCGACATAACATCTGGACGACACTGAGGGCTGAATACCCAATGCAGACAGACCCAGGGTTCCTGAAGGGGGAACCAATGGAGGAAACTGAGAACCCCATCACCTACATCCAGAAACAGCTAAGACGTTGGAAAGAGGAACTGGAAAGGGATCCAGAAAAAGACAAAATACTGACAGCACTCTTCAGAACCGCCATTGTAGAAGCCATGCCTTCAACAGTGAAAGTAAAACTGGAAGATGTGGTAGGACTGAATTCCAAGTCACACAAAGAGTTCAGAGACCATGTGGTCCATGCTGTGGAACAATACAGAAGACAAAAGTTAAAAGTAAAAGATCAAGAAAAAGAACTACAAAGAAAACTGTACCAGATGCAACTCGATGAGCTGCTAAATAAGAAGAAAAAAGTCCAAGCAGTACAGAAAGAAGACCAGTCCGCAGTAATGGCACCTGTCAATACTTCAGTGCTTGTCGATCCATCAGCACCAATGAACGTGCATCCACCAGCATATCAGACTGCAACAGCACAAGCGGCACCATGTCTGGAAAATATATAAAGACAGTAGGATTCTCGGGGGTAACTCAGCTACTTCCTATGACAGCCCCTGTGAGCATAAGCCTGAAAGACACTGAAATAAGAATACCAATTTTAGTTTCAGAACATACACCTGTCAATTTATTGGGCAGAGACGCCATATGTAAACTAAAAATGCAAATATGGTGTACCCCTGATGGAATTTATGTGGACGATAAGGCAATTAGACAAATGAATGTCTCAACATTACAGCAAACCCAAGAGCCTTGCGCTAACATATATTGGTTAGGAGAGCTAAAAGAAGAAGTGGAAAGAACAATTAGCAAATGGGGAAGATACATAAGGGAACAACTTTGTGAGCCAAGCCTACCAAAAACTGAATTTCATTGCACAATGAAGTATGATGAGAACAAAGACTCTGAACTTGAAAAAAGATGGTTAGAAAACACTAAAGGACTGAAAATCCCTATGATGTCACAATACATAATAATAGGACCAGAAGGAGCAGCTCTGCAGGTAGATAGGGAAAAATTCATTGATGAGTGGTTTGAAATACCAAACTCAGTTCCCCATATTTCCTTATACATAAGCAAAAACTGTGCTTCTAAAGACTTGGGCCCCATGATGCAAAAAGCAGAAAAATGCAAGTGGGAAGCCACAGAAAATCCTCTAATCTTCCAATCAGCAGAAAAAGTATATCTCAAAATTTTGTGTGCTACCCCAATGTTGGGGATTCCCAGAATGGTGATAAATACAAAAATTGATCCAAAAGTCAATGAACATCAAACAAAGCAAACTGAATTGTTAAAAGAAATGGAAAAACAAGTTCCAATGGAATTATGGTCTCAACATGACACAGATGTGGGGTTAGTGAAATCAGCCAATCCAGTTAGAATAGCACTCAGATCAGGAGCTAAAGTACCAAAAAAGATGCAATACCCTTTGAAACCAGAAGCAGAGAAGGGAATCAAAAAAACAATTGAGGGATTGGTGAAAGCAGGGGTACTTATTGAAAGTACTAGTTATTGTAACACCCCAATATTGCCAGTAGCTAAGGCAGACAAATCAAAATGGCGATTGGTGCATGATTTGAGAGCAGTGAATGAGGTTGTGGAAGATTGGCCTGCTGAAGTACCAAATCCGCATACGTTACTAACCAATGTTCCATCTGCTGCTAATTATTTTACTGTGATTGATCTCTGCTCAGCTTTTTTCAGTGTTCCCCTAGCGGAGGAAAGCCAACCACTGTTTGCATTCACCTATCAAGGTAAAAAACTCACATACACGAGAATGCCTCAGGGCTTCAAACATTCACCACATGTGTTTAATCAAGTTCTAAAAGAAGACTTAAGTGATCTTAGGCTGGACAGCACATTGATGCAATACGTAGATGATTTATTGATTTGTTCAATGACTTTGGAACAATGTCATCAAGATTCAATCAAAGTACTAAATAAATTGGCTGAGGGGGGACATAAGGCCTCAAAAGAGAAACTGCAATATTGCTTACCACAAGTTGAGTATTTGGGACGCACAATCTCACATGGGATGAAAGCTGTATCGCCCAGTCAATTGGAGGGCATCAGCAAAGCGCCCCAACCACAAACAGTGGGACAAATGATGACTTTTTTGGGGATGACAGGTTTTAGTGCAGATTGGATTGAAGATTATGCCATCAAAACAGCTCCACTAAGGGCATTAATGAAACAAGTGGGCCATCAAAATCTTAAGGCACCACTGACATGGACTGCTGAGGCATTAATATCATTTGAATCACTGAAAAAGGAGTTACAGAGTGCTCCTGCCTTGACCACTCCCACTTATGACAAACCATTTCATCTGTATGTTGCAAACAGAAAAGATGGCTATGCATCTGCAGTGCTGATGCAGGAAACTTGTAGTGGAAGGAAAAAACAACCAATTGCTTATTATAGCACAAAATTGGATAATGTAGCTGAAGGATACCCACCATGTTATCATCAGGGGTTAGCTGCAGTGTATTTTGCATATGAAAAAGCCTCCACAATAACTATGGGCTACCCAGTTACAATTTATACTCATCACAAAGTAACAGAGCTATTGGAACAAGGGAAGTTTGTTCTGACTCCCTCTAGATGTATAGCATACTCAACATTGTTAACCTTTTCAGACATTACAATCAAAAGATGCACAACAGTTAATCCAGCCACTTTCATACCCTTGCAGGATGAAGGCACACCACATGAATGCATAGCTGATTCCTTAGCATTTACTAGATTGAGACCAGATCTAGAATCAACACCAATTACTGATGCACATGTTGAATATTTTGTGGATGGTTCATGTTTTAGGGATCATCTGGGTAATCATGCTGGATTTGCAATTATAAGACGTGCTAATGATGATTTTGTCCCAGTGGTGGTGCAGCATTGTGAACAACCATGCTCGGCACAACTAGCAGAATTAAAGGCTCTCACTGAAGCCTGTAAACTGGCTAAAGACCAAACTGTAAATATTTACACTGACTCTGCATATGCACATGGTGTATGCCACCTCTTTGGAGCAGTCTGGAAACAAAGAGGTTTTAAGAAAAGTGATGGCACGCCTATCCAGCATGGTGACCAGATAATTGAGTTAATATCAGCCATGATGCATCCCAAACAGTTAGCCATAATCAAATGTCAAGCACACAAAAAAGGCAGGGATTTTGTGATTAAGGGCAATAATGCAGCTGATCAATATGCTAAACAAGCCTCTGGCTGTACAACAGCAATAATGGCTCCCTCAGTTCTGATTCAACCTCAACCTCAATTGGCAGACGTTGCGCGAATACAACAACAAGCCACACCATATGAAATTAGTGTGTGGCAGCACAGAGGTGCAACACGAGATGCAAATGGACTTTGGCGTTCTCACGAAGGTCACATGATTGCTCCGACACCATTGCTTACAATCCTGATCTCTGACGCGCATGGTTTTGACCATTGCGCGAGGGGGGAAGTGATTAGAAAAATAAAGCGTCAGGGTTACTGGTCGCCTTATTTACAGGCAATGGTGGATGAGTATTTATCTGAATGTGAAGTCTGTGCCCAAAATAATGTCAGAAAAGGAATATCTGCTCCAATTGGTCATATACCAGTCCCAGAAGGACCATTTAAACATCTAGTCATGGACTATGTAGACATGATAAGAACTGTTAGAGGGAAAAGATACTTGTTGGTAATAATTGACAGGTTCAGTAGATGGGTAGAAGCAGTTCCATCAGCAGACCAAGGAGCCCAGACAGTGATTAAATTTCTAACAAGAGAAGTAATTCCCAGATTTGGTATCCCATCCCAAATCAGCTCAGACAATGGATCAGCTTTCATTCAGAGAACAGTAAAAACAGTAATACAACAATTGAGGATAAAACAAAGGTTAAGGCTGTGTCTACCACCCTCAGTCGCAAGGCCTCGTCGAACGGGTTAACGGGACTCTCAAAGCAAAATTGAACAAAATTTGCGCTGATACAAAGTTGAATTGGGTAGATGCTTTGCCTCTGGCATTAATGAGCTACCGTATGCAAACCAATAGAATAACAAATTTGACACCACATGAAATGTTGACAGGCAGACCAATGCCAGTCCCCTATTTGAGGGGCCCATATGAAGGACCACCTCTTGAACAGTTGCAGATGGAATTGAGAGCATACATGAAACAGATAACAGCCATTCATGAAGCCATTAATGCCCAAGAGCAAAGCAGAGGTCCTAGGGAGGAAGAGGAAACACCTGGTGCTATTCAACCTGGAGATCAAGTATATTTGAGGGTATTTAGGCGAAGGTGGAATGAGCCAAGAAGAGAAGGCCCATATACCGTTGTAAGAGCAACCCCTACAGCAGTACAGGTAGAGGGAAGTACAACTTGGTACCACTTAAATCATTGCACCAGAGTACCCAGGTTACGACCCAGAGGGCGAGAAGAGCAAACAGAAATCGATGAAGGTGGAAATGAACAGATAGAGCCCCCAGTAAGGGAACAAATCCCTGAAATCCATGAGTCTGAGGAAAGTAACATTGATGCACCTCATTTTAGGGAAACAGAACACGCTGAAGATGAAATACTGCCTGCAGAAACAGAACAGGACGATCAGGGAGACACTGATCCTGGTCCTAGTGCTGATATACCTGATGCAACGATTGCCCAAGACTCGGGGCAACCCACAGGGTCCCCTGAACCAAGACCCTCAACTAGTGCCCAGTCCAGATATCAACCTGATGAATTCCTCACACTTGATCCAGACACCATTGCTGATCTATTCCATTAATGTGACTGATCAAACACCAGGTATTTATGCAAACATACATGTCAGAAAGAGGTCAGCAGGATGGACATATGATGATGAGAATGATACCCTAATCTATGACATGGAATCCTACTTACAAAAAGAAGGGCTGTTAGATGCAGCACATCACAATGACTGGTTTAAATGGGCAGAATATACTGCAAAAGAAGCTGGAATGTTTAGTTGTGTGCTTTGTTCTCCATCCCCTCTTAAGAAACTTGTAGTTGTGCCAAACCCATATGATTACATGCACTGTGGTAGATTTTACTCACAGTATTGTAACAATATGACTAGAAAGGTATACCCCTATTGTCCAGCAGAATGTTTAACTATGCTTGGGAACAAGAATTTTCACCGATTCTACAGACAGCAAGGGTGGGGGGATGAATGTAAGCGAATGGACATAAGAATTGAAGCCACGAAGAGAGAAACCCCTGTAGCCTACGTAATTGATCGCACATTGGAATTTGAGTGTTTTAACAAATCAGAAGGAAAACATGACATGGGGAAATTTAAAGGGAATTGTGTTATAATTTGGCACCTGGATCAAAACATGTACTATGACTCAAGAGTGCTCAAATCATTTAGTCTGATATATGCAACAGCTACTATATCGACAAACATGTCAATCATACAAATTAAAGACAATTGCCCAAAAGCAACTATTAGTTTTCCTCTAATTAGAACAATGGAAGATCAATTAGAAGCAGTGGCAGACTACTATTGGGTATGTGGGGGAAAAAGACTAAGGGCAACATTGCCAAAAGACTGGAAAGGCATGTGTACGAGAGTAAGAATGGTACAAGAGATAACGTTGATTGAAGGAGATCTAGATGAAGTTAAGCAGCCTCAGCCAAAGAGACGTAGAGCTAAAAGAGCATATGAAAAAGATCCAAATGTATCCTTAGATATCATAGGCCAACCAAGAGGAATCCCAGAGGAATATAAAGCTAGAAATGAGATAAAGTCTGGATTTGAGTCTATATGGATATGGATAACCCCAAATAAAAACTTAGAATGGATCAATTACATCTACTATAATCAGCAGAGATTCATAAATTATACTGATGATGCTTTAGATGCTCTGGGAAAGCAGTTGGGTCCCACTAGCAAAATGACATGGCAAAACAGACAAGCTCTAAATTGGCTCCTGGCTGAAAAAGGAGGAGTATGTGTAATGTTTGGTTCTGATTGTTGTACTTATATTCCAAACAATACAGCCCCAGATGGATCATTCACCAAAGCAATGGGGAAACTGAAAAACCTGAGAGAGGAGGTAACCAAGAATGCTGGAGCAGACATGCATACCTGGGATTGGTTTAATTCACTTTTTGGGTCTTGGGGACAATGGTTAACCAAAGTGGGCATTATAATTGGCATTGTTGTTGTTGTGTTTCTTTTGTTGTTCTGTTGTATTGTGCCTTTCATCAGATCAATGCTGGCCAGTGCTGCAGCCAAACAGATGATTAATGTGTCAGTGAGACCAACTGGAATTGACGTTGGATGCACCAACACGTATACAGTGGGACCTGGACTGGATGAACTGGATGATTTTGTGTAAAACATTCTCTGAGTGGTAGGGAAGGGGTGCCTTTTATTTTCATTTATTATTTTACCTTGTATTGTAACTTTTGATAGAAAGGGAGTTAGTATCTTCATTGTATTTTCTTTTCATATTATGTAGTAACATTAGAATATTTGGATAGAGTAGGAAGGAAGTTAGATGGTTTTATGTATTTTACTTTGGCATATACCCCTTCCTGAAGTTATTTGGTTTGATATCTTTATATTTTATTCTGAAATCATTTATTTCTAAAAAGAGCATTTTTTCTATACATCAAATGTGAAATGTAATTATTTTTGAACAGAAAGAAAACATTGAAGGTTTTAAGCAGGTCAGTGTCCGTGTTACGAGGCAGTGCAACCAGAAAAGGGGACGATAAGAAAAGATTGTATGTCTACTACTTATTTGCAAGTATTCATCATTTAACCTTCATTATCAGTATGTAGTTTGTTTCTTTAACACTGGAGAATTAGCACTGGAAAATATGAAAAGAAGAAAGGACCAACGAGCATCTCAGTGCTTAGCAGCATGAGTAGATTCAACTGGAGGTTTAAAAACCCACCATCTACTCCAACACCAGATAGAGCTGAAGGGCATTGGAGCTGCCTAAGAGCTCCTCTGGCAACGAAGGACAACAATCACCAGATAGCGCTCCAAGCTACCGGAAATGTTTGGAGTTCCTCTGGCAGCGTGGGATAGACCAGTGCATAATATATTGCATTATATTACTTTGTTTTTTCTAATTTTGATATTTGATAAGTATAATCATTTGACTAATCATTCATGTACTCTACATAACCATGACAACCATGGGCAAGGCTAAAAGACATGCACATGCTTTAAAACACATTGCTGATTTATTTTAAGTGTTCATTAACCCCCAAGAATGTATAGGTAGGGAAGTAGATTCTTTTACTCTTCTCTAGTCAATAGTGAGAGGAGATGTTTGGATCTGGCTTCCTCTGGAGTGCAGCAACATGAAAAAGCCATTTGTTAAGAGAAAATATGATGGAGGACCTTTATTGGTTCATAGAAGGATAAAAGGATGGGTGGACTTGTGATGTTGCACTCTGGGCAAGGGTTATTAGTGGTGAGACTTCGTAAAGTCTCAGAGGGGGGAATATATTGTGTTATTTTGCTTTATAGTATGTTATTTACTCAATATGTTGTTATTTTACTTAAAATATGATGTATGTTCACAGAATGTAACCTACAATCTGATCAATATGTTGAAAGTATTCCAGTCTATTGGGCAGTACTGAAGTGTATCAGTGAACTTGAATAACCCTATGAACTTTGGCTGGCGTCCCAGAATATGACAAACATCTGTGAGCAGTTTTGATGTATGTCTTCTTTTGATGTATGTCTTCTTGACACTGTCAAGGTCCTTGGTTGAAGGGAGAGAACTAACTTGGTGTTTAGAAGGGAGCTGGTTATCTTTTTTAAAAAAAGGACTGATAAAAATGCTCGCCACAATTAAAGATGACCAGGTGTGGTAATAAATCATTGGTGGCAAGTCAGACAAACATAGCCAATTAAAAACAGGAACTCCCATGTTTGGGCAGTGCCACAGGTATAAAGGGTGAGCGGACAGACAAAGATTCAGATGTTGCGGGCCTGCCATCTCGGCTTTGTTATTCTGATAATAAAGTCTAATTTTGACATCTGGAACTCCTGTTTTCTTGA